>JAZHEH010000078.1:16365000-16982321 GCA_036589455.1 Ateles fusciceps
CAATTATGGTTT
This sequence comes from Ateles fusciceps, assembly GCA_036589455.1. Lineage (NCBI taxonomy): Eukaryota > Metazoa > Chordata > Mammalia > Primates > Atelidae > Ateles > Ateles fusciceps. Next base: position 16,365,013 of record JAZHEH010000078.1, read on the forward strand.
CTTCTTTTATGAACAGGCAACTATACGGTTTATAAAATCAGTTGTGCTCTGACTTTCTACCAGAAATATAATCAATGATATTTCAGGACAAACCAAAGAAAATGTGAAATTTTTACTACCCTAAGTTAGGACGCGTTTCCATGTCTGTATCCTACAACAAATTTGTTTCCTTGTTTCTGTGAACAACCTGTCCAGAAGTGTGGACTCTGAAACAAATACTTAACAAAAAATCATAACACAAGAGCTATCAAAGAATACGTTTTGGATATAAACCAGAATATATTTTTAAAAATCAGCTTCTCCTCAGGTGAGAGTTTAATGAACTTGACCGAATAATTTTTGTGATTTTTTTTTCTCTATGCATTAGAGGCTTAAAAGGAAATGAATCCCAATCTCAGCTTAAAAAAAAAAAAATTAAAGCACCACTTCTGAACTACAAAACAGATTTTTTTTTTTTTTTTTTTTTTTGCGGAGAAAATCATTAGCTTATTTTGTGTTGGAAATACAAGCTTATATCAAAGTGTACCGATGTATCTGTCCTCATTCAGGCTATAAGAAGTATCAGGCATTACCTGCTCTACAGTAAGTGTAGTTCTAGCTCTAAATTTTGATTTTGCTAAGTTCTTACATGTTCATTGAATAAGAATTTTAATAAGTGATTATTTGGTCAAATTTCACACATCTAATAATGTAGCATATCCACAAAGATAAAATTATGGCAAATAAAATTGAAAACAAAAGTGGCGAAATTTCCTCCTAATGGTAATTTAAGATCACATCATCAGCTCTCGCCAGCATGTGCATGTGTTAAACCGTATAGAGAAACCTATAATTATTGTAATTGCTCTTTTTGCTTTATACTAACAAGCTTCAAACCATGTTTCAAAGTAGTTGTTTTGAAATAGTTATTTGTCAAATCATCAAATCTCAGAAAGTAAATGGTAATGAGCTTTTCATGTTTATATTCTGACTGTTGGTCATATTATGCAGCTTTTCAAGTCCATAAAGTTAAGAGATGAAACTGGATGTTAATTATTTCTGATATCAAGGCCAAAGAATAAAATAATGTCGTGATTCCTGCTTAAGGTGAAAAATTAGGAATATTTGAATATCACAGTCTCTCAATTGGGAAATGCATTCTTAGAAGAAAGTTTTCCTATAAATAAGTAACAATATCAGTCAGCAACCTAAATTTTTTAAAGCTAAAAATTCCGGTATGAAGAATTTAGCTTTTTCTCATTTGTCATAGGAAGTGCTAACATCGAAAGATTAATATTTAAATAACACCACTGATAACATTTTTCAGTATATTTTACATGTGGCTCTTTCCCCCCCCCCACCACACCTCACAGTTGGGTGGAACAGCCACCCATAGGACATAGGTAGCCACTGGGTTTTAAAGTTTCCAATAGTGTGTCAACTATGCAAATTACATTTGGCATTTTAAAAATATATTTCATATACTTACTATTTTCAGAACCATGATTATAAATGAAAGCAGCCAGTATAAATGCTTTATTTTTTTTAATACTGTTTACTTGCTATTACACAGCAAAAATTTGCTTAGGCCACAAAGTAATCGAATTTTTAAATCCCCACTGGTTCAGCAACATAAAACATGCCAAAGAGAAAGCACGTAGGAAAAACTTATTTTTTGTGAGCTTATTTTTTTAAATGTAGTTGGCACTTTACCCATTTAAAAATAACATTGAAAAATTTTTTTTCTTTTATGCTTCATTACTTTAAAACAAAATTATGTGGATTTTGTTCTTTACATTTAAGGTGATAAAAAAATTCACCATACACTTACTCTTGATATTGTGGCTATATCTTGCTCTCCTGCCTCTGATTAAATTTTCAGAATCCCTGCATGAGATTCACAGATACCAGTTTGAACATTTCTGTGAGGCTAACTTCTCAGGGAAATAATATGGATCCATTCCATATTTGGTTAATGTTTTTTAGTTCCTAATTTCTGCTAGGTCTGAGCATTTTAAATATAGTGTTGGTAATGGATAAGCATCCTTCTAGCGCTAGGTGATGGCATTGTTTCAGGCAGAATGAAGAGGAAGGACACTGGGATAGGGAAAGGAGAGTTGGGGGAGAAAAGTGGTCAGGAAAAAAGATCTAATAGCTGATGCAGTCTTTTAAATGCCTTTCCAACTGATCTACAGGAAATTGTGCTGAAGATTCATTTGTTTCCTGTTCCACTATAAATGTGGTTTGCGTTACATCCCCTATTCGGCTTTTTTGTTGTTGTTGTTTTGTTTCTACTAAATTGCAGTACCATGATGGAGGCTTGAGAATAAGTGATGTCTTCCTTTATAACTTATCTTTTAATGGCTCGATCACAGTTTGACTTTAGACACTGTCAGATTTCATTATTATGAGTTTTGTATGTGTGTCTTTCCAGGCCTGCTTGAAACTTCTATTACTGCTCTGCTACTAAGAAAAAAAAAATGCTGCAGTATAAGTTCTTTAGAATCACTATTGTAGGTCAGATGCATGGTCTACATGCTGCCATAAGGGATCTATTAAAGGACTCTCTTGTTTTCTCATTCAGAAAATTTAGAGATTTTAGATGTGGTTCTGGCAATTGTTAAAGTTGTTTGAATTCAGATTTACTTTTGCCTTAATAAGAAAATTCAGTGGAGACATCTATTTGCTCTGCACAACTGACCTAAATGGATGCCTTGTACCTGTGAGAATTTCAGTATACAGACACATAAAAGATTCCTGGGCTTCCACCCCCGCTTCCAATATTATCAGAGTTACAAAATAACTAATTTTTCACAGTCAATATAATTTAAAGGTAATTTTAGATTTAAGCCTTTTCAAGTTTTTATGTATTTAATTGCGCTTTACTTTTTAGCCCTTAATACTTCAAACATAACTCCGACACAGGCTAAAGTTATATACGATGAACATTATTGATTACTTAAAAAAAAGGGATATCTGTATATTCATAAAATATTCATAATCTATTTAGGAAATCATCATAGTCCTAAAAAAAATGCAGTTGTTTGTATACCAGGAAAAATAGATCAATAGTGACAAAAGTGGAAAAGATATAAAATTGTTCTCCTTTAGTGTGAAGCGATCTACTGAAAGTTATACTTTGAATTTTCAGAAAATGTCCATAGTTGCAGGCTTTTTAACACTTCAAATTCTATAATAAACTATTTGGCACATTATCATATCACTTTAGGTATATAGATATCATGGCATTTTATTAAGCAAAACAATTTTTTTCTTCTGAAGAACACTTCTTAAGGTGGAATTTGCTGGTTTTGAGCTTGAAAGTGGTTTGAGAATTATACATTAACTCCACATAAACTTTGGGAGACTTTCCTTTTTGCAGTGCTGAAGATCCATGACTTGGTTCCAAACTAGAACCTTTTATTTGCAGATGTATTTATGGCACAATACAACATTCTGATTAGAACTTAAGAGTTCACATGTCTGATATTTCTGTCTCTCAATTCTGTGTTGCTCCTATTTACCTAGTTTTCTTCCCTTTCTTCTTCCTAATTTCTTAAATAAATATGCACATATACATTGGGATATTTAATCAAACAAGATGACACTATGCTTCTAAAATTCTATTTAGGGGAGAGTATACTACTTGAAACTCCCCACCTTAAAAAAAGGGGGTTAAAGAGTGGGTTGGAACACCTGAGAAATCAGAGGTGGGGGCAGTGTAGACGATGGTCTAATTTCAGGCTCCACCAAAAAAATGCAGGCTATGGCTGGCATCCTCCAGGGACCTAGCTCTGTGCTTTCCTAGAGACCAAATTACACTCATCTCGAGAGAGGGCACATTGAGGTAATTGGTGGGAGAGAGTTGAATTCCAGCTGCTTCCATTGTAGCTGACCTGAAAATGAATAGGGGATGTTAATAGTGGAGGGTAACATTTGACTTGGCTTTTTCACCTCCACAAACCTAAGGGTGAGAATTATAGAGTACTAAATGACTGCACCAATAATGATCCTGTTTAAGTGGGAATTGCTATGCTGGGAAAAACCCTCAAACCATTTAAAAAATAGTTGATGCATTTACCAAGCACAGTCCCATTACTGTAGCCCAATAAAGTTTATCCACAGTATGGGAACACTCCTTGTTTTTATTGTCATCCATCGAGTGAGTGTGCATTGGATCTTCACCTCTTTGGTTACCATTAAAAATGCTCCTACTGAAAGACATTTGGAAGGCACCAGAATCCCATTTTCAAAAAGGGAATCAAGATACAAGTGCTCTGTACTCTCTTTCTCCTAGAATGTGTGGTCTTTTTTTTCTTTTTAAGGAGAATACTGTATGACTCAACAGCTTTTCTAACAAATAAAACAAATTAAATTGATGTTACATGCATATTTAAACCCTATCCAGTTAAGTACTGATGTGATTAAAATAATCAAATGTATTACTTAAAAAATTAAAAAGGATAAATTCTGCACCCCATTATTTTATTGACTTTTAAATATAAATTGCAGAAATGTTTACATTCCTAATGGCATTATTAAGCTAAACTGACAAATCAGAGGAAAAAGTTGATTGGCCAGCACATTATTATTTCTGCACCTGTTATTACAGAAGTGGAGGCTCAGCATTAAAGGAGCTGGATGGATGCTGGTTTCTTAGGCTTCCTTTGTGTGATGTGGGGGTTGGGATAAATGTGTAACAAGTGTAGTTTCACTTTGTAGTGCCTTTTTGTGTGTTGATGTGATTAAAAGACTACAGTGTTTTTTGTGTAGCTTTGAAATTAATATGTAAATAATAGGGAATGTTAGGGCCTCCTTCTACCTTCTGCACTAAACTTTCCTAAGGCCAAGCGGGGTGGGGATTGGTATCAACTTTTTTCATACAGGTTGATTAGTTGCAAATATCACCAACTTTTAATCTCTACTCTGAATTTGTAAGGGATAGGGAGGGAAACATCAAACTCATTTAGATAGAATTGAAGATCTGGGATGAAAATAGTTTAAATTTTTATTTTCTATTTATGTATCAGCCAGGATGTTAGGAGACCTTGAAAACATTTTGAAAAACTTGTGTAACGTGACCAAGGCTTTGGTATAAGATTATACTTTTCTTCTGGTTGAGTTCTTCTTTGTCTTAATCATGCAATATCATTTCTCAAACACTTGAGCCCAGTTCTCCCTGGAGCATAGGTGGCAATAATTGTTTGTTAATATAATTCTAGAATTTCTTGGGTGTTCATTGTCCATAACTCATTTCACACAGAGAAATGTAAACTTTCTGCGGCCAGTGGAATAAATAATGCCCTCCCTGTCCTTTCGTTTTCTTTTTTAAATTTTGATTTCTTTAGGAATGTCATTATAGTCTGTGAGACATAATGACATTAGATTTGGATTGAAGAGGGGGAGAAGGAGGAACTTTATTTCATGCCATCCAGTGGCTAGTTTGAGTTTGCAAAGAAGTGAATATGAAGCCATTATTTTCTGCAAGATACCAGTTAACACTATTCTCCTATTAGTTTAGAATTTGTCGGTTAAATAAACTGATAATTTAAATTCCTAGATTTTAATAACACTTAATATGTAACATGGATCCCACTTAATCTCTCCCCTGGCTTCACAGCAAAATGTTTACATAAAGTAACTCTCAATTTTGATATCAGCTATTTAACTCAGTCTTTCCTGAGTTAATACTATTTTCTTAATTAAATATGTTCCATAGGAGTGTATCTTAAAAATGATGTTCTTCTCTGTTCTTTTGAGCCATCTGTTGGCTAGGTCAGTAAATAAAGAAATGGGAGCCTGATTTTATTTTAAAGCAAATAAGTTATTACTCTACTATTGTATTAGACATTCAGCTTCAGAGGGAGTAAAAGATAAAATTCCATCACATTTCCATTTTGTTACATTTGCACCAGAAACTTGTATGCTCAAATTGGTTATTTTCAACTCTTGACAGCTGTGATATTTAAAATGATCACAGCTGTTGTGACTTAAAATTGATTTTTCTATTAACACCTGAGAAAAAGACCTGTGCCATATTAAAAACTTAAATAAGGTAACTGTAAAATTAGATGTGTTGATGTGAATCCGATAATCCTACTTCCCAGAGGTTGCAAAGTGCAGCAAACCTCTAGTATGCTTCCAGGGAATGAGCTAAAACTGCTAGAAATAGATGCATGATTGTTAAACGCGTTTACGTTTTAAAGGATTCCTGTAATAGCAGATCCTCTTGGCCCAACTTTACAGTGTCACTTTTGCTGATAAAATCATCTAGGATTCAGTTTCCTTAATTAACCTCAAGAAAGATGACTTACGTGAATCATTATGATATCCTAACCTCTAGACTATAGAAGCTGCTTTACCTTCCAGATATGACATTGAAAAATGCAAAACCACACTGAATGTTCCTTATGAAGGAAGTTTTGGTTTTATGGTCCTTTTCCTCCATTATTTTTAGACGATGAAAAAGGAAAAACAGATGAAAAAGGAGCTGATCATGGCTAAGTAGTTTAGGTTAGTACTTGTTTTTGGAATCTTTAATACATTTTTAATCTTCACGTTGAAGATCCATTTAACCTGTTCTAAAGTTAGATGGTGATTCCTGGGTTCAGTTGGTCTGTTTAGATGTTTACCTTCTCAGGATAATCAATTTTAGAATCTTGCATCTGTCAATAGATCAACTATCTAACAACATAACCAATTTAAGAAAACATAAACATATTTATACATTAAGATATTTTCCTGTTTTGAGTTAGATGACGTAGTGTATCAAACATATAGCAGGCCTGATGTGGAATTATTTATAGATAACAGTGTCTTCACAGATGCATTGCCAATAGGGAGCTATGTAGATTAAACTCTTTGGCTGGTCCTAGGCTTCTTACCTGTGTAACTCAATCAGAATTGAAAGCATGACAGGTTTCATGATGATGAATGTATGGCTGGATTGGAGAAGTATGGTTGGGTGGGTAGATAGATGGTTAGATTTCATAACCAGACAGTAATAGATAATGCCAATTATTTATTACACAAATTTGTTTATTCATCATAACTTTATACAGTGTATTATTTTGATTACTACATGTAGTTCAGAACTATTAGTTGAAAATGATAAAATATTTTATAGCACATAACCAAGACTGCTATAGAGTTGGTTCTAAAAGTTCCAGAATGAACATAGATTACCTGTTTCAAAGTTAGAGGCTAAGACTGTTGAGCACCATAAGATCACAAAGTCAGATGACGACATACTGAGTGATCATGGGTGTCAGCAGCTATTTCCTTGTTTAGTTGAAAGAAGATACTCTTAGAGATGGACATTGTTTATATGAAGATTTAAGAAAATCAAAGTGGATATTTGTTGCTGACAGACTAGGATTACATACGTACATCTTTAGAACAGGGGTGTTCCCCAGGGGACATACAGCAATATCTGGAAACAATTTTGATTGTCACAACTGTGGGGGATCAAGCAGGGCTTGCTACTGGCATTTAGGCCTGGAGGCCAGGGATGCCACTAAACATCTTAACTGTGTACAAGACAGACCCTCAGTGTTGCTGAGGTTGGGAAGTCCTGCTTGCAAAGTAGTGTATCTGGACCTTAAGAATGAAATGATGTCATTAATAAGTTGCATAATTAAATCTTGGCATTGTGAGGCATTTATAGAGGATAGCATTTTTTTTGTTTTCTTGCCCTTTTTCTTTCCCTTTTCCTTTTTTTTTTTTTCCAAAACAGTTTTTCTTCTTCTTCTTCTTCTTCTTTTTTTTTTTTTGGCATAGCACACTATAGCATTGTCCAGGTATTTCTACCTTTTACCATGAACATGTGAGATTTTATAGTGTATTAAATATTGTACATTATTTGTGAACCAACTGGAATGGCTTCAAAGCAGCTGTTAGAATATGTTAAGTCAATAATGCACACGTCTGCATATCCTGAACATGTATTTATGTCATACCTTTTAAAATATTTAGAACTCTATCAGTGTAACTGTTGGTTTATCTTGAATCATCCTAAATGAAGAAGTATATTACCATATTTTCTCTACAAGACATAAAGTGAAAAAGAGAAATTAGCATAAAGAAACTAATTAATAATTATGTTTGAAGTTTTTTTGGCATGATGGACATTGTTTGCTTTGTCATTAATATCATAACATCATATTGCCTGTCATCAAGGAAAGATTAAAAATTAAAGCCAATATTGAAGACTTTCTTTTCAGCTTTCCCAATAACCCAGCTCCTTTACCTCCTCACAACTGGGGATCTCTCTTCCTGCCACCGCTGTGCTTCCCCTCAATGTGGATAATTCTCGGCCGTGATTTGGAAGTGATTTTGAAACCTCAGTTGCCTTCCCTAGCACCCTGTGGAAGAAGGTGGCAGGATCTGGTGGCTGAATCTTACACCTGCCAACTTTTAAACCTCACTCCTTAGGTGCCAAATTTTAGAGCTAGATGTCAAGCCTCACAGTAACTTGTGCCACTCAATTTCCTCCCCCATGCTATGTAAGATTCTCCAACGTTTGATGAGAGTAGAGATGGCAGCTGGGCACAGGAATGGCAACTCTGATTTGCAGTGTATCTTTGGTGTATGGATATGCTTTCGCTTATTAGCCCATTAGCTAATGGAATTTCAGTTCCTTCCCATAGGCATTCTCAGACCCTGCACTTCACTCTTCCTGTTTCCCCCGTCCAACTTGGTACAGCACAGTCTAGTAAAATCACACTGATGTGTTTAGGTTAACGTGGTACATCACATCTGTAGCCATCTTATAAGTTTGCCTTAAACTGGAATTTATTTTGAGCTGTCTTCCACCTTTTACTATACAGCAATGTCTGTACTCAAGGTGAGCAACTGAAAAGAAAATTTTAACATTTTTTTGTGTGTGCCAGACAAGTAATAAAGATTACTGTTTTTTATGATAATTTTTTTATTTGAGTATTTCTGTTTCTGGGAGATGGTAATTTTTTTAAATCATGAATTTACTGTAAGTGAAACTCTTTGAGGGAGTATTGACCTTTTTTGATCAATCATTGATTTTCTGTGTTGCACTCTCAATATTTATCTTATATTCCATATGTACCTCTGAATAATTTTAGAACAATAACTTGCTTACACAGTGTTTTTAGAATATGCTTCAGGAAGCTTGCCTGTATGGTATTTAACTCAGACATTCATGGAGTATAAAACCAATCTTACTGTGACTTTTCTTTAGTTATTAGAAAAGTGACTTACAGTTAAAATAAAGCTTACAGAAAATATTGTAGCAATAATTAATATCCAGTAAAATATAGCTGCAAGCCTTGGTTCTTTCATTTTCTCAACCCAGTTCTAATTTGATCATTACTGTACCCCAGCAAGATAGGTAATACAGAAGTTACCGTCCCCATTTCACAGGCGCGAAGCCTGGCCTGTCCATTGAGGTAGCCACTGGCCCCATGTGGCTATTAACATTTAAATGTAGGCCAGGCACAGTGGCTTATGCCTGTAATCCCAGCACTTTGGGAAGCTGAAGCGAGAGGATTACCTGAGCTGAGGAGTTCAAGATCAGCATGAACAACATTGGGAGACCCTGTCTCTATAAAAAGTTAAAAAAAAAAAAATTAGCCAGGCATGGTGGCACAACCTGTAGTCCCAGCAACTCAGGAGACTGAGGCAGGAGGATCATTGAGCCCAGGAGGCTGAGGCTGCAGCAAACCATGATCATGCCCCTGTGCTCCCGCCTGGGCAGCAGAGCAAGACCCTGTCTCTAAAATTAAAAATAAATAAATAAATAATGTCAGTCAGTGAGAATTAAGTAAATTTTTTACACATTATTTCCTTAGTTGCACTAGCTAACTCAGTTGTCATATGTGATAAGTGGCTACTGTATTAGCACAGGTATGTATTTGCTTCATTGCAGAAGTTCCATGGGGAGGTGCTGGCCTGGAAATGGAAGCTTTGAGGGTTTAAATAACTTGCTGAAGATCATGTGGATCATGATATAACTAGAGTCAGTGTTGCTATAAATTCCAATGGGATAGTCTTATATTTTTCTTAGCTTTATTTTCAAATATCTGAGGTAAGAATTGACATTTTAATGCTACCTTGTAGCATTTTACTGAATGCTTATCTCAACTGAATTTAAATTTAAGCTCAAGTTACTCAAACTTTTCAAAGGATACAGCCCTTTGCCTGTCTGTGCACTGTGGGGACCTTAAATCTCCTTCCTCTCAGTCAGCCAGTGAGACACTCCAGCAGGGACCATGTCTTAATGCATCTTGGTAGACGTTTTGGCATATAGTAGACAACCAAGAAATGTTGATGCAGCCAAATGAATGACTCACATCTACCATACGGGCATATGTCCATACGTACAGGTAGACAAGACCTTTGAGTAGAATGCTGTCGAGAGAGCTGGCCTCTGCCGAATTTTACAGAGCTCATGCCTCTGCTCTGGCTGTTATATTAAAAAGTAGTACTTTATCAAAAGTTAAATTGGATTCAATATTCACTATTTGGGCAATGGGTACACTAGAAGTCCAGCCCCCACCAGCATGCAATATACCATGTAACAGTAAGCACGTGTACCCATTGAATCTAAAAATTTTTTAAAAATATGTATTTACTCACGTGATCCAAGTATTTCTTCATAGTAAATGAAAACATCTGTCCATCTTGTCCTTAGCAGTCATTGAGTCCCTAACCTGACTTTGTGTTATTATAAAATTTTGCCACATCTTCCCAACAGGCTCTCTTTATCCTCCCCTCAAAGATGAACACAATATGATATATATGTAGGCCTGCTTAGATAATATTTGTGGAATGAACCAGTAAGTATTGAATGTTTTTTAATGTTAACGTTTCTCAAGGTTACTCCTGTCTAAAATAGTTTTGTAGGACATTATTTGTAATTTGCTTAAGTAGGTACATACCTACATACATAGTATCTTTCCATGCCCCACATCACTGAGTTGGACAAATGTGCCCAGTTAATGTTGGTAGTGCTGAAGACCACATTCATTCATACATGCACTCAAAACTATATTAATTACTCTTCATTGATAACCATGGAGGGCAGTAGATGAATGGGCTAGCCCTAGGCTGTTAATCAGCACTGGAAATGAGATCGTTGGTGCCTAGTACCTGTGCTACTTTAACAGGTGTGACAGTTCCAGAGCTTTCCGCACCATCCTCTCGTTGCTGCAGTCTAGACATTGGGAACCCTGGAAGCCATGGTGGCACAGACTGGCAGATGCCTTGAGCTTCTAATGGTATATGTAAGCCATCATTTTGTTGGTAATAATTATGGTGTTGAGAGGCATTTGTGTGCTGTGCACTCTTTCAGCTTGTGCCACATTTAGTTCCTGCTATGCAAATACCGCTTTAAACTTAGAAATGCCAATTTGCATTAATATTTTGGTTTCATATAGCTAACTATTGCATTTCAAAAACAAGTGCATTTTAATGAGTACTGGCAGAATGATCTTAAAATGTTATTTATTAAATACTATTGTAGACAATGCAGTTGTTTGTGGCCGAAAACTATTAAGATGAAATAGAATGTGCGTTGAGGCCACAGAGTACACATCTTCAGGAGTATTTGACCCTGTGGCTTTCAGTGATGTAACAGCCAATGCTCTTCATGCAGGCTTGGAGGGCAGAGGTAATTAATATAAAATAGAAGCCATCGTGCCATTGACATTTGGGTTTACTTTTAAAATTTAAACATATTTTTACTATTTAACATTTGTCATAAGACCATAGGTCATTTACCTCTGAGTTAATGTGAAGGACTTTACCAGTCTTAAACACCCAAGTTGTAAAGGAGCGTTTTCTCATATCTTACGTTTTGATCTTAAATCCTGAAATGGAGTTTGTTGCTGCTTTATAATTTTTTTCCTCTTCCTAAAAGCTTTCTTTTTTTTTTTAATCAGAATTGTGGGTAAAAAAAATTTTGATGTACAGTGTGTGGGAAAATAAAAATTTTGCAACTGGATTTTCAGAAATGAACTATTTTAACACATGGACTTTTAATGCTGCTGTCATGGTTGTCATAGCTTGTGGTTCCTAATTATAATGAGCTTTTTTGGTGGTGTTATTGCAGTTGTTTTACCTCCCCCCCTCCCCTCCAAGTCTTCAACTCACTTTTCCCAGAAGGAGAGTTCCAAGCCTTTGAAAATTCTCATGATTTTGCAAATCCACTCTATTTTTGTCTAGAATACAGGAAAGTTAAAACTGTGGCTGGTATGATGCCATGTTTTGAATCCAATTTTAAAGCAACCCTTTGCAACCCAGGGAGTAAAGCTGACATCTTTGTATCTGTAATGAAGATAATTATACCTGCAAGGTGACATCACTAGCAAAGTTAACAAATACCCTTGAAAACGGAGTTCCTGGTCTTCTCTGAATTCTGTAGACCACATTTGGCATTTAACACTAGACACCTCTTTCATGCCTGTCGTTTGAGAAGTTGCTTTCAGATGAATTTACTAAAGCTGACTGACACAGGGTTAAATTAATTCTTTTCTCTGTTACTCAAAGTGATACAGACCTTTCTTGAACTAATGTAGCTTAATTAGTGGTCAATTAAAACTGAACATTGCTGAATTGAAGTTCTTTGATCAAACTCCCTGGCATGGGCTCGCTTTCTTTAACTAGCCACCATCTTGAATTCATTTGGAATCAGTAGTATAAACAAGTTTAAAACTGGTTCTTTTATAAGAAAGTCAGCAGGCTTGTATAGCTGTGGTTTCTTTTTTTACTTCTGTAGGCGGCAATTCAAAGGCATGCTAAATGAAAACAGTACTACACCCTGAAAAAATTACATTTTTAAAAGTAACACTAAGCAGTCAGAAAACAATCAACACTGTTACCTGTTTATTCTAGATACATTTATCCTCTGTCTAGAACAATTAATTAATAATTCATTTCCCAATCAGTGGTTGATGTTATTGTTACATGGAAGGTGAAAAGAAAACTCCCCACCCTCCCTTGCAAAGTCTATAGTTACAGCAAAAAGTGAAACAAACAAAATCCAACCTAGTTGTTGGGAGTAGAGTCAGAAGGGCACCGTCAATGGAGATGTGCACAGTTGCTCCTAAATTCATTGTTTGTCACTCTTGGGAAAATGTTTCACCTCTGTGCGTTGGAGTGGGAGTGGCACACTACTTCATTTACTTGTTGATTTCATCATTTATTTTGGAGGACATTATCCCATCAATATGGAAACTGATACTGGCATGTATTTCATACAAATCACTTGATTAAAATTACACATTGCTTTTGTTAGAATTTGGGTGAAGTTACAAAAAAAGGGAATTGGGGGAGCTGAAAACTGGAGCAGAGGAAGTCATAAGCATCTGCAATAAGATCACCCTCCTCCATTTATCCAGTTACATGTCTTAATGTTTGAAGTGTATATGCCCTTCTTGTCTAAACATAAATTCATACCATTTCGTAATCCTAGTTTTTGAAAGCTTAGCAACCAACAACATGTATCATAGCTGGCATTCAGTTAGTGCTGTGCATTCTAGAGTATTAATTAAAGCTGGTGATTCTGTACTGGAAATAAAAGTAATAGATTAGGTTTAAATAGATAATTCGCTTAGTTCATAGTGGTTTCTTCTGATTTTGGAAATTTTCACAGAAAGAGCTAAAGGAAATTTGGACGTAAACATGTACAGTGTTCCCCCCTGTAAATGACAGAATTTTGTTGGTTTTCATTACTTAGATCCAAAAATTATAGTTATAATCAATAATTAAAATTAAAAATTTTACCGGTTGACAGAAAGAGAAATTGTTTATAGTCAATGTGCCTTTCAGCATTCTCTCTTGCCTTCTCCCTAAAGGGCTGATTAGGATGTAATAATTGGGGATGATAGCGGGAGGAAGACGACAATTCCATTTAATTAAAGATAATTTATTTTACTTTAAATTGGTGATGTCCCACATGAATAAGAGTAGATTTAGCAGATAGATTTATTAATGGGTACTGACATCTCAGTTGACAGAAAAAGCAAACATTTTCTTTCCTCATTGTTTTTATTGTGTCCCGGCACCTGAAACTGCTGTCAACCTGCTTCCTTTGCTGCTTGACAGAGCTGTAGACTTTTCCACCAAATATGCAATTATTGGTTTAGCATTGAAACAAAGTTGATCCTCTTCTGAGTTAAAAACCAGGCCAGGAGCTTGAAAGGCTGTTCAGGCTTTCAGAACTAACACTACAAATGCTCTCTTCTTAAATCACATTTTCTTGACTGATCCTTCCCACATCTAGTTCATGGGTAGATTGAGTCTCTTGAATGGGGACCAAAGATTTCCTTTGGTCTTGGGTGAGGTGCTTGCATGAATATTTCTTTAATACTTTGAATATCTTGAATAATGAAGTGTACCCCCAAAAGCTATAATTTGCATTACTTAGGTTCATTCCTGACAAGAAATTGTGCCCTTGTGTGATATGTTCATTGTTGTCTCATGCAATTGTAAATGAGTCCTGGAAGTTAGGGGAATTTCTTTTTTAAAGTTAGGAAGCAGAGTTAAGAAATGCATGATACTGTTTTCCTATAATCTCCTCAGCCTACAATGATTGTAAAGGTGTGCTGTTTAGCATACCTTTAGCAAAATTGTATTTATAATTCTGTACATCCTAAGGCACTTTTAAAATGCTTCTGACAGACTGCATTCTGTTTCTACAGTTTCTATTTGACCTCCATTACATTAGGTTTATTCTTCTTACCCTCACACCAAATTCCTGTATTCTTATTTAAGTTTTCTGGCATTCAGTCGTTTCTGTATGCTTGCCTAGTGTGTTTCTTTCACACCATCTTCTCTGAATGAAATGCAGACCACTCCAGGCACCTCTTTCCTTCTGGGCTACTTTTCTACTCACAACTGCCACCATTCACACTGGCCCTCTAGCTTTACTTACATTTGTTTCTCCTGCTGCTTTGTTGCTCTGATTTTCATAAATATTTCCTTATGCTAATATCCTTCTCTAGCCTCTTTAGATTTCAGTGGTGTGCCTTTCCAGCTTTATTTAGAAAATTAGGCCATATAACAAATGTTTACACAATAAAAAGGAAAATGAGATTGTTTCTTTCTTTTTTGGAGGTGGAGAGGTGAGAAGGTTGTGGTAAAGTTTTTCTTTTATTTTCAACCAGATGGATTTATTTTGTCCTGCTCTGCTATTTCACTATTTCAAATTGATTTTAAATCAGTAATGGTGTTTTCAAGGATTAATTTTTATTAAATCTTGGTTTTCATGTTGTGTTAACCTTTTCCTTCCCCTCAGCCCAAGGGTCTTGTTGCTTTTTTCTGTCTGTTTCACTTGTTTGTTTTAATAACCTGGTCTCTCGAGCCATTATTTTATCCTCAAATCCTGCCACTTTTATCTGTCTCTTTTTTTATTGCTCTATTGTTTTTACTTCACCTTATATATTTTCTTCTTCTGTAATTATTGCAGAATCCATAATACCTTCCCCAAAATTCTAACAAAGAATGCTGGAAAAGGAGAAATTGGGAAAGAGAAAATTTGCAAGTAATGTTCTTTGCTGAGCCCTGGGGAAGTCTCTGCTTGGATTTTTATATTCTACTATTTTTTCCCCCAGAGTTGTGCAGTTATGATTCTATGTAGTAGGGCCACGAAGGCAAGAGTTCAAATAGACTAACACTGATCCTTAATTGGAGGTGATAATCCTACATATAAACTTTCAGGAGGGGAAAGCTATCCTGCATTTTATAGCAGGTAAACTCAGTTGCACCCGTTGCCAGTAGCTGGGTCAGATAAGTGTGTGTGTGTGTGTGTGTGTGTGTGTGTGTGTGTCTGTGTGTGTATGTACTGGGAGTCAGGTTGGAAGTGGGAAGAGAAGAGAGTAATCTGCAGCCGGGCACTGTTGGCTTTCAGTGAGTCTCAGGTGACTCCTTATGGCCTGGAAAAGAATGGGCACTTGAATCAGAATAAAGACCTAGCCTGTAACTCAGTAATATTGGTTCTTCTTTCCTTTTCCACTTTCAAGCTATTTTCTTTCTTTTCTGTCTGTTTTCATTATTTCTATGGCAAGTTTACTTGCCATTTCTTAAACACCTTCAACCTTTTTGTCTCTTCCTTTACTTTTTTGCTTTACTGCTATCAAAGAGTTAAAGAATTCCATTAAATTGGAGGCCATTCCTCACCATAACAGAAATCTGGATGGGATGCTTTTGACAACTGGCTCTCTTTAGCAGCTTCTCTCTACTTGGAAAAATGTCAGATATTTTGAGAAATAAATGCATTGCCCCAAACTGAAAACACCACCACTTTTATTCTGTAAAAAAGGCATTCAGGGAAGGAGGCCTCCTCTATTCCCAGGAGGTCACAGGAACTGGGAGTGGCGAGAAGGAAACTTCTAAACGGGGTCCAGATGCAGCTCTAACCAGGGGACGCCTCATGCCAGGTCATTTGGGTGGCTGGGCTTGTCCCACCTCCTCGTCTTCATGCCCTCCTCCCAGTCTCATCCTAGGCCCTCCCACCCCTAGGCTAGCCACAGGCCTCGCAGCAGACATCTGCGGGTCTGAGTTTCATATATCCAGCATGAAATTCCCTCTCTCCCTCCTGTTATGAATTCTGGGCTGTGGTCCTGCTTGCTCCTTGTGTGTCAGATTGAAGTTCTGATGCTGTCAGCCATGTCTGACCAATCAGCAAACAACACCACAGGATGAAGTTTAAACAGTGCAGATGCTCAGATACAGGGCTATGTTGCCTGGACCACGAAGGGAAAGCAGAGGTAAGGTCAGAGTCTCCCCAAAGTGGTCTCTCCCGAGCCTGCCTGACTTGACACCTCTTGGTCTGCTGCACTGTGCCGCTCTGACTTGTATGTTACCCATTTGCTTTGCACTACTTCTGTCTTCCCTGGCATTCACCAGAACTTTCATTTCAATTCGCTCTGCCCGGGTTACTTTACTACCTTCATTTGTTCACGTTTTTTTCTCTTGGATTGGTGACTGTCATTAGGGGAGCGTTCCTGGATTGCCTCGAGGCCGAGGGTCCTTGGCAAGTGCCAACCTCGTTCAGGTCTTTTGTTGCCAGGCTTTTAGGAATAGAGGACTGCTGAGGATCAGGGCAAATGGACGGAGTTAATAGGCCTTATTAATTTTCCCTCTGCAGGACAGTGGAATGTATCATTCGGTTACAACCACGGTTTTGTTTCTTACCATTGTGATGTATTGAATTGTAAATTGAGCTTAAATCATCTTTTTTTTTCTTCTCAGAAACAGTTTACTTAGAAAAGATATAAATAGATACAACCTAAATGAGGATGAATCAGCTCATCTTCAAGAGTTTTAGGGAGGAAAAAAGGAATTGATATCTGTCCCCCCACTCCCACTCCTCCGCCCCCCCCCCCTTTTTTTTTTTTTTTTTTTTACAATTTTTGGTGTTAGCTCACTAGATTACTGTTTGCAAAAGAAGAATGTCATCATCATCCTCTTCTGTTTTAAGTATTTAGTTGGTCCTTTTATAATTTAGAGTGTTTACATGGTTCTGTGCTCACTCACTAGGCCCATCTGGAAAATATTTAAACTTCCTAAGATCTATAAGACTAAAATATCACATATAATGGGATAGGGAGAAGGAAGAAAAATTACAGCCATTGGGTGTGTTTAGAATAAGTTAGTTGTTTGTTCAGAAGCGGCTGCTGGAGGAATTGGAACAAATAGCTGTGTGCGGTGAACGGTTGGGTCCAGAGCTGTACATTTCACCACAGAATGAGCCTTGGTTTGTGAAACTGACATTCTGTTGTGACTTCTAAATCCAAACAAATCTCTGCAAATTTCTGCCCGATCGAGTTAATAAGAAAATATATACATGCAGAGGCGAGAGCCGTATGCTACTTGCAGTTCTGTCAGTGTTGGTGGAAATAAGAGACGGATTTTACCTACTGTATTACATTCAACCAGCAATTGGCAGAACCCCCAGCTCAGCGGGTTTTCTTGACTTTTTTTTTTCTGCTGTGATAACAATGGGATGCAAAAAGAGCTTCAGAAAAGGAGAGCAGCAGATACAGAATTGGGGTCACTTTTCTTCTAATTGCCTTGTAATTGGGGAGTGGTTTCTACTTTCCCACTATCTCACTATCTCAGTGGTGGGAGGGGAGGAAGACAGATGTGGCTTAGCAGTAACGAGCTTTCTCTAGGCCGGATGTGCTGAGGGACCAGGGGGGTCATTCCCTGCTCCTGGCCTGTGATCTGCTTCACACCTGTGCTCATTTTCCCCCATGATCGATGACCTTGTATTAACCCAGAGTGACCTTTTGCCTTCGCCTGTTCTCTGGGACGAGTTCTTGGCTAGTGGACCCTCCTTTCTCTCTGATTTACAGGTGGTTACTGGAGCCACATACACTTGTTTTTCATGGTGCACCGTGCACTTAGCAGCCAGGCAAGACCTGCAATTTCATCCCTCTCAAGGGGCCAAGCAGGGGATTGGAAGGTGGGAGGGAGGAGGGTGCCGCGAGAGAGGCTGCTGTGTGCATGTGCTTTTCTATTTTGTGGCTCATATGGTATCAATTACCATTTGATGGCAACGCCAGGCCTGAGGCCCTTCGCATGTTTGTCCTGTGAGAAAGATCTGGAAGAACCGACATATGGTTTTGATTGCAGCAATTGCAGGTTGATAGAATGAACGCAGGGGTGAGGTGGGTGGGTTTTCCTCCGGCCCTTTCCACTCTGGGTTGCTAATGTGCTTCGCTTGTGGAACTGGTCTTTTCATCATCCATCCCCTCCCCACTTTCCCCCCTCCTCCACCCCCCCAACTCTCTACCACTTTGCATTCCCTGCCCCTGCCTTCCAAATGACCGCCAGGAACATGTGGCCCACATTAAGGACCTTCAATTAAAACAAACAAAAAAAATTGTCCACTCTTCTGTTCAATCCCAGAGCAGGTCAGTGCATCAAAATGGTCAGAAGTATACCACAGTTAAAAAACAAATGCATGGCATGGGGGGGCATTTCCCTCCAGAAGCTTGGGACATGTTTTAAAATGACTATTAGTTCAGGTTGTTAAACATCGAAATGATGCCCAAAAATAGCAGCGATAGAGATTAATGTGTGGTGGTGGGGTGTGTGTGTGTGTGTGTGTGTGTGTGTGTGTGTGTGTTTCATTTAAGATACCTCTTAGAATTTGAGCATCTGCTGCACAGGGACAGGAAGATGATGATGATGATGGTACAGAGTTCTTTGAGGTTCCATCTTCCCATGCATCCCAGGCCATAAGATGATAGAAAAGCAGGTGAGGCATGTGTATGAGCGTTTCCCTTCAGAAGGAGATGTTGGAGGCTCATCTTCCGTACACAGTGACTTCTCTCTTACTGAATTTGTGATGGTAGGGGGTACTCCTCATTACTGTGGCTCAGCAGGGATTGCATCTGTGAATATGCCAAGGGAGGGTCTACTATTGGGGAACAGAGAGGCAAAGAGGAGAAAAGAACATTATAGATACTTTGAATGTTATCCAGCAACATTTTTTTGTATCAAAGTGACATCTTTCTATAATGCTTTCAAATGTACCTGTCTCGTAATCTGTTCTAAAATGGGTAGCCTGTGAGGTTTTGACTTTTTTCACTTTGGCTATTGCATTTCAAAATATTGCTCACAATAAGGAATTTATATAGTTTGAAACAATAACATGGTATCTCATGAGTAAATGCTGCCATTAACATCTTCCTTCTTTTAAACTGAAAACCAGCAAACCAGAACCAAAAGAAAAAAAAAGGCAGAAACATGCCCCCCAAGAAAGTTTTTTTTTTTTTTTTTTTTTTTTTTTTTTTTGAGACTGAGTCTCACTCTGTCACCCAGGCTGGAATGCAGTGACTGGATCTGGGCTCACTGTAATCCTCCACCTCCTGGGTTCAAGCAGTTCTCCGTCTCAGCCTCCTATGTAGCTGGGATTACA
Organism: Ateles fusciceps; assembly: GCA_036589455.1. Taxonomy (NCBI): domain Eukaryota; kingdom Metazoa; phylum Chordata; class Mammalia; order Primates; family Atelidae; genus Ateles; species Ateles fusciceps. The sequence goes on from JAZHEH010000078.1 coordinate 16,384,895, forward strand.
GGCGTCCACCACCACACCCAGCTAATTTTTTGTAGTTTTAGTAGAGATGAGGTTTCACCATGTTGGCCAGGCTGGTTTCGATCTCCGGACCTCACATAATTCCCCCCCACCTCAGCCTCCCAAAGTGCTAGGGTTACAGGAGTGAGCCACTGTGCCGGGCCAAGAACGTCTTTTAAATGTGAGATGAATTAGTTGTGATGGCCAGTTATTGAAACCTAATCACCCTGGCCCTAATCACACTGCTTGACATACTTCTTCATATTTATTTTTATATTAGAGCTGATATAAAATATCTAAATATAAATATATATATTTAGTTTTTACTACCTTCTTTATCAAAAGGTAGTAAAAACTAAAAAATTAAATTATTGATCTAAATTGTAGGGAAATGTCTGCTTGATAGACTTTAGAAAGAAAACCGGCCATATCTTTACAATCGTTACTGAATGTGTGTCTTCATAAGGCTCCATTTTTTTTCTTTGCTCAAGCTTTCTCCTTATAATGTAGAAATCAGTGTATTAAATAATTGTGTCCTTTTTTTAAGAGCCTTGATGACAATTAAATTTTGCTATTTCAGAATCTTCATACAATGGGATAAGTGTTTTCAGAGATACTTGAATTCAGAGTAACTGGCAACTAATTGATTTGCTCTAGTCACATATTTTAATGGTAGCTATTTGGTTATATGCCTGATATTTAATGCACACATATATAGCCTTAAATCATTCAGTGTGATAGCTTAAGACAACAGTTTTGTTTGCTGCTCATGCCACTAATAGCTGGATTTGAAGAGTGATGTATTGAGAAGTTTAATTTGCTGATTTTTTCCCCTAAAAACATTGCTTTCCTGAAATATGTAGTATTGGAGCTCATAGCAAAAAACTAGTATATGGGTTGTGAGCCTGTCTTGGAACATGGTGGGTCACTTAACAGCAGCTGTGCTGGAGAGATATTTGATTTGAGAAGACTTTTTTGAATCTTCTCAGCCCTAACACCATTCTGGTTTTGAAATGGGAAAATGGAAAAGGGTTTTAGGGAATAGAGATATCTCAGCCTTGAAAGGTAACATAGGTAGAAATCTTTCAGTTCTCACTCAGATTAACCAGCATTCCTAATCTGCTTCCCCCTCACAGAGGACAAAGAGTCTGCTGGGAAATGTGGGTTTATATTTGTAGTGACACACTACAGAGGCATGAGATAGTGTTAGATACCGGCTGGATGCTTCATGCCCAACATTAATTTGGTTTTCAAGTTGAAATTTAGAAAAGCTTACAGAGGAGCCAATCTTTTTTATATACAGCGCCTTTAAAAAAAAAAAGGTGTCCACTACTATTAAAATCTGATTCAGTCTTCTAAAATATTATTATATTCAATATAACTTTTAAAATGATCAAATTTAGGGAGATATCAATGATGTTAAAAGATAAAAGCCTTCTTACATGTAATATATAGTGTCTTAAACATTATTTTTTTAAAAGAGGGTACCGCTTCTGCCAAAAGTCTGAATATAGGGATACGCAAACTAACTGTCCTTGGAAGTCCTAAAAATTATTAATGTTCTCTTCTTTGTCTTTTTTTTTTTAGTTTGTAGTTATTCACAAATGGAGAAATATTTATAAAAGCATATTATGATTTGTAATGCATACAACCAACCATTAGACCGACCACACTTGAATCAGAGTTACATTTATAAATTGAGGAAAGAGGTTGCCAGCACAATGCCTAATGGAATGAAAAATTGTGCTTATTTTCATAGGACTCTCTTAGAGAGGGGCTACTTTCCTCTCTCTTAATACCCAGACCTCCTCCCTCAGCCCAGACACTGCGTTACAGAATGCATTCACTTCGTGTTTGAAGAGCTCATCACCTCCCTTTAAGATCCATTCTTCTTATTCATACATTGCAAATACGTACTTTTATATCCACAAGGAAGACATTACTAACTTCAAGAAGGGCAGTGTCAGTGAGGAGCAGGACAACACAGTAAGATACAAGCCTGCCAATGAAAGAATTATACTCGGACTTTGTGTGATCTAACAGTCGAACAAAATTTGAACATTTGAGGAAAAAATACTGGGGATTCTCATAAGTGTGTCTGTCTGTCTTTCTTTCTTTCTTTCTTTTTCTTCTTTCTCTCTTCTCTTTCTTCCTTTCTTTTCTTTTCTTTTTTTTTTTGTATTTGGAAATCATGGCTTCCTGATCCTAAGGGGGGAAAAAAGAAACCTCAAAGAAAAGACTCTAGGCTTTCTGGACATCAAATAGTTTCTACAAAACAACATTCTGATGACTTGCATGTAAATAAATCAGAAACATATGAATCAAACTTCTCTCAAAGTACATATGGGTTGGAAAATAGAGAGAAGTGCTGAGAAAATGTGTTTCGGGTTTTGCTGAGCCCATGACATTTGAAAAATAGTATGAGACATTGAACAAATACAAAGCAAGACTTGGCTCACCCATTCCTAATATTAGCCTTCTTGTTCAATGGCAAATCAGTTTACCATGTGCCTAAATGTGAGCCACCTTGGTGCGCTACCCCACACTTAATTACTTGCAGTTTAAATTTTTTCAATTAGGAACTCAAAAATAACATTGCATTTCAAGGAAATGCAAATCTGGACATTTTCTCACCTGGTTTGTTTACCTTGGACTATTTTTAAAACGCCACAGATAATTTCATGTTAGGAGCAGTCATACTGATGTGGCCGTCTTTGGTGTGGTTGACATGTAACAGAAGAAAAGTATCATCAATAAGAAACGGTCTCCAAAAACAATATTGCTATCAAATTGAAGTGAAAAACCACTGCAGGTAAAACATGTTGAAGATGAAGGATGCCCTCTCTTAGCCATATAGTGGAAGCTGGATCATACGCTCCCATGCTTAAACCATGACTCGAGTTCCTGCTCGTTTTTACCCCTGAGCTCTGTGACCCTCCAAGCAGTGGAAGTTTTCATTCTCTTTCCCACATTGCACTCAAGGGAGCTAACATGAGGTATTCCGAATCCTGGGATTCCTCTGCATCTGGCTTTAAGTATAGGAGCAGAACACAGGGAATTTAAGGAACAAAAATAGCCAGAGCTTCAGGCTTCTTCCACTGATGGTAAGTCATTGACATGCACTTGGATGAAATCCTGTATCTGTTCTTTGGACTAGCACTATCGCCTGAGATTATCAGTTTCAGAGAGTTACAGAGAGGCAGTAGATTTCATCTTTCCTATTTCGGGAGGAGTTATTTTGGTTGTTTAAGAAAAAAAAACACTTTAATGTACTTTTCCTAACTCCTTCACTCAGATGCTGAAAAGAAGCTTGACAGAATAAAGTAATTCAGCTAATACTCATCAAATGTCTACTATGAGTGAGGTGTTAGAATATAACTCTGAACAAGACAAACATGAAATAGGCAAACAGACTATTATAACCTAGTCTGATCATGCAGTGATTGGGGAATACAGGCTCCTGAAGGTAGATATACAAAGGACAACTAGTCCACATTTGGCCTTAGAGGAAGTGAAGTGCAAGGATAAATGGGAGTTAAGCTGGCAGAACTCAAGGGTTATAACTGGAAGCAGGTGAGCATGGCATATCCGGTGACCCAGAAGTAGTTCAGAACGCCTGGAGCTTATGGTACAAAAGGGTAACAGTAAAAGATGAGACTGAAAAGATAAACAGTGACCTGATGAAAAAGCGACTTGTGAGCCCTATTAAGGAGTTGAGATTTTATCATGAATGTGACAAGGAGCCTTTCAAATGGGTATGCCTGAGAAGTAACTGAATTTAAAAGTCCAGAGGGATAGGAGGACCTGGAAAACTTAAGAATCAGAGAAGCCAAGGGAAGCAGATCTGACCAGAAGGAGGAAATTGTCAAGTGTCAGATATTGCTGAGAGATAAAAGCCACATTTGGCTGCAGCATCCAGGAGCTCTTGAACAGTTTCATTGAAGTAAAGGGTATGGAAGGAAGGTAAAGAAGTGGAGAACAGGCATTGCAGGGTAATTTTCCATCATCGTCATCATCACGTCCTCATCACTGGAAAATGAGCATCAAGTATCTTATCTACCAGACCTAGAGAGTGACTGGGAAAAGAATGACACATGCAGTCTGGGAGATTTGAGAAAACAGATCATAAATATAAAACAAGGCAACAACACACGGTACGGCACATGCACAAGGCAAAATGAGCAGTGTAAGCCAGTGGAATGAAGAACAGGAAGAACTGCGGGCAGGTAAAATGGGAGAGTTTTTCAAGCAGGCAGTGCAGCTTGAGGTTTGCATTCTGTGTTGTGCCTCCTTATAAGTCAGTCTAACATGTTTTTGAGGCTCTGTCCAATGGAAATAGGGGAACACCATCAAAGATGATGCATGGTCTTACCTTGCCTGTGACTTCTGATTGTGTTTCCGAATTTTGGGAAGAAGATTAAAGTCATAAACTGACTCTTGGTTTTTCTTGCAATTGTTATTTTAAAACTCCGTGCACAGAGGCCTAGGCAGGAGGATTCTCTGAGGCCAGGAATTTGGGACCAGCCTGGGCAACATAGTGAGATCCTGTCCCTACAACAATAAAATAAGAATTCAATTTGGACACAGAAACTGAGATACAGATATCACAAATATAGTAAGTCAGAGGTGTTCAAAAATTCTACATGGGTGAGCTTCTTGAGAAATTCTGCACATGTAATGCTGGACTACTGGTATTGCAGCATGATACCTTTCATATCTGTGTCATCTCCGTATGATACCTTCTCCTGGTGCAAGGCCAGAAGTTCACCCCATGCACTACACCTATGGAAGCCACTCATGATTCAGAGAACAGTTTTTCTGAAAAAGGATATATGAAGTATACTTTCCTTCAGCAGGAAAATTCTGCTGCATAAACTTTGTATGTGAAGGAAAGGACTGGCTCTCTTCTACTTTGGCTGACTCCCTTATTTGTTTACTATTTATTGGGTACCTGCTTGGCCAACCCATTGTGTTGGATATGCTCTAAACCACAATCTTTGCTCCTAAGGAGCCCATAGTATTTTATCGGGGGATAAGTCTTAGATAATTCATGTAAAATATGAATTTCTTTTTTTTTTTCTTCTCTTTTCTTTTCTTTTCTTTTCGAGGCAGAGTCTCACTCTGTCACCCAGGCTGGAGTGCATTGGCACGATCTTGGCTCACTGCAACCTCCACCTCCCGGGTTCAAGCGTTTATCATGCCTCAGCCCCCCAAGTAGCTGGGATTACAGGCACCCACCACCACACCCGGCTAATTTTTGTGTTTTTAGTAGAGATGGGATCTCACCATGTTGGCCAGGCTGTTCTCGAACTCCTGACCTCAAGTGATCTGCCTGCCTCAACCTCCCAGGTGCTGGGATTACAGGTGTGAGTCACAGCTCCCAGCCAATGTATGACTTTCTAAAAGTAAAGTCCTTGGAAAATTATAAGATGAAATATATTTAATGAAAATTGATTGAGCTCATTCTTCTCCAATATTTGGTCCATATTTGTCTCCATATTATACTATTAGTACACAGTCCTGTTTAGACTTGTTGGAAAGAAGAGGTGACTAGATTATCCACGTGTCAAGAAGCTTTCAGTTTAAGAACACTGAGGTTCATCAACATCAAAAAATATTTTCAGCATCATTCAGATGCTGGACATGCTCTACAAATTAAATACCTTAGAACCCCTACTTTTTCAGTGTTTTCTCAGTGTCTTATCTTGTTGCAGTGGTAAATGTTATGAACTACATTTTTCAAATGAATATTGTAAGAATCAGAACGAGGTTAAGAGATCTGCCTATCTGTGGTCAGTTCATTACTGATAGAACCAAATCTAGAAAGCTGTCTCCTGCTCTGTAGAGCACATTAGGGACCATTATTTATAGCCAGTTGGCTCTCCTAAGATGTTTTGGCAATGAGGAAAAAATCATGGGTTCATTTTCTCGGTAGAATGAAGAACATTGAGTTTGCTGACAGAGAACATGAGTGACTTTGGTAAGAGAGCAGTTTTTATTTCAGTGGAAAAGCAGCCTCCTCTCCTAGTAATAGCTACATTATTTACCTAAATGTTCCATGTAGCAACTGATAACAAGACTTACTGCTTAAGAAATTTGGCCATTATCTTATCCTCTCTGCTAGAATTCCATCTCCCTACTGATGGGCCCTTGCTAATATTATTTTTACTGAAGGACAACATGTGAGTTAAGAACTTGCTACTATGTGTTATTTTGTTTTTTTAATGGAGGTCAAAGTCACATAACATAAAATTAACCATTTTGAAGTAAACCATTCAGTAATATTTAGTACATTCAAAGTGTTGAGCAATCACTACATCTGTCTAGTTCCAGAACATTTTCCTCAGCCCAGAAGGAAATGCGTAACCCATTAAGCAGTTCCTTCCTATCCTCTTACTTCTATGCTTTATAAACCTTTAATTTCAATGTTATCATATACACACACATACCTGCTATACACACACACATATATACACACACATTCATTTATGTTTATTTATAGATTAGGAAGTTTCAGGCAGAGGACCTAATGTTTCCTAATTATATAAACAAAGAACTATCTATTTTAATGGATGTTTCTCCACCAGTAAAAAAGAAAAATAGGAAACATTCCTTGCTTCTTTTAACCTTTCTGTATGTTTCTCTTAAATTCTCACTAGATACTAATTTATCAAGGAAGACAAAAAAGACAGAGATCAATTCTGAGCCTTTTGTTATATAAAACTGCTGCTTTTCTTATAAAGACATATTCTCTTTAATTTCATCAACACTGAGAATTTTAAACTACTTCTTTTAATTTTAAGCAATCATCTGGGTTTTACATTTCTGTTTTTGAAAATCCAAAATTATTGAACAAAGTAGTTAACAAAGTTTACATTTCTTTGAAAGAAATATCAAAGGGTCATTCTTACTATAATTTTTATTGTTAAAGAAATTGCTGTTGTTCACATTTATTTATGCCCTCCTCATTCCCAAAGAATATTTGAGGTAGCCAGTAGCACATTTTTTAAATAAAGAAAAAATTAGATCAAATAAAAAAAATACCTAAAATTTAAATATTTAGAGAAAGCTAATTCAATTATATTTTGAGTATGCCTGAAGTCATGAACTAATGATTGTTGATCACTTATTCTTCTGGTCCTATTTCAGGAATATTATTGCCTTTCTTAATTAATATTTCACCTCCTTTAAGAAGTGTTTTTGAATAACCCTATAGGATGACTTTCCTTACATTTCTTTAGCACATATGGTTTGTACAAAAGACTACTCACTTTAACACATTTTCTAGTTGCTTGTTGTATATCATAAATCTCCCAACTAGCTCCTAGTGAAAATTCTGCCCTTCCAATTTTTCTTTTTGTATGTAAGTTACCAAAGCACTTAATCCTGTTGCTAGCTAGAAGCTCTGCTTTGAGTTAAATTAGTGAAATATTGCTGGTTGATTTCACCTAAAAGTTTGCTCTGGGCATGAGGGAAGGGGGTGGGCATTTGAATGGATAACAGATAGAGAAGCAGCTGATTGGACATGGATGTTGACAACTTGCATACTTATTTTTTTCATTTCAATCTGTGCCACAGAGTCATACATTTGGTAATTATTTCATGCTTTTGTTTGCAGTTGAAAGTAGTTAGGGCCGTATGTTTTGACAGAAAAAAGATAATTCGTACTTTTTTTCAGCTTTGTGAAAGGGAAGATGGGGTAACAATTTTACAGTGTACCATGCCAGTGATTCCTGTTCAAAACTTTACCAGATTGGAAACTTGCTGTTCATAACAATTCTCTTGGTAAGCAGAAGATGAAGGCATCTGTTTAAAGCACCCAGAGTTAAGTTTGATGCTTCAAAGCATAGCAGAGTTCATTTATAACTCTACTTAGCACTAGTAGATACCTTTTAGAAATATGAAAAGTTGTCCACCAGATTCCTGAGACTGTAGGTGATTTGGAAGGATATTCTGGTCAAATGCTGACTTCTGACCCAGGATTTAGAATGAAAAGACCTAGTTTGTATCCCCATTCCTGCCCTTATTCAGTCATGTGACTCACAGAAAAGGAAGGCACTTAAACCCACTCCAAGCTTCTGTTACCGAATGTATAAGATAGGTGGCGTGGTTGACCACTTGGATAGATAATCCATCTCAAAATGATGATTAAATATGATAATGGATGAAAAAAAATCTTTTTGATTGAAAATACTATGAAGATAGGAACTTTTAATAATGGTTAGTGATAGAATTTTGTCATTTCCTTTATGTAATGACCTTCGAGATCAAAGAATGTATTTAGAGAAGTCCTATGTATTTTCTTTTGTGAATTGTTTCTTTGAGTATTCTTTTTCTTTTTTTTTTAGTGTCTGTTAGAATCTTGGTCTCACTGTCTTTTCATTCTTGCTTGGGTATCGGCTCGTCAAAGTGTGACTTTCTGCTTGTGTCTGACGCAGCTTTCTTCTTGATCACTCTTGCTTTCTGGGAAGGAATAGGTACTTAGGAATGATGGCTTTCTGGCTGTCTGTGCTTATTAGGTACAAAGTACAAACACAGCATTGAAGACATTTGGGACTGGAGAAATAAAAAGAGTGCCTTTAGGGTTGTATGTAAAAGGTCACACTATAACGTCGTTAGCATTTTTCTTTGTGCTGCTTTCTCTTCTTGTTGCACCCTCTCAGTATCCTCATACCTTCTCCGCTTTCCAAAAATGCTTTCTAAAAATTGATTATTGGGAAAAGATCTGAAACTTCATTGCATTGAAGTGTAATAACTGCTAACAAACTGTGACAGCATTTTCCATAGACAGGGAGTGATTGGAGATGTGATGAAAAGCGAGTTTGTGACTGTGGAAACTCTTCCAGGGATGTAGGCTTTTCCCCCTCATGATAATGTACCTTGACAAAAGTTTGCAACAATGAAATTAACTTGTTCACTCCAATCGTATCTAAACATATTTAAGCTTACGTCCTTTCTTAAGGATGTTAGCTCTAGGCTTCAGGCATCAACCTGTGGACTGAAGTTCAAAGGGAAAAGGCTGGGGAATGGTGCTTTTAAAATCCTTAGGACCATTATAGGTAATTCCATGTCCTAAGGAAAGCTCAGCCCTGAACACGTTAGAGAAGTGGAATGCACTAAAATCGATTCTGGCAGAACCAATGAATGTTTATCTTTCTCTGTGCTATGATGTTATTCTTAGTTAGATGTGTATCTTGTGTGTGGCCTGTTTATTCATTCATGCATGCATGCACTTAGTAAAAATTTGAGCCTATTCTGTGCCAGGCATTACATGCACACACACACATTTGCCCAAGCACACCTGCACATTTTTTTTTTTTTTTTGCAACGCTCTTTTCAATGCTATTGTTTCTGCAATCGGCTATCCTTAGCAGGCCTCCTTAGTGTACAGTAGGGTATAGAGGAAACAACAATGAACATTGGAGTAAACCTAAAATTAATTTGTCTCTATTGTAGAGTCATAGAATTTGTTTTCATCTGGAAGACTTGCTGCCCTCATTTAATTGATAAAACAGTGCTTTCAGAGGTCTCAAAGCTATTTTTTGGCAGATAACAAAACCTATTTTGATGTTCCAACACCTTCTAATGAAGCAGTAGTCGTCATCTAAAACAAAAATCAGTTGGTTGCTAAAGGCAGAGAACGTGCTGAGATGGTAGATGATCTGTTAGGCATAATTGACAATCATGAATTTGATATGATAGGTGTAAACAGAGATATAAATAATTTAGTCACATCTATTTAAGAGTTAAGATAACCAGAAGCAATAATGGTTAATTGAAATAATACATCAGGTTCTCCTTAACATTACCTTGAATTTCTTCTGATGTGCATTTGGTAAATACAAGTTTGGAAACAACTTAGTTAGGTGTTTAGAACATATTAAAGTTGTGATATGCTTAGCATCCGCAGCCTTTTATCTGTGCCAATCCTGAGCCTGGTAATGAAGCCAACTCCCACATGAATAAGTAACATAAGGAATGTAACCAGGAAGAAGTCAGGGTTTCACCTGGACCAAATTTTAAGCAATTAAGTGTTTCAAGCGATCTTTGGCCAGGTATAACTTAATCAGTTTAAGGCACTCTCAGCTAGGGCCAAGGTACTCATGATGTTGGCAGTGGGTATTCCTCTGATATACTGCATTGAAAGTAATAGGAAACATAGAGTGTCTGCTCAGTTATTGCCAAGAGCAAGAGAAATGCAGGTGTAAAAATAAAAGGAAGTATTTGGAGCCAGAGGCTAGTACACATAGACAAGACTGTATTCACACTTCACTTTCATACTTGAGATAATAATATGGTGGGTTTTAATCAGTTTAGTGTGCTGATATTTAGTCATGGGTCTGGTTTCACCACTAAACCCTAGTGTAACTCTCAGCTGATTACTTAACCTCTCTCCATCTCTAGTAGTATTAAGCAAATGTATTAATACCTGCTGCATCTTAGCTCAACTTCATGTCTGGAAGACAGATGAATGGTCCTGCTTCTTGCAGTAACACACAAGAACCTCCTTTGTGCTGCCCTGAGATGGTCTTGCGTTCTTCTCTATGGGCAAAACAGCACTAGGCTGCTAAATGGCCAGGCAGTATAGGGGACCTAGGATCCTACAAAGCTGGGTTTTGCTAGCAGTCCATGAGCAGCCTGGAGAGAATTCTCGGTTATCAGGAGATACTGTTATAGTAGTTAAAAACTCAAACTCTGAAACAAGACTACATGGTTTTGAATCTCAGTTTTGCCAGTTTATTAGCTGTGTGACTCTAAGCAAGTTGCTTAACCTCTCTATGCCTCAGATCCCTTAGTTGTAATAGTGACTCAGCTGATATTTAGAAGCTGAGAAAATTATCTGATTTTTGTGATGGGATGTATAGATATTTATGTATATTTGAAGTGATCTGTGTTCTAAATATATTAACATGCTCAGGGAATTTCTTTTTGGGGAAATATGTATATTCTTTTTCATAGATTTTTGTGGTGCATCCGGGTAGAGGGAAGATGGGTCATCACTCAGTGAGTAAAAATAAAATATGAATATACACATGAGTGTTACATTTTTACACTTTTTGATAGTTGTGAAATACTCTTTTTTTTTTTTTTTTTCATATTACCAATAAAGAGAATCTGAGGAGTAAAACTCTTCTTATCATGTATTGTTTTGGTTACTTAGAACTACTTGGTTAGTTCTTTTAAATACTTCAACTGATTTAGATGGAGTAAAAACATCACAATTTTAAAAGCTTACAGCTGTGAAATGTTTCCAGTTTTAAGAAATACCCTCCTATTTGTCAGCACACTGAAGGCATCTATGTGTTATTTCTAAACACGTTTCCTATTTATGTGATAACGGAGGTCGCCCTTTAACCATCACTTGGACGTGAAGGAGTATTCTTCTTCCTCCGTTAGTAAATATTCCTTGACTCGATGATGTTGAAAATATGTCAGGTGAATGAGCTTGAATCCTATGGTTTGGGTTGGGTTTTGGTTGTTTGCGCTGTTGGACTGTTCACCTGCTCTGTCCTGTGCCTTCGAGTATGATTAACTGCCTTGATGCCTTACAGTCCATTATGCAACTCTACTACTTAAATCTTGAGACTGATCTTTTATGCCATTTGACTGCCCATTGGAATCTTTAAGTTAGCGACTTAGAAAAGACTTTAGGAAGGAGACTGCCAAGAGAACTGGCAGAGAAGTCAGGAGCCTGGGCTCTGTCAAGGCCCTGGGGTAAATCCTTTCACCTCTTCCTTTGACTCCCTTAAAAAATGAAGTTGAACTCATTTGAGCTTTAAAGAGATGATGCCAAGAGGCAAGACAGAGGGCAGCCAATGTGGAGGTAGCATGAAAGAAAAAGGAGTGTCTGTAAAAATAATAATAATAAAAGTGTTAGAAAAGGCTGTTGACAAATAATACTAAAAACTAGAAAGAATGTAGAATAGAGGGACCCAATTATCAGTAATACAGAAACTACAGCCAAAAAAAGCTAAAAATCTATTCAGCTTTTATTGTCCGTAAAACGTGATCACACCATGTCTAACTGCAATTCCTTTGTCAAAAACACCAGAGGCCAAGGACCAAATTGCAGATTCAGAGTTTCTTCCTTTGACTTCCTACATATCCAGAAACCTGGGGTCATAGACAGTCTTCCATGGTGTGTTGTTTGGCACAACTTGCAAGCATTTTGGCAGATGGTCAGAAAAAAAGATTTCAAGAAATATGCAAGAGTACACAGGACTCTAAAAATAATAAATAAAGCTAAGACCTCAGTGTTCCGCCATTCAATACAATCAACATTTATTGAACAGCAATTGTATGCCAGGTAGCAGGGATACCTAGAACTTGCCTCTCCCACTGGCACTCCAGAAGAGTTCCTGCTTCGCCAGCCTCAGGGAATAGCAAGTCTTACATGTGGTAGGCTTACTATGATAGCTGTCCTGATAGTGAGATGCAAACATGGCCCAGTGCCTTCCTCATGGATGAACTTGACTCTACACTGGGACTCCCCAGTACACCTTTTTGTGATAGTGGGAAAGTCCTTCGTTGGTGATGTTCAGTATGGTAACCAGCGACTGCATGTGGCTGTTGAGAACTTGAAATATGGCTACAGTGACTGAGGGACAGAACATTCAATTTGATTTAACTTTGGTTAAGTTTAATTCAAATAACCATGTATTACTAATGGCTGCTGATTGGACAGCAGTTTTCTAGACCCATTGTTTTTTTTTTCTTTTGAGACAGAGTCTTGCTCTGTTGCCAGGTGCCAGGCTGGAGTGCAGTGGCACGATCTCGGCTCACTGCAACCTCCACCTCTCGGGTTCAAGCAATTCTCCTGCCTCAGCCTCCCCGGGTAGCTGGGACTATAGGCACACGCCACCATGCCCAGCTAATTGTTTTTTGTATTTTTTAGTAGAGACAGGGTTTCACCATGTTGGCCAGGATGGTCTCGATCTCTTGACCTCGTGATCCACCCGCCTCGGCCTCCCAGAGTGCTGGGATTACAGGCTTGAGCCACCGCGCCTGGCCCAGACACATTGTTAAAAATAATTATAAGCCGTGAGTACTTCTTATGAGATGGAATTAATAATCCCATTTATTGAGTGCCCATGACAGATTAAGAATTATGTTTGACATACATTATCCCTGATCCTCACAAGAATGGCCCCTTTTGACAAATAAGGAAACTGAGGTTCTGAGAGATAAGGTGCTCACAATAAATTGTTATGTACTCACAAGAAATTGTGAGAGCTGGAATTTGAACCTAATTGGTCTGACTCCAGAGCTGGGTGATTTCTAGTATCCTACCAAATCTGTGTATGTAGTATCCGGAGGCTGTCTCTTCTGAGTACATCTTCTCTTTGCTTTATGGATTAGCTAGCAATGTCTTTATATTGGTCACATAGGACAATTACAGGGTCCATCTGAACTCTTCTGAATGTGGACTTATCACTGCCCTGGAAACATTCATTTTTCTTACTGAGAACTATGTCCTTCAAAAATTATTGTAAGAGTTGAGGGTCCAACCCAGCTTCCTGAGTAGTAAGCTAATCACCTACAAGTGTATTTCCCCAATAGATGCTGAGAAGCATCAAAGCACATGGGTAGTTCTGTGGACGTCAGTGACACACAGGAAACTCTTAGCATTTGAGTGTTTAACTGTCACAGTTGAGGACGTTTGTGAACTCTCCCAAGGTCTGAATTACTGAGTGAGCCTTTAGTACTTGGACATCTGTGACACAATTCTGCTTTGCTGTTTTCTGCTTTCCATAAAGTATACGGTAACTCTCTTTAGGGGTCCGAAAGCCTCACAATGTTTCAATGATTCTGAACTGATTTCTCTTTGGAAGTGACACATTCAGATGGTACTTGCAGAGTCACCCAGGGTTGGTAATGTGAAGGAGTAGTAAAGGCCTACTGGACAGTCAGGTGGCTACCGCCCGTCCACACATGGTGATGTGATATGAAGCCACTGTTCTTTATTCCCTCAGAGCGAAGGTTTCTCCCTAACATGTGCTTGATTTCACCATAACGTGTATTATGACATTTTATTTTCTTAAATGGTTATTATCAGACCCTGCAAGACTATTTCTCTAAACTATGACCAAAGTATACCCTCATGTTAATAGCTTAAAATAGCTTTTCTTTACCCTTTTCCCTTTAAAAGCAAATAATTACTTTTTAATGGAAAGAACATAGACTGATGATCAGTTCACATCCTTGCCTTACCCCTTGAAAAAATATGTAACATGGAAAGATAACTTAACATTCCTGAGTCACATTTGTCCAAATAATAAAAACAATGGCAGCAAGACTTCATCACTAATGCCTGATGTTTTTGTATGATTAATCTGTGCCAAGTTCCATTCCAGTTTCTTTACACATATTAGACCATTGAGTTCTTGCAAGAACATTGCATAGCAGGCATGGTCATTTCCACTTTACAGGTAGGAATCTGAAGACCAGAATTAAAAATAACCAGTCCAAGATTGCCTAGTTAATAAATGGTGGAACTCGCAGTCAGTCACAAGCTGGATTAGGGCTAATACAGTTGACTTTCTTACAATACATCAGCCTTGTGAAATAAGAATGATAGTATTAATAATATCCACCTCGTGTGATCATTATGAAAGTTAGATATAACGTATGTGGAACTCCCACCACCAAAGTTGTTCCACAAGAGGCTTAAAACAAATGGTAATCATCATTACTTTAAAATGTTCACAATTGAAACGGATATGCCAAGACCAGTAAAAAATGAGAGCTTCATAAGGAAAAGAGTAGGAGGTATACCTTTGTTTCATTTTGTTTGTTGATTTCTGTGCTTGCTTGGTATTCTTTTCTGTTGGGCACAGGTTTTATTTAGAAGAAATTAAATTGTTTTTTCTTTGATGAGTGCAGAAAGAATAGTTGGAAACACTGAATGGAATAGCTGATGTACTGTAGTAATACTTCTCAGATTTCCCTCCTCCCAAAAAAAATTAAGTCTGTAAAATGAAAACTTTTTTTAACTTTTCTCAGTTCAAGTTTCAGTGTTATCTAGAGAGCTTTGTTAAACTCAGGATTTCTGTATGTATGATTTTCTGCTAAATGCAGAATTATAAGAAAAGAGATAATGGCACTAAGTTTGCATATTAAATATACTGTGTTACTAGTTTTCCTTGAAGCTTTTAGTCAACAATTAATTTACTAGAAGAGCTGTGACCTCGGAATTTGACCAAGTCTTCCCATTTCCAATCTGGCAGCAAAAGTTTCACACTTCTTTAGTTACTCTTGTGGGAGAAATCAGAATGCCAGTAGTCACCTTGATCTAAGCCCCTTATTGGAGAAAAATTCAAGGATAAATTTTGGATTTTCCTCATATTTCCTCAATGGGGTCACTCCAATACGTGGTACTAGAATTTGGCATTTTTATTTCATTTTAGATTGGACTGATTTTCCGGTGTTAGTCTTTAAAAACAATTCCAGTTCTTTGAAGAGATCTGGGATGGTTGTTATCCTATTAATTAAATGAAGCTATTTTATTTAACAATTATGTTGTTAAACTTTCCGTATACTTAGAATAATAACACTGAAACCTCAGTGGATATGAGCTTTTCTTATTGAATTTAGTGTCAATATTAAATACCTTATTGAAATCCATACTTTGAAGGCTTGATTGAGAAACTGACAAAAGAGTTGACTGAAGTAAAAATAATGAGCAGTTCACTAGTTATTCAGGTTATGAAAGATTAAAACATCAGAGATAAACTGAACTGTGAACATTATTATGATCATGGTGTTTTCATTAATACCATTTTATGTCTCCACCACCGTTCTAAAAAAAAATACGCTGGCCATGCGTGGTGGCTCATCCCTGTAATCCCAGCACTTCAGGAGGCTGAGGTGGGCGGATCACAAGGTCAAGAGTTGAGACCATCCCGGCTAACATGGTGAAACTCCATCTCTACTAAAAATAAAAAAATTAGCTGGGTGTGGTGGCATGTGACTTTAGTCCCAGCTACTCAGGAGGCTGAGGCAGGAGAATCGTTTGAACCCAGGAGGTGAGGCTGCAGTGAGCCGAGATCGCGCCACTGCACTCCACTCCAGCTGAGCAACAAAGTGAGACTCCTTCTAAAAAAAAAAAGTAACCTATCAAACAGTGAAAAATAAAAGTAGGTTGCTTTGACCATTTCATTATTGAGTTTTCTTATATTTGAAATGTGGGAGGTTGAACTAAAATTTGTTGGTTCCCTACTTTAAAAAAGAATAGTTATATGTGATATTTATTTATTTATATAAACAAAAATATAGAGATCTTACCTTGAAAATAACTCTTAAGGTAAGAATGATAAAGTGTCTAAATGGAAAATGAATAACATTGTTCCTGATTTGTAATTTATGATATAAAGAAAATATATAAAATATGTAGAAATTGTCTATATGAAAAAACTAAAACAATGGTCCATTTCTTATTAACAAAAAGTTTCATCTTATCTAAAAAGTCTTCAACTGGCTACAACAGGAGAAAAACAGAAATAGCATAAATATCCTAAAAACTGACAATCCCATAGATACTCTTCTCCATGCAGCCAATATTTATGAATTTGGAGTAAGTGACTTACTCTTACTTATATATACTCTCATATATTTGAGCTTGATTATAATTCATAGTCAAAGTAGTCTCCTTGTTAATAACCAAAATTAACCAAAGATTTTTCCTTTTCTTTCAAAAGCAATGCCAAGTCATTCTACCCTAATTGGGGGGGGGGGGGGGGGAAAAGAGAGATAAACCTTATTGCTATCATCAAATGGTGCTGACATAGTGATATATATGTTTAAGGATAATAGAATATGTAATTAAAATTAAAGTATATATTAAAACAATTGATTTCAATTATTTTAAAACATAAGGTGATTTCATAGTATGGATCAGAGATTCTTTTCAGTTTTATAGTAAATATATATTGATTTCTGAAATTTGGGGATATTCCATAGTAGACTTAGCTTATGTTAATACTGAGGCCAGATTGCAATCAGACCAATAGCATATAGATATGTTATAGTCATACTACAATCATTTTGTCAGTTTTCAGTTTCCCCTTTTCCTAGGTGATGTTTCTTTCGTCTTGTTACACCCAAGACCTTCTGTAAATATCTTTAGTAGTAACTCCCAAACTGTTAGTTAATAGTTCTCAAGAAAATTCTGAGATTTGGTTGACAGAAATTAGATTATTGGTTTGTTTTTGAATTCCTAGCCAAAGTTTTATTCTTTTTTTCTTTGTTCCTTAAAAACACTCAAAAACTGTTTTTTTTTCTTATTATAAGCTCTGTGGAAATATAAGAAAATCGCTGTTTATACATTTAAAATGCAATAAAAATTACAAAATAAAGTCCAGTGAAATATAGGGCTTATAACCATTAGTGCCTTAAGAAAAATCCCTGTTTTCTAAAGTGCGTGTGGGCTTTTCTGGTTTGTTTTTGTTTTGTTAAAGCTCCAGGACCTCCCGATTTTCAAGGGCACTTTGGGGCATGTGTAGCGTTTATTTGATGTATGGACGGAGATGCGTATTTTCCCACATCTGTCTCTGTGGACCTATCCTTTGTGAAATCCTAAACCTTGTATTAATGCTTAGTTTATGATTCATGGTGTTCTGAGAGCAATTACATAATTTTTCTTGGGGTGTTTATTCGATGTGCACTGTAAAAAAAAATGAGAGTTATTTTTTGGTAACCCCTGTACTTGCCTTTTTATTGGTGAATTTCTTTCCCTTTTACTGTGACCTGTGAATATCACTGTAGGCTCACTGCCAATTTTGTGAGCCGCTGCCTGCTTCAAAATGGAGGCAGGAAGGTATCCATTTTCATCAAGAGGATGACAGTGTTTCAGTCTTTCTGACCATCTGAGAGAGAGAACTTTGAGAGCAAAAGAAAATAGGGATTAAAAAAAATTATATTTAGTAGAAAAGGCAGAGGGAAAACCAATTACAGTTAAACTATACCTTATGAATTTGTGCTTTTCTACTCTGCTGTCCTGTTTAAAGAAAACATAAACAAGAAAATACACAGACTATTTTTATAAAGAATTGATCTCCCAAGTCTCATGAGTATTAGTAAACGAATGTAAGTAAATTAGCTTTTTGGCACACTTTTTAAGTTTATTGTACACACAAATATAATAAGCACGAAAAAGGAGGGCTCCCTCCTCCCGCTTCCTATGCACACGCTGATTGTTGGTGGTCTTATGTGGATCCAGGCTTTTAATGGCCTTTTTCATGCATCTCTGTAAAAAGCTGACACTGGGAATTTAATATTCTAAGATATATTTATCACTTTCTGTGGTTTGGATAGTTCATTTGTGTTCTCTTCTCTCTCCCTCTGTCTTTCTCTCTCTCCCCCCACCTCCTCTCTGTAAAAGTGAAAATTTTAATTGAAAGGTAGAGTTTTTACTCTACCATTTAAAAGAGGTTTGATACATGTCTTTCTGTTTTTACTTTTCACATGCTCATGGGCCATCTGTGTTTAGAAGAAAAAGAAAGAAGTGCTTAGACTCACAGGATTACCCTATGGGTATTACATAGTGCATTTACAACTAGACATGGTTTTCATCGACTGGAATATAACACACCTGGTTGTTTTCTATTCGTACAAATACACTGAGCTTTTGTTTGTTTTGTTATAGTGTGTTTGGAAAGGGCACTGTTTCCAGGGTTTGTTCAGATTTAAACTGGGAAGGGTAGAAATGTAGCACTTTGTGCGTATGTCCTATGAAAGAATGGAGCTTGAGATGCTTTGGTCAATGCAAAAAGCAAAACTCAGTTGGTTCTTTCTCCTCAGGTCTATGCTCCATCAGCAAGCACTGCCGACTACAATAGGGACTCGCCAGGATATCCTTCCTCCAAACCAACAACCAGCACTTTCCCTAGCTCCTTCTTCATGCAAGGTAAGATGCTGCGGCTTCTGAGGGAAAGGCCACTGGATAGCGTTTCCCTGGGTCACTTCATGTCACAGATGGGGCAAAAGAAACAGAATAGTAGGCAAGCGTAGAATTTTTGAAGTCGTGCTCTTCTTAGGTACTGAATTCCTTAACAATTAATGTATTGATTAAAAGTGTACTAAGCCTTTCTTTTCAGTTGAACCTCTTTGAGCAATAATGGGTTAAGATTAGATTGATCTGCTTCACTTAAAGCTGATGCTCCTGATTGTCTTCCACACACCTCATGACCAACCATTTCAGCATCTTCACCATCCCCAAGACAATGTAGCTTTTTGTTTCAAAGTGGTTCAACTCCATGTATGTTTTGAACATCCTGGATTTAGCCAACAGGGAACAAGTTGCCGTAATATATAACCTTCTGTAAAATTTTCATCCACTTACTTATTTGTAGGTAAGAACAAGGGTCCAATATGAAGTAACCTACCATAGACTGGAATATTACATGGCGAAAGCTCTGTCCCAACAAAGTAACTGGCTTAGGATAAAACACCCAACTTTTCGGGGGAGAAGACAAATACAGAAAATTACAGCTCTGTGGTATCTAAAGTCTGTTTGTTCTTTTAATCGTCCAGTATGTTTAAATACATGGATGTGTGCCCCCCAGCTCTGAGCTTGTAGTCTTGCCCACTGGTAGCATATACCTTTCCGCTGTTCAGAAAAAGACCAAGACATTTGAAATGACATCAGCTACTTCAAGAATGGACCACTTGGAGGATGCCTCTAAGGGCTCCGTCCTGGTATGTCTGTGGAACTTATTTTCTAATGTAATTATCTTGTTACCAAGTTAATGCCCTGAATGTAGATGTGGAATTTACCAAGAACCCCTGTGTGGAAAACTTGAACTCTTTTTGCCCAAGTGTGAAAACCTTATTTGCATAAACCTTGTCTACAGGCCATGAGATTTCTTTCTTTCCGCACTTCTAGGAAGGGCCATGTCACAGGAAGTGGGCACACTTGGGGCAAAGAGCACCAGGAAAGCAGCCTGGTGTCTCACTCAGATCATAGTTGGACACACTCAAAATCATTCTCATTAAAAGATATTAATCTTCCTTCCCTTCAGTGTGTTAGCTCTTTTAGTTTGTTAGTTCACATGTGAAATTCCATGGAAATCTATAAAATTGGATGGAATGGCTCTTAGGAATAGAGAGAATTTGTTCCACGCATAATAGAGCTCGTGTGTCAGGAGTCCTTTATCTGTGTGACCCGTCCTAGTTGTAACTCTCAAAGGGACACAGCAGGCTGTGTCACCTGGGTGTGTTTTGTGCCATGACAAAAAGCTTATCACCTTCAGCTGTAAACAGTAGCTACCTCAGCATCACTCCCCTCTTTTGTGAGCAGTGGGAGAGATTGTCCTACACCTGCTTACAGAGGTTGGCAACTCAAGGATCCATCACTCAAAACAGATTGCAATTGAGAAAATTGATGGAAGGATACATTTCTTCTATCTGCCCAGGAAAACGGCTTTCTTAAAGGGTGCACATTGCAGGGGAGGCCAGGTAGATGAAATCAGTAGGCTCCTTTCCCTAGCAAACCACACAAAACATGGAGAAAAAAATTTGTTCCTCTGCATATGCATACCAAAAAGCAAAAAAAAAAAAAAAAAAAAAAAAAAATTGACTTGACATTTATGATGAGCACAATTAATTTGCACACGTCTAATTCTATTCTTTCAAAACAACATTATGCCAAGATCATGGGATGTGATAAATATTAATTTACTGTGAAAAGCATAATTTATGTAAAATATGTATTTTTATAAGTCTGCATGGAGTAGAGTATTCTGTGTTAACAATCCTAAATGCATTGCCACTGAGTGTATCACATTGTCAGGAGATTCTTGTTCAGTGATAAATGTTTTCAATTTATTTGTCATGTGTGCCATCTATTTAAAATGTTAGTGATCTTGAACTTCATATTTGAATATAAGGTGACATTTAAACCTCTGTAATCTAAGGACTCAAACTCAAGTACATGAATGATAACTTTTGAAAAAAATCCTGTGTTTTCACATTATGACCGCAGAAACAGTTACGTCATGGTTGTGTCTCAGATCAGCTTCCCTTCAGTAGAGGGGTACTTGGTGCCCTAAGAACTCAAGACTTGCAGGAATATGCAATTAAGGTGAAAGATATTCCGAAACTGCCTGGGGCATATTTTAAACTCACTACTGTGGCCTCTTACTTTTAACTTTAATTTCCATCTTCTAGTTAAAACTCTGAAGTTGTCAAAATCACAGACACGATTTTGCTTGCATGGTTTTTGAGAGAGAGAAATCTACAGACTATTTCCCCCTCCCGATCTGAAATGAGTTCAGTTCCAAAATTCAAACTTCTGGATTTAAGAACTCAGTGAAAAAGAGCTTCATGAAATACAGTGTCAGATTTAACGTTTCTATTGCCTGACTTTTTAATGGGCCTTTATTAAATAAAATGTTATAGTGAAAATAATCTTATTTTCAAGGAAGCAATACCTGCTATACATTTAACAGCCAGCTGATGGCCTGGTATATACCTAGTAGTCAATACTTTTTGTTAAACTATTGAAAAAAAGGAAAAATGAATGAATTTAGCAGTCATGTAGATCATCTTGTTCCTTAGGCTTGGGAAATCAAACCTAAACAATAGCAATTGCTAATAATAACCTGTAGGCCAATAGGCCCGCCCAGAGAATGAAAAAAATCTGTAGGAATGTTTTTAATATGGTGTTAACAAAAGGTTATCCTCATATTAAAAGATACTTTATATAATTTTTATATAATTTAAACCTCTATAATTCATAAATCATTTTGTAAAATCCAGAAGCTCTCAGAATTTTCTGTAACATCATAGCCACCCAGGATATGTGCCTACCCTTTGGATTGCTGCTGAAGGTTTAAGATAGTTATATACCTATATACCAAAAACGAAAAATAAAACAGCCTAAGAACTATATATTTGAGATTCATCTTCTCTACATGCCATACAATTCCAACTTTAATTCTATTATATGTTACAAAAATGAAATTAAACATTTTCAACCTGAGATTTTTTAAATTAATACTTATTTCTTTACGTGCTTTTAAAACTTGTCAACTTTGTAATGTCTCAAGTACTTTTCACTCCAAAGTTTAGGAGCAATTTAACTTTTTAGTTGGTTTTCATAGAATAAAGGATTAGAAGACTTACAAGAAATATTTCCTTTAGCAGTAATTACCTTGCTGACTTGACACAATTCTTGGTAGAAATATACTCTGTTGTTCTCTACAGTTGAATTTTTACTAAGAACACTTTAACTTTGTTAAATGTTTATATTTGTTGGACAGTATAGAGCCACTTGGGAAGAAATGATGACTGACTTCCGATGTAATCAGCTAAACAACACAAAGATGAATAACACGTCAGGCAGTCATTTTCAAGTATATGAAAAAACGTTATTCTATAAGGCAAGGCTGAATGCCTCAGTAAGTCATGGTTCTCTTTGTCTTTTACAGATGGCCATCACAGCAGTGACCCTTGGAGCTCCTCCAGTGGGATGAATCAGCCTGGCTATGCAGGAATGTTGGGCAACTCTTCTCATATTCCACAGTCCAACAGCTACTGTAGCCTGCATCCACACGAACGTTTGGTAAGGCAGACGTACCCAGTAATGATATCACAGCTACTTTATTAAATCTCACCCTCTGCCTTTCCATGCATGTACACGAGGACTCTGTATATAAGTGCAAAAATGGCACACATCCATTTTTCTTACAGTTGTATTGTTTCTGTGATCAAAGACATAACAGGATCAGATCACCTTTGGAAACCCTTCCAGAGTCTCCCTGGCATTGTTCTTTTGTTTATTGTGTTTTGTTCTGTGCCTTCTTTATCACAATGTCAGCTTCCTTACTTATTTAAGTTGTAGAATCTTAGCATGGCGGTTCCTGGTCATTTTTTGCTGGCTGTAGTTTCAAAAGATATGCTGCAGAGGGCATAGTGATGGTCAGTAGGTTACATACATCACTGAGGGGCATTTTGTTTCCCCTTGACTAGCTCGTGTCAGCCCTGGCCTGTTGTGAAGTACCCAAAAGAAGGAGTTTTTATATTTTCTATAGACTTCCATCAGTAAGAGAAACCATGAGGTTCCTACATGGATCAGATTCCCATTTTTTAGTATTTTAACTTTAATTTCCATCCTAGCCTGCCACTCATACTCTGTTTTCCTCACTCCAGGTGAAAACTGCTGGGCTCTAGAGTGTTATGTCTTTCATTACTAAACATTTCCACTCTGTCCGTCACCTGCATTAATCTATTCTAGTATGTCTCTTTATCTTGGAGGAAACAATTCAGCTGACTTTTTCTATCCTTAAATACCACCATAGCCCAGAGTCCGCTGTTGAAGTTAAGTTTGTCATTAAATGGAGGAAAGAGCCTAGATTTTGAGTTAGATTTGGGATGCAGATAAGATAAATTTGAGTCCCTTGTGCGATAACATAGTTTAAAAAATGTGTGAACCTCAAATCCTACAAATGCAAAAGCATGTGAGAAATCGAGTGATCCTAGGTGATATCTGCACCCCTACTTTCATCTTGCCTTTGCCCCTTTTTCTTCTCATATCCACATTTAGGTGTCTTTCTCTGTTCTGATAAAGGAAGTCATTCTGCATTTATGTGGTCTTTGCTCTCTTTTGCTCAACCAGTACTGATAAAAAAACAGGTATCTAACATCCTACTCCAATAATCCAAAAAATTCCAGAAGTTAAGATTTCTGATATCCTTGAAAATCCATATTTAGTTGGTCGCAGTGGTGGAGATGCTAAGTTGTCAGTTAGCCTATACATTCCTGAGAAGCAAACAGTAGAAATGGAATTGGCCTTTTTGTATCATCTCCCAAGACGGAACATGTAAATCACAAACTATCTCACATTTCAGCACATTTCCAGTAAATAGCAGATGACTGATTTTCAAATTTTCTCTTTACCCACCTCCTATTTGGAGATATTAGAGTGAAAGCTTAGAAAAATATCAACTATATCCACTATTATTATGCTAGAATTCCTTTTGGCTAAATTTTTTATTTCTCCACCATCATTTTCCACTTCTTTAAAACCTTATGGTCAAAACTACCTGTGTCCTATGAACAAGGAAAGTTTTGATTACAAATAAAAGTCTGGGGTACCATACGAGCATGTTGGAATTTCAGTTGTTTTAAGAGTTGCCTATTTGATGTTGATTTTTCTTCCCTTCTGTGTTTCTTTCTTTTCCTATCATGCTCAAGAGTTTTGAGTTAGGCAATTTGAGTTTATCCTAGTCGACTTCATGCATGGGAAGTATCTTTGAAATGTGCTTCCATGCACAAAAAGTATAATTTCAAAATGGAAACCAACTACATTTCTTTTAGAAAAAGTTGTACAGAACCAAAACAGTATTATCAACTAGGGAGAAAAGATCACTTTGAAGGAGTAACCCAATAAGCTATACCAGAAGCCATATTTGCAATGCCATTTATCTATCACAAAACACAGGATTTTCGTTTTTCATCTGATCAGTTATCAGATTTCAGAGAGTAGAGTTTTTTGTTTTTTTTTTTTTAAAGGGGACATGAATAAGCTATCAGGTAATGTATACTAATGAATTTTCTCACTGATAGTAAAGCTAGTGCAGTATTATATCTAGTTACCATTGTACTTTCAATATTTAACCATCTGAAAATCTTTTACTGAAGTGTCTTAGAAGAATCTGACACTGAGAATACTTTGAATATATAGTAGCAGTTGGTGTCCTTTCACTTGAAAATAATGGTAGTTCCTTTTAATTTTATTCTTAGCATCTGGCTAGTCCCATATTGAACAAAGGGATAGTTTAGAAAAAGCAAAGTGCTGTCCCTGGATTATTTTGGGTATAATTTGATAAGCCAAGTTGATATTATCTCTAAAGATAAAACATTTTAAAAACACCATTGCCTTCATCACTTTATGCCATGTTATAATAGAATGTGTAATTAAAAAGCTTAAGATCCACATATTTCGGTAGCGACTGTCAAGTTACCAATGTTTAGTCTCTAAATCCCCTTTACAGTTTTCGCCTGTCCAACAAAATCCCACAGCTAATCACTACTGTGTTACAGATACACACGCAAAATCACTCAGATGAATGGAGTTTGTGGTTAAGCTTTGGAATGGGTGGTTGTGGATGATTTATGTTTGGAATGACTTGGCAGAGTTCTTTGTAAGAATAGGATAGAGTCTTCACTGTCTGGCATGATTTAGGCATGGTCTTTGCACTACAGGGCGAAACAATCCTAGGAGTCTGGGATTTCCTTTAAAGGAAGTTCTGTTGTCTTTTATTTTTTGTTACATAAACCCTTACTTTAGTAATTCTCAACTGAAGGCAATTTTGCCCTTTGGGAAACATTTGGCAATGTCTGGAGACATTTTCATTGTTACGACTAGGGGCTGGATGCTACTGGAATCCAGTGTGTAGAGGCTAGGGGTGCTGGTAAACATGACGTCATGTACAGGAGAGCCTCCACAGCAAAAAATTATCTGGCACAAAAGATCAGTAGTGCCAAGGTTGTAAAATCCTGCCCAAACCCAAAGCATGATTTTATTCTTATTTATATGTACCAGTTACTATATTTTCTAATCTTTAAATTATCAACTAGTAGATCAATAAAAAATATCACTAATAGAAACATTTCCAACAGTTACTCTGTTGATGGACACTAAATACACTACTCCTGGGGATCATAAGTTAAAATGAACAAATAGTGGGCATGTAAAGCCTCACACTTTGTCACATTCATCTTATCCTTTGTAACAAACAGGCCAGACAGTAATAGCTAGAGTAAGAGACTAAGAGGACCTCTTACAGGATCCCTAAATCCTCTAAAAGAGACATTATTCTCTGTGACTTTATTACAGAGGTGAATGTATTACATCTCTGAATGACAGCAGTTTTCAAGATAGGTTTTAATGTAAAATAATCTAGTTATAAATCTCATTAGTTTACTTCAGCATCTAATTTTCTGAGTCTCTAAAAATAACTGGTTTACATGGATTGCATTGGTTTCCACCTTTAAAATGTATGAGGATTAATTTTTCCTTTTATTCTTTGAACTCGACATTAACCCTTTACCAAGTCCCAAATTACTGCCCGTTTTACATAAAAAGTTCCAAAAATTCTCATGGATGTGTTCCCTGTTTTGTTTCATCTTCTGATTATTATAGTTAGTTAAATGTTTTTTATAATTATTTTTCTCTTTTTTTGATTTTTGCACATTTTGGGCTGATTTATAGTTCATCTGTTCTTCAGAAATTCCACATGGAATAGGACTGTGGAGAAGTGAAGTTAAACTTAGTCGTCTCTTCATATTTTTTTCCACATTCTGTTTCTTTTCCTCCATTTTGTTATAGTGTTTACCTCTAGAGCAGAAATAGCTCTATCCCTGTTAAGCTTTCAGATTAGCTGTGCTATGGAATGGGCCTACTGTATTATTCATTGGAGGAAATTCCGTGGACTACCTTGGGTATTCTTTAGGTGGGAAGTAGAAATGAGTTTAACAGGTGGCCTAAGGAATTTTGAGGTCAAGGAAAGAAAGAGGTCCATGGAATTAAAAAATGTGAAAGGCATTCTCAGGAACTTGGAAAGATTTAAAGCCATCATCTCAACTTTTTTACTGAAGTCTTTTAAGTTGGGCTATTTTGGGCATCCAGAGGTAATATTTTCAAAAACATTCATGTGACATTGACAAGTCTTACCTCTGATACACAGGTTTATTTTCTTAGACTATTTAGTTGGCTCTCAAATAAGTTATACTTCAGTCCACTGTTTGTTAAATTCTAACTGATAACCAGTTGTTCATTGAGCATATAGTGTAATTATGTGTTCAACAGTTAGCCACAAGTTGTGGGATGCAGAACTATAAGCTCTGTTCCTTTAAAGAGTTTATAATACAGGTGAAAATACACTAGAATGAGCAAGAAATGAAAGGCAAAATATAATTAAGTGTTAAAGGGCCTCGTGCAGAATGTAAGTGCATTAGGGACCTGGAGAGAAGAGACTGTGGAAGAGTTAAGTAGTCAGAGAATCTTCAAGAAAGAGGTAGAATTCAAGATGGATCTCACAGAGTAAATAGGGCAGCACTCAAGAGACTATGGTTTCATTCCTCGTGAACAAATGCTTGGGTTTTAAATACCTGTGACTATCAGCATTATATCCCATCTCTAATTTTGAAATAAACAATTTTAACAGCATTTCCAATAATGATATAGTAAAGAGTCATAGTCCATTCGTATATTACATATGAAGAAAAAGTGTATTTTAGCTTCAATACTTTGCCTTTACATAACACATTCAAATGCCTATGAGAATAACTTTTGAAAGCTGCTTTTTATCTTGAAAATAGCTCAGCACGTTTTTGTAAATTACTATGTCCGTTTTAGTGATCTGTTCATTCCCAAGCAGATGGGTGGATTGCAACTAATTTGCCACCTTACGGGCACTGTGACTTACCCAAGAAATGTAGTTTACTTGGAAAACTAACATAATAATTAAACTCAAAGCAAAGTCTTAAACCAAATGATTGTGGGTCTCATTGCCAG
Organism: Ateles fusciceps; assembly: GCA_036589455.1. NCBI lineage: Eukaryota > Metazoa > Chordata > Mammalia > Primates > Atelidae > Ateles > Ateles fusciceps. Next base: position 16,412,409 of record JAZHEH010000078.1, read on the forward strand.
CTATATGAGGAGTGCTTGTAGGTAGGACATGGAAAGAAAGGACTCAGATCAAAATAAATCATATGGTTCTAATTTAATTCAGTATAGTCAATGGTTACATATTGATGAGTAAGAGAGATATTTAATCATTAGTGCTTTTTAAAATTTTTATTTACTAAATTTTATTATTGCTGTGGTTCCAAAAGATAATTTAGTTTGGGAGGAAGAAGATTTGAGACTGTTTACTCTTTGCCATCTAGTTTCAAGAAGGTCAGGATGAAATGTAACATAAGCCCTGTGGGTCATAATGTTGTTTTATTCATTATATAGTGGAATCTTTTTCACTTGATCAATAGGCCGTACAAACAATTAATAGTAGAGTGGTCTTCTATGTTGCTGAAACCTTGGAGATGATTTTAAGCAGTAATTTGGTAGATTTCAAGACTGCGATCATTTCTCAGCGTCTCTCATTGCCATTATATTCCTCCACAGTTGATGCAAACCAAAGCTAACTATGTATCTGTATAACTTACTATTTGAAAAATGAAAGCCGTCAGATATAAGCAAGATATATGCTTGGCTGTTTTGAAATTCTAAAAGCTGTCTCCAGTGTAAAATAGAGAGTTGTGAGAAAAGTATGTGAAAACTAATTCACTTATGATTAAATATGGCCGCCTTTTTCTGCTTCTTGCTATAGAGCTATCCATCACACTCCTCAGCAGACATCAATTCCAGTCTTCCTCCGATGTCCACTTTCCATCGTAGTGGCACAAACCATTACAGCACCTCTTCCTGTACGCCTCCTGCCAACGGGACAGACAGTATCATGGGTGAGTCACAGAAATGCCAATTCTGATACCGACAATCAGTGTCCGGGTTTAATCATCAAGGACCTCCTTTTTCCCCTTCATAACTGAATAGCAATTAGGCAATAAATATTAGTCACATAACACACAAATGAACCAAACAGAAATAAAACCACTGGCTTGAGCATAACCACATTTTTGGTCACAAGATACTGAAATTTGGCTGTATTGTCCATTGCAAATCATTAGATTGAACCAGGGTTCAAACAGACCAAAACTTCCTTGTTCCTCACACTCAAAAATAGTGAACAAAGTCATAAGATGAGCCATCGGAGACTAGTGAGCTACAAAGCAGAATAGCTCTTAATGATACTTACTGATCACTTCCCAAATTCCAGTTACTGTGCTCGGCTCTATCCATGGTGTGCCACTGTCTTCCAAGGACTGGTTTATGTGAAATTCCCAGGTGACTGTTAATAACTACATGAGGTTAAACTGCTGGAGAAGGACACTGTGGAGTCCCCTCAGAGGGGTAGAATTATCTGCTCAGTTATGAGAGAGGAAACGCCTGGGCATCAATTGGCCAGAAGTTATTTGCTGCTTTTTTTTTTTTTAACACCAAGGACATTTACTAATGAGTCAAGGTCCAAGAAGAATGCTGTTCCCATAAACTGAGCCATCATCCTCTCCTTTCTCCTGATGTTGATTGTAGTCTTTTCCCTGGGACAGGTGGTTCCCCCGATCAGTACTCCCACCTTGAGACACGAACTGGGCTGGATGTCCAGCTACCCCTGGAGGGAAGAGTTGGAGTTGATGGGGGAGATAGCTACCTGCTTCTGAACCAGCTTTGACAACCTTGTTCAGATGAGCAACACAGCTTAGTGCACCAGGGTCTCCTTAGAACTTCAGACTTCTCAGGTGGTCACTTTCTGTGGTTCTAGCTCAAACTAACTCCTTACTTGGCCTGAATGTCACTCTCAGAGCATCCATGGGGAGAATACTCAGTATTTGTCTTTGAGAGAAGATTGTGCGACAGAATAATGCTGCTGTTTAATCCTCTTAGCTCTTTGCAGTTGTTTTCTTGAGAGAGTCTGTAGAATTTTGGGAAGCGGTGTGAATCACTTATGTAGGAACGTTTTTGATGAAGGAGAGATGTGTTTTGAAATGTTGGAAATGTAATTTCTGCCTCAATAATGCCCTCCCTGCTTATTCAGTAATATATTTCACACTTGAGATGAGCCATCTCGCAGCCTCTCCACTCCACTATTCTGTCTAAGAGGCAAATAGAGGAGAGAGTTTCCATTTCTGTAACTCTAACCAAGCTTCTACAAATGTGTTGCATCAGTTTGACCTTGGAGAGCTACAGACAGAGGTCACATGGGGAAGTTTGTTAGCTATCAATGCAGTTTTGGCAGATTTGAAAAACAAGAAGAAAGAAAGCAGTGCAGAACTGAAAGAGTGAGAAAAGCATATTTCACTTCAGTGTGGTTTGACAAATGGAAAGCCCCTTTCTGCAGTCATAAGGTCTGGTTATAAAGAAGGATGACCGGTCATTCATCCTTTTACATGACAGATTTCCTGTCTACTTGTGGTCTGAGTAATTTTCTTTTTTAGGAAGGTATGAAGGTGGAGCAGAACCTCGAGTTGAGGAAAACATATTTAGGCGTTGTTTGAAAAAAAGTTTTTCTGATTGATTTGCAAAACAGTCCTCTTTAGAGAGTGGCACTATGACTTGGAAAGGACATATCAGGAAATGGGGTGGTTATCTTCATGAGTTGTAGACAGCTCAGCCAGAGTTCTCAGTGGGAATGAGGTTTGCTTAGTTTTAGCTGACTGTCTTCATCGTTAGTTTGTGGAGAATGTACTTGTTGGTTTAGGCAGAGTGGAGCAATAGGTGACTTCGATGTGCTAAGAATAGATTTAACTTGTTAAAAACCGCAGGTCCTTATTTAAGGGTCTTGACGATAATAAAGGAGCTTTAATTTAAAAACAAAAGTATACGATTTTTAGAACCCAGAAAAGGGCTTTTTAGAAATGTATCACATACATTATTTTATAATAATGGATGCACTTGTCAAAATCCATTAGCACAATGAGAAAAAGATGCATAATTTTTCAGGAAATAGATAGATATGGTAATTCAGCATTTTGGAGGAGCAACCCTTTATTTTGCATAAATACAGATATTACTTTAAGGTTACTTTAAGAGAGAACATTCTAGAATGTTTTTCTTTAAAATGGCATGTTCACCAATTGCATACGTGAAAATGCAGAGGAAAATTTAAGCATAATAAGCCTTAGTATTGCATGATGTTTGAGTGGCCCACGTTTCTTCACACTTAAATTCTCTTAGTCTTTGGTTTGAATTTTTCAAGTGTGGTAGAAGTTAGTGATGGCAGCATGTCTGTACAACGAGAAGCTTTCTCTTCTGATGTTAGTGATACTTCCCTAACAAACAGTATGGATTAATAGAATACATCTGCAGACTTCTGAAAATATTTGGCACATACTCACTCATTCTGAAATGCAGGAAATAAAGAAATATTACGTTGCCTGTATCTCAAAGAACAAACAGAGCTAATTAAATAATTGGTAAATAGGGAACACATAGCCTGACACATGTTTGAGATTACACATGATTCTGTAGAAAATGACTGTAAGCAATACTAATGCCTTAAGAATGGGGTTCAAGCACTAACACATGGACATCACATTTTTCACGTTTTCTTGGTGAAAAGTTGCAAGACAGTGCAGTCTTTTCATACATGGTGTTGATCTCTTAGGAAGCTGCTTTTTCAGTTCAGAAGAGGGCTGCTGTCCTTCCTCTCAGTGTCATGTTATCATATGTCTTTCTGGTGGTCAGCAGTTACCCTGAACTGACACTAGAACAACGCAGTGCCTGTGGGGTGAGATACAAGCTCTAGAACTCTCAGAAGGTAGCCTCTCTGTTACCACACTCCCTTTCTTCCTCTTCTGTCCTCTGCATGTCAAAGACGGAAGATGCCCACTGAGGTTTGCTGTTTGTTTGGCTTGGGGGAGTGACTGGGGTGTTTCCTGCTTTGTTTTCTTTTGCCCTGTAATATCCAATATCATTTTTTGAGAAGTCCTTAGAGGGATAAATCTTACTCAGATTACATTAATGTGGGTTCTTTTTTTTAATGACACATTCATCCTTGGATTTTCAAGAGAATTGTAGAATAAGGTGTTTTATTCATTGCATATAGTCTAACTACTTTTCTCAAGCCTTGCCATCAAACTCTGGAGATCATATTAGACCTTTCTGAATTGAAAGGGTCATCTAATTAGCCCTAGAATTAGGGAAATATAATGTATGAGACACAGCATGGATTCATAGTAGTTCAGCTGGTGGAGCACCCAGTTAAGGAGAGTAGCTGTCAGGGGTCTTTGGGAGTTATCAGCATCAGCATCCTCCACTCAGTTCTTCAAACTCTTTTCAGTGTTATGCCACTGGGTATTCTCAGAAGCAGTGCAGTTCAGTACTTCTGTATCTGAGCGTACATACGGAGGAGGAAGTAAGTTATTAGATACCAGCTATAGAGAATAGGAATGTCTACAGGATAGTAACCGTACACATTTGGTTAGCCACATATTTCCTTCCTATTTGCAATAACATCCAGTAGCCCTTCCTGATGGAAAGAAGTAAGAGGACTCCCTACCATAGCACAGACTGCTGAGACTACTCTAGGATGAGAATGCTTTGTCTCCCCATTGGGAGATACCATCTGTATACATTCACTGGGTGTGATTCTTTGTGGTTTGGGGCTACACACACTCCCTTATCCTCAGAGAGAATTGGTCCTATAACTAACATAACGGTTAAAATGACTATTACTGTTTTGTTAGTCTTTAACTGGCCTACTTTCTAATACATGGTCTTTCCCATGTTTTTAAACCTCAAACCAAACAGTGTTGAAGGAACAGGCTACCAAGATTGATTTAATGCACCATATGCTAAAGATTACCCTGGAATATCTATCTGGTTCATGAATTAATCTGGCTTAGAACTTACACTTCTAATGACATGTTTGTGTGACATGTTAGTATGTGGCTTTCCTAGTAGAAACATTATGTCCTTTTCCCCTTGAGGACTTGGTTTCACAGTAATTTTATTATTGGAGTAGTCAAATAATACACACTTTATATTTTACGAGAATCTCAAGCCTTCAAATAGTCATGTGATGAACAAGCGCAGGGCATAAGCGTAATATGAATTTTATCCATCAGTGTCAAGGCATCTTAGTTACCAAGACCACCAACAGAGAACAATAAACTAGTTTCATTTAAGTCTTCTCCTCCATTTCCTGTGCATGGTAGGAAGCCCAACTTCCCCCTGAATTCGTAGGAATCTCTCCTGTTAAAAATTAGTGCATTGTAGTCTATATACTTGAGTTTTTATTTTACAATGGTTGTAGTAGCAGTGCTGGAAATGCTCCCTCTTTTATCACCTTTATAGACAAGCCCATGGCATTGTTATGCTGCTTCTAATGGTTTAATAACATGAGGGTCACTCGGACACAGTTTAGAAAAACCTACGTTGAAAGCAGTCATCTTCTCTGAAGCAAACACAGTGTGAATTGTGCTTCTTATTCCTTTGATGCCTTCATGATGTTCCCAGCCTTAGATGATGAGTGTGTATTAAAGGGGCAACACATTTTCCAAATTCTGATTTTTAGTAGCTGATCCCAAGGCACCACTCATCCCAGTGTTTTGTTGAGGGTGTGTTCTAATGGGAGTGAACATTCCCCCAAAGCTGAGACCGAGACAGAGGGTGGTCTAACACATAGCCCAAGATACAAAACCCTTCTTTCTGCTTCATCTTCTAGCCAGCAACAGCACTTGTGCTCAAGCCATCTGAACAATACTTGGGTGGCAGGCAGCGTTGAAGCCTCCTGCAAAATTACAGTTCCCCTTAATAACTGCTCATCTTCCATTCATATTTGTATGTTACAGCTCTCCTTAGGGACTGACTATTTTTCTCTTAGGCAAGATAAATTGATTAGAGCCAAAATTAGAAATCGATAAAGTCTTTACCAAGCAAATGCATTAGTTTTCATCTTTATTTCTGTTACATGGGCATTTTGATCATTTCTAATATGAGTTGACAAAAATCTTGGGCCTCAAGGAGTAATCAAGTCCTGTTATGTTAAAGCTGAAAAGGAGGATATGATGTGTCTTGCTAAACATGGCCCAATTCTCCATTCCCCCCCCCCCAAAAATTATGCCACTTGAGAATTAAAATATATTTACTTTCCAGTTATGCCCTTTGTTATATCAGTCACACAAATAAAAAGAGAAATCTGTTAGAGAAGGACCCATGTAGCTTACCACATTCAGGGAATCTAGAAAATGTAGCTTCTCCAGTGTTTCCTGGACCAGAACAAAAGGCATTCCAAGTGAAAGGGCAAACTGGCCCTAGTAAACTGCTTTGAAATTTAAGCCCTTGGGTTTGGCACTCCAGCTGTTACAAGGTAAAACGGCTTCATGTTAAAAAATAGTCTGTTCTTATCAGTGGTTTCCATGAGTAGCCTTTGTAGTTTTCTGAAATATTTTCATGACAAGATGAGGTAAGAAGTTGATTCTATTTTTAATTCTATTTCCTGAGTCATAATATCTCCCTGTATAAAACAGCCCTGATAGAAAGTTCAGTTAGAGAATTGTTGCACTAAAGAAATCAGCACGATCGTATCTTGTCTCTTCTAAAGTGTGATTTTTATTTAGGTTTTAAATGCTCCTAAAATATTTTTATTGGTTTTTAATACTTTGTTTAGTTTCATAAAAAATATATATATTATTTATAATCTTCATTTTAAGTTGTTTAAAGGAAGAGTTAATCTTTTGAAAGCCACTACTGTAGCAGATGCTATCTGTAATGAAGCAATATCTTGTTCTTTTTGGGCTTAGGTTCTTTGTGAGATAATGTGATTTTTCCAGTGTAGCTCTGAACTTTTTGTGAAAATCTATATTCAAATCAAGCAGATATCACAAATTATTTTGACTGGTGGATCTAATTTTTAGGTATATAATAATGAAAAGAAATATTGCTTCTAGGGAAAAAAAGATAAGTGCCTCCCCCAAATACCATGGTAATGCATACTGAAAAAAAGTTCATGTCATCTATATTTCACATCGTTATTATTTTCTCTTTAGAATTGTTTTTAGGGTTCTTTTTGTTTTTGTTTTTTTCCTTTGAGACAGAGTTGTGCTCTTGTTGCCCAGGCTGGAGTGCAACGGTGCGATCTCGATCTCGGCTCACTGCAACCTCCGGCTGCCGGGTTCAAGCAATTGTCCTGCCTTAGCTGGGCATAGTGGTGCATGCCTGTAATCCCTGTTTTTAGTCTTTAAAGAACTTAATGCAGAAATTCTTCTCATTTTCACACTAGATATAATTTGTTGTATTTTATCTTTGTTAAATATTTTTAATACACTTGATATCTGAGTTGCTCCCACTGATCCATTTGTATGATGTCAGACCCTCATTTCAAAGAACTCACTTATACAGTTCCTATCATGAGTACTGATAACTCATGTATTTTTAATATCATAACTTTGTGATAATGGAAAAGAGGTCTGTTTTGTCACAAGGTAATTGTGTTCTTTTTATCATGTGCCAGTTTTCTTTCAGTATTTTAGCAATTAACAAATAAATATGGGTGTGGGTTTTGCGAACCACAGAAAGCATATATCAAAAGATTATCTGACATGCCCAATATATAAATATATGAAAATAACCAGCATAGTTTAGCTATGCTAAGCAGAGGTCAGGAGAATTAAATTATGACTTGGAAAAGCCATAGAATTGGACCACTGAAGATCTGACCCCCCCCACTATTGCATTTTACAAGTCTGGAAGGTGATGACAACACGTTTGTAAGAAAGAAGGTTCTCTTAGTTCAAGAATAGGGCTGGAAAGTCTTACAAATTATATACCTTTTTAATGAAGTTTTGCTTGGATTTACTGGGTGATTTAAGCTTTCCTTTTCTTCTTCACAAAATAGTGAAAACAGATCTTACCCCAGAACTCTAATAGGTTTTATTTAGATACTATGTCAATTTGCTGATATTGAGGCCTTAATAAATGCAACATATCCCAAGTTCTAAGCATTCTGTTAATACTGAAGACCTCACAAGAATCCTGGAAATCCCATCCTATCACTTAGTTACAAAGGCAAGATACCTTCAAACCATACGTGTTAAAGGAAGCTGGCCTTGAATTATATACTGGAATATATGTCTTTTATTATTCACAATACTCTTGTTCTTCTCTTTGTCCATAAAAATACCAGTGTTTAAGGCAGTCGAGATAAGCTTCATGAATATGTAGACTTATTTTATCTCTGGAATCTGAGACCATATTGACTTTTAGTAGTATAACAGTTCACTTTTTCTTAGTGTGAACACAGACTTTAAAATATATGGAGAATATATGTTGTTGAAAACGTTAAAAATATTTTCTCTCCTTGTTAGCCAGACCTGTTGTAGAAATATTTGTTTGTTTGATACACTGTGGAACTAAGAGAAGAATACCTCGTTTTGCTCTGTATAAAATTTCTATTTATTTGAAAACAGGTAGAAGTTATTTGTGAAGATAATTCCATTTACTATAAAATAATATAAAGAAAAGACAGATTCTGAGGACTCCAGAGGCCTGAAAGTACCATATACTTGTCAGCAATGACCGTCACATAGCTTGCTACCATTCACCAGCTCATCAACAGCAAGGGGAAAGTCATAGCAAGGAAACCACTTTATCTTTAAACCAAGGTGTCAGGTTTATATTTTATCTGTAAAAAAAAGTAACATGAATATATTTGACATCTACCTCAGCAAACAAATTAATGCTAATTAAAGATTAATGTGTTGTAATTAGCATTAAGAATGCAATTAAATTGTGAGTAAATGGACCAGGAATAGAAAATTGTTAGACGTCTCACTGCCTGGTTTTCATATTCTGCCTTTTGTTTTTGCAGCAAATAGAGGAAGCGGGGCAGCCGGCAGCTCCCAGACTGGAGATGCTCTGGGGAAAGCACTTGCTTCGGTGAGGAAATATTGACTTTGGACTCCATATGTACCGTGGTAAAGGGTGAACTTTAATCAGAAGTGGACATTTGGAATTTTCGAAAATGAATGGCAAATAGCTTTGATTTTTGGAAAATGCTAGCTTTCTTGCATACAGTCATTGGAAAATTTGAGAAGGATCTGAAGCTTCCCATATCTACGTAGTCTCTTCCATCTCATCTTCACTGTGGTACTAAACCACACTCAATTATGGATGTGGGAATATTCTCCTGGCTTTTAGGTTTATAGGTTTTTTATACTGTCTTATTTTTCTCTACAGTAATACAGGTGCTCATTGACCAGCTAAGACTGTCAGTAGGGAATAGTTCTAAAACACTTTGGAAGAGGCATTTGGAAAAAAATGACAATAACTGAGGTCTACGAAGAAATGTCACATAATTGGCACCTGGGGGACTCAGCTTCTCTGCTTTGCCCACCCACTGGCAGGAAGCTAAAATTGGACATTTCTTATATGTTCCCTGATGACAAAATGGCATACCTTCATTGTCTCGGAGAGTATATATGTGGTATTTTAGTCAAAAGCTAAACATGGTCATTTATAAATGTAAGTGGAGGGCCGGGTGCTGTGATTCACACCTATAATCCCAGCAGCACTCTGGGAGGCCGAGGTGGGTGGGTCACTTGAGGGCAGGAGTTTCAAGACCAGCCTGGCCAACATGGGGAAACCCTGTCTCTACTAAAAACACAAAAATTAGCTGGGCTGGGTGGCGCGTGCCTATAATCTCAGCTCCTCGGGAGGCTGAGGCAGGAGAATTGCTTGAACCCGAGAGGCAGAGGTTGCAGTGAGCTAAGATCATGCCACTGCACTCCAGCCTGGGTGACAGAGCAAGACTCCGTCAATGAACGAATGAATGAATGAATGTAAGTGGAGATTTGCTTCTCTAAGATTCTGTCTCTTCAGTTGGCTTTTACCATTGGGAGCATTAAAAAAGTTCACACTGTATTAGCATTGTGCCCTAAGTAAAAGTTTTTGGTTCATCTGGGCCTTCTGATGCTGTGGAATCAAATGCCTTAATCTGGCAAAGGAGTGGCAATATATCTTAGAAACAATCCTGTCCAACCTCTCATTTTGTAGATGAGGAAAGTTTAGGGTATCTACTTGGCTGGCCCATAGCCACACAGCCAGTAGGAAGAAAAGTCTAATTGAAGTCTGCTGACCCCAGCCTGGCTCTTTTTCCTCCATCCCGTACCACATCAGTTAATTCTTGTTTTGAAAAATTAAAATAATTGTTAAGTTTTTTATTTGACAATATTGGTACTTTAGTTGATTGTTACATGTATTTTGTAACTTGTAAGTTTTAAATGAATTGCATTGACAACTTTGTCGTTTAGAAAAATGTGAATTATTTTAATGAATGAGGGTGTTTTTTTTTTCTTTCTCCTTATTGTTTTAAGATCTATTCTCCAGATCACACTAACAACAGCTTTTCATCAAATCCTTCAACTCCTGTTGGCTCTCCTCCTTCTCTCTCAGGTAGTGTATTTCAAATCCCATTTCATCATATAACAGTTTATAAGAATGATTCCCCCCCTTATACTTCCTGCTTTATTAGGTGGAAACTCACTTCCCCCCAAATCCCAAAACAAGATTCTCGTAACAGACAAATACAAAGGAGTGGGAGAGACAAATTACCAGATAACAGTATAGTCATTTACATCCATTCCTTTTCTTAAAAATTAGATTATCTTTTTAGAATATACAGGCATATGGAAAATGCATTTCTTACACTTTTCTTAGCTCTGCAGAAGACACCCAACAGCAGAATAATGTATTCCAATAAAACGTCTCAGATGAAAAAACTCAGTTAATATAGTCATGAATATGAATATAGACTATATAGTCATCAAATATAGACTATTTAAATGGATCATTTCCTGCAGAAATTTTAGGCTTTCCAAATTCCCTCTTTAAAGTACATGCCATTGGGATGTTTGGAGAAAACTGTAATTTTGTAAATAAATTGTGAAATAATTGTGTGGAGTAGAAGGGATGCTTGACTTCAAAATATAACACATTCATGTGACCTGTGGCTTCAATTTGAATAACTCAAAATTTGTAGAATTATGTCAGTAAGTGATTTCATGTTTCAGGGATCCATTTAAGAGACTCATTGTCTTTCCAATATAAATGCTTCTAGAAAGCCTTCCCTGGTTCATGTCTCTGCTCTTAGGAAAGGGAACAGGTGGCTTATTAAAAAAACAAAACAACAACAAAACCTAAATCACATCTGTATCTGATGGAAACCTTACCTTACTGTAATGTATAGTGGAGTCACTTGCCTGTGTCATTCCCTGCATGCCGCTCTCATGGCCCGGTGTAAACTGGGCTCCTTGGTTGAGAACAGGAGGTTCACATTGCCCCAGACTTTCAGAAGTGGTGGTCATGGCTTAGCTGGGATTTAATATCAGCCTTTTCCAAGCCTCTATGGTGTGGGAAGATCACAGAATAGAGAGGGCAGTTGGATTCTGAAGTCTGTATGTCCAGAGAGACCATGTTGAAACTGGGAAGCAATTGAGGTGATTTTAAGAGGATAATGAAACATTTCTCTTGGTGGAAATAGAAAGTAGAGTTCAGTATTGTTGTAGTCCTCTGGTTCGTACCAGATTCTTACACTCTGAAAAATGATTTCAAGTGTCAGTATCCCCCCCTTCAATACAACAAGAGATAGAGAAATCCGAGCAGGTGGACCTCCAAGTTCCACATTGCAAACAAAGTAGCTTTCATTTTATTCATTTTCTAATTTAGAAAAAAAAAAATGTTCTATGGTATCATAATGTTTGAGAACAGCAAAGGTAGTCTGATATCCTGATTTTACGGATGAGAAGACCGTGTCCCAAAAAGAGAGATGAGTTGTTGAGTTTATAACCACTAGTAATAGCAGAGCTTGGACAAAAATCTGGTGCCCACAGTTCTGCCAGTCCACTTCTAGATTAATGGTGGGAAAAGAAAAATTAGGATGAACAGCCATTGCAGAAAACATCACAAATTCCCTCGACCTGAGTAGCATGCTCTTAGTGAAAGGCACAGAAACAAGTCTAGAGATGCCACTTTTTGGGTCTTGGTAATGCATCATGGAAGACCACATGTTAGGAAGAAAGAACTTTTATGAAGATGCAAATATGGGGGACAGATTGCTATTTTCACACCGACGGCTCTGTCCAAATTCTGTCAAGAAAAGTAATTGAACAAAATATTCTATTTTTATTTAGCATAAAAATACACATGCACACCCAGAAAAGACAGGAAGAGTGGATTTTAAAAGTGCTAACAGTGTCGGGGCATGAGATTTCAGTGAGATCATAGCTATTATTTTTTCCTTTTTTGAATTATGTATTCTCCAAGTTTTCTACACTGAATGTGTATTATTTTAAATTTAAAGTATTTTTTATTTTGTAGGTTAGACATGTAATATGTATTCTAGCAGCAATCTTTTTTTACCTTCAAGTTAAGTGAATCATAAAAAAAAAATTATTTTCTTCAGAAGAAACTTTCAGTTGTTACTGTATATTGACTTTAAATTTCTGGCTAAGTGGATCACTGCTAACTAATCCTATTCCCTTAAAAACTTTTTCAAGATTTATCATTTTAAAAACAAGCATCAAAGCTGTTTTCCATTGGTGCGAGAATTTTGTTTTAATATAAATTGTCCTTGCGTGAAGTTCTAACAAAATCCCATTTTTGTACCCTTAAAAGCCCCTCGATTCCGTAGTGATAATTTTTCTTCCACAAGAACCCTTCTAGCCAAAATTCAGAATCAATTAAATGTTCTCTTTTAGGAGACAGCCAGCATGGGGAATTGTGAGTCTATGTAAAGTCTACATATTTTAACATTTAAAATGTTTTCCTTGTCCCCAAATTCTTATATGGGAAGTTTACATGTATTCACCTTACTGTTTAAATGAAAATCATCATTGCCATTTCCACAAGGACTGTTTAAAATATTGGCAAGCTTCTTTTTACATGTGTCTAGATCTGATTGTAATTCCCATTTTAATATCAGCAGGCACAGCTGTTTGGTCTAGAAATGGAGGACAGGCCTCATCGTCTCCTAATTATGAAGGACCCTTACACTCTTTGGTATGTTCTGTTTGCTAATCTCTGTTCCACCCATTTCCAAGTCATGTTCTTTCCTGTTCAGTCACCTTCACTCCCCAAGATTCCGATTTTCCCTGTTAGTAACTTTAGGTCAGCGTTAAGCACACAAGCTTGCTGGAGCCAGTCATTAGGCTATGCTTTTTCCTATTTGGAGATGGGAACCCAGATACTACTGTAATGGAAGCCCAGGGCTGTAAATATCTAGTACCAGGTAAAATCCTGAAAAGGCAATGGCCTCCTCCCCATCTCTAGGAAAGATCTCTGTCAATGATTAAATCACTTCCCTGCTATCAGAGTGCTGGAACTTCAGCCAAGTCCCATACCTGGAACATTTGATTCTGTCTACGTCTTCTTTGCTTTCTAGAATAACAGATTTACAAGAGATTCCCTTCTCCTAGAAACCCAGTGATATCCTTTGTGGTAGAGAAGTGCCTACTCTTCCAGGAGGGAATAGCTGAAAATTTCCATGAACATAATTAATTATTATAAATACTCTCATGATGATTCAGTGTCTGACACTTTAGTTTTTCTCTACTCATGATGGTGGGGGCCAGAAATATGCATGGAACAATGCTGGTTTTGCAGCATGTAGGCTGTACATGAATCTAGTGGGAAGGAATAGCAGTGAGGGAGAGGAGCCTTTTAATTCCTCAGGGTTAAGTTTTTCTTTCCTCCCTCCTATCTTGAGATAACACATGGAAGAAAGCATAGATTTATCTATCTGCTTTAGTGCTGTCTTATCTTCTACCCTTTCAGCTTAACCTTTAAGGAAAATCTAAAAAGAAAAAACAAAGGTGGATTTCCCTCCTTTGTTGTGTTCTTTCTTGCTATAGTGTATGAATCATTCAGCTATGCATTTAGACCAATAAAGGAAACCATACAGTGAAACATATATGCACTACCCAGCCCAATTAATCTGCAGACCACATCCAAATAATTAGTTGTTTTAGTTCAGTTATTCTCTGGAGCCTATTCTTCAAAACCAGGCTTTGTCCAACTATAGAACTGTAAAGACGAGTTGTATAGTTATAGACCACAGCTTCATTCTGTTTGAATTCTGAACACTGAAGAAGAGATTCACAAGCAGAAACTGCTCTCTCCACCAGGAAGCTGTGAGCCAGAAATTGTGATAGGCACATATATGATTTCTTTTCCTGCATATATTTATACTCAGAAGTAAGTATGTATTATCATTCCCATATTTATAAATTAAAAAGCATATACTCCAAGAGGTTTAGGAACTTTTCCAAGATAAATATGTAGCAAAGCTAGCAGTCTAGGGGAGGTAGTTTAACTCCCAAACCCACCAAATCAAAATGCTGTGTACCATACACTACTATATTAGACACACATTCTTCCTGTCAGTATAATTAGAATTGTTTTTCTCTTGCAACTGAGCTGGTATACCTGTTTGCACAGCCCATTCGAAATCAAAGTTGACTGTAGCATGATCTACTGCAAAGAGTCACTAGATTTAAAATCCAAAGAGCTAGATTCCAACTCTGACTTTACCATTTCCTGGCAGTGTGACACTACGTAATTAATTCATTTAGTGTCTTTGAGCCTCATTTTCATGTCCATATGGAATGGATCACAGTGTCTTCGCTGCCTGCCCGTACACATGTGAAACGAGGATCAATGAGATGGTATATTTTAAAGTATATGCTGGAGCGTGGAATTTGATATCATTATTGATCACAGTTTTTAAATGAATACATACCTACATGTCCTTTTTCTTCACTGAAAACTATAGGCATTGTCTAGTTGTGAAAAACTAGGATCCTAATGACAAGGATGAACAAAGATTGGTTGGTATTTAATGGTTTAAAGTCGTGAATTCTATACTATAGTTGGGGCTTTGAAATCAGCTAGATGCCGCAGTGAACAATTGATTCAAGTGTTTGTGATTCTTCAGTCTTAAAATGTTATATCACTTTAGTTGACAGAGTTTCTCTAACTTTTTTCTGTAACCATTTTGAGGCCCTTACATCCCACCTGCTGGTTTTTATGACAGAAAGCCAGAAACACCGGTAAAAACTAGACAAGAAATTATCATCTGTATGCTTTTCCCTTTCTTTGATTTGGTACTTAGCACTGTGTCATATACCACAGGGAAGGCCAAAGAAATATACCTTCAGGAAAGTAATTTAGTTAAGAAACTATATATAGGTCATCTTCCCAGTGGTAATTGTTTAAAACTCTTTAACTTAATGCCTGCCAGTAAGTTCCTTAAATTCAATGAATGTTTTTCTCTTCTGAAATAAATCTAAATCATCTTTCAAGCTAAGGCAGTACTGTATAGCACATGTATGTTATAATGTTCTGGAATAATTATTGAATTTAGTTTGTTCATGAAAAATAGCACTATAATTTTAACATGAACATGTTCTATCAGTTTTCTGAAAACAACACTATTCCCATTATTGTGTTAAGGAAATACACTTTATTGGAAACGTGTATTTAGAAACCCGCAGTGTGGTTTTTGTCAGCCGAAGTTTTACTTATATAATTTGGAAACGCATTTTGAGCTAAATCAAATTTTGCATCATTTGTTAACCAACAGCAAAGCCGAATTGAAGATCGTTTAGAAAGACTGGATGATGCTATTCATGTTCTTCGGAACCATGCAGTGGGCCCATCCACAGCTATGCCTGGTGGTCATGGGGACATGCATGGAATCATCGGACCTTCTCATAATGGAGCCATGGGTGGTCTGGGCTCAGGGTATGGAACTGGCCTTCTTTCAGCCAACAGACATTCACTCATGGTAAGTGATAAAATTTGTAGACTCCATAGTTATCATATAGAATTAGAATTTCAGGTATAAATACTACTGTTGCTACTGTTTTTTTAAAAAAATCAACTTTATTGAGATATACTTTAACATACAATGAGCCCATTTCAAGTGTACAATTTAAGTGTTTTAATGTATTCACAGGGTTGTGCAACCATCACCACAGTCTAGTTTTTGAATATTTTTGCCCCCTGCAAAAAGAAAAGAACCCCTTGGTGCCCAGTAAGCAGTCATTCCCCATCCCCTTTACTTCAGCCCTTGCCAGCCACTAATGTACTTTCTGTCTCTATAGATTTACCTATTCTGGATATTTTGAATATATGGAATCATGCAACATATAGTGGTCTTTTTTGACTGACTGCTTTTGCTTAGTATGACTGTTGCAGTTTTTCCATTAGTTTGCCACATATTAGAGCTTCATTCATTTTTATTGTCAAGTAATAGTTCACTGTATGGACATACCGCATTAAATTTATCCATTGATCAGATGATGGACATTTGGGTTGTTCCCACTCCTTGGCTATGATGAATACTGCTTCTGTAAATATTCATGTTTGAGCTTTTGTGCAGATAGATGTTTCCCTTTAGGAGTGAATTGCTGGGTCATTATGGTGTTTGAAATTACTCATTTTGGTGACCCTGGCCAAAGTGTACAATTGGAGTTCATATTAAGATAGGACATTGCTAGTAATTCAAATATCAGTGTTTTTTTTTTGTTTGTTTTTGTTTTTTTTGATTAAAGAAGCCAAAATAGTGTCTGTCAATTCTGAGTCTGGGAGATAGAAACACATGGTATATATATTTGTATAAATACACTGTGTGGGACTGTGTAATTTAATAGAGTAGCTTTACCTCTGCCTATTTAGAATAAGTCTTTATTTGAATAATACTTAAGCAGATTTGTCCATATTACAATTGGATTTTATTTTTCCTCGTTACTTTTGAAAAGATTTTGGAGATAATTCTTTTTGAAGATGTTTATGATGATTCACAGGCTCTTCTTAATAGAATATTAAGTGATGACAATTAATGAGGTGACTAGAGTGGTGGAGAATGTAACTTGATGAGTGATTCTCTGTAGTTCTGCTCCTCACAAGCTCCTACCTGGTCTCTAAGCACCTTAGTGTCCTGTTTTGTCCCTTACAGGCTTGTTAAAAGTTGCTTGGATGAAGGTCTATTTTTCATTATCACTGTAGCATTTCTTGTTTAAGCATGGTTTCAAACGGAAATGCAAAATACGTACGAATTGTGATGAGGTTCTTTTAAGTTCTTGCTCAATAGTATTCTCCTGTCCGTCTTTCAGTTTCTCTTAACGAAAGACTAAGTTTAAGAGTACCATTCTGAGCGGTGTAGTATTGAAATCTGCAACCAATTTGAAACCAAAAATACTGGTTTATAAATAGAAGCAATGAACTCACATCTAAAATGTGGAAAGATATTTTTGAATGCCAAAGTGAAATCTTTTTTCTTTGCTTTGACCTCTGCCCTAAAAATTCATCACTGAATAAAAATTGTTTGTATGTTCATGGCAGTTGCTGAGAGTTTACAAAGGAAAGTCGAGATTTTAATTTAGCTTGGCCTCAGGTAATGTGTTAAATACACTTGGGATGCATATAATATGAGATTTTCGTTTGTACAGCTCTTTTTTTTAACTACAATGTTTAAACAGTACTGCTTTTAATTAAGAAATCTGGCTTTATTAAAAGCCAGATCTGTGACTTATAACCATTTCTGTATATCTGCTCTCAATCAAGAGAAAAATAGTTTAATTTTTGTAGCTGTGTTCATTTTGCATATGTTAAACGGATGTAACATGCACCCAGGGCATTGCTTCAGAGACAGTCTTTTCCATAAATATGTAAAGTTTTTCTTAAATACCAGATGTAGGTTAAGTGGTTCTTTTAAATATTAAACTATACATAAATGCTTTTTGGAACTATTTGACCTTTGAATTGCCTTCTTTTTGAGTCTGATTCAGAGGTGGGATGGAAGGAAAAGACTAGACTTATTTTGGGAGATGGGAAGTTGGACTGACCTCAGTAAAAGGGAAAGTGAGACGATAGAATAGAACGGTAGAAAAAAGGAAATAATTAGCCAATATTACACAGAAACCTCTTCAATTGGATCTTCACACACACACACACACACACACACACACACACACACACACACAGAAGCAATAAAGCCACCAGTTTTGCTGATAAGGAAAAGTTCCTGTTTTCTTCTCTGAAGACATTTAATATTCAATCAAGGACAGCCACAGAGCCAGCCAGATGATAGCGTAACTCCAAAGATGTGGCATGTCATCAACCTTCTGCCCTTTGAACCAAATGGGGTTTTGCAGTCTCTCTTCTTTCTTCTTGAAAACCATTCAGTGAGTCCCCAGAATCTGAGCTCCTCAGCCTGAAACACTAATGTGTGTGTGAAAGAGATTGGTTTGGCGTATCTTTCCCGTGCAAACTGGTATGAATTTTAAAACAAAAACATAAGAACAAAGGAAATAGTTTTTGAATTTAATCAGTCTGAAGTTAGCCTTTGACCATTTGATACATTCCACAATAAAAAGGAAGTTTAAGGGGAAGGAGAATAAAACACTCACCCCCCCTTACCCCCAACAACAAAAAAATTCAAGGAGGATACTGGTAATGTTTTCCACATTTGAATTTTAATACATGAAACAGGCTATAAAACTTTGGCCAGCTGCAGTAAATAAAGTAGCCGTGGGAGGTATGCACCGGAAACTTCAGCAGAAAGCACTGGTGAGAGTCTCATTCCCAACTACACACCTTCGTTTGTTGTTCTCAAGCGGAAGCAAGTTGCAGTAACTTGATACTCATCCCAGTCCCGGTTTTGTTTTGAGCACATCACCTTTCTAACTCTCCTTAGTAATTCCTTCTGATTAAAGAATAGTCAGCTTTGAATCCTCTCGACCTCCGTCCTCTTCTCGTTTCCTCTCTCTCCGCCTTCCAAAAATCAAAACAAAATGGCTTGATAACTTGGAAGGTGATATAAGCATTTCTTTCTGCAGCAGCTTGAAATCGTGGTGGGGAAAACTGTGGTTCTGCCTTGGCTGTTATCTCATTTAATTGCTAACATATTGTCCTTAGCTTTTGATTCATAAAATGTTTTCCTTGGAGTTCTGAAGTAGGTCTTCAGTGATTTACTAAGTACTAGTATAATGAAAGGGATTTTTTTTCACAGCAGCATGGCTCATAACATGAGAGTGGATGTTTGTATACTTGCAAGCTTTCTGGATGATATTATTCAGCTATGCTTCTTCCCTGCTCAAAAACCTTCCCTGGCCTTCCATTATCTACAGAATAAAGACCGAGACCTTAGCTCAGCGTTTGAAGCCTGTTACCATTTACCGAAAGCCTTATGTTGAACCCTTCCAATCTGCAACAAGTCTTCCAGCAAGACCAAGCCGTGCATATTACCAGAATTCACCCTGTATGTTCTCCTTCGGTACTTTTGTATCTCTCTGTCTTGTCCAGCCCTATCTGCTTATCTCTGTACACCTAATACTCACCCATTCTCAAAGTACTGACTCAAATCATTCCTCTTCCAGGAAGCCTTCCGTTGCTACCCCACCCATGCTAGCCATTTTTTTCTCTACTCTTACAGCCCTATGAATCATACCATTTCTAGATACTTATCTTACCCAGTTCTGCATAGCTGTGCATCTTTTATGGGTATGACTCTGCCTTATCAACTGTTGTAAATTCCTCGAGTCCCACATATTATATTTTGTTCTCTCTCCCCCCGACCCCTGTAAATAGATCATCCATAGAAACAGAAGAAAAGAAACGAAGAAACTAACATTTTCTGAGTGCCGCATGAGTTGGCAGCCCCTCTGCTAGGCGCTCCGCGTGCATTGTCTTAGGTAGTCTCTCACAGCCGCCCAGTGAGGATGACGGTAGTGGCCATTTCAGGTGTCGGTAAAGTGAGCCCTGGAAGGTTTGAGCAGTTAGTCGCAAGTCATGCAGCTGGATTTAAACTCAAGCACATCAACTCCAAATTCAATGCTCTTTTTCACTACCAGGCACACTCGCCAGAGATTATCTATGAGAACACCTTTTGAGAATTTATTTTAAATGCTAGGAGCCTGTGATTTTCAAACCTTGATAAGTGTTGGTTGGCAAAGAAGTTTCCAGGTATTCCATGGCTGGGTTCCCAGAGCAGCTCTCTACCCAAATGTACAGACAGAGAACTTTCCCTCCAATGTGGTGGCATGCTTAGATTAAAACCCTTATTCTTAAACCATGTTTGCGCTGAGTGCGTAAGAGGTGTGAACTGTCCCTACCAGGGTCCTTGAGGTAGCAAATTTTAAGTTATTTAGTTATTTTTCTTACTATAACCACCCACTTGTCCTCCAGAATTAAAGCGGAAATCTCTGCATGTGGGGGAGAAATAGCCAGGTCTTCACTACCCTAATTAGAAACTCTTACCAATTGAGGTTCCCTCTCTGCCTCAGAGACCTCCATGGTTAATCCTGATATTAAATTTTAGATTTCTTATAAATTATTGAAAGGGCAATTTTCCAAATACAGTTCTCTCCGTTATTCATTCAGTATTCAGATCCACAGATGAGACCTGAAAAGAAGCCTTTCAAATGACCTCCCTAAACTCTTTTTTAACTGAGTAAGAACAAAACCCACATCAAACATGTCTTTATGTGACTCTGTGTGCTCCTGGTGATTTGTTGGTAGAGTCAGTGATGATGGGATCACTGAGCTAAAAATCCTCTCTACTATTCATATATTGCATTAGTGTAGCTCTCAGATCCTTTTTGTTTAAAGCCTATTTATTCATTTCAGTAACATTTATCCATGGTTACCAAGTGTAGGCTCTGTGCTCTCAAGGAATTCACAGACTAGTAGGAAAAGATGTGTATTTAAGCAGATTGCTGCCTGCCAGTCTGCTATGCCCTCCAGAAGACCAGGGGCCCAGCTCTTATCCAGTAGTGAACGAGCACATGGTTGCTTGGTGGAGGAGCGATCATCTCCTATGAGAAACTGTTCTAGGTGACTTAGGGATGGGGGAGTCCAGTAAAACTAACCCCCCATACCTGTCCTCCACAGCATCCCTCCAGAGTCCTGCAGGTGGGGGTTGTGGAACCCATTTCAGAAACCACCAATAAAAGTAGATCTTAGCCCAGTTTTCCTCTTTTCAGTAACAAATTTAGTTTTACCTTGGATTAAATGCAGTCTATCAAAAGTTTCATTAGACAAAGAAGCCTCTTTTTATTTAACTGACATTAAATACACAAGAGCTTTTACCTCTTAGGGCTTCATAGGACAACTTCAGTTAGTTTTCCTTATACAGTTAAGAGCTTCAAACCACTGAATTTTAGATTCTAAAAGTACCCTGGAAATCATTTAGCCCATTGCCCTTCTTTTGAAGACTGAGTTCTGGGAAGGGGAAGTGACCAAACCATGGGTACTCACTAGTAGGATCAGAAACCAGACAAAAGAGGCTGGATGTGGTGGCTCACTCCTGTAATCCCAGCACTTTGGGAGGCTGAGCCGGGTGGATCAGTTGAGGTCAGGAATTTGAGACCAGCCAAGATTGTGCCACTGCACTCCAGCCTGGGTGACGGAGTGAGACCCTGCCACACACACACACACATACAAGGAAACCAGACAAAACAGCAACTAGACTAGCACTCTTTGTACTATATCCTACACTGCTCAGCTGACTTCCTCTTTACCCTAATACCATAACCATTTCAAAACTGTGAGTGATAGATATTAAAAACCATTCTGTTACTCTGACTTAACTAATGAAATCCAAGAAAACTTTTTACTTGCTCCCAGACTGCCTGCAACGAATTGCTATTCAGCTCTGCCAATAATATTTGGCAAAAGAGAGGGGAGGGGGCATTGATGTGATGTGGCATTTACTGGTATAGAGTCATGAGAGCCACAGGAGTCAGAAAATTCTGTTTCCATATGGACCTCTTCAACAAAGATATGATCAACAGAGGCATCAGCGTCTGCTTCTCTTGGGCTTTCACAGGTTTTGATTCCATAAAGTTTTGTGTCTATTTGAGTGCATCCTTCATTTCTAAGCAGTTATTCCCATGGACTCTCAGGAGCATTAGAGATGATCTCTACTGAAATCTTTCTACAGATTCCCTGCCAAGCAGTCAACAATCCTTGATCAGCCTTCTTCCTTCAAGGGTGACTAGCTCCAAATGCCCAATAAAGTTCATTTTCATCAAATGTTTGAAAGTTCTTCCTATGTCCAGCCCAAATTTGCTTTTTTTCTAGTCTTTATGTTTCTGCCCAATAGAATTGCCCCCAAGTCAAGTCCAACAAGCACTTGAGAAACTCAGTTATTTGAAGATTGTCTACTCGGTGTTTTTGTCCTCTAGAAGAAACATCAGTATCTTCAAATATTTAACCTGAAGAAAAGTTCGGACTCCCTGTCATGAACACCATCACTTCCCAATGCATTCTCCCTTGTTTAGCAAGGATGCGCTTTTCTCCGCAAGAACCTTTTAGTGTGTAGAATCGCAAACTGAACACAGTGCTCAAGCAAGTATCAAGTGGACTAGGGTGGATCTATCTCCTCCCCCCATTCAGTACCTTGTATCTTCATTAAGGCCACCTAACAAAACTTGTGTTTGATGCTTTCGTTGTCCTGCTGATGTATATTCAATTTGTAATCAGCTGAAATCTGTAAGCCACATATCTCCCCAGTCTCATTCTGTACTTCTTGTTGTCTCTGTACAAAACTTCATGAAACCCCATTGAAAGTCATATTGTAGCCTCAGCCTGATTCCTGTTTAATGGTTTCCCTGAAGCCCTCATTCAGTCACATACTCTACCATCTCTGTTGTTGGCAAATGTGATGGGTATTACTAATGCCTACATCAAAGCCACCAATAAAAATATTTCCAGGGGAGGGAATTGACCAGAAGGCCTTGAGGCTCAGAGTTAGACATTCTTTCTACACATCTGCTGTCTTCTGTCCTTAGAGTTTAATCTCTCAGCTGGTTCTGTCTCCCTCCTTACATACTGTGCAGCCCACCTTTTCTCATTTCGTCCGTAGCATTGTCACACGAGGCCAGGCGTGCAGCACTCCCTGTGAAGCAGGAAATGAGATTTGTCCAGAATGCCTTGCTCTGGTGGAACCAGACTAAGTTTGAGAGGCCATGGCTCTGTTTCAGAGCACTTTCAAAACTATTTTCTAAATAGCCTGTTACAGAATTTCACCCAGACTGTTGGTGATCAACATCATCTTTCAATAGCTACTATCTTGGTTTTCTTTAAATTAGGATATTTGCCTTCTCTAGTGTTCCAGCATCTTTCCTGATCTCCACGACTATCAAGTATTTCAGAGAGCAGATTAGCAACCTCAACTGAAAGTTTTGATCCTTATCAATATCATACTTTATTTTGTAAAACTGAAAAGGAAAAAAGGACAAGGAGGAAAAAGAACTTGACGAAATTCTTTTAACCATGGATTCGTTGTAACAACTGCAGAATCCTTGAATATACCACTTGATATTTCTATATTAACTTAAATATAAGTCGAAAGATTTTGAATATGGCAATAGCAGTGAGATCCTTTAAGCTCTATTCAGCAACCCCTAAGAAAAGTGATTAGGACACTGCATGCATAGATGTGAATGCGGTTGGTCACATTATGTATTTCCCCTTCTTTCCACATTAATACTTGTTTTACTCAAATTCAGACCCTATGATGTTGAAACAGACAGTCTAGTATTGGATGTTTACCTCAAAACCCTGCTCTCTCTGCACCTAGAACAAACAAATCCTAGTTCTCTAGTGTTTAGCATCTTGGAGTCATGAATTTTAAATAAATCAAAACCAAAAACCTTGTTTTCTTTTCCCAGTTTTAAAATATAAAAGATACACACACACACACACACACACACACACACACACACACACACACACTTAAAACAGACCCTATAACCTCATCATATTCTTAACATGGCTTTCTTCTTAAATTATGGAGGAAAAAAAGGCAGACACTTCTAATAGCACAGTGATCATCATTTTTTAAATGAACTGTTATAAGGACATAATCTTAAACTATCCATAATTTGGAATAGGCACAACTGTGCATTTAAAAAAATGTAATATTACCCTTACTTTCTCAAGAAAGCAGATTTTCTGGAGGGAAAAGTATATATTGTATATATTAGAAAATACACATGTTCATTCACTCATTCTGCATCTGCTGTGCTTCAGATGCTATTGGGGACGCATAAATGTATCTGATTGTACAGGCCTTTTATCCTGGTGGGAGGATAATACAAACATGGGTCTAACTATAATGCAAGACAGAATTATGAAATGACCTGAGAAGCAATTCAGACAGCTAAGAAAAGCTTCCCAGAAAAGATGGCATTGAGCTCGTATTTGAATCCACATAGAATTTCGACAGTTAGAGACAGGATAGAAAAGCCATTGCAGAGCCATTTAATAAATTTGATTTAAAGGCAAAAACAGAAAATAAAGGCTCATGCACCCAAATGGAAGCAGGAAAATTGCCTGATGATACCAGCCTTTGTAGCTTGCCAGCCAGGGCTGCATTGGGTGAAAAGCCCCTCCACAGCACGGCAGCTCCAGCAATTGGCTCGAATATTTCACATGAGAGTCCACAGGAAGAGCGAGCTTTCATGTATATTTTTTACATCCAAATTAAGTTAACTCATGGAATTTTCCACCCTTAGGAATTAAAGTAGCAACTCATGAAGTAATTCAGTTATGTCATTCATACCAAAACAGAAAATACTGGAGCAACTTGGCACCGTTTAAAAGCCAAGATTAGGCCTTGGCCATTTTATATTTTTTCAAATTCCGTGGCCATTGTGTTATTTTAACTTTTACTGTGGCTGTAAATTTTTCAAATCAAAAGTATCTTAATTGCTTAGAAAACAGAAGTTTAAAATGGGTTCATAGTAAGAAGAGGGTTTAGGCAAAGCAGCTTTAGGAGTGAGAACTGAAAAAAGAAAAAAATGTAGCATTGCATTTTCTGTAATGTGAGGGTTCTACCTAATTGGTTGACATCCACAGTTGTGCATAATTACAGCTTCCTCTATATCCGTAAATCATCTTAGAACCATAAAGTTGAGTGTAACCAAAAGATCTGTCCAATATTAGTTAAATGACATCTTTGGGGAAGCATTGTCCTGATACAATAGCCACATTCATTTTAAAGCAGTTAATTGGACACATTGTCAAAAACCACAGTATTGAGTTTGCACATTTTAATTTCACATTTGCCTTCTCCCTGGCTTCTGCACACGGACGGGTTTCTTTTGGAGCTGAAAGTGTGTGAAAGTTATTGGAGAATGGTAGTCTCTGGGTAATGTTTCTGTAAGCTGCCCCAAAATTTTCCCCCCTGTAGTCTAGATGGGAAACAGCTGGTTTTTGTTTAAAAAGCTGTTTTGCAAAATGTCTGAATCTTGAGATATAGAACTGAGGTCACCATTAAAGCAGGTGCTTGACAGCAAGTGAGAAAGACTCCAGGGGCTGGCTGGCTCTGGAGTCTTCTG
Organism: Ateles fusciceps; assembly: GCA_036589455.1. Lineage (NCBI taxonomy): Eukaryota > Metazoa > Chordata > Mammalia > Primates > Atelidae > Ateles > Ateles fusciceps. The sequence goes on from JAZHEH010000078.1 coordinate 16,437,716, forward strand.
CAGGGCACTTCCTATGAGAAGAAAAAGCATTGAAGTTTGCTCCTTTATTTAGAATACAGACAGATAAAAGTATTCATAAGTAAGTGCATTAGCAATACTACTAGAAATTGAGTATTTTTGAACATAACCAGCCCTCAAGTGAATAATTACCTCAGTATGAAAGAAACTAAAATGGTCATTTTTCTCACAGGACTTCAAGATATAAGAGCCCAAGGCTCTAGTCTCCTTTGGAGATTATAAGTGCTTGAATTTCCTCTTTAAACACACCAACAGTAAAAGAACTACTATTTCAAATAAGCAGTAACATAACTGACTATATCTTCTGAGGTTTTGGATGTGATCTAAGGGAAAGGGGGAAAAGAGACCCGACTTGGCAAGACCCATACCAAAGCAGTTTAGGGAAAAAAGCAAAGCAAAAAACATGTGGAACCACTAAAGGCCACTGCACGTCAGGTATCCACCAGTCTGAAGATGAAAGGAAATAAGCCTCCTCCCCTGGGAGCTGGAGGTTATTAGCAGCTGTTTATCCAGTCGGGAATAGAGATTAACATTGTAATTTTTTTTTTTTTAAGAACTAGAAGAAAATTTGTTTGGGAAGTTGGCTTTTCATATCAAGTCACTGTGCCTTGCCAAAAAAAACTTCCTTTCTCAGAACTCATGTACTAGCATTGAGCAATGTTATGATTCTCTGAGAAACTCTGGATTACCGAAAAGTCTTTCTCCATTATATAGAACAGAAAAGGACAGAGAAATGAGTGGATGTTTGCCACTGTCACATTTCAGTTGCACTGTTTACAATGTGAAATTCACTGTTTGGTCTATTACCTGTTCTCCAGGCTGACTCTTAAGTGAGACACTCCGCCCTCTACCCCTCACACACACCCCCACAATTTAATCATTGCCACTCTAAGGTGCACACGATGGGTTCTGCATCTACCTACTGCTTGTAAAATGACCTTTCATGAGAAATTGGGGAAGCTGCTTAGTACTCTGAGTGCTTTATTCTCAAAAAAAAAAAAAAAAAAAAATGAGTTGGATATTGGTATTTTTTCCCCCTGATTTAATGCTACTCTTAATGTCATTTTCTTTTATTAAATCCTTTCTTCTGCTTTTGATCTTATTTATAGCAGAGCCACTGGTCATATGGAAACTATTATTGTATAGCTGCGAGATGAAAGACTTCGTGGCAATTAAATAAGAGCGAATCATTTGGGCCAATAATACACACGTACAAGGAGGTACCATTTGTGTCCAAAATGCCCTCTGTCGTTCACTTTGTAGCAAAGCCATTGAACTTTACAAAGGGCTTTACAAAAATCTGCTTTTTGTCAGAAATATGTAGTCTGACAATATGAAAACACATGTTAACACACAGTCCTTCACTGCTAGCTTCTTCACACATACACAGTACCTAAATCATGCCACTTACTGATATAAAACGAAATTTTCACTTCAGGTTGGGATGTTATTTAATTGTGTTAAGTGTCAGCTCTTAAAAAATATATTTGGATAATCTATATCAAAATTATACCCATCATTCAAAACCTGCCTAAAATGCCATGTTCTTCTTAAAGTAGTCCCCTGGTTTCCCAAATGTATATGACTTCATCATTTTTTAAAACCCTAGAAGACCTTGTACTCTTTTATGACATTCATCATCTTTTGCCTTGTATATTAATTATCTTATCCCACCATTACAATATCAGTGCCTGTAAAGTCATAGATGTGTCTGTCTTTTATTATTTTTCCCTGCAGATGCCCGTATAGTGTCTTGCATATAGTAGACTTTCGTAAGGCATTTGTTGAATTAAATGAAATGTTTATTACTTGATAGAAACATGCTAAACATATATTTGACAATATCAGAGGTCTTAGATTTCACACATAGTCTCACAGATCCATACCATTTGTGTTGTCGTTTACTAAGCGTCTAATTGTACATTGTACTGTTATACAATGTGCAGCTGTGGGATAGGATGCTCACAAATGGAGACAAGTAAAGGCTTTACGAAAGGCAACAAAACAAACTCATTGAAGTTTATACCCTGCACCATTCAACAGTGACCTTGAGTGTGTTTTAAGGGTGGTGTCTGTAATGCATAGTCAGCTCAGTGAGGTGACAAGAAAGTGGAGATTTCTGGAAATCCACTCAGCCCTGAAGGGTCAGAGTAAGGAGATCTGTGGAGCGAATAAAAAAGAAGCAGTTGGTGAGTTGGGAGGAAAAACCAGCCCAGCAGACAGAGCAGGGAGGGCTTTGTTCAAGCCTTAGTGATGTGGGCGTGAACCCAGCAGATGAGGGGCCATGCATAGGTAATTAAACATTGTAGTGAGGAATTTAAAAATGGGAGGGAACTGCAGTGGTCTAGGTGTCTAGGTGAAGGATACATCAGCATAAGCTGGAGATCTTAAGACTGGATCCATATAGCAAGCAAGAGCCAGGCTGAAGCCTTAGTATTGCAGGGGACCACTTAATGGAGAGAGAATATTGCATTTAAAAGAGGAGCATTTAGAAAGAGATGGTGAAGAAATGGTTCATTTGTTTAGGTGAGCTTCTTTACACTTCTGCTGTTTCCAAATATATTACAATAAGCATGTGTTACTTGGATAACAAGAAAAGTGTTTAAAAAATAAAGGCCAGTTGGTAGTGGTAAATCCCTAGGGATCCTTAGGGATGAGCTGTCTGGACTTGCTAAAAAGTGTGTGGAGGTCAGCAGCATGACTGCGCACTCACACAGGTGTGCTTGCAATTGAGGCATTCAGAATTCCAAGTGTAAGTCGAGTGTTCAGTTGTCTTTTCCTTCACTCTAAACAGAAGCTGTTTACACATCATTGCTAGACTTCACCCTACTCTCTGTGCTGGATATGTTTGGTTCACTAGGATGGATTAACTTTAGTTCCATACCACCTACTTACTGGCCTACCATACAGAGCAAGGAAGAGATAGAGGAATGGGCTCTGTCCATCTCCTGCCACTGTCCCCCTAGGTGAGCTGCATCCAGTTACGGTTTCCACCATAGGAAAATGATGTCGAGAATTGAGAGTGTGGGGTGGAGATACAGAAAGGAGAAATGAAACAGTTTTAATAGATGGAACGTATGAGTTAGTACAAGAAAGATGAACTGAGGTCAGCTCACATCCATTTGCATTTCTTGAACTGTATCACAGAATCATTCATTTAACCATTTTGGTGAACATCCAGGGGAGTTTCAGACCAGCTGATCACATGATAGACAAGCACTGCCGAAGTCAGGATCGTTTAGATCATGTTTAAATCCTCTTGAAAATTATTTTGTTATCTGGAGAATAAATATTAAATAAATCTCCAAGAATTGCACAATAAGGAATTACCTTACATTTCATACACAGAGTAAGCGAAGCTTTGATATTTCTGGAAAGCAATGTAGGTGTTCTCAAGACAGTTATGAAATCTTCTCCCAACAAACATTTTAAGAATCAAGTAAAAATCCAAGCAAAAGAATTGAATCCAGATTTGATGTTAATGAAAAGTCTCTTAAAGGTTTAGTCACATGTATTAAAGAAAAATAGTTTGATAATTTTTTAAACTGAGAAATAAGGAAATTATGTGTGTGGTTGGAACGTCCCCAGATGTTAGCTCTTTTCCCACACAGGTGGGTATTAGAGGTAGGTCTTGTTTTCTGCAGAGTCTCTGTGTCTCTGGTGTTGTTCCATCAGTATCTGTCTACTGCTGCCATTTCATGAACTTCTAAGTTTCCATCTGTGAGGCATTAAAAAAGTTTGTATGACCGCTTCCCACCTCTTCAAAAGATGCACTTTTGTACTAAATGGTGTTTTGCCCATTTGGAAAAATAAGTTTGCTTTCCTCTGTTATGACAGAGGTCTGGCAAGATCATTGAAACTGAAATCTAGTACTCTACAGCTGTCATGTATAATTGATAGTTCATGGGGAGATTACAGTTCAGACACCAAAACTGTTTTCTGTATCAATGGGTTTCTAATTACAGTGAAAGCCCATCAGCTTTTCTTTTGCGTTGATGAAAAAATGAGAGAAAAGTAACAGTAAGTCACAGTTACCAGGACTTCTGTCTTTGTCCCATTTTCTTCTTCTTCTTCTTCTTTCTAAAAACAAACACAACAACAACAAAAAATGCTATGTCTAAAATTTGAAACCACATGCCATTAATAACAAACTTTAGTTTTGATGTACCAAAATGTTTGTAATAGTATATCCAGTTTTGTGTCATTACTTGGTCTAAAAATCGATGACAAGTTTCCTAAAATTCCCATTCTGTACTCTTTTAGAAGGATTATGGTAGAATAGAAGTGACTGAGGTCTGAAAGCCTGTTTTGAAGCAGTTATCTCTGGAGATAACATTAACTAGGATTGAATAACTGCCAAATGAAATTTAATACATTTTCCCATCCATGAAATAGGCCTCTTAAATACAACAGAATAATTACTTTCACAATACTCCCTGGAAACAAAGAGAGCAAAAATATTGAATGCCTTTTTTGTTTGTGGTGTTTGCTGTTAGCTAGAGGATAAGGACAAGTATATTTACCAAGATACTGTATGCATCTCCATATAAAAACAGCCTTGCCAACAGCCACCTAATTTGAATCTGCATGTCTTTTAAATCTGTTTATGTTGGAAGGATTGTGGCAAATATTAAATTTTATAATTTAGTTAGACATTTTGGCCTTGGCCTGAGTTAATGAACTATGATTTTTCCTCTACAATAAAGAAAACGGAAATGATTTTCCTATCTCTCTCTATATATGTATGTGTATGTATGTTATATGCTTGTATCTAGGTGTGCACATACATATATACACACACACACACACACACACTCTCTCTCTCTCTCTCCTGCTGTTTTAAAACAAAAGCTCTGGAAAGTAAACACCTCTTGCCCCTTAACTCTGCTCCCCTCTCCTATATAATTATTGGTTGTTTTCTGAGTTCAAAATCTGTTTTAGTTCTCTAACTAAATATCTAAAGTTAGATCTGAAGTCACTTCACCATTCTTGGCCTTAGCTTTCTTCTCTGTAAAATGAAGAGTTTGACCTAACTGGAATATAACCATGGTCCTCTGAGCCCTTGAAGTCTAAGTTCTGTGATTTCAAAGTGCTTCTAACAATTTATCAAGCCCTTTCTTGGAAACTGAGGTTATTTAAAATTATATGGTGCTTATGTGATTTGAGAGAATTATTGCATATCTAATGACATTTAATTATTTCCAATGACAAATTCACACAGGAGAATTTAAATAGCTGTGTTGTAATTTGAATATAATTTGACCTAAGATACGATGTAACTCAGATATTTACACCTCCATGTACCAGCCAAAATGCAGAAGGGGCAGGCCAAGCAGGCCGTGTTTGTACTACATGACCTTGTCTCCTCTTCCTCCTTTGTAGCTCTCTGGACCAGGAAAATGCCTGGCATTAAGGTGGCCCATTCATAGGATGACCTATGTCTGCTTCAAAATGAGCTGCGCCATCCAATGATCTTGGCATTCCGAACTTAGAAATACTAAGACGGAGAGGAAGTTAGCAGCAGGTACAGAACCAGAAAGAATGTACCAAGAGGTATCATGAAGAAAGAGTCCAGTCTATCGTCATGAGGGAGAAGAAGCCAGAGAGAAGCAGAGGTGCCCCCAGAGAGAGGAGAGAGGCTGAATAGAGAGACAAGGACTGAGTGGCATTAGGTTCCCCAGAGCTGAGTCCAAAGTCTAAGCTACAGAAATCTTTATGATAAATCTCTTACTTGAACTAACTCAAATAGGTTTCTCTTCCTTGCTATTAAAACTACCCTACTAAATTGATCAGTGTACAAATATCCCCCCAAGAATCATGATGAGCTCCACGAAAACTGGGGCCGCATCTGAGTTATTTCTCGTTCTTTCCCCAGTACCTCGCAAAGTGTTGAATTAGTAAATGTATTCTCTGATCAATCAATGAATAATCTTGAATAATTTTTAACCTTCACTTCTATCTTTTACTTTTAGCATAGATTATAACTAAAACTGCATTATATGTGACTGTGGGAAGACTCACATTTTCAATGAGTATTAATAAAATTAACTGTTTTCATAAGCTGGCTTTAACTTTAGACTATTGTTACCTCTGTGAAAAGGTTATCAAAATCGAGCTTTAACGAAGTATGGATTTTCTAAAAATAGGCACCAAATGTCATTCTTAGAATTGATTTGTAGGAATCTGCTTTTTCCTAGTCACATTATGGTGTATTTAAGTTCAGAATGCCAAGATCATTGGATGGCCCAGCTCATTTTGATGAAGCACACATGGGTCATCCTATCAATGGGCTGCCTTAATGCCAGGGGACAAATCCCTGACCCTTGTATATACAGAGGACAGTGTGGGTTTCTCCATCTATTTCTGTGTTATTCTAGTAATGAATTTGTGCTGACCATCTACCGTGTTTCTTCCCTTGTCTCTTATGTAACCAGAAATAATGTTTCTGAAAGAGAAGTAAACAGGGTTAGAAATATGCCGTCTGTGGCCAAGGAAACAAGCAAAGCAGAGCCAGTTCTTCAAATTGGAATACTATTCCACAGCCACAGGCAGTGGAATTGATCCTGATCCTGGAGAATCAAGCTCATTATTACATGGATCTGGATCTATCAGAGGTCATTCACATGACCTGGAATAGACACAGTTACAAGGGAAGCCTTAAAACATCAGGACAAGTTAGCTGGGTGCGGTGGCAGGCACCTGCGATCCCAGCTACTCGGGAAGCTGAGGCAAGAGAACCGCTTGAACCTGGGAGGCAGAGGTTGCAGTGAATAGGGATCGCGCCACTGCCCTCCAGCCTGGGCAACAGAGTGAGACTCTGTCTCAGAACAACAACAACAGTAACATCAGAACAACGTTGTCTCTAACATTCTTTATGGAAAATTATTGATACTATTTGAGATGGTCTAAGATGATCTGTAGAAAATAGATGCAGTTAGGTAACATTAAAATCCAAAAAAAAACGTAGTTGGAACAACAGTATCCTCAAATCTATTTATAGTATTTAAGAGTTTACTGTCATTGTAAAGGAGAAAGATTTAAAATTGAATGGATTTTAACAAAATAGAGACAAAGATCACCATAAGTGAAGATAGCTTGAGTTTTGAGGGTTCTTGAACTACATAGGCTGTTATTTTTATATAACATGCAAGTATTTTCAGTCAAAACACAGACTCTGCAATTATTATGTACCTATTATGTACCAGTCGTCATATATGGTTGCATGGGTTCTCTTTTCCTTGGCGAACTTATCTCACTGTTATCTAGAGGGAAAAATTTTCAAGATGAATAACTGAATATATTTTAAGTAAAAAGCAAAATATTAACCCTAAGTTATGTCACAGATGCTTGCAAAGAAGTCTTGAGAGTGTTAATGATTCTGAAATAGGAGTATACTTCTCTATGCTCAAATCTGTGGTTATTTTCAGTGATTTTGACTTAGAGTCATACTTTTGGAAATTCAAGAAATTCAGCCATTGGGAATACAAATAAATATGAATCAGCACGAAGAATTATTTGGGTTTATATTGATTGACAGACATAAAGAGCCACCATTTGATCAAGGCCTGTGAAAATTCATGCTTACAAGTTGACATCTTAGATTGAAAGGATAATCATTGATTGAATCAGTTTTCTAATGCATGAATATAAAAACAGCAAATCAAAACCTCAATGGAAAATAGCTATCACTCTTCTGAATAAAAGAAATGGTTGAAGGAGCAGGTGGGCATGGTCTGCATATAAGAGAGCAGACTTCAGTCACAGAGGAAAGGAGTGGTGTGGCAGGCAATGGAGTTGAATATATTTTTAAAAAAATAAAAATAAAAAAGGTCTGTACTTAATGCCGTAGAGCTCTAGTAGCTGAAACTAGGATCAGTGAGTGAAATTTACAGAGAGGCCAATTTGTGGTAAAAATGGAATGGGCTGTTTGGGAGATATCAGTCTCATTACATTTGAAGTACCCCATAGAGGCCAAATAACCACCATTCAGAAAGTTCTGTGTTGCAACACAGGCACCCGGGAGCAGCACTGGACTTCCCACATCTCTCTGCTGAAACATTCATTTATCCTTCCTGATGCTCATAAGCCTCAAGTATTTTCCTATTCATGCAGTATTTTGAATCCAAACAATTACGTGATTTATGTGATACTCTCCACCCAAAGTTTTAAAACAAATTTTAGAGTGCATCACACACACACACACACACACACACACACACACACACAAATATAAAAACGGTCTATTTAGGATCAATTACCTAAATATATTTTAAGTAAAAAGCAAAATATTAAAGGCCATACTTAATACTTAGCTGCCTTTAAATAGCATGTGCTTATTAGGTCCTGTGAAGTTGATTGTTGTTGGTTCAGATTCTTATTGTTGACGCAATCTTTGGAAATACCCTTTTAAAACATTTTCGTAACAAGGGAGTGAAGATTCTCCTTTCTGGTTTTATAATTTTGACTGAAAAAAAAAATAAACCTGAATCATGGAAGTATAAATGTGTGGTTAATTTTTTGTGTTTTAGACCCAGTGTCCTGTGTAAATGCTCACTTAACCATAGGCTAAGAAAATACTTGGAAATAGAAAAGAAAATGTGAATTACTAATTGTTCTCTTAATTTACAAACACTTCATGTTTTTGCTTGAAGGCAGATGCTATAAAGTAGGCAGTTGCTGTCTCAGTTCAGTGTCACAAGTTCAATGTCCCTGGACCCCATGGTAGATAGTAGTAGTTAATAAAAAGCTCAGCAGTACTTTTTTAATCAAGTAATCATGCTGTACTCTATAATTTTATTCTTGGAAGCATGAATAGTATTTACAATATAGTGTCTTTCTAGGATCAGAATAGTGAGGGGAAAAAAAAAATGGAAAAATGTCCAAACATCCTTGCATGGCAATGATGGCATTACTGGTGTGTTTAATAAAACCTTTATTGGTACATTTTCCGGTGTGGTGGGATTGGCAGAAACCATCCCCCTTTGGATTTGAAACTCAGCAGCTGATGAAATACAGTAAACATTAATTTGGAATGGGCTGCCAGTTTTGGAAAGCCAGGTGACATTTTATTATATTCGTACCAAGCAGAGGCTGTGTCCCATACTGCTGTAGCTTCCGCTGTCAGAGGCTTAGCTGGCATTATGGAAAAAAAAATGGCAGGCCTGAGAATCTTATCCCCTGAAATGAAAGTCGAATGCCAAATTGAAATTCCTGTAGGATTTCCGATAGCAATGGGGGGAATTGAGAAGCCCACAATTAAGCATATGGGCATTAAGATAATTGTCAGATCTGTTGGCGGACATGATAGAAGACAGATGGGTACGAATCAGTGCGCTCCACTGCAGCACCCTGGGAGACAATTTGACGTTTTACCTGCCTGAGCTACTCTGCCATATTTGTCACTGAATGTACAGCACAGCATCTTACTGTTAAGTGTTTTCACAGGAAACTATAGGTGCATGTGCGGTCCTCCAGCGCCCTCTAGTGAAACGCATTTGGGAGTATGGTTTTTTAAAAGCCAGCCTGCCTTCCTTAGGTCCTTGTGTGGCATCCGGTTCCTGCTCACCTCTCTGGTTTCTCTCACCCTTTCAGGTGGGGGACCCATCGTGAAGATGGCGTGGCCCTGAGAGGCAGCCATTCTCTTCTGCCAAACCAGGTTCCGGTCCCACAGCTTCCTGTCCAGTCTGCGACTTCCCCTGACCTGAACCCACCCCAGGACCCTTACAGAGGTAGGTCAGCCTCACCAGGGCACTTCTGACCTCACTTCCACAATAAGCCCATTGTTGATACCCAGCCCTCTGGTGTTCATCCCTCAAGAAGCACTGGCAGAAACCCAAGAATCAAATTGGGTACAAAATCGTTAGTAAATGGGAAAGTATTTAGAACTTCGCCCACTAATCTTGTTTCTCCAGGGACTGTTTTCCTCAAACATCCTCTGAAATCCCAGTCCTATATCAGCAGGGAATGAGGCCACAGACTGATGAGAGGAAATTTTATTTTAGCTATTTCCACATTTTTCTCATTCAGGTCCTCTAATGTGGTTAGTTGTGGCCTGAAAATGATATTTCCAAATGAATAGGAAGGAAGGAAATTGTTTTTGTTAAGATGGAAGGAAATATAGGTGCATTTACAAAATGGAGCTTGCTTGCATGATTTTCACTTTTGTGTCGGCTAGCCCTGTAATGATTGCCTCGTACCAGTGACTACGAGCGGCTTTTCATGACCCCAGGAAGTTGGGCTGTGGCTGGCCAGTTGACTAGGAGTCACTTAGATAACATCTTCTCAATCCCTTCATGTTTAATATAAAAATGATAACATCGCCAGAGGAATACATGGGCATTTTTTCAGCTGTTCAACATTGTACAGATGTGAGTGTCGATTATATGTATGGCTATGTCTGCCCATTTTTATATGAATAGTAATCGTTTTATGGACTTTTTTTTCCTTTTGCTTTTGCTTCTTTGAGATAGAGTCTCACTCTGTTGCCCAGACAGAGTGCAGTGGTGCAATCTCAACTCACTGCAACCTCCACCTCCCAGGTTCAAGGGATTCTCCTGCCTCAGCCTCCCAGGTAGCTGGGATTATAGACATGCATCACCATGCCTGGCTATTTTTTGTATTTTTAGTAAAGACAGGGTTTCATCATGTTGGCCAGGCTGGGCTTGAACTCCTGACCTCAAGTGATCCACCCGACTCAGCCTCCGAAAGTGCTGGGATTACAGGCGTGAGCTGCCCCACCTGGCAAGGAGCTTTCTTTTCAAGAGCCTTTGGTTTTTGCCTTCTTTGTCCTAAATCCGTGCTTCTCAAACTGCACATAAGCATGACCTGAGGATCTTGTTAAAATGCAGATTCTGATTCAGTAGGTCTGGGATTGTCCATTTCTAATGAGCTCACAGGTGATAAGGCCACTTGGACCAAAGTTTGAGTGGCAAGGTTCTAGAATACACAGATTACAAATAAAGGGGAATACTTGACAGACATGCTTCTACCTTAAAAGAAAGTTATTACATAGGGTCGTGTTTTAAAATGCAGTGTGACTTGGAAAGTTGAGCAGTGATAAAGCTAGAAATTTCTAAAATGAGTAGCAAACTGCCTTCCATATGTACCATTTTAAAGTGCTGATTACTCCTTGAGAATAAGAGAAGCCTAATTTCAGAATATCATTAGGGTACCTATTGAAGTCTTGACTACACATGTTTAGCATACTCCCTGGGAATTATATTTTAACGACATTTTTCTATTAAATCATTGCATATGGAAGAAACTCAATATAATAGCTGATATTTACTTGGGTTCTTAATCAGAACATTGGGTGTGTGATTTTCATGATTATGATTTTCATTGCAATTAAGTTGATGTTTTGTAGACAGTGAAATTACCATCTACTCCAAAAGATTGCAAAATAGAATTTAACCTTAGAGCCAATGCAGGGAAAACTTGTTTCTGCAGGTGCATTTTTGAAACTTCAACAGATAGCAAGAAAAAAAAAAGTGACAGAGGGATCACAATTCAGCAGTATGAATTGTCTGCTGGCAGCCTTGCAATCTGGTGTGCAGGCAGTGAGTTTTCAGTGTACATGTCACCTGATTTCTCTTTTTCTGTAGGCATGCCACCAGGACTACAGGGGCAGAGTGTCTCCTCTGGCAGCTCTGAGATCAAATCCGACGATGAGGGCGATGAAAACCTACAAGACACGAAGTCTTCAGAGGACAAGAAATTAGATGACGACAAGAAGGATATCAAATCAATTACTAGGTCAAGATCTAGGTAACAGTATATAATACTGTCGCTTCATTTAATTCCTTTATTGGACTTTGATGAAGTGAACAGAACAGGAAGAAACTATTCAGTTTTTTCCTGGCAGGTAAATTTACAGCTGAAAAGAAAATTAAAGGCCTACTCTAGAACTACTAAAAGTATCGTTTAAGATACCTGTACTCTAGGGAGGCCTAAAATGTTTCGGCATTGATGAATTTGAACCCAGTGCTAATGACACAGTGAAAACAATTTGTATCTGATTCAAGTACAAACGGTTTATTTTTAAAACTCTACTTATTCTACAAATTTGGTCAGAAATGTTGTTTCTATAATATTTCCAAAGAAAGATTGTAGTCGTGTTAAAAACTCAATTGATGTATGTGCCAACAATAACTGTTTTCTTACCTCTAAAGTGAGAAAATACGGATTTCCTAGATTCTACACATATTGATGTACATAAGAGTAATAACTAAATTGCTAATGGTTTTTCCTCTTGGATACTCTTTTCTACGGAAAACACAACTGCAGGAAAATAGCTTCTGGCTGGTTTTCTTAAATATCTGTTATCTTTACATTCCAATCTCTATCCCCTTGAACTTTAATCGGGTAATCAGATGGTTTTTGAATACCAACACCCATGTACTTTGCCTCAGTTCCCCTTGGGTTGTTTTTACTTAAAATGTAACCAGTTGTCACACCACAGCTTCCTTCTAAAGGCTGTAGTTCTCAAGCTTCTATCTAAACTCTTGTGAGTTAGGAACATGCTGCCTCTTTATGTTGCCCTTGTAATTATTGAGATCAATTCCATATCCTGCCACAAGTTTTAAAATGCTGAATGCTTCTAGATAAACTTTTTCCTTCCTCATTGTAGTGTTCTGATTCTTGGCCAAGTTGGCAAGAAATCCCAAGGAGGGGATTTTATACCTTTAATAGCTTCTGTGTTAGTCCAGTCAGTTCTTGGTAATTTAACTTATCGTGACCAAACTTACACGTTAATGGATTCTTTGAAGTTTCAGAACATTTTAACTTGCTGTTGAGAACCTTCTTATTAAAAAGGTCATTCTTACGACATTTACTTACGTGTATGTCCAAAACTGTATTATAAGGCAGTGCTTTTCAAATCTAGGCAGTTTTATTTGCCTAACCAATTTATAAGTGAATAACCAATTCTAATTAGTTATTAGCCTGAAAAACCTTTGAAGAAAAGTTCCCATTTTCCAGTCCCCTTTGTGTAAGGTGTGGCACATGTTGGATATATAAAAATATCACCCAAATGCCTAGCTTCAGGACAGGCCCTGCAGAGACTGTTTCCTTTTGCTTTTTATAGCCTATTTGCATAGTGGAATATAGAAGTGAATTAATTATAACTTAATTTCCTTGGCATTGGCAGCAGTCGGGGATAAGGACAGAGGAGGGATCAGCAGAAGGCAGAGAATGAGAGTCTTTTCCAATGGACTCAGTTGAATTGCATGTTTACCGTAGACACCTGTGGTGGACACTACCATCTGGAAAAGCGCTTAAGCTATGGAGAGAGGGGGAGCCTGGTCTTAGCATCCTTCTGTGGTGTCATCCTCCGTGCCCTTAACTTTTCTCCTTTACCCACGTGTTCGTGACTTATGTGCATCGTCTTTATGTGTAACGTGTACTTGCAACCCAAGAACACCACTCCCACTTTTGATTGATTGGAGCTTCTCAAGTGTACTTGGTCTTTACTTCCACTTGGAAGTTACCCAGAGATTCTCCAAAATGGAAGACCAGAGTCATACATTTTAAACCAGCATTCATTAAGTATACATTGAATTGACTAGATAATTTCCCACATCTTCCAACTCCGAAGCGTTGTGATTAATGATCTTTATCCTGTGAACGTTTCCGATGTGTGAAGTTTTAAAGTAGAGGTCAACCTTCATGATCCTATAGATCCATACTTTACCCTCTAGGTTAATTGTTAGTCACTTCCATGTAGTTCTTGTAATGAGGAGTCTACTGATGTTCAGTGAAGTTTGTTTCATTTTTTTATGTCTCTCATAAGCCCCTCGAAAATCCTCACTCATGTTTATTCACAATAGTCATTCAAAGCTCTGTGTGCTGCTCTGCCTTCTTGAGACAAGCCATGAGGCACACCTGTTTTTAACATGATAGCCCTTGGAATATTTGAACCCTGCTTCCATGAAGACTTCCTGATACGACATGCTTTCCAGGTGGCTCATCGTCCTCTTTGCCTTCCATTCAAAAGTTTTTAATTTGTCACTGTTGCACCCAGAAATGGACAGAACTGATCTTATCTCTCCAGACTATTCTGGGCCCAACCATACCTTTATTATGAATCATGGAGTATTTTGGTTTGCACAATCAGAAATTAGCTTTTGGCCTTTTTTTTTTTTTTTTTTGGTGAGAGGCAGAGTCTGGTTGTGTTGCCCAGGATGGAGTACAGTGGTCTGATCACAGCTCACTGCAGCCTCCACCTCCTAGATTTAAGTGATCCTCCCATCTCAGCCTCCCAAGTAGCTGAGACTACAGGTGTATGCCGCTATGCCTGGCTAATTTTTTTATTTTTTTGTAGAGACATGGTCTCATTATATTGCCCAGGCTGGGATTATGGGCATGAGTCCCTGTGCCCAGCTTTCTGCCTTCATTTTTGACTCACAGTGAGGTCCTGGTCATTCATAAGCTGTAGGTGTTTGGTTTTTTGAATCGTTTTGCATGGCTGATATCAATTCAGGTTTCCCAAACTTTTTCTGGGGATCATAAACATCTATAACATTAAAGACCACAGAAGTCATGTTTTTCTAACCCTTTATTTAATACATAGAGAAATGAGACTCACATAGGGTAAGTGGGTTGACCAGGCCTTCAAAGCAAGGTAATGGTGACACCTGGATAAAAGCCTCACTGTCTTCACTCCCATTGCTCTGGTGTCTTAAATATAGGTTTTTCTTATCACTCCTGTTAAGCTGCCTGGTGTTTTTTTGACCTGTCAAAATCATTTTTCAATTACTTGTTTCCTGTAGGTTTCAGATGTCACGGTATGAAAGGTTTTGTATATGTGAAAAAAGATAAAGTATAAACTTAAAGTCTTTTGGAAGCATGGTTATACAGCATAGGCTAAGCATAAGTTGGTGAACGTAAGCAGAGTGTAACCCCATTGATAAGAAAAGCTTTGTTTTCCCTCCCCCCCCCGCATCAGTATGGGCACACTCTGCTCTCGAACTTTAATCTACGTCATCCTCGCCTATTTGGTTTGGGTTTAATGTCTGCGAGAAACCCAAATATCTTGTGTATTGTGGACTATCACAGCCATCTAAATCAGTCCTAAGGTCAAGTAGATATAAAAATTCTGCCAAAGACATGGCATAAGATGGAAAAGTTCCCTGAAAACTCTGGAAGCAAACAAAGTAATGTAGACACCTTTCCCCCCCCACACCATTAGAAAATGTCCTGTCCCTTTGTCCCACAGCAATAACGACGATGAGGACCTGACGCCGGAGCAGAAGGCGGAGCGTGAGAAGGAGCGGAGGATGGCCAACAACGCCCGAGAGCGCCTGCGGGTCCGCGATATCAACGAGGCTTTCAAAGAGCTCGGCCGCATGGTGCAGCTCCACCTCAAGAGTGACAAGCCCCAGACCAAGCTCCTGATCCTCCACCAGGCGGTGGCCGTCATCCTCAGTCTGGAGCAGCAAGTCCGAGGTGAGTGCAGGCCAGCCTCCTTGCAGAGCTCATGGGGAGCTCATGGCAGGCACAAGCTGAGATGAGCACGCCAGCCTTGAGCAGTGGCAAAGAGTAGACTTTTTTTTTCTTTTTTGAGATGGAGTTTCGCCCTGTCACCAGGCTGGAGTGCAGTGGTGTGATCTCAGCTCACTGCAACTTCTGACCCCTGAGTTCAAGTGCTTCTCCTGCCTCCGCCTCGCGAATAGCTGGGACTGCAGACATGTGCCACCACACCTGGCTAATTTTTATATTTTTAGTAGAGATGGGGTTTCACCATGTTGGCGAGGATGGTCTCAATCTCTTGACCTCATGATCTGCCCACCTCAGCCTCTGAAAGTGCTGGGATTATGCTCGGCCCAGACCAGACAGTGGACTTTTAAGCATCATTCCAAAGAATTGTTTCAATTACAGACTGTGTCTAAATCCATGAGGCAGCCTCCCTTTCTCCTATAATTAAGTTGTAGGATTCTCTTTTTTTTGAGACAGTCTTGCTCTGTCTCCCAGGCTGGAATGCAGTGACACAATCTCATCTCACTGCAACCTCTGCCTCTTGGGTTCAAGCAGTTCTCTGCCTCAGCCTCCCGAGTAGCTGGGATTACAGGTGTCCACCACCATGCCTGGCTAAGTTTTGTATTTTTAGTAGAGACCCTGTTGGCCAGGCTGGTCTTGAACTCCTGACCTCAGGTGATCCACCCACCTCGGCCTCCCAAAGTGCTGGGATTAGAGGCATGAGCCACCACACCCTGCCAGTCATAGGATTCTCTTATAACTAAGATTGTATTGCAGCTTCCCATATGTCTGTCACTAATTGGAGCTTAGTTTATTTGCTTTACCAACCTTTGCTCACACTGTAAAGTGGCTGTATACACTCACCATTGCAGTTCACCTTTTACTAGTGACTGACCAAGTGGACTTCCACAGAGCTTAGTAACTATTCCTTTTGTTCTGTAATATAAACTCTGAGAAAAAGGTCAGACGTGCAAGAAGAGTGCGTTGCTGCCCTCTGCCAGCGGCCTCAGCATTAAACAAAGGTCCTGTGCTTTAATCCTCCACAGAAAGGAATCTGAATCCGAAAGCCGCCCTGTCTGAAAAGAAGGGAGGAAGAGAAGGTGTCCTCGGAGCCTCCCCCACTCTCCTTGGCCGGCCCGCACCCTGGAATGGGAGATGCATCGAATCACATGGGACAGATGTAAAAGGGCAAGTTTGTTTTCAACCATTTCTGAAATCGATCATTCGTAATTCTCAGCAGTGTATCAGCCATAAAAGTGAATTTTACCCAAATTGACAGATACTTTCTTTCATGGAAAAAGAATTTAAAATAAAATAAAACAACAACAACAACAACAACAAAAAACACTTCCTCTGTTACAACTATATTAATGAATTTTTTCTCTCTTTTTCCTTTCTCAGGTCCAAGTTGCCACATTGCTTCATTAAAACAAGAGACCACTTCCTTAACAGCTGTATTATCTTAAACCCACATAAACACTTCTCCTTAACCCCCTTTTTTGTAATATAAGACAAGTCTGAGTAGTTATGAATCGCAGACGCAAGAGGTTTCAGCATTCCCAATTATCAAAAAACAGAAAAACAAAAAAAAAGAAAGAAAAAAGTGCAACTTGAGGGACGACTTTCTTTAACATATCATTCAGAATGTGCAAAGCAGTATGTACAGGCTGAGACACAGCCCAGAGACTGAACGGCAATCTTTCCACACTGTGGAACAATGCATTTGTGCCTAAACTTCTTTTGGAAAAAAAAAATATAATTAATTTGTAAGTCTGAAAAAAAATATTTAATTTAAAAAAAAATTGTAAACTTGCAATAATGAAAAAGTGTACTTCTGAAGAAACTACATGAACGTTTTTGTTGGTATTCAAGTCAGCTAGTGTTTATAATTACTGGATATTGAATTAGGGGAAGCTCGGCTGCCCTAGTAACAAAACCAGCAAACGTCCTGATGACAACGAAGTGATGACATTAGCCATTCCTTAGGGTAGGAGGAACAGATGGATCTTATAGACCTATGACAAATATATATATAAATATATATATAAATATATATTAAAAATTTAGTGACTATGGTAAGCTTTTGTTCATTTGTTTCAGACTTTTTTCTCCTGTAAAAAATAGTACTGATTAACTTTTTTAAAAGAAAGATTTTACTGTAAATATGGATTTTTTTTTTTTTGGTCTTATTTCTGTCC
This sequence comes from Ateles fusciceps, assembly GCA_036589455.1. Lineage (NCBI taxonomy): Eukaryota > Metazoa > Chordata > Mammalia > Primates > Atelidae > Ateles > Ateles fusciceps. Next base: position 16,455,406 of record JAZHEH010000078.1, read on the forward strand.
CTTTCCCTGGTTTGTTATCATAACCTGTAGTGCCAACTCTGCTTCCAGAGGGGTAGTGCAGGATGAAATGCTGACCCTGATGTTGCTTCTCATTCATAAATAAGTAGAAAGTTGTTTCTCCAGTCTTTTGGGAACACAAGACTTAAAAGTCACATCATGTGTAGATATTACAAGCAGCATTACCAAGATATGGCAAAAAGAGTTTGTCTGAATTGTAATGTTGCATTTGTGACCCTATTCTGGGATTTCCAGAGGTACAAGGTTGAGAATGCTACAATGTTACCACTGTGCCTTCCAATGTTTATATCATCGGAAACATAACATAATCAAAGTGGCTGTGATTTAACAAAATGATTAAAGTGTTACCTACCTGTGTAGCCGAAGTAGTGTGCAGTGAGGCGTTTCTGAATACATGGTCAGATTTTTGGTAAAAAACAAAAACAAAAAAAACAAAGTTCAAAATCCGTCAAATGAGAAAATTGCAAGTAGTGTGACAGAGCTGATTGATTTTGTTGCTTTCTTGATTTTTTTTTCAAAATGGGTTTACTAAAATGTAGATGACTTAACTGCCTCCTCCTTCGTCTGAAAAATGCCAATATTCAATCATCATGCAGCATTATAACAAGCCTTATGAGTCCTAAAGCATTAAGTTGCACTTTTTTGAGGAGGGGTAGTGCAGTATTTCTCTGGCCAGTATGAATGAAGTTTATACTTACCATATTTGATAGAAACATAGATCAAGCTATGGCACAGCGACTCATCAGATAGCTAGCTTTGACGTCTGGGCACAATTGAACCAACTTCCATCGTGAATCTTTATAATGATTGACTTTGGTGTATAGTGCAGTAAACAAATAGTGCTCCTAGTTAAGTATTTGTCAGCATCCTTTTGTCTCTTAACTCGTTTCTATTTTTACAGCCACACAATCTTGGCATGTATTAAGAAAAAAAAATCCCTGTTCAAGTAGTTTTTCCACCTATCAGCACTGAGTAAATGCCATAAATCCATTGAAATGGTCTAAATGTTCCATCTGTTCTCCTGTTTTGCCAGTTATATAGAATGAAATACATTTGTAAATTTTATGCAACAAATGGCAAACGTATCATTATTTTGAAATTGTGTATGTAAAAGTTATATTTTTACATGTAGACTCTTGTTATTATGTGTTTTAATACATTGTATCAGTTTTTTTTTTTTTAAGCTGTGTGGTTTAAAAAGAAGTCTCATTTAAATGAAATAGCTACAAGAATCAGAATTTTATGTTCATTTCTGAAAACGTAAGAACAAATAAGATAGTTACCACGTGGTCATCTTTTACAAACCCATAAACATTTTGATTAGCTGTGTGTGTGTTGAAAAACTGTAAATATGTTCAGTAGTGATAAAACTAAAATAACTTTGATTTGTTGATAAGTTCCTAAAATGTGGGAGGTGGATTAAAAACCTTAGGAGAATAGCAGAAATCAAACTTCATGAAAAGTTATTTTGGGGCTTTCCTGTGACATGTATGAACAAAGAGGCTCAGAGAAGGGCATGGAAGACAATAATGTATACTCTCCCCTCCTCCCTGAAGAATGAAAACCGTGTGTACTTGTTCCCTCCGTATGTTAAAGGTCTCCTTTTAGTGGTACATTCTGCACTCATTTTGTATAGTCTACCAAGGCGGGTATCCCTAGGAACAATATTATATAGGAAGCAGGTATACTCTGATCACATTAGGATAAGTGTACAAGAAGAAAATACGGTGTTTACTCTTAAGGGAACTGGAAACACTCCCTGCATTGATGTACATTTTAAGAATGGCACTTTTGATACATGTTATCATAAAGGTGCTTAATAGAGCTGAATTAAAGTTTTTCAAATCTGTAAACAAAGCAAAAAAGTTAATTGTAGTCATTTGGTTATTTTTTAAATTGGTGCTTTATATTTTGTTCTCAGAGTAAAAGCTGCAATTTATTGTTCACCAGCTTTGATGTATTCATTACTCAGTAATGCAATACCTCTATTGTTGAATTCCCTTTAGAAATAAGTGAAAATTCTAATGGCCACCGAAAGCTGCTCGCTAGGTTTTGCTTGGTGGAGAAACGTAGTCTGCACCTATTCATATTAATTGGGTTGTATCCCCATTAAAAAGAAAAAAGGGAATGTGGCCTTTTTAGTGTGTTTTTTATTGTTGTTGTTTTGTAATTATCAAACCCAGGTAAGATATTGGTATCCTGCACTGGATTATCAAATGAAATTCAGCGGAAGACAGTTAAGATTCAAGTACTATACAAAAATTTCGTAAGGGTCCATACTACACTATCTATATGATGAAACTTAGGCTGGGGATCTCTTTCAGAAACTCGGACTTAAAGCAACTTGGAACAGTTGATCCACCTCCACATTCAAGTAATTTATGAATATGCGGAATAGGGATGTGTTCATCTAGAAATTTTTACCATTTGTCTTCTGTGTAGCTGCAAGGAACACTAATGTTTATACAACTGTCAGTCCACCCAGTGGTGCAACTGGTTCTGATTCAGTCTTCCGATTCCTTTTTTGTTTTTCACTTTTTCCTATTTCTGAATTTTTTTTTTTTTATTTGTGATCTTGATTTTGATGAGGGGTTGGGGAGTGGGGAGGGAGTCGAACCAAGACTTGGAGTTAAGCGGATTTTCATCTTTTGCATCCAACAGGCAGAATATGATCTGTGTCCAAAAGTGAACTTGAGTCAGGAATGAAACAATTTCAGCGTAAACAAGCACAAAAATTTAGTCTGCTGGCTGACTGGAAGCAAAAAAAGTCAAGATGGAATATGATGAATTCCAACACAATGGGGCACCAAGGCCTTTAGGCCTCTGTTTTTGCTTTGCTTTGGTTTTGTTTGTTTTTCTTTAGAGACATGCTCTTTCTCATGGGACTTGAAGTGGACTCATCTTTGTGCAGTGCTGGTTTTGCCATACTCATTTCAAGTATTATAGACATATGTAATGGTGAAAATATATGAACTGTGGCCTTTTTCATTCTTGTTACTTGTGATGCAATTAAGTGAAGATAAGAAAAAAAAAGCAGAGATTTACCATGTATCAGTGCCTGGCTTTTTGTTATAAAGCTTTGTTTGTCTAGTGCTCTTTTGCTATAAAATAGACTGTAGTACACCCTAGTAGGAAAAAAAAACTAAATTTAAAAATAAAAAATATATTTGGCTTATTTTTCGCAGGAGCAATCCTTTTATACCATGAATATTACAAAAAAAATTGTCAGATTCTGAATATTTCTTCTTTGTAGATTTTTGGAATCATTATGAGTAAAAGTTTGTTACTTTATTTTACTATTTAAAAGATGTTATTTTACCATGTGTTACCAAGATGAAACTGTATGGGTAGCTTTTTTGTTTGTTTTTTGTTTTGTTTTTGTTTTTGTTTTTTTAGTTGTAGGTCGACAGGCAAATTTTTTGCGAACTGTACACATAGCTGCAGCATTAAAAACTTAAAAAATTGTTAAAAAAAAAGAAAAGAAGGGAAAACATTTAAAAAAAAAGATAAACAGTTACACCTTGTTTTCAATGTGTGGCTGAGTGCCTCGATTTTTTCATGTTTTTGGTGTATTTCTGATTTGTAGAAGTGTCCAAACAGGTTGTGTGCTGGAGTTCCTTCAAAACAAAAACAAACCCAGCTTGGTCAAGGCCATTACCTGTTTCCCATCTGTAGTTATTCGATGAAGTCATGTACATGACCGTTCTGTAGCAATAAATGTGCCATTTTTATAAACTGTTTCTGACACTTGTTTCATTTCATTTTGCATTGTCCATATAGCTATGATTCTCTTCTGTAAGTAAAATGCATCTATATTTCATTTTCCAAGTGTTGGAGGTATTGACAGCTTAACAAACAAAACATACAAACAAAAAATCACAAAAACAAATTGTAACGCAAAGCACACGATTGATCAAGGAAGAGATGCCCTTAATGAAAATGGAACGAGATGCATGCAAAACAAAAAGAAAACTGTCTAGAGGATTAACTAATTGAAGGAATATAATTAATGTGCGTCTAACACTGAAGCTATGCATTTGAAGAGCTCTGAACTGCACCAATGTTTTCGGTTGTGCTGCAGGTTGCTAAGTCAAGTCAGCCTTAACCTTTTGCATCAGTTGGTCGGCTGTTTGGCAGAACATTCTCAGCTAGATCTTTTCAGTCAAAAAACTAAGATGATTTATTTTGTATCACTTTGTTAAAAGCTGAATATTGTTAACCACAGTTAATATTAACACTGTATTTATACTTTCTCAAACTACACCCGCCCCACCACTTCTGGTTGCCTCTGTTGACTATTAATCCAGATGTAAACAACCAGATGTTTTTTTCTAACTTGTACAAACTGACGTGTGTCAACTATTATGGAAGGAAAAAAAATGTACAGATTAAAATTATTCAGTGTTATGTACTGTAAGTTAATATTTTTGTAGAATGGACATCAATCTACTTTGCAAAATTTGGAGGCTATTTCAACATTGCACTGTAGAAATGTAAAGTAATGTATGCAATGTAAAGGAAAGCCCGCGGTAGCTGAGCACTTCATAACAGAATGTTCTAATCAAGTACGTGGTATTTGAGGATGTCTCCGATATTACGCTTGTATTCTTTCTAATTGGGTTTAGTGACTAGTTGAAGGAAAATGTTATAACGCCATTCGGTTCACATGTGAAGTGCCCTCCATAGCCAAATGTTGGGATTTTTTTTTTCTTTTTTGGTTGGACTGTTTGCAGATATTTAAATTTTATGAAATTTCCAAAGATTTTGGTTGATATCCCCCCTTTTACCTTCTAAATGATTTGAGATGTTCTTATGTTCTTACTGTGTGTTTTAAATATATATAAAAGAGCCACAAGCATTTAGTCTTTTAGTATTATATTTGATAATATAACTACCGGAAAATGGGGGGGGAAAGTGGGCACCCCTGCAATATCTCTTGTCTATTAACATTCTTCTATTCCTCCTCTAGAGGACCACATTATAAGGTACATTAATCTTAGATTTTGGTTCATTTTCAAAGGGAAGTTAAATTGCTGGAGAACCTAAAGTATTATCCAAAAGTTAAGATCACAATAATTTTAGAAATGACAAAGGGTGGAGTATCCAAAGGGGCTGAAATAGGGAATCATTTTTAGCCTTATAATTGGGTCCATTCATCCAAAACCAAATGAAATTTATACTCTCAGCTTCATCTGTAGAGCACCTTTCTCTTGAGGAACAGTCCAAGAATTCATGTGTAAGTCTCTTTAAGGGAGACATTGAAATCAACAGAAGGAACCTGTGTGCTGCTTATATTGAAATCACACCAGGATCGCACATTTAAATTGCACTTGGGACACCTCATGCTCTGCCAGCCAGAAGATCTCTTGTTCCCTAAGGAATTCTCATTCAAATGGGTTACAAGTCCACATTCTCACCAGTCACAGCCTGTGTTATAAAAAACATGGCCAGTCAAGCTGGGCGCGGTGGCTCACGCCTGTAATCCCAGCACTTTGGGAGGCCGAGGCGGGCGGATCACGAGGTCAAGAGATGGAGACCATCCTGGCCAACCAGGTGAAACCCCGTCTCTATTAAAAGTACAAAAAAATTTGCCGGGTGTGGTGGCATACGCCTGTGGTCCCAGCTACTCAGGAGGCTGAAGTGGAAGAATTGCTTGAACCCAGGAGGCGGAGGTTGCAGTGAGCCGTGACTGTGCCACTGCACTCCAACCTGCCAACCTGGTGACAGAGCAAGACTCCATCTCAAAAAAAAACAACATGGCCAGTCTTTAAAGGACTAGAAGGGCATGAAGAGCCAGAGTCACTTTGATATTCTTGAGAGATCATTTAAATTGATAAGGTTTGATGAACAAAGGCACCTCAAGTGAAAATCCACCTTTTCAGGAAAGGAAGACGATGCCATAGCTATGAGAAAGCAGTAGTTACAAGCAAATGTGCATTGAGGTGCCCCCTACTGAGTTGCTAGGTGCCGTGGGGTCAGAAAGTAAAATCAACCAGGCAGCCAGTATCTGGGTGTTTGTTTTTAGTGTTAGACATTAAGATTCCTGAATCTGTACCTAAATATAACAAGTGTAGTTTAGGCTTTTTGCTATGGAATGGTGTGTATGAAAGTGTTTCTTGCCACTTTTGGGTTTTGGACCCTTTGAAGAATGAAACCACTCCATAGACGGGGGAAAAAGGATATATGTATGAAATGTCACATTCAACTTTTTTTTTTTTTAAGAGATAGGGTCTTCATCTGTCAACCAGGCTGACATATCAGTGCATCCTCCAACTATCATATCAATGCATCCTCCAACTCCTGGACTCAAGCAATCCTCTTTCCTCAGCCTCCTGAGTAGTTGGGACTACAAGTGTGTGCCACCATGCCTGGCAAATTATTAAAAATTTTTTCATACAGACAGGGTCTTGCTATTTTGCCTGAGCTACTCTTGAACGCCTGAACTCAAGTGACCCTCCCAACTTGGCCTCCCAAAGTGCTAGGATTATAGACATGAGCCACTGTGCCTGGCCCTGACAAATCTCTCTAGCATCTAGCCATGGATACTTACTTGTTCATGGGTCAAGTTAAGAAAATCTGGTGTAAGATGTCAAAATCTTCAGTACTTGAGAAAGGAATAAAACTTGTCCTGTTTACCTTGATTGAGATGGTTGAGCCTAACCAGAACTGAACTTGTGTCTGGCTTTTAAAGAAAGACTCTTTGTGTAACAGAAAATAATACAGTTCCTATTAACATCTGTTACACTATATTTAGAAGTCAAATGGCTTTAGCATTGGCATGAACATTCTTCTAAGAGGAAGCTGAAAGTTGCCAAGTGCAGAGTGAAAATGCTCATGCAGAATCGGACTTGCTGTTGTGAGGTTTTTGACCATAACCAGCCCACGAGTGAGGAACTTTTTGTTCTTGAGCAAAAATGACAAAATTTTGGAGAATAGGAAAACTTGATTGTTGTAAGGAATTATTTTATTTTACGTATCTTTATTTGTGAGTCTCAGATCATTTCAAAGATGGGAAAATGCAGGCACTGGGATGTGCTCAAGTCCTGGGGGCTAAAACAAGTAGCCAGTGTCCTGATTTTGAGCCCAGGGTCACTGCACTGACCCACCTCTTGAACAGCCCCTTGACTTCTCACCTTTAACAATATGCCTCCCCCACCAACAACTGCCCACAATCTCATTTTTTTGTTTGTTTCGCTTTTATTCTTTTCTGCTGCCTTTTCATGAATCTTTTACAGGAGCGTTGTTAAACTTCCCTGCCGTTCTCTTTTTCAACCTATTCTACAAATTGTTGGGATATAACGAGATGTGAGAATATTCACACAGCAAGAGTCTGCTAGCCAAACTCAAATTTTCACTCTGGCCCACCCACTTGTTTAAAAATAAGCTTTGTCCTTTGGAATGATTTTAGATTTATAGAATAGTTGCAAAGATAATAACATAACATTCCCATAGACCCTTCACCCAGTTTCCCCTAAAGGTAAAATGTTGCATAACCATGGTACATTTATCAGAACTAAGACATTAGCAGTAGTTCTTTATTTTAATTTCACCAGTTTCTCCACTAATATCCTCTTTTTCTGTTCCTGAATCCAATCCAGGAGCCCACACTGCCATTAGTCTGACACACTTAGATTTTAAGTGCTAACAGAGGCATACCAATTGGAGTCTGCACAGTATTCCATGATCTCAGGGCCTTATCAAATAACATCCACACACCTCCCAAATGAACTATCAGTAGAAAATCAACTGACTTTCTTTTACAATTCCTCCCATGATTGCCATCTCTTGAAAATCATCCTTCTTGATAAAAGGTATTGCAGCAGTATGGAGAAGACAGGAATGGAAAAGGAGCAAGAGGAGACCCAACAACACCCATGACCTGAAAAATTTAAATAATCACATCATCCATTCATTAATTGATTTTTTATTGATTGCTGATTAAGTCAAAAGCACTGGGGGGGTTACAAGGCAACAATGCCTACCTGTAAGTCTAGTTAGAAGGCAATAGACGCATCTATATGACCAACAATAATTACCGGAAGGCAGGACAAACCATGCTGGGGGAGTGGCGAAGAGAGGCACTGGGGTTGCTTCCAGAAATGATGGGATGTTTGTAAAAGTTACCTTCAGGTGTGAGGAGTATTTTGGCAAGTAGAGAAGATAATGGAGCTAAAACAATGGCAAGTCTTTCTGCACTGTAAAGAAGCAGACTTGTAGGAAGACAATCATGATAGCTTAAATGATGATGATGCATTTTTTTCTCATTTTCATCACCTTCCCATCACCCAAGCAACAGTACCTGGAAACCCTTGGCTGACCTTCGGGGTTTACAGAGTTATTTAAGGCTTGCATGTACAGAATGGAAATATCCACATCCTACTCGAGCACAGTGGCTCACACCTGTAATCCCAGCACTTTGAGAAGCCAAGGTGAGAGATCACTTGAGGCCCAGGAGTTCAAGACCAGCCTGAGCAACAAAGTGAAACCCCTGTCTCAAAATAATAATAATAATAATAATTAATTAATTAGCCAGGTGTGTTGGCCTGTGCCTGTGGTCCCAACTACTCAGGAGGCTAAGACAAGAAGATAGCTTGAGCCCAGGAGGTTGAGGCTGCAATGAGCCATGATCATGCCACTGCACTCCAGTCTGGGCTACAGAGTGAGACCCTATTTCAAAAATTTTTTAAAAGGAAAGAAAAAATATCCACATCATATTATTGATTATTCTGAGGAAGGCAAGTAAGCCCTGAGAACTTAGCTGGATCTGCACAGTTCCCTCAAGCTCATGTTTGAGCTCTAAAAGGAACTCTGGTTGCCTGAATCCCTATCCAGGAATGCTTTGCAATATACCATTATATCAATGAAATGAAACTTTAGCCCTCCGGAAGTCCACAACCCAAGGGTATGTGTGAGCAACTAAAGCAGCAAATGCAAGTGATGGGGGCTATGGAGGAGCAATGAAGAACTGGGCAGGGAGTAATTGATACTCGGAAGATTGCTGGGGTATCCTACAGAGCATGATAGCCATGCTCTGCAGGATAGGTTTCAATAAGGAAATTTCCATGAAGGAGGGGGAGAAGCTGGCGGGTATGGATAAGAAGTGGTGGGAGGCCTTGGTGGCTCACCCCTGTAATCCCAGCACTTTGGGAGAGCGAGGTGGGTGGATCACCTGAGGTCAGGAGTTTGAGACCAGCCTGGTTAACATGGTGAAACCCCATTTCTGCAAAAAATACAAAACTTAGTTGGGCATGGTGGCTGTGCCCATAATCCCAGCTACTCAGGAGACTGAAGTAGGAGAATCACTTGAACTCAGGTGGCAGAGGTTACGGCGAGCCGAGATTGTGCCACTGCACTCCAGCCTGGGTGACAGTGAGACTCCATCTCAAAAAGAAAGAAAAAAAAAGAGGTGGTGGGATGTGGAGAGCACTTACAGGAAATGGGCATAGGCCTCTGAGTTAGGCAGGTGTTTAGAGTAGATCTACAGCATGTGGTAAGAAAAGGATGCCTGGACAAAAACATCTGGTGGGAGAAGGCAATGCCATTTCCTTAATTTTTACTAAGCTTTGTTCCAAAAGGCCTTAAGATCACAAATGATAATTTTGAACAGCAGTAAAGGGATAAATGCTTTCCTATATTTTCATTTAACAAGTATAAGTTTACACTCAAACAGGGCCTTGACCATCTAATATCATACAAAATATATGCTATTGAACAAGCTACTCCACTTACCCATTACCTTCAGCTGTGAAATGGGGGACAATAGCACCTACATCTTGGAGTAAATATTATAAGGTGTGTCTTGTGCTCCTTCCATGTTGACACACAGAAAATGTCAGGGCATCACACAGAGATTGTATCGTGTGTATTTATACATGCATGCCCTAACCATAGGACTGCAGCAACGACCTCTATTTGCAACATCTTCCCTGGCCCCACCCCCAATTTTGTCCTCAAAGGCAGGAAGTCATCTGGATCAAGCTGTGCATCTTCTCAGAATCTACTGTGATTTCCCATTTTCTCCTGCATTTAATGAAACTCCCACCTACCCAGTGTTAGAAAATCTGAAAACGGAAGGAGCTTGCTTGTAAGGAACATGTTCAAGCAGAGTCTCAACCTCATGAAAGCTCTGCCTCCACAATGGTGGCACTTCTGCAAACATTATTTCATCGAGCATCCCTGCAAATCTAAGCAATCAGTATTATCCTCCATACCTTAGAAAGAGAGTGAGTGAGCCTCTGAGGGCTGTGGTTGGTGCAGGTGACCAGGGCAAAGTAACGTAGAGGCAAATTCAAGTCTGTTGATGTTAAAGCCAGTAGACAGTTCATGATCCCAAAGCTGCTGGAGTTGTTTGGAGTTTAGAGGATGGATTCACTGGCTTGAATTAAAATATGTCTAATGCCCTTTCTCATTCAGAATATGGCTCCACTTGTGGGACTGTAGGCCTGCCACCTCCCTCCCTGATGATGTTCTTCCTCTGCAATGCAGCTTCTGTAGGCTTCTTTCCAATCAGATTATCCAGCACCCCAGTAGCCTGTTCCTCTCGGAGCCTTCACTCATACCATACTCTTTTATACTATACTCTTTCTTCAATTCAAACACATCTTTTCCATCATCTGGATTCTGCCTATGATCATTCCATCAACTCAGAGAAACAAAAAGAAGAAACCAGTGCAATAACATCTGGGGATCTTAGATCATGGATCAAAACCACTGTGGTGGGTCCCGGGAAGAAAGCAAACTTGTTACCAAAAGAAACTTAAAATCTCTTGCAGCTATAAAACATGCAAATAGTTTAATGAAAAGAGAAACCATTAGAATCTCTGAAAGCTTATTTTAGACTGTAACATGCACTTAAAAATATCCATCTCAATGAATGAAATCATAAAAACTAAGCCAGGTGTGGTGGTGCATGCTTGTAGTCCTAGGTACGTGGGCACATCTGCTGAGGTGGAAGATTCACTTAAGCCCAGAAGTTCAAATACAGCCTGAGCAACATAGACCCCACCTCTGAAAAAGAACAATAATAAAATATAACATTTTTCATCTTTGGTATATTATTTTATTTAAACCACATAATTTTATTGGCTGGATATTATTTTTATTCCCATTCCACCACGAAAAAGTTGAGGCTTAGAGGGATTGTTAGGTAAACAGCAGGGAGGGATAAGAGTGGAGTCTAAGCCATCTGACTCCTGATACTGAAATCACTAAATGGGCCCAAAATTTTGCTGTGTGAGATAAATGCTAGAATTAATAAGCAACTTATTTTTCACAACAATTCCATGAGGTTTCCAGAGAAGCACAAGACTCAGAAACATTAGATCATGCTTCCAATAAGTGATCAAGATGAGGTTTCAGGCTGGGCGCAGTGGCTCACACCTGTAATCCCAGCACTTTGGGAGGCTGAGGCGGGTAGATCACTTGAGGTCAGGAGTTTGAGACCAGCCTGGCCAACATGATGGAACCCCATCTCTACCAAAAATACAAAAATTAGCTGCACATCGTGATGTGTGCCTGTAGTCCTAGCTAATCGGGAGGCTGAGGCAGGAGAATCGCTTGAACCTGGGAGGTAGAGGTTGCAGTGAGCCGATATTGCGCCCCTGCGCTCTAGCCTGGGTGACAAGAGCTAACCTCTGTCTCAAAAAAAAAAAAAAAAAAAAAAAAAAAGACAGAGATTTCAATGCAGAGCCATTTAATACCAAAATCTTTCTAAAGGAAATAATAAAGCAAAGGTAAATACAAGAGCTCAGATATCACAGGCCCTGGCCCATGAAGGGCATCACCTTCCTGAAAAGCTCCTGAGGAGTTGAGGAGTTAATCCTCTGAAGCACCCAGCACACAGAAGCCATTTAATGAAGATGTGTTCATTTATACCCTCTGCCAGCACCTAACACAATTTGGAGGTTTCTCTTTCTGAATTGCCAGAGGCCACACAGCACATCGCACAGCCAGGAGGAAAAGCAGATCTTTTCACAACTTGCCCAGGGAACATTCCAAGAGAAATATTTCATTTGGTGTCCCATTAGCATCCTCTTCAGCAAGGTCACTGCAGCTTGTAAACAGACACATCACATGTGCATTCATTCCACAAATCTCTGCTTAGCACCTGCTGAGGAAGGGCTGGGTGGACAAAGGTGATCAGGATCTAATCCTCCCTTAAGAAGCTGACAGTCTTGGGAGAGGACACAGTCTGGGGTGGAAGGAACACAGTCTTGCAGGCAGAGGGCTGGGATGGAAAGGAAGTGGAATGTGCTCTAGTGGAGATGAGCCCCATGTGCTTGGAGAGTACTGAAGGGCAACACCAGTGGAGTTAGGGACTGGGGAAGACACAGAATTGTTAGAGGAGACTTCACTCTGAAAACAGCAATTGAAATTGAAATTAATCTTGGGAGAAAAGAATCAAATTTCCATGCAAGAAAAAGTCAAGAAGAAAATGGAAAATGAAGTGTGACACTGACTCCCACATTCTTGGAGCACCAAGGAATTCCCAATGGCTTAACAATAGGGAGTCTGGTGTCAATGGAAGGAGAAGTAGGAGGAGGCAGGGGTCCTGATACCAGTAAGGAGTCTGGACTGTCCTGTGGGCACTGAGAGCTGCTGAAGAGTTTAAGCAGAGAAGTGATCAGATGTGATTTGCATTTTAGAAGTTCCCTCTCCCCCAGGTGATCTGTGCTCTGTGAGGAGGCTGATGGCAGGGCATCCACACTGTCAAGGTCAGGGCAAGAGCTGACCTGGTTCAGTCTATCCTGCTCTGCAGCTCATGATTGTGGATTCCAGCTGTCCTTGCTCTGACCTGTAGACTAGAGGCTTCAGTTTCAAAGACAGTAGCCTTACAGAGAATGGCTTAACCAGCTGCCTGCCCTGAGAGTGCTCAGGAGACGCTGAATATTAATGAGGAATTTTCTCAATTGGTTCTGAGTTTTCTGGAATCAATTCTCTGACCTGATCAGATGCAAAGGCATTAATGATGCTGTTTCCAGTGGATCATATCTGATGGCATGGAATGGCGAGACAGTTACTCAAATTATTCCTTGTAGATACCTGGTAACTAAGTGCTGATAAAAGTCAACATTTTGGTGGAGTATTAATAGTCCATGGCATAAATCATTTTAATTAAAATAAAAAATATAATGGGGTTGGTTGACTGTTTCTAACTGTGCTAGAGAACTTGGAGAAAAGAAAAGGATGAACTCAGGGCTTTACATTCACATTTCAATGTATAAGGGGTCTGAAAGCTCCTCTGCCTCCCTGAAGGAAACATTTTCTTCTGCAGCACTTCATTTGAAAACCAGAAGAAAGCCTAATCCTACAAGGGAACTAAATTGCAAAGCAAATTGAATTTCCAACCTCTAGGCAGGGGTCTCTTTTGTTAAAGTCAAGGCATGATTGGAAAGAAATGGGATTTTGAAAATTGGGATGGGGACATTCTGATGGAGCTAGATGCATGGAACTCCTGAATTCCCCTAAAATGTCCCCACCAAGCTTCCTTGGCTGTAGAAGCAGTGCTTCCACTCCTGCCTGGGGAGGTTAGTGTTTTCTTGCTTGAAGAACTTACAATGGCCTACTTAAGAAAGTTGCCTTGCAAGACACTGCTGATCTTCAGAACCTGCCCCCACCTTCCTTTTTGCTTTTAGACTTATTATAACCAAGCTCAAGCCCCAGCAGGTCCAAAGGGTGAGGAGGTGCAATGTACACCAAAAAAATTATATGATTTTGCCAAATTATATTGATGGAAATCTGGGGAATATGTATGGCAGCAATTTTAGGGGTGTGGAATCCAGGAGGAAGAAATACAGAATTGGATCAGGCCAACTAAATGGATATTGACTCACTAAGCAGACAATACAAATAGAATGTTTCGTAGCTCCAGTGGGAGGAATGGTTCCAAGTATTTGATTGGTTGTTTGACCAAAATATGGACTCCAGTGGTCTGCACTAAATAAAGTGAAAATGCCAGAACTTCCTTGGTATCCTGCAGAGGAAAGTACCAATAGATTAGGGAAATTAAAATGCTAGGGTGGATTTGTCACGTAAAATCTGTTCAGCCACCTGTGGAGAGTACAGAGGGCACGATAACCTTCACCATTGTGTTGAGAAATAAATTTCTGAGAGAAGTCCCAGCATCCCCCAACATGGGGGAGGACAGAATCCAGGGGGTGACAAGGGGCAGATGGCAGCACTTACTTGCCAAAGGTAAGGTGGGTGAGGCTACTTTAAGGAACAGGGGGAGTCAAAGCAGTCATCAGAACAGTCTGATTTGCAGAGACCCGTGGTGTTGGCTAGTTAAGTGGACACCATGGCTGATGGTGTCCCTAGAGGAGAAATCAATGGGAAATCTGCTAGATTCTTACCTAATATGTGTAAATGGAAGAGCCCCAGGTCCGGAGAACTGAAGCCTGACTGGAATCATGAAAACAGTCACAGCCACTCAATTTCTAGATTTGATGCTGTACATAGACCTGGAGCCCTCTGAATGAAGAGAAGGCCAGAGGAAAGACCTTGCCACACTGCCAAAATTTAATTTGTACTATTAATCTTCCTCTCAGACATCCCCAGAAGGATTCGTGGCCATTTACCAGGGTGACCGGGCATTGAGGAAGGAGAAATAATCAGGCTTTTCTGGGATTACTGGACACTGGCTCTGAACTGGTACTAATTTCTAGAAACCCAAAATAATATTGTGAAATAACACTCTAAAATTCTGGAAAACTTGTATCTATTGCTGTGAGCTTGACAACATCCCAATACTTAAAAGCTCTGCTAATAAATTCAGTGTTGATATCAACAAGTGTGATTTTTGTGCGTGGTATAATGAAATGTGTCAATATTTGGAAGTTCAGCATAGTTCAGCAACCCAGTCTCTCAAATGGACTAATGCGTGATGCTACATATTTGTTCATGGTTAAAAGATTTATTGGACATTCAAGGTAGACCAATGGATTTAAATGTAAGAGAGTATAAAGTTCATTGATACAGTTTCAGAATCTACGTAGCAACTAACTTTTAAGAAACCACCACTTGCCAAGTTTTGGTGTAGTATCAAAAAAGAATACCCACAATGATCTGAAATTCTATGAAATATTTCTCTTTTCAACTAAGCGTCTGTATGAGACTGGATTTCCTTCACATTTTTAACCAAAGCGACATACTGCAACAGATTGAAATCAAAAGCAGACATGAGAAGCCAGTTGTCTTCTATTAAGATATTAAAGAAATTTATAAAACTGTAAAAGAATACCATTCTTCCTAAGTTTTGTTTTGAAAGTGTTATTTTTCATTTTAAAATGGGCTCATTTAAAAACTATAATGGGTTTATTATTAGTTTTAAAATTAATATATAAAGATTTACAATTTTTTTCTGTTTTAATTCCTAATATGATAAATATTAAAGGTTGTAATCCACATAAATGAAAGCTCTTTGGGGTCCTCAATACATTTAAGAGGGTAAACGAATTCTGCAAAAAATATGAGGACTGCTGCTGTAGTACCAGATCAGCTGCACTTGGTAAGTATATAAAATAACCAAGGGCGGGCTGCAGCTAATGCTTCACTTTAAAAGGTATAGTTTCTTTCAGAATCTAAGCATGTTTTTCCATTAGTCTTCTCAGGCTGCCATAACAAAATACCACAGACTGGTAGTTTAAACACCAGAAATTTATTTTCTCTCAGTTCTGAAGGCTGAAAGTCCAAGATCAAGGTGCCATGAGTTTTGGTTTCTGGTGAGGGCTCTCTTCCTGGCTTGCAGATGGCTGCTCTCTCACTGTGTGCTCACATGGCCTCTCCCCTGTGTGCAGGAACAGAGAGAGCAACTCTGGTGCCTCTTCCTCTTCTTATAAGGACACCAGACCTGTCTGATTAAGGTCCCATCATATGGTCTCACTTAACCTTTATTATCTCTTTAAAGGCGTCATCTCTAAATACAATTACATTGAGGGTTAGGGCTTCAACATGTGCATTTCAGTCTACAACAGTCATCCCTGATGCTCTGCCCTAGAATTCTGTCTTTCTCTAAGACATCATTTTCTCCCTTTTCAAATTGCAGCTTAGAGATCCTTACCCCCTGCCTTAAGCAATTCTTGTCCACCCACCTGTGTTGGAGCCTTCTGTTGCATATTTAAACCTTCATATATCACGTATCACAACTCTAATTCTTTCGCTATTTGTGTAGTCAGTTATTAAGTGATTATTTTCTTCACCAAACTGCTAGCTCTGTGAGAACAGGACCCATTCATCTTGTTGACCAGTGCTCAGCCCATTGTCTAGGACCTAACAAGCTCTTAAGACGTATTAACTAAGTAAAACAACATGGAAGGGAAAGAAGAATGAGGCAGAGGAAAGTTTGATGTCCATTGCACCATGCTATTTACAGTATATTATTAATTATTTGTTATTATTCCCATCCTTTGCATCTCTTTTAAAATAGTTTAAGCATGTGGAATAGTATAGAAAAATAACATACCAAGTGAATTGGCTTCCAAAAATGCACACAATTTATGGGAATATTGTAAATACTTTAGTCTGGGTGCTGGGTGGGGAGTAGTGGAGAGGAGAAATGAGAAAAAATAAAAATAATAATAAAATAGAAGACAAGTGGCAGATAGTGGACAATGAAGTGGGAAGTATAAGTCAGTCATTTCTGTTCACTTGCTTTTCAACATTTAAATAAAAATATGGCAAATAACAAGAAATACCCTAAGACTAAAAAGAACTAGAAAATGGCATCATAAAACCAGGAGATAAGATCAGTCTGAGGAAAAAATCCTCAACATTGTCAAGTCCTGAGAATAGAGCAGCAGTGTCAGGACAAGTGAGTGACCTTTAGGCATGGAGTGCATGTCATTGCTTGCTTCAGCAAGGACAATTTCACCACCATGTAGGTGCCACAAAGGGGCCAGATACTGACTGCTCTGCTGGTGGAAGCTTTATTCTCACTGGTGTGGTTTGGCTGTATCCCCCACCCAAAGCTCATTTTGAATTTATTGCTCCCATAATTCCCACATGTTGTGGGAGGGACCTGGTGAGAAGTAATTGAATCATGGGGATGGTTCCCCCATACTGTTCTCGCAGTAGTGAATAAGTCTCATGACGTCTGACGGTTTTATAAAGGGAAAGCCCTTTCACTTGATTCCCTGCTGTCTTGCATACAGCCATGTAAGATATGCTTTTGTTCCTCTTTTGCCTTCTGCCATAATTGTGAGGCCTACCCAGCCATGCGGAACTGTGAGTCCATTAAACCTCTCTTTCTTGATAGTACCCAGTCTCAGGTATGTCTTTATTAGCAGTGTGAGAACAGACTAAAAATTGACTTTCAGTGTTTACTTTTCTATAACTCTCTGTCTCCACCACAGGGTTGGCCATCATCACCAGCAGATCCCCAAAATGCCTAAAACTTTGAGGATTTTTGACAGCATTTGAGTGCTTTCTGGATGACTGACCCATGGACACCAATTCAAACTTTTAACATGAACCAGCCTTCTGTTGTGTTCTCAGGGAGAAGTATAGACTGGCTGAGTATATCAGTTAAGATGCCTCTGGCCACAGGTTACAAAATACCAAACAAGTTAAGAACAATAATATTCTATATCAGTTGATATGCTAGGTTGAATACCCAAATTTACATTCTTTCTTAAGCAACTAAAACTCTTGGATAAGTGGCTTAAAAAAAAAAAAAACCTTCTCAAATGCACGGATGAGCTGAAAAGAAAGCAACTTACCAACCAAAATGCTACATGAAAGTGGTATTACAATGAGAAATCATTGCACACTCATCAGATGAACAAAACTGAAAAGTATAATCATAGAACACATTGGTTAGAACAGGAGCAACAGAAATTCTCGTACATTGTTGATAGGTGTATAAACTCATACCACACTCTGGAAAACAATTTGATGTTACCCAGTAGAGTTGAATGTATTCTTCTAAGCCAGTGTATTAACCAGTAATTCAATCCCTAGGTATGTGTCACAGAAACTCTTGCTGATGTACATTGGGAGACATATACAAAAATGGCCACAGTTATAGTACCAAAGAGCCTAAATCTCAAATATTCTAAACGTCCATCAACAGTAATATACATAAATTGTGGAATGGTCAGAAATGGAAGAATAGGCATACTTTTTCTATCCAAGGCCAGAGAGTAAATACTTTAGGCTTTGAGGCCACTACCATTGCTGCTCTCTTTCACTGTAGCTTGCAGGCAGCCATAGACGACCTGTAAACAAATGATTGTGTTAAGATATTATTCCTGTGGGAAAAAAAATAGAAAATTAAAAATAACCAACAACAAATGATTGTGGCTATGTTATAAGAAAACTTTATTTTTAAAAAACAGGTGGCCCATGAGCTTTAGTTTGCTCAATTCTGGCATAATGGAATCCTATGCAGCAAAATGGATGAATCTCACAAAAATATTCAGCAAAACACATGTAAATAAACATGTATGTATGATGTTATCCATATATGTTTCAAAGACCAGGCAAAACTAAACCACAATGTTTGGGAATGCATTCAGAAAATGGCACACTAGTGGAAACCTGTAGGGAAGATTATCACAAGAAACAGAACAGTGGTTGATATGGTTTGGCTGTGTCCCCACTCAAATCTCATCCTGAATTCCCATGTGTTGTAGAAGGAACCTAGTGGGAGGTAATTGAATCATGGTGGTAAGTCTTTCCCATGCTGTTCTCATGATAGTGAATAAGTCTCATGAGATCGGATGGTTTTAAAAAGGGGAGTTTCCCTGCACATGCGCTCTTCCTCTTTTCCTGCTCCCATCCATGTAAGATGTGACTTGCTCCTCCTTGCCTTCTGCCATGATGTGAGGCCTCCCCAGCCTCATGGAACTATAAATCCATTAAACTCTTTTTCCTGTATAAATTACCCAGTCTCAGGTATGCCTTTATCAGCAGCATGAAAGTGGCCTAATAGAGTGATGTTCTGTGGGAAGGAAGAAAGAGACTGGAGCAGGACACAAGTGACTCTAGGGGTATTTGTTTAATGCCATTTTTTCACTTGGTTGATGTTTGCCTGAGTGTTTGAATTATTATTTACTTTTACACAGTAAATGTGCCAAGAGGACTTTTTTTTTGACATTTGTTAAAACTGAAAAACAACAAAAACAAAACAAAAAACAGCCTTACCACAAAAGACTTTCCCTTACAGCTTACTGGTGGAATGCTCTCATATGCACATTTTCGAACCAATCTTAAGGAGTAGAATTACTAGGCCAGCCAAAACGTATTTCTAGAAAGCAGAGATAAAGCTGGGTCTCTATTAGAGGCCATGGCTGTCTACTTGCAGGATAAAAACATTGGTGTCAGGGCTAATTGTTGGATAGGTAACTAACAGCATATGCAATTAGATTTTTTTTTTTAAAATCTAGCTAGCTAGCCATCTCCATTTATTCATGAGAATCCTTTGAGTGTCTTTTTGTGAAGGCCACACTGGGTCTATGAGTCATCTTGATGACAACTCCATCAAAGCTGTCCTCTGACTTACAGCTGAATTCCCTGTTTCCAGCTGCTGCCCTTTCCATCTATTGCCCAAAGATCATGCCAGGACCACTAAAACAGGACAGCCACAAACCTGCCTTGCTTCTTTTCTTCCCAATGTCTGCTAAAGATGGGATCATTATCCTCCCCATATTTGCTATCTGAGTCATCTTCAGTAGCCTGAAAACTAATCTTGGAAGAATACCCACAGCTGGGGAATTGGGGTAGGACAAGAGAATATAGGAAAATCAGATTTTTAATAAAGGTTTTATAAAAGGGTTGGAGTGTGTTGAATGGTTGCTCCTGAGGCAATATGTCTCAGTCCTAACCCTCAGAACCTGTGAATGAAAACAGTTTGGGAAAGGGGTCTTTGGTGATGTAATTAAGAATCTAGAGATTTTTCCGGATCTTATGGGTTACGTTCCAGAGAAGCATAACACATAAGATACACACACACACACACACACACACACACAGAGAGAGAGAGAGAGATATTTAAGAAATTGGCTCATGTGATTGTGGGGCCTAGCAAATTGAAAATCTATAGTGCAAGCCAGCAGGCTATGAATTCAGGCAGGAGTTGATGCTGCAAGCTTGAGGAAGAATCTCACCTCCAGGAAATCTGTTTTTGCTCTTAGGGCCATTGGACTGATTAAATGAGGCCTGCCCATATTAAGAAGGGTAATCTCTTTTACTTAAAGTCAACCAGTGGAAGATGTCAATCATATCTCCAAGATACCTTCAAAGCCACACCTAAATGCATGTTTGGTTAAATAATTTGGTAGTGTAGCCTAGCCAAGTTGTCACATAAAGCTAACTCTTTCAGAAGTGTTCTACCCTACAAACTTCAGAGGGAGTCTGGCCCTGCTAATACCTTGATTGCAGAATTCTGGCCACCGGAACAGTGGAAGAATGTATTTCTCAGTATGAAGCCACCAATTTTGTGGTTATTTGGTGCAGAAGCCCCAGGAGACTAATACAAGATTTAACAGAAGGGTGATGCCAAGATATTCTTCATATGAGGTGTCTTCAGAAGCAGGTGATCAGTAAATAGGTGTCTGTTCTGTGCCATTGTGAGTCTGTTCCAGAAATGTATTGAGTGTAGTTGACCTTGCAGGTGTTGTATTTGCTGCTAAACATTTAACAAAGTCTTCCCTTTAGGATAGTGGCCTTAATGGGCTTCACATTAGAACTACTTGGAAAGACTATATATATATATACATATATATATAATAAATATATATAATATATATTATAAATGTATATTATAATATACATATTATATATATATATATGTATATATATAATAGATATATAGATTTTATGTATATATTATAGAGATCACCATATGGGGGCAAGAGTTGACTGGAGCCACAAGACTTCAAGGGACCCATCTAACTAACAAGCCATGTGACCTTGGGCAAAGTCTCAGCTTACTTTTTTATAAATAAATATAATGGTCTCTTTCCTTTTCCCTACTTCCTTCTGATTTAATTTGTCTGGGATGGAGCTCGGGGTGATATATGTTAACAGTCCCTAGGTTGGGCCAGGTGTGGTGACTCACACCTGTAATTCCAGCACTTTGGGAGGTCAAGGCAGGCAGATCACTTGAGGCCAGAAGTTTGAGACCCAGCCTGGCCAATATGGCAAACTCTCTCTCTACTAAGAATACAAAAAAATTAGCCAAGTGTCGTGGTGCATGCCTGTAGTCCCAGCCATTCAGGAGGCTGAGGCATGCGAATCGCTTGACCTGAGAGGCTGAGGTTGCAGTGAGCCAAAATCATGCCACTGCATTCCAGCCAGGGCCACAAAATGAGACCCTGTCTCAAAAAAAAATAGGAGTCCCTGGGTTGATTCTAATCTGCAGTCAGGGTTCATAGCTGCTATTCTAAGTCATGCAGGACCCACAGGCCTTCTTTGTGCTGACCAGCACTCCAACCAGATGAAGGGAAACAGGGGAGGTACTGATGCCAGACTAAACGGGAAGTCAGGTGAGTGAACAGAAGGAAATGTGAGTCTCCGTGTAGCTAATAACCGCATTCACAACCTGATGATGGGGAAAGGTGAAGGGCAACGTTTAACTAAACAGCCTCCAAGGACTCATCAATAGAGAACTGTTCCCTTCAAAGAGTGCAGGGAGTTCTGAGGCAGCCGCATGAGTCACAAAGTAACAGTAGCTTGGAAAAAATGAAAATGTCTTTCTCTCTTACATTCATGGAGTCCAGAGTTGGGAAATGCTGGGTTGGTAGGATTGAGCCTCCATGTAGAGGATCCCAACTCTTCTACTTTCATGTTCTGTTGTGCCTGCTGTCTACTTACAGGTCATCACCTGACTTCTGGAGCTCTGCCCAGCAAGTCTACCTTCCAGCCAGCAGAAAAGAGTGGGGGAGAAAAGAAGCTAAGGGCTGGCACTGGCTCTCTTAAAGGACCCTAGAAACATCCACATAACCCTTCTGTTTATATAGCACTGGCCAGAACTTAGTCAAATGGCCATACATTGATTCAAGACTAGAAAAATTAGTCTTCATTTCAAAAGTAATTCGTTCCTGGTATGTTCAGCTCTGCATCTTCACCCAAATCTCATCTCCAGTTGTAATCCTTATGTATCAAGGGAGGCACCTACAATCTCCATGTGTTACAGGGGAAAATGTAATTGGCTCATGGGGGCAGTTTCCCGCATGCCGTTCTCATGATAGTGAGTGAATTCTCATGACATCTGATAGTTTTATAAGTGTTTGACAGTTCCTCCTTCGCATGTTCTCTTTCCTGCTGCCTTGTGAAGAAGGTTCTTGTTTTTTCCTTGCCTTTTGTCATGATTTTAAGTTTCCTGAAGCCTCCCCAGCCATGTGGAACTGTGATTCAATTAAACCTCTTTTCTTTATAAATTACCCAGTCTCAGGTGTATCTTTATAGCAGTATGAAGACAGACTATTACAGTTCCCAAAAAAACTTGCAGATATGGAGGACTGACTGTATTGTCTACAGCTGCTTTCAAGCTGCAATGACAGAGCACTGCAACAGTAGTTGTGACAGAGACTACATGGCCCCCAAAGCCAGAAATATTTGCTATCTGCCTCTCTACAGAAAAAGTTAGCTAACTGCTAGTCTGGTGCATTCCATAAAAAAGTAAGCTGAGACGGCCCAAGGTCACATGGCTTGTTAGATGGGTCTCTTGAAGTCTTGTGGCTCCAGTCAGCTCTTGCCCGCATATGGTGATCTCTGTCATAAGTGATATTAGGAGTGTTACAGACTGAAAATCTGAGTCCCCCCAAAATTTGTATGCTGAAGACCTAACATCCAAGTATGGCTGTATTTGAAGATGGGACTTCTAAGGAAGTAATGAAGGTTAAGTGAGATCATAAGGTTAGGAGACTGATCCAACAGGATTAGTGTCCTTATAAAGAGACACCATACAATTCTTTTTCTTTCTTCTTTCTTTCTTTTCTTTCTTTCTTTCTCTTTTCTTTTTCTTTCTTTCTCTTTTCTTTTTCTTTCTTTCTTCTTTCTTTTTTTCTCTCTCTCTCTTCTCTCTCTCTCTCTCTCTGCTTGCATAAAGAAAAGGTTATGTGAGCACATAGTGGAGGTGGCCATCTGCAAACCAAGAAGAGGGTCCTTACCAGAAAGTGATATTGCCAGCACCCTGATCTTGGACTTCCAAGGTCCAGAATGGTGAGAAGTGAATATCTGCTGTTTAAGCCATGTACCTGGTCTGTGGTATTTTGTTATGGCAGACTGAATGCACAAATCCAAGGAAAGAGTGAGGAGATGGAATGACCCACGCACGACCCTATCTCTGAAACTGACAACTTGGAGCCAAGGTCATGTGGCTATGGGTCTGTGCCTGACACTGCTTTTCATAGAGGTGACACTTTACATTTCAAGACAGTAATTTCTTGTAAATGGCTAAGAGTGTGGTGCAGTACGTTTGGGACAGAGATCCCTAGGTTGTTAATGAAATTCATCCTTCTCTTTAATAATATATACTTACTGTTTCATATGAGCCCCCATTCAGAGACTACATTTTCCAAATGCCCCTTGCATCCAGTTGTGGTTATTTGACTAGTTTTGCCTATGTGATGTGAGCAAATGTAGTTAGCATCAATCCTGAGCCAAAGCATTGAAGTTACCTCACTCTCTCCTTCCCCTTCTGCAGGCTGGAATGGCAGACCCACAGATGGAAGGAGCTCAAGGCCTCAAATCCACATGTGGAGAAAAGCTTCTCACTGAACTGCAATATTAAACTGTTAAACAGGTGAGAAGTAAATGTCTTTACTGGGTTCAGTCCAGCTTTTTTGGAACGACCCCGATTTCAAATAGTCTATTATCCTACCCTGGGGTCAGGAATATCATTTACTCAAGCCTTCTATTAATCCAGAAATTAAAATATAAATCACAAAGAAACCATTCATTCCCTAGAATACAGTCTTGAGTAGACAGGATATTGCCTAGAAATAGGTTGAAAAAAATAAATGATGATGATGGCAATGATGATGGTGATATTAATGGTGATAGCAGCTAAGATTTCTTGAGCTTTAAACATATGCCACTGTTCTAAGCAGTTTGCTTTTATTTATTAATTTAAAATCTACATCAACTCAATTAGATAGGTCCTAATATTAGCCCCACATGGTAGATGAAGAAACAAAATCCCAAGATCACAGTTAGTAGGTCATAGATATAGTCCTTAAAAATTCTACTGGTTTTTGGAAAGACAAAACTCACTTTTTACCACAAATGAATCTGGCTTGTGGTCTTCAAACACTTTTGTTCACAGAGCCCCTAAAAGAAGCTTGGAAGATAATGTCCCTAGTGTAGACGTTTTGCAAAGATGGCCAGAATAACTCCTCTCATCCCTGTGTTCCCACTCCTCTGCCATGTGACTTCAGTATCTCCTCTCATGAGCTACAGTTTATTTTTTCATCTGTTGACTCTCATCTGGCTTTTTTTTTTACTTGATTTAACAATTAGAATGAAGAGAAGTAAAAATGTGGAAGACTGAGCCTAGACTTCAGGAGGTCTGTGGCCCTCTTTACCCAGATAGAAAATTACAATCTGAAATGCTGGACAATGACAGGCCACTTGGAGTGGCCAAAAGCCATCATCAACTTTCAGACATAGAAGTGAGGTTATCTCAGACTTTAACACTGTTAGATAATTACACTCCATGTGTGATCCCTGATAGGACCAGCAGAACAACCTCCCAGCTGAACCCAGCCTAGATTCCTGATCCACAGAGTAAGGAACAAATAAAATAATTGTTGTTTTAAGCCACAAAGATTTGGGAAAGTTTGTTATGTAGGAAATAATAACTGAGACAGTTTTCTTGAACATTTTTAAGGTGACATCTATAATTTTGCATTATAAGTTTAAAATAGTTCAAGACATTGACATTTCTGATGTTTTAGAAATACAGCTATTTTGAAATAAAAATAAACCTTCTTTTAAACATATCAAATGGCATTTAAACATGATAGCAATTTAATATCCACGGCCATCCCTTTAAAACATAGTCAACAAACTCTTATTGAATCAAAGGTAGTTCTACATCACATCTTTTCTCCTTAAATTCATATTTCCACTCAAATTCTGATAGATATTTCCCCTAATGTAACATATTTTCATATTTAAGCCTTTACTCATCAAACACATGCACATCAAAAATGTGTTGAAAATTGAAGTTTATTTTTATTTCATGTCACCAGTATGCCCTAATAGTTTAATGAACTTATACTGGATTGAGTTATTATTAGAATTATTGCTACTATACAATTAAACAAAATATTATATATACAGTATAAATAATAATTATTTTAATACATAAATAGTAAAAACCAAATCCACAAGGAAAACATGCCTAAAAAAAATACATAGAAGTTTCTCTTTTTTCCCAATGTTTTCATATACATGAATGAATATTGCTTATTGCTTTAAAGTATTAATCAACGATTCATACTCTTCTCTTTATATCATGTGCACTGAGAAAACTTGCTCACATAAATAGGTAGGTGGGAATGGGAAGAGTTTTGTTGCAGTGGCATCCCTCAATTCTCTGAATTCCTTTGAAGTTGTGTAGGGAACTATCATCAAAAATTATGTCTAATGATCTCTCAGCTGACAATTCGATTAAGTCTTCTTCAGTGGGGACAAAAGCACAGAATTGGAAACCACCTGACTTGTAAAAGAGTTCCTTAGCCAGTCATTACAGTCATTTATTTTTCTAGTTTCTGGGAAATATACCAAAAAGGCTTTACCAAGTCTAATCAAACAACTCTTAGTGATTATACCTGATACTCTGACACTTAGGCATCTTGCTTATTCTCAGAACAAGTTGAGAAAATGGAAATATTGTTGATTTCAATACACCTACACCAATACAATCTTGTTGATTAAAAAATGCTCTTATTTTTTAAAGTGCTTTAAGTATCTTTTCACCAAGGCTTCAGATATAGCTCAGAAAATGACAGAAAACATCGACAATGTAAGCTAATAAAGCCCACATTTATTGTGAAATCCTATCAGCCAAATCAAATCCACTTTCAGAAAAAAATCTGATTTTATTTATCAGTTCACCTAAGTATTCTCCAAACAACCATCTTTCTTGTGAATTTTAATTCTCAAAAGAAAGACAAGGCATAGAGTCTTGTTATGAGCCTTCCATATTTATTTCTGACACTCCCGTTGTTTGCCCTCATAAAACACTCCCTCTTGTGAGCCTGCTTTCTCTACTTGTCCCCTCTTTGTTTCATGCCCTGCAAGTTTTTACACTCAGGGTTATGCACCACAGTGAGATTTGGCATGGGCAAGTGGTTCATTCCATTTTCCTTTGTGACTTGAGGGAAATGGACTTGGAAGATGAGAGACAGCTTAGGGCACCCAGGAAAGTTAAAGATTTGGAAATCACCTCCCTTAACTATCCCCGCATGCATGCCCCCTGGAGAGTTTTTATGCACCTTAGTAAATTTGTGGAGTAAGTCTATCAAATCTTGGGACAAATGTGTCTGCTGGCTAATATCAGCCCGAGGCAGTGTTCTAAAGACAAATGTGAGAAGATAGACAAGTTTCCCTTTTTTGATTTTCCTGGGGAATTATGAAAGCACAAAAGACAGGCCTCAGAAATCAGGGGAAGACTGTCTGAAAGAGGCAACCACAAAGCTGAATCTGGAAATCTAAGTTTTTGGATGCTCATGGGTGATTTTTATGCTCAATGAAATGAGAGAATTACTGCTATGGATACAAGGTCCTGAAATTGAGACAGAAAGCAGGTCGGCTGTCACTGTAGAAGGATCGATATTTCATGTGGCTCTGAACTTGGGTACCTGTAAGTTATTTCAGGGCTGGCACCAAGGCAGAAGTTAGTCCAATTCCATTGTAATGTTTCTTTCCCTTTGGTTTAAGCAGAGAGGATGCCTGCCTTGTTGGTAGTATCCCACCATCGTGCAATCACTGGGTGCCATGACTGATGGCAGCATTTATAGTCCCCACACCTGGCCACCTGCTACTTATAGTGACGAGTGGGCTGATCACCTGGGATTCTTGTCTTTCTTCCTGAACAGGTTCCAAAAACCTGGGATCTCTGAAGAACTGAAAGCAAACTCTCAGCCCCCAGAGAGGGATATGAAAATGCCAAGCTATTTACCAGCCTTCCTTCCCCACCCATCCCACTCCCTGCCCACCTGGGTTGCCATTGCAATTCGTACTAACTAGAAGACTTAGAAATGGGGTCTTGGCTATCTATCCTGCAAGACAGTTTCAAAGCCCCAGACCTAGATATCACACACTTACCCAATTAAAAGCTGTCCTCCAGAGCACCTTGCCAGAGTCCCCTAAGATAACGAGCCCTGTCTTGTTGCAGCTCACACCCTCTCCTACACGAGGAGATAAGGAGGTGTGTTGCTTGAGCCATATTTTTGGAAATTGCTAGTTAGTTGCAAAATGTTTCCTGAGGTAGAAAAAAAAAGCACCAAGGACTGTAATTATTGGATTGTTTCACTTCTGAGGCCAAGAAGCAGATGCTCGACTTTCAAGGCTTGGGCAAGTATTATCACAAGTTAACTCCTCTGCTTGCCACTCCAGCGTCCCAGCTCACTGGCTTCCTTGAAGAGGCCCACTTAGATCAGCTGAACTATTGCCTAGGATTTGGTTTGCAAGGCTCTTTAAAAAGCCGGGCCATACTGTAATCTGGTGCTAATCAGATTTCAGTGTGATGTCGCCAGGAAAAATCGATATGTATAATGCTAGACTAGAAAAGTTTAGAACCAAATTCCAAAGATGAAAATCATTCTACAAATTAGATGCTTTTTAAAATAAACTTCCTTTGAATAAAATAGAAAAATCGTTCCAAGTCTCTGCACTCCTGCTTCCCATGTTTTGTCCAAGAACTGGAAAATGAATTCCTGAGATGAGAGCTAGCCTTGCAGTGAGATGCAGGTAGTATAGTAACTTGTTAAAATGTCCAACAAAGCTGGGAGAATATAATTAAACATAATTCATTGAATACATTTCCTTCTTTCCTTCTTTTGAAGTATATGTATTTGAGTGCCAAAATGTGCAAGGCTCTGGGAAAGAAATTGTGAAAAGACCCATTTGGTTGCTGACCTCTTACAGTTTAATATCTATGGGGTGACCTAATATTAAACACTCCATAAAGGGTGGTTTATGCTGCCATGAGAAATGAAGGGAACAGATGGCTGTGGCATCACCTCCCTCAGTCTGGGCGTAGGTGGCTCTCAAGGAAAGCTTCCTAGAAGAAGTGATGCTTAATTTGAAACCTATGACTTTAGCAAGCATTAGCCAGGCAGATCGGCCAAAAGTCAAGTGCAGGGAAAGGTTGGACATTTAATAGTAGAGGGTGGTCCAGACTGAGGAGACTACACTGCAGACTGTGCAGGCTCCCAGGTGGCAGAATACATGTTTGAGGAACTAAAATAAAAAAGATATAATCATTATTCATTTACTTTATTATTTATTTATTTATTTATTTTTTGGAGACGGAGTCTTGCTCTGTTGCCTAGACTGGAGTGCAGTGGCGCGATCTTGGCTCACTGCAACCTCTGCCTCCTGGATTTAAGTGATTCTCATCCCTCAGCCTCCTGAGTAGCTGGGATTACAGGTAGATTAAGGGCGGGTGTCATCACGCCTGGCTAATTTTTGTATTTTTAGTAAAGATGGGGTTTCACCAGGCTGGCCAGGCTGGTCTCGAACTCCTAACCTTAAATGATCTGCCCGCCTCAGTCTCCCAAAGTGCTGGGATTACAGGCGTGAGCCACCGCACCCAGCCTGTTTATTTATTTAAAGGTATATTTTAAAGTTTATTCTGTGCCTGACCTGGTGCTAAGCCAGAAAACAAAGTCATGAACAAGACAGAATTGTTCTAAGTATTATTAACCAATTATTCTTTGAACTAATATTTATCAAGTATTTGCGATATGCCAAGCATTCAAAGCTCTTCACCAGTAGTATCTCATTTCATTTTTACAACCACCACACAAAACAGTGGCTCTTCTTAGTGTCATTTTACAAATGAGTAAACTAAGGCACTGCATGGATGGGTTCAGTGACATCACCCTGTTGCTAGGTGGAGGATCCCGAACATGGGCTGTCAGAACCAAGAGCTCCCTTTTGGCGTATAATCATGGCAAGATTTAAAGAAATAAGGTGACCGACTGTCCTTGTTTGCCTGGATCTAGAGATTTTCTGGGACATGAGACTTTAGGTGTTAAAACTGGGAGAAGGCCATATAAGCATTATAGCGGAGAAGGGAGCAGGGCCACGTTTTGCAGGGCTAATAACATGTGCTAACGATTTGGGAATTTATACTAGCCGCAATGAAGATCCTCATGTAAGAAGACCACAAATTACACTGAGAGTTCTAAACCTCATAGCTGCATAAACTGTGAATAGGAATCTTACCCCCATCCCCAAAGTGACTCCCATAATTCCTGGGAATTACCAAGTTGTGGGTACTCATAAACTCATTAGCTGCAGCAATGGTATCTACTCTGTATTTCTCATAATCTCTCTCTGGTGTTGAAAGCTGGCTTCCCAAATATCACTAACATAGCCTGCTGATAAGACAAAGCTGAGTTGATTGCTTACCATGGAAAGGGAGAACTCCACCTCACGAAGCTTTGGTGGCATCTCTGAAGGTGAGGAGGGAAAGGCGGAATTTTCTTGAGAATTAGAAGTTTGGTTTCAGGTGGGTCTTTCAAATTTCCCTTAATTAGCAACGGGGAAGGGTCAAGATACAGTAGGCTAGGGTTTGGGGGAATAGCAAGCTGAGAATTTTAAGGCATAGGATTCAAAAAATCTTAGGATGTAAAATGGTCTGTTGATACTTTTCATTGAGGAGTAGAAGGGTCTTTCAAGACCCCTTTAGGAAATTCTTAAAGAACAATCAAATTATTTGCCCAGACAGGAGACTCGTGGAAAAATAAAGTCACACTAACGAAGACAGAGAGAGAGAAAATCATGTTATTGTATACAGTAAGGATGGTTTCTGTTTTGTGTCTAGGCTGTCCCTGGTATAGATAGTTTTGGTTCTCATGAGCACTGATTTGTCTATCACTCTGCCCACCACACACTTGGAAAATCTTCACTACAGTCAGTTTCTTCCTGAGAACCTCAATATCCATTCTGTCTGCTGGATTAAGATGCTCCAAAAAGCTTCAAATGCTCATTTTCCCAGAATGGATGATAGAGGCAGGCATCCTCCCTAAATTGTACCACACTCTGTCACCAGACCCAGTAAAGCACCTTCTGCTTCTCAAACTCTGTCTTCCTGGGGTGCTCAAAACCACCCCAAGGAACAAATGGTACAGACATTACCATGGCCCAAACTACTTTTCTCTCCTTCTCAGTTCTTCTCCTCTCCAAAACTTTTCTCACCTCTCCCAAGAAAAACAAAACCAAATCTCCTATGTAGATGACTGCAGATCTACTGACACACTGATGGGGTGTGTTTGTGTCACATGGTGCTGTCAAGATGAGAGCATTGGTGGGGATGAATGGGGGGAGGTTGGGGCAGTCAACACTAGCAAGTACCCACCCAATGTATCCTGTGATACTTGCACTATTCACTGCTCTTGGAAAAATCTCCCACTTCTCTCTAATTCCACCAACACTCAATCCTTTCCATCTTGCCTCTTTCATAAGATGATCAATATTAACTTCAGTATCTGTTGATCTTGTCCAAATGCCCTTTGGCATTTCCTGATGTTCAATTTGCTTTTCAAACATGTTCTGCCTTAAACTGTTCTTAAAATGTTACCCCTAACATTTTGTTATAAAATCTTTCAAACGTACAGAAAGGTGAAAAGAATTATATAGCTTATACCCATTGCTTAGGACAGATAGGAACAACTTTTTCTGTAAAGGGTTGAATAGTAAATGTTTTAGCCTTTGCTGGACATATGGTCTCTGTTGCAGCTATGCAGCAGTGTAGTGCAAATGCACCATCAACCATATGTAAATGAGTAAGCTGTGTTCTAATAAAGCTTTATTTATAAAACAATCATGTTCTGATCTACAACCTAGACTGTACCATTAATGTTACTAATTTTACCATATTTGTTTTATCATATATTCATCCATTCACCTACATATCTCTCATCTATTTCAGTTTTGATGCATTTCAAATTAAGCTCCCCTAAACACATATATCAGTTTTTGTTTATTGTTTCACATGTATAATTATTACATTCTCCAAAAGCCTGTATTTTTTTGTTTTTTTTGTGAGACAGGGTCTCCCTTGTTGTCCAGGCTGGGGTGCAGTGTCATGATCCTGTGGTCTTGAACTCCTAGACTCAAGCGATCATCCTACCTTAGCCTCCTGAGTAGCTAGTACTACAGGTGTGCACATCATGCCCAGATAACTTTCATTTTTTTTGTAGAGATGGGGTCTCATTAGTTTGCCCAGGTTGGTCTCAAACTCCTGGGCTAATGTGATGCTCCTACCTGCTACTCCCAAAATGTGGGGATTTGTAATTTTTGTAGTAACAAAAAGTAATAAGATCATCTCAAAGTCTAATGCTCTCAGAAGCCTCCCCTTATTTTTTGCAGTCTGAAGTAGTTGCTACTTTTCACATGTATTCATTAATTCAACAAATATTTATCTGCTATTTTTCCAAGCGCAGCTCTAAATAGGAATCAAAAATAAAGGTAGATATTTATTGTCTAATGAGGAAACAGATATATAAATCAACAAATACAAGGCAATTTATAATAGAAATGGGAACAAAGAATTTTTGGCTTAAAGAGAAAGAACATAAACTGTACCCTGGGGGAAACGAAGAGGCTTCTCCAGAAGTTCAAGGAGAGATTAAAGAGTGAGCTGGGGCCAGGCATGGTGGCTCACACCTATAATTCCAGCACTTTCAGAGGCCAAGGCGAGCAGATCACCTGAGGTCAAGAGTTTGAGACCAGCCTGGCCAAAACGGTGAAACCCTATCTCTACTTAAAATACAAAATAATTAGCTGGGCATGGTGGTGCATGCCTGTAATCCCAGCTACCTGGGAGGCTAGGCAGGAGAATCGCTGGAACCCGGGAAGCAGAGTCTTCAGTGAACTAAGATCGTGCCGCTGCCCTCCAGCCTGGGCGACAGAGGCAGATTCGGTCTCAAAAAAAAAAAAAGAGTGACCTCGATTTCCCCGTAATACTACGTTTCTGCTGCACTGGCACAAAGATAGATCCATAATTTGTGATTTGTTCTGCATTAAGAAACTTCTCTGAGGTCACTGTTGGAGACACTTATATCTCTGCCTCCTTTACCTACACTGAAGGATTTACTCTAGAGAATTCAGTCCTATTGTTGTACTTCTTACTTATGCCAGTGGCTCACCAATTTGAGCACATATGGGAATCACCTGGAGTATTTGTTAAACAATAGATCAATAAGCCCAATCCTAGATAGCCTGATTCAGTAGGTATGGGATATGGACCAAAAGTCTGGATTTTAACAAGTATTCAGATGATGCTGATGTTGCTGATACAGGGACCCCACACTTCGAGAACCATTGCTCTAAGCAATGCCATCCATCCTAGCTACCTATTCTTCTTTTTACAAAAAAATTTGAAGCGTATTTTGAGTATTTTGCAAGACGCTTTCTTGAAAGTTTGTACCAGTTTACATCGCTATTATGAGCATGACCATATTTTGATACTAACACTGTAACTGAATATTAATAAAAGTGGAAAGAAAGAATTTTTATGTTGTTGTTTTTGGTTTTTTGAGATGGAGTCTTGCCCTGTCAGCCAGGCTGGAGTGCAATGGCGTGATCTTGGCTCACTGCAACCTCTGCCTCCTGGGTTCAAGCGATTCTCCTGCCTCGGCCTCCTGAGTAGCTTGGATTACAGGTGTGCACCACCATGCCTGGTATCTTCAGTAAAGATAGGGCTTCACCATGTTGGTCAGGCTGGTCTCGAACTCCTGACCTCAGGTGATCCACCCACCTCTGCTTCCCAAAGTGTGGGGATTACAGGTGTGAGCCACCACACTCAGCAGAATTTATTTTTTAAGAAACATTAAAAAAAATTGTTTCCTATTTTGTAGGTTGCAAGTGATATGTTGATCTTTTCCTTGATAGTTCTTTAAATTTTTTGTGAAATTGAATATTTTTAAATGTCTGTAGGTCATTTATTGTTATTATTTTGTTTTGTGAGTTTCCTAGCTACATATTTAACTCACATTTCCATGGTAGGTGGGTGGAGGGATTAGGGTATTCTAAATGATTAGTAAGAGCTCTTTTTATATTAAAAATTTTTGACTGTATTTATTGCAAATATTTTCCTACTTTGTTGTTTTCCTTTTGATTATGTGTGCAATTTTCAATGTAAAGTTTAAGCTTAATTTATTTTGAAAAAACTTGTAGACTCGGTAAATTAAAAAAATACATATATACACACACAAAATGTATTGTGTGTGTGTGTGTGTGTGTGTGTGTGTGTGTGTGTGTGTATGTGTACAGGGAAGCTCTGTGTGCCCTTTACCAGCCTCCCCAGTGGTAACAGCTATTGTTCCATAGCAAAACCAAGAAACTGACATTGATACAATGCCCACAGAGTTTGGATTTTACCACTATGACATGCACTCCTGTTTGTGTATGTATAATTCCATGCAATTTGATCACATAGAATGTGTAAGCATCACCAAAATCCATATCCAGAACTGCATCATCACCACAAGGGTCCCTCTTTCTACCCCCTTTAGCAATACCCACCACCCCCTGGCAACTACTGATTTGTTCTCTACCTTTACAATTTTGTCATCTCAAGAATGTTATTTAATGGAAACATACAGTATGCAACCTTTTGAGAATAGTTCATTTTTTTTCTTCTTAGCATAATTTCTTCAAGGTCCATCCAAGTTTCTGCATGTGTCAATAGTTTTCTCCTTTCCCTTGCTGAGTAGTATGCTATGGTGTGTATGGGATACAGTTTAACCATTTACCTCTTGAGGGATATATGAGTTATTTCTAAGTTTTTACTATTTTCAGTAAAGCTGCTGTGAATGTTCATGTGCAGGTTTTTGCATGAACATAAATTTTCATTTCTTCATCCTAGCTTTTAATATTGATATAAGGTTAAGTTTTATCTCTGTCTAATTCCTACTTCTCTCTCTGTTGGTTTCAAACTTGGGCTGGGAAGAAAATAGTATAATTTATTGAATCTCAAAACATTTACAATCATGAATACAAATTGCCTAAAATATCCTGACCTTTAATTATAAATTCTGACTTCTCCCAGTTGCTGTAGAAAAGAAAAAAAAAAAGGTAAAAATCACTTTCATGTTTTCAAAGGCCACATCTGAACTCCTCCAAATAGTGTAACTCCTGTTGACCTTTTTCCTGATGAACTACTGATCACTGGAAGGGGAGATTTTACTACCTTAGCAAGCACTGCTCCTTCTTCCAGGAAGGTTGCCTGAATCAAACAGCCAGCTTGAATCACCAGGATTCAGATGCATTTGTGGAGGAGATGCAGTTGCACCATCTCTGCAAAAATCTCCCTCAGTCACTTTCCTTCCTTCTGGCTTTAGTTAACATTGTGATCCTGGGAGTCAACAGCCCAGAGGCAGCACAAAGCAAGAGTGGCACACGGGTTCTGTGTTCAGCCCTCTAGAGTGACACACTCTCATCCTCTGGCTGGCTGCAGATGCTTCATACCCAGCTTCACCTCTTTGTCTCACTAGTGATTCTGCTTTCTTAACCATTTCCTGTATCTCCAGGCTTTCTCTCTCAACTTGATGTTTGCTCTAGGCCCTTGTTATCCAAAGTGAGCTACAGGGGAGCAGCGGCATCACTGTGATTTGAGAGCTTGTTGAAAATGTCTAATCTGGCTGGGCAGAGTGGCTCATACTTGTTATCCCAGCACTTTGGGAGGCTGAGGTGGGTGGATCATTTGAGGTCAGGAGTTTGAGACCAGCCTGGCCAACATGGTAAAACCTCGTCTCTACTAAAAATACAAAAATTAACGGGGCATGCTGGTGGGTCCCTGTAGTCCCAGCTAGTCGAGAGGCTGAGGCAGAGAACCACTTGAACCCAGGAGGTAGAGGTTGCCGTGAGCTGAGATTGCACCACTGCACTGGGTGACAAGCGATACTCTGCCTCAAAAAAAAAAAAAAAAAAAAAAAAAAAAGAAAGAAAGAAAGAAAAGAAAAGAAAAGAAAGAAAAGAAATGTCTAATCTGCCAGGTGTGATGGTTGACTCATACCTGCAATCCCAGTGACTTGGGAGGCTGAGGTGGGAGGGTCGCTTGCAGCCAATGAGCTGTGATTGCGTCATTGCACTCCAGTCTGGGCGATGGAACTAGACTCCAACTCTTAGAAAAACAAAAAAAGGAAAAATATATCTAATCTCAAGCCCTATCCCTAACCTTCTAAATGATTTATATACACATTAAAATCTAAGAAGCTCCTTAGTTTCCAGCATATTCAGTTCTCCACTGTGTGCTACCAAAGTTTTCCCCACTAAACAAGCAATCAAACAAACGTAAAAAAGCCCACCCTCTCAACCCTTTCTATTTACTGACATCTCAAGGCTCTTCCCTTTGTGGTTCTTGAAAAGTGATTGCTGACTTCCACTCAGAGGAATGCAGGAAGTTCATAATTTGATGTAGCCTCTCAGCTCAAAACATATAATAATAATAAATAAAATATTAAATATAAAACTAAAACTATTACCAGGGCTCAGAAGAGAATAAAATTCTCCATGGAGCAGAAAGAATAGAAACATTAAGTGGTGAGAGCAGGGCTGAAGCCACAGTTCTGTTCTGTTCTAGAAGCAGGTAGCAGCAACAGGGAGTTTGACTTCTGAGAGGGATAGTGGGGGATGCAACGGGCTCGATGGGGGGCAGAGTCAGTCTTGCTGCTTGAAGCAAGTTAGAAGACATCTCAAGAAATGTCATTACTGTGTCTAAGTCTGACTCTGAACCTGGGGTCTAGGTGATAGCAACATATAAAGATAAAGAGGCAACATAAGAGAGAATCATAAACACACCTCTCACTCAGAATGATTCTGCAGACCAAAACTATAAAACAATAAACAACTAAAATAAAGTGGATCCAAAATTCACTTCAGATGAAATTAAAATAAAAAAAATACAGGCCAGACATGGTGGCTTATGCTTGTAATCCAAGCAATTTGGAGGCCAAGACGGGCGGATTGTTTGAACTGAGGAGTTCCAGACTAGTCTGGGCAACATGGAGAAACCCCATCTCTTCAAAAATTACAAAAATTAGCTGGGCATGGGGGATGCACCTGTGGTCCCAGCTACATGGGAGGTGAATAACCTAAGCCTGGGAAGTCGAGGCTGCAGTGAACCATGATCTTGCCACTGCACTCCAGCCTGGGCAACTGGAAAAGACTCTCTCTCTCTTTTTCTCTCACACACAAGATACAAATACATAACATCTATTAAAACGATAATAGAAATTATAAAATTGAAACAAGTGAAAATGAAACAAAAATAGGTAGACATGAAAAGAACATGAGATATTGGAAATGAAAAACATACAAAATGAAATTTTTAAAAAACACCTCAACCAAGGAAATTCAACTCCAGACCCTACATAGTTTAAGAGGCAATTACTCAATTAGAAAAAAGGAGGACACAAAGACCCTATTCATTTTATGAGGCTAATATGACCTTATCACCAAAATGGAAAAGAATGTTATGAGACACTGATTAAAAAATTAGAAGAAACTATTGTAAGCAGACAGGGAGGGTTTCCAGGGACTATAGGAATTTAATCAACTCAACCAATCAGCTTGTTTTACAGCCTCCTGCTGTGCAGCCTGGTTTTTCCTAAACCTTGTGTGGAATGCAGCCACTTAGTCTGCTGGAACCAACTCCTGATAGATGCCAGCAACTTACTGACGAACTCCAGTGAACTTTCCTAACTACGATGCTGAAGTCTCCACCCTGGGAGGAGCTATATCCTCATTACCATAACATGCTACCTTTGGGCTGCCATGAGGACTCCCTGTATCTGCACCACTGGGATCCCTCCTCTACATGTGAAGACATACGCTCTCCCCCTCTCCATCATTCCATAAAATCCTCCTGTCATTCTCCCTGGAGGGGACACTTACTTTAGACAATATTGTAATAAAATGCCTCTTGATCAAAACTGGCATTCTCATGGAGAGTTGTTTGTTACTTGCCAGGCAAATGAGCCCTGTTTTTTTTTTTTTTGGGGGGGGGGGACAATATCTTAAATATAGTGATATAAAGGAAGTATTTTTTAAAATATATCATAACCAAGTAGAGTTTATCTCTGAAATGCAAGGATGTTTGGACATTTTTAAAAATGTATTAATGTAATGCACATAATTTGGAGATTAAAGGGACAATTATAATCTCAGATACAGAAAAAAGTTAAGATGTATTTAGCATGTATTGCTTGATTTAAGAAAAATTCTTAGTACTTCAAGAATAAGTTGTTTCTATCAAAACAATGGCTGGATAAGTGGTCCTTAATGGTGAAACTTCAGAGGCACCCCCATAAATGTCAGGGACAGGGCAGACATAAGCATTGTCATTTCTTCAGCTTAATAATGTGACAACGGTCTTAGCCAAGGCAATGAAAGAAACAAAACAAGCAAACAAAATAAATAAACATAGCTTTGGTAGTGAATATTTGAATAGAACAAATATTTTTTTGTTCCAGATGATACAATTTTCTACATATAAAATCAAAGAGATTTTATATGTAGAGATCCAGCTGTTAAGAGAGTTCTGCAAGTTTGTGTGTTACAAGATCAACCTACAGAAATTATTTGGATTAAAAATATATATACTTTCTTGAGACAGAATCTCCCTCTGTCACCAGTCTGGAGTGCAATGGCATGAACAGCTCACTGCTGCCTCGAACTCCAAGACTCAAACAAGCCTCCTGCCTCAGTTTCCTGAGTAGCTGGGACTACAGGCATGTGCCACCATGACTGGCTAATTTTTAAAAAATTTTTGTAGAGACAGGATCTTCCTATGTTGCCCAGGCTGGACTTGAACTCCTGGACTCAAGTGTTCCTCCCACCTTGGCCTCCCAAAGTACTGGGATTACAGCGTGACCCAGCATTCCTGGCCATGATTCAGATTTTCAATTTAGAACAATTTAAAAATATATTTTAATAATTGTCTTAGTCCATTGGGGCTACTACAATAAAATTGCATAAACGGGCTAGCTTACAAACAACATAAATGTATTTCTCACAGTTTTACAGGCTGGGAAGTCCAAGATCAAAGCATCTGCACATTCAGTATCTGGTGAGGGCCTGTTCCTGGTCCATAGATGGTGCCTTCTCACAGTAAGAAGGAATAAACTGCTCCTGTGGGCCTGTTTTACAAGGTCAGTAATCCCATCCATAGGGGCTCCACCCTCACTATCCAATCACTTCCCCAAAGTCCCTGCCTCCTAATACCATCACCTTTCAGCTTAATATTTCAGCATGCAAATTTTGGGGGAATATAAGCATTCAGACCACAGCACCCATCAATGAAACAAACCCTCATAAAAATGTTATTAAAATCTGTTAGGTAACAAAGACTAAGTTATTAGCAAATTTAATCAAGAATTAGCAGGACCTTTATAAAGAAAAATTTAAAATAAAAGTTATTGAAGAATATAGATGAAGGTAAAAATAGAGAAATACATCATGCCTTTCAGTGAGAAAGGTCACTATTGTAAAGATGGTTGTTCTACTTCAAGTACCTATGAATTTCAATGTAATATCATAAAAAAATTCCAAAGGGTTTTTAACAAATGGAACTTGAAAAACAAGTTCTAAAATTTCTATGGAAGAAGAAATAGACAAGAATCAAGCTAAGATAATTTTGAAGAAAAACTTGTAGAGGGTTGCTCTCTTAGATATTAAAATGTGTTAAGAGTATTTTAGACAGTATGATAAGAATGCTCAGATAGATTTTTAAATGAAATAAAATATGAAAAATAGAATTAGATACAAGCATATATAAAAAATTACACATCACAGATTTGCATTTTCTAATCAAAGGCATAAAATAACCAACTCCACAAATAGCTCTGCAATAACTTGACAGAAAATCATTCTGTACTTCACACCATACACAAAATAAATTCCAGGTTTTTTAAAGGCCTGAAAGTATAAAGAAACACTTTATAAAGCTGTAGAAGAAAATAAAAAATATTTTAAAACATCTAAGGTTCAATAAAAATTTGACAAAAAACTCAGTATACACTGGAAAAGGATAAAAACTGATCATTCACAACAGAAACCAAAAAAGTCGACAAACGTATGTAATGATGCCCAACTTCACTAGAAATCAGGGAAATCCACATTAAAACCCAACAAAATTCCAAGGCACACCCATAAAATAAAAATGGGTTGATTAGGATGCAGAATAATTGAACCTGTTATACTAAATGGTAATGGAAATTGATATTACTTTGGTGGACAATTTGTCAATATTAATAGAGCTGAAGATGACCTGGAGAAATTCTTGTGCATGAGCTCATAGATGCATGCACAAGAATGTCCATTGCAGCAATGTCTGTGATAACAAAATGGAAATAAGTTAGCTGTTTACCATCAAGAAAGAAGGATAAATTAATTATATCATAGTGATAGTAGATTACTATATACCAATTAAAAAGAGAGCACTAGTGGCATATATCTCAATAATTACATTTCAAAAATGTGCTACTGAATTAATAACAAATTTCCCAATGATATACACATTAGGATACCATTCATATAAAATTTGAAAATATTCAAAAATTTGAAAATATCCAAAACAATATTATATATATCCTATGCACATATGTAGTTTTATAATCATACACAAACGATCAATATTAAGCTCTCAAGATAGTGGCTGCACAAGAGTAAGGAGAAATGATAATGTGATAAAAGAAGGGAATATAGGATGCTTCAACTGCATCTGTGGTGTTTTGGTTGTTTTTAAAGCATCTGAAATAAATATAGCAAAATGTTAAGCTTTGAAAAAGCCGGTAAGTAGGTGCTTCTTAAATTATTTTCTATACTTATGTTTGAAATATTTCATGGAAAATTTTCTGGAGGAATCTGCTATGTTTATTTCTGCCTCCAGGTTCATTGCTCACGGCTCTTTCTTTTATCTGCTACCCTCGTGCAATCTGGTGTCCTCTCCTAATTCTCTTTAAGTTGCTTGTGGCTTCTGAGCTGCCGTTAGCCCATGGGTGAATTTCTGCTGTTGTCTCACTTGACCTATCTGATATTTCATATTGATGTCATTCCTTTTTCCTCTTGATGGCTGCCCCTCTTCCTTCCCTCAGTTTTTGGGTTTCTTCCTAAGTTTGCCTGTTTCTTATCAGTGCCCTTCACAGATGTCTCTTCTTTTTGCCACTAAAATGACCCATTTTGGACTCCTGACCTTGAGAACATAAGTAACATTTGTGGTGTTTATGGTAGTAGCCAGTAAGTATATGGTAACTTATTACCAGCAGCAAGGAAAAGTCATATATCTACCTGAACTGTTTCTTCTCCATTGCACCTAGATTCTCTTTGTACATTCTCTCTCTCCATTTATATCCAAGGAAGGGCTAAGCCCCATTGGTGCCACTTCTTTCTGGCTCTCCTCACAGCCTCCAGCCTGGCTCACTGAAATAACCTTCTGGAGCTCTGTGACTCCTTTTCTTTGTTCTTTTTCAGTTCTCACAATCACACCCATTCTTCCCCACGCTGCCAGAGCAATCCTTTTGAAATGTGTATCTGATCACAGGATGTTTTAATGAAAATCCTTTCATGTGTCTTCATTGCTTTTAGGATAAAGTGCAAATTATTTAGGGAAGCACACAAAGCCCAGGTTTCTCGACTCTCGTCTCAGACCACTTCTGCAGCCACTTTCTTGCTCCAGCCAACACTGCAGCTTACTTAAGCAAAAGTTCTTAGCGAGGAGTTTGCATGAGAGTTATCCACACTTTTAAAACTATACAAGCATTGACCCTGTTTTAGGGGATTCTTAGTATGTTTGGGAACACTGAGGATGAAGGAATAAAGCTCTCAAACCGTTCTAATTAACGACTGTTGCCTGAGTGCATTTAGCTGTTTCACGGCACCATGCTTTCCTTTAAGCTGTGCCATCTGCCTGGCATCTCTCCCCACCGCTTTTGATCTCAGCACAGCCTTGAAGCATATTTCTTCCTCCATATAGCTTTCTGATTTGATTAGGTGCCCTTCTGAGTGCTCCCTTGGACATATAAGCATACTTTCTGATTTACCTTTGATCTCCTTGCCACATCATTCTTATCCATCCCTTCTCAGCTTCTTGAAGGCAGGAATCAGGCAATTCTTAGCACCCAGCACAGAACCTGGCACACAGTGATTGTTCCAATGATTGCACATCTTACTTCCTTTTATGCTACCCTCTGCCTGAAGCACTGCCACATAGACAGGGCATTGGGATTTCCAGTTCTGGTCCCTTCTGTCCTGTTTGAACCCACTGTCACCCATTCCCAGGTGTGCCTTCTGATTCCTCTCATCACACTGTAAATTAGCCCAAGCCTGAAGTTCAGAGAAGGCCAGAGGATTTAGTCAGATGAAATAGGTCAGAATGACTCTGCTCTTGTTATTTTCCATCAACCAGTCAGTCATTGCCAGTAAGCTGGGTTGACCTTTTGGGGTTGGGGCGCTGTGGTAGGCATATTCCAAATAGCCTTAGTGGCCAGTCCTCTTCCTGGCTTCTAAAAGATGATCTATGAATTTTCCAATGGGTAGGACTGAGAATGTTTCTATCTAGGGCAGGATAAATAGAAGGAAAGGCTTAAGAGAGGGGCTAATCCGTAGTCTATTAAGCAAATATTTTTTTCCTCAAATCTTCTTTGCACGAATCTGCAAGCCATTGATCTGTTATGTTCTCCCTTTCCACAGATATGTTACTCAGGCTGCAAAATTAAAACACACATAAATTACTTAACAGTTTTATATATTGATTTAATTAGACAAAACTCTCTCATGAAAACATTTGGCAAATAACACAATTTTTTCTGCTATAATTAATTCAATATGTGAAACACAGGTCTCCAATCAGCATTCAGTCTGGATAGAGAAAGAACACTCCAAGGCCAACTGATTTCAAAATCCAGACCTTGGGGTCATTCCAACCATACTTATAAGCAATCCTACAATTAAAAAAAAAAAAAAAAAAACAGTAAAAACCATAAACACAAAACTTAGGTCTAGCCAATCAGTATATTCTCTCCTCCTAAACATTGTGTATAAATCAAGGTTAGACATGATCCAAACTGACCAATAATATCCAACCTCAGAAGTTGAACTGGCGTCGTTGGGAAAGAAAATCTCTTTTTCTTCTGACAATAGTAATTTTAAGGATAACTTAAGTTAGAGCTACTTTGGACCTCAACAGAGAGAATTATTTCAAGAATAAAGGTATTAAATGCATAAGACTATATATATATATATATGTATGTATACACACACACAATATATAATTCTTCTGTATATAATAATTCTTCTGTATCAGAAAAAGAGAGAGGTTGAGACAGAGAGAGAAAAAGAAGGAGAGAGAGATTTGTGTATCTTTTGAGATCCCCTTATAAATCAGAGCAACCCCTGATATTTACTTGAGCCAATAAATTTTCTCCTTGCCTAAACCATTTAGAGATGCTTTCTTCCCTTGCAGCTTAAAGAATACTGGCCATTGGAGAAAACTATTAACATCCCATTTTATAGAGGGAGATGATTTATAGATTTATTCAAAGCCACATGGCTGGGTAATAAGATAGTTCAGCAGTGATGTCACCAACCACCTCAAAATCTTCATCTGCTTCACTGACCTGTGAATCAGCCCTTTCCCTCAGGGGTGTGGCAGGCTATACTAGGGCCTTTAATCTCAGCAAGCTACCTGCTACCCTAGCAGCTTGTATCCATCTTCATACTGCTATGAAGAAACACCTGAGACTAGGCAATTTCTAAAGAAAAAGAGGTTTAATGGACTCACAGTTCCACATGGCCGGGGAGGCCTCACAATTATGGTGGAAGGCAAAGGAAGAGCAAAGGCACGTCTTACTTGGCCACAGACAGGAGAATGTGTGCAGAATAACTGCCCTTTATAAAACCATCAGATCTTATGAGACTTATTCACTATCACAAGGACAGCCTGGGAAAAACCCGCCCCCCTGATTCAATCACCTCCCACCAGGTTCTTCCCATGACATGTGGGGATTATGGGAGCTACAACTCAAGATGAGATTTGGGTGGAGACACAGCCAAATGATGTCACATCTCTAGGTGCAGGCAAAACCAGATGTCCTAAAGCTTTGTTTTCCCGTTCTTTCAGTTTTCACTTGCCCAGGAACAGTCTCAATATACTTCATATCTTCAGACTCCTTAATCAACTTTATTATTTATCACCACACAATTAAATATCTGATGATCCCCTTTTGAAATAACCCCATATATCTGAGTATCTGATTATCTCCCAAATTCTTCTATGATCCTCCCAGAACTTCTGCCCTACTTCCTTACCTCTCTTTCTTTCACCAACTAATTTGAATAGGGCTTCTTGTCTCTATCAATCCCCAGCAATTTAGGTCATTTATATCTTGCAAAGCCAACAGTCAACTCTCCATCCTCATACTATCTGAATTCTTGATGGCAATTGACATGAATGGCCACTATTTCCATCCTGAAGCTTTTATTTATTTTTTATTTTTCTGTAACTTGCACTTAGAGTTTTCTTCTTATTTCATGGGCTTGTTATTCTCAATCACTTTGCCAGCTCCTCTTCTTCCCCCAAATGCTGGAATGCCCCCAGGGAAATGTCTTCAGATCTTTTTCTTCACTATCGACAATTTATTTCCAGGTGGTAGAAACTTGTCCTGTGACTCCACATTTATGTCTCCAGCCTGGTTCTCTATCCCGAGCTTCAGATGCCTAATCAACATCTCAACTAGGATATCTACCCATCACATTGTCACTTCTGTTTGGAATGAATTCCCTTCAAATAGAGA
The DNA here is from genome assembly GCA_036589455.1 of Ateles fusciceps. NCBI lineage: Eukaryota > Metazoa > Chordata > Mammalia > Primates > Atelidae > Ateles > Ateles fusciceps. Next base: position 16,499,397 of record JAZHEH010000078.1, read on the forward strand.
CATGATTGTCTCCTTCATATCAGTTAAATCTCAACATAAATGCCATTTCATCAATAAGAGTTTCCCTGGCCATCCTAAGTAAGTTACTACCCCTTCATAGCCCCTGGCAATTATTCTCTATCACTTCATCTTTTTTTATGTACGATAATATATTATATATATATATATATATATGTATCACTATTATACTACATATATATTTTACTATATATATATGTGTGTGTATATATATGTGTGTGTGTATATATATATATATATATTTGAGATACAGTCTCAGTCTCTTGCCCAGGCTTGTGTACACTGGCACAATCATAGCTCATTGTAGCCTTCAACTCCTGGGCTCAAGTGATCCTCTCACCTCAGCCTCCCAAGTAGCTGGAACTACAGGTGTGTGCCACCATGCCCAGATAATTTTTAAAATGTTTATTCTTTGTAGAGATGGGGTATCACTGTGTTTCAAAGGCTGGTCTTGAACTCCTGGCCACAAGCAATCCTCCCATAATCATCTTCTAAAGTGCAGGCTGGGATTACAGGCATGAGCCACCTTGCCTGGCCGTTTGTACAATTTTTCAAAACATTGCCTTCATTTTTATCCTATATTTAAATATATAATTTATTAACTTGTTTACATGCTTTTTATGTTTCCCCCTTGTATCAGTTAGCTACTGCTCTGTAACAAATTACCCCAGTGCTCAATGGCTTACGACAGTATACGTTTCTTATTATGTGTTGCTTCTTCTTCATAAGACTATGGTTTATCAGAGCATTTCTTCTGGTTGTGGTGGGGCTCATTCACCTTTCAGCTTCAGGAGATTTTCTGGCTGTCATCTGGGGTACCTTACCTCTCCTCTATGTCTTCTCTCATCCTCCAGTAGGCTAATATAGGCTTTTTAAAATGGCAGTGACAGAATCTGAGAGATGGCATAGAAGGGTATAAGGCCTTTTGAAGGTTAGATTCAGAATGGTCATACTGTCACTATTACCTTTGTCACAGTCTAATAGCTAAGACATATCCCAAAGCCAAACTCAGAGTCAGTGTGGAAGAGCACTGCCAAAGGGCACAGGTGCAAGTAGTGTAAAAATGTGAAGCCACAACCAATCTAACAGACTCCTTATGAGGACTTAAGCTCTTTGAGAGCAAGTGCCTTATCTTCTTGTCTGTGCCTGGTAGAGAGAGGAGAGAGAGAGAGAGAGAGAGAGAGAGAGAGAGAGTTTCTGACTGATTAGAACCTTGGGCTCCTTGTTTGGGGTCAAATTCTCTCTTTCCCCTCTGCATTGAATGTGAACTTATTGCCTGTGTATTTTATACTATGTATATAATACATTCAATGTATGGTAGTTCTTTTTTTAAAGAGCAGATATGAACTAAGAGAAACTGATGGAGGTTTATAGGATTTCCCCCAAGGAAAGGCTAACATCTAATGAAAGGGAGGATTACCTAGGGAATGGAGAGTAGGAGGGTTTGGAGAGATGAGGAGAATATAGCACTGTTAGAATGTAAGCTCCATAAAGACAAGACAAGCATGGTGTCTCCATGATTCATGGCTATGCCCAATGCCAAGCTCAGTGCCTTGCACATTAGGTGGCCAATAAATTAATGCTAATTAAGTGATTAAATGAACAACATGTCTGTTTACGTTCAGAAAGCCAAAGTAAGTTATGGGACACAGTACACATACCTCTGGAGAATGACTATGGGAAGAAAGACCTAAAGTGGAAATACTTTCAGAAGTTCTGAACTCAGACCAGGCATATGGAGAGGGAGACATCGTTGCCTTGAGATGTCTTAGATCAGAAAGAGGGATTTCAGAGGCAGAGAAGAAAGGATGGAGGGGGAGGAAGACATTTGAAACTTAGGGTGAGATTTGACAGAAGATGTGGGGCAGGGAGTTGCTTATCAAGGAAGAAGAAATGCTTGTGCTGAGGTCTCAGGAAGAGGGTGAGAGAATAAGTCAGCAAAGTTTTGCTCAGATCTACGCCATTCCATCAGGAACTATCAGTATGAGCCTCTTTTGTCCTCTCCCGAAACATTTTCAAATGTCTTAATGTCCTAGACCAGTCTGAAACACTCTGAAATGAATTTGACATACCTAAATTAATACCTGTGCATACAAACACAAGTTCCAGTCTGGGTTTGGTGTTTGGGGCCACCCAAATTTGGGGTGGAGCCGGGGATATTTTAAATGTCTTCATTGTTCGAATTTTCATGTGTACTTAATCAGGTTGGTGTTGTGGCCTCGATGCCATCCTCCATGTTTCTGAGTGAGGCCAAAGCCTCCACTGGTGATTTTAAAGATCCAAGAGGCCCTGGGTGGCACTGTGCTGGGCCCATGAAGGTGAAGTCAAGCCAGCTTGGAACTGAGGGTTATTATTCCCAGCTCCTGACTCTTTCATATTAAGCAACTAATATCTGTGCCATCCTCAAAGGACGCAGGGGAAGCACGCACATCAACACACATGGGTACCAGATGACTTGGACACAGAGCTGTCTTGGCTGGTTTTAGCTTCCCTTTAAAACCCCAGTGAAAGCAAGCATGTAATGTGTTCAGAATTTTTGCCACATTCTATATGAATTTAATATCGAAGACCCTCACTTTTCTTTGCCACAGCACTAAACATCCTTTCCTAGCTAGACGTGTTAAAACCTAGAAGGAAATAAAAGAACATCATATTGACCCTCTTAGTCTCAGTTTCTAAATCTGTAAAGACAGGGATGGTTATACCCATTCTGCAGATATGCTCTACCAGAAATCATATATATGATGATTTCTAGTCACACAGTAAGTGTTCAACAAATAGTGGATACTTTTGCTATTGTCATTATCATCATCATCATTACTATCATCATCATCTACTCAGAGTAATTTGATTCAGAGAAATTGGATGACTTGTTAAATATAGTGGAGTTACAAAAACTTGTAACAGACAGCTGCATGGATCACTTGTGTTGCTTCCCTGCTAAAGCCTATCCTTTGTAACAACAGTATCTCACACTTTGTATTGCTTGCTATTTCCCTGAGCATTTTCAATCTCCTTTGGTGAATCAGTCAGAAGAGCCTATATTATGTTGCAGTAACAGGCAATCTCAAAAATCTCTATGACTGAAATTGACAAATGTCTATTTCTCATTTCTGTTACATGTCCAATATAACTTGGCAGGGCTCTGTGATCATCAGATTTACTCAGAAATCCAGGATGATGGAACCAGCACTATCTTGATTGTTGGATACTGTGCTAGAGGGAAAGAGAGCTCTGGAAGGTCTAGAACTGACAATTCAATGCTCTGGCTTGGATGTGGCCCCTTTAGTTCTGCTCACAACTCCTTGGTTATAACTAATCACATGACCCTACTCATCATAAAGGACAGGGAATGCAATCTCACCGTATGCCTGGAAAGTGGAAAGCTAGACATTATTGAGCATTGATGATAGGTATATTATGCTATCACAACTACTCTTTGAGGTGGGGAGAACAAATGTTATTATTCAGTTATTCTGAAAAAGAAAAATTAGAGCCAGAAAGGACTGTCAATTACACAGATGGAAGGGAAGTAAGGATGGTTTTGCTGATGAGAAATAAGGTCCCATATCCTTTGAAAGTGCTGTAGAATTTTTGGCATCTCCTTATTTCTCACACACTTCCCATTATTTCTGCTACAAACTACTACCCTGCTCAAACCAACTTGTTATCCTCTATTAGCTTACATATTTAACCAAGCATTTGCAAACATTTTCTTTTCTTGTGGAAATACATAAAAGCAAAGAAATATAGAGTTGTAAGAAACACTAGAAACAAGCTTCTTGGTTATCTATTGCTTCATAGCCAACTTTCCCAAATCTTAGTCATTTAAAGGAACCATTTTATTTTATTCAGAGATGTAGCCCAGGGATTCAGGATGGATTTGGATTGGTAGTTCAACTCCATTCCACATAATATTAGTTGTGGCAGTGGCTGGAGAAGCCACTTCCAAAATGGCTTCCTCACTCGTGTGTCTGGTGCCTTGGGGCTCCTTGGCTTTTCTATTTCTTCCTGTAATGTTTCTTATCCTCTAAGACCTCCCATTGAAGCTTGAGCTTTCCACAGTATGGTGGCCTCTGAGCAGTTGGACTTTTTACATGAAAGCTCAGGGTTCCAAGGATAAGTCTTTCAATGACCCAGCTTCAGAAGTTCCAGTGTCATTTCTACTGCATTCAATTGATCAAGCAAGTCACTAAGAGAGCCCAGATTAAAAGGAAGGGGATTAGACACATTATCCTTATGGAAGACAGCCCAGAGATACAGAGTTTCTGAATGTTTTTCCAAAGTTGTGTTGTTGTGTTGCCAGAATGTCACATACCAAAAGGTTTAGAAATGCTGAATGTTTTGCCAAAGTTTAACAGGTCTCTGTATTCCCCATCTGATTTCCTGTCATTGACCCAACCTCCCCTTTCAATCTTACAAACTAGAGACTTCCTCTGAGCCTGAGGTTTTTTGTCATAAAAATATAAAACTGAAAAGGTGATGCCTGAGGTTACTTCTTCTCTAACATACATTTAGTGATTCCTATAATTTCTGTCTCTCCTTCAAATTTTGCTTAAAATTCTCCTCCCATAAAAGATCTTCTGATGGATAAAATCTGGCTTTAATCACACACTCTCCATTAGTGAATTTCCTCAGCACACATGTGGGTAGTTCTTGCACTGAAATCAAGTTCTGTACTTGCTTTAATGTGTCACAAGCCCCAATTGCCAGCGACTTCATCTGACATTGATCTCTTCCCTCCAAGAATTCCTATTACATTTTTAGTTCAAACCACAGAATTTGGCGTTTGAGAACATGGTGTCTTGCATTGCTATTAAATTGTTTCATGCGTACATACAAGTTATGTCTTGCCAACTGGACTTTTAAACTCTTCACAGTCACTCTCCGTGCTTTATGCTTTTAAGAATTTAGCACAGTAATGGGTGAAAGAAGGGTGTAATAACTGCTCACTGATGATGTTTGTGTTTCCCTTTATGCTTGTCATTTCCTTTTTGGTTAGTTTATCAAGAGCAGAAGCCTTCTTTATTTCATTGGTATCTGTCAAAGAATTAGATACCCTGTGGTATAGCATTCATGACACACATTTTATACATTTATACAGGATAGCTTCTTCCATCTGATTTACTAATCCAAGAGTCATACCTACACCAAGAAACTTTCCCTGAAATCCTGTAAATGCTTCAGTATTTTCTTATAAAGTAAAAATGTCATTATCAAACCAAGAATTGGAATACTGATGTAATAACATCATTAATATAGTTCATAGTCAAACGTCCATTTTTTGCAATAATTTTTAAAAATATGGTTTTATTTTTGAGCCAATCTAAAATAACACATTACATTTAGTTGTCATGGTTCTTTAAACTCCTTTAATCTTCATGAAATGAAGACATTTGAGGATTCCAGGCCCCCTCCTTTTTTGGTAGGATATCTCCCAGCATTTATTAGATACAGGTCAAGCAAATTGGACAGTAGAACGACATGAGGGTTGTTGTGTCACTCCCACTGTCTCCCTTAAGGAGGCATCTCATCCCAGTTTGTCCCATGAGCAGTATGCTAAATTTGAATATTTGATTATGGTGGTATTTATCTGATTTCTCCATTGTAGAGACACTCCTTCCTCTTTAGAAATAATAATTCAACTCTGGGATGATATTTTGAAATGGTTTGTATAACCCATTCTCCCACATCTTTTCATCTGATGCCTTCAGCATCCACCAATGATCCCTGGCAGATTTAATTATTCCATTGATGGCATTGCATTTTTAGCTGGCCCATCATTTTGTGACATTCTTCTTTCAAATCCATAGCTCTGTTTAATCAAGACACAGACAACCAAAATTAAGGGATATTATCAAATACTGAAAATTTATTCTTTAAAAGACCATGAAAAGCAAGAAAAAAGAAACTTTCACAGATTGGAGATGACAAAGGAGACATGACTACTAAATGCAAGGTGGTATTCTTGATTGGATTCTGGAACAGAAAAAGGACATTAGTGGAAATATTGGTGAAATCCAAATGAAGCCTATACTTTAGTTAATAGTATTGTAGTACTACTGTAGTTAATAGTGTTTAGTTAGTAGTATTGTAGTACTGTTGTAGTTAACACTATTAACTAGAATAGTAGTTAATAAGAATTTCTAGTAGTTAAAAAGAATTTCTAAAAAGAAATTCTTGCCATATTTTATAATTTTTCGTATAGTTTTACATGGTTTTTTGATAAATGTAACTCTGAATAGTAATTGTATCTATGTTGATTCATTTAGTTTTGATAAATGTATTATAGTTATATAAAATGTTTACATTAGGAACATCTAGGTGAAACACATATGAAAATTCTCTCTACAAATCTTGCCACTTTTATGCAAATCTGAAGTTATTTCAAAACTAAAGTTTTTAAAAATGATGTCTTCTGATCCATTAACATGTGTCCCCATCCAACTCTCATGTTGAATTGGAAGAGTGGCCTGGTGAGAGGTGATGAAATCATGTGGGTGGATTTTCCCCTTGCTGTTCTAGTCATAGTGAGTTCTCATGAGATCTAATGATTTAAAAGTGTGTGGCACTTTCCCTTAGCTCTCTCTCTCTCCTGCCACCATGTGAAGAAGGTCCTTGCTTCCCCTACACCTTCTACCATGATTGTAAGTTTCCTGAGGCCTCCCAGTCATGCTTTTTGTTAAGTCTATGGAACTGTGAGTTAATTAAACCTCTTTTCTTCATAAATTATCCAGTCTCAGGTAGTTTTTTCTAGCAGTGTGAAAATGGACTGATACACATGGTATACCTCTCTATTTATTTAGGTCTTAGAATTTCTTTTCCACTGCCATATTTTATAGTTTTTAGTATAGTTTTACATATTTTTGTTAAATGTAACTGAATATTTTGTGTTTTTGGGATATATTGTTATAGCTTTATATTGTTATATATTATATAGCTTTAAAAATTTTTATTTCCCAATTATTTTTAGTATTAAGTAGAAATATAATTAATTTATGTGTATTGATTTTGTGTCATGCAAATTTGTAAAATTCATTTATTAGTGCTAGTCACTGAAAAAAAAACAGATTTGAAGGGATTTTCTATATACACCTCATTATCATCAGCACATAAAAACAATTTTACTTTCTCTTTGCCAATCTGTATGCCTTTTATTGCATTTCCTTGCCTTATTGAACCAGCTAGGACTTCCAAAGCAATAATAATAGAAGTGGTCAATACATTTTTTTTTGCTTCTCTCAATCTTGGGGAAGAAACATTGAGCCTTTTATTATTAAGTATGCTGTTAGCTCTATGTTTCTTATAGATATTCTTTATGACATTTAGGATATTTTCTCTTTTTCCTAGTTTGCTGAGCATTTTTATTATGAATGAGTATTAAATTTGTCACATGCTTTCCCCTGAATCTATTGAAGTGATAATATTTTTTTCTCTAATATGTTAATGTATTGAACTACATTGATTTTTGAATGTTAAAACAATTTTGTATTCTTGGGATCAGTATCATAATGTATTATCCTTGTTATACATTACTGGATTTAAAATTGCTAATACCTTATTAATGATTTATATATGTGTGTTTGTGAGGGATATTGTTCTGAAGTTCACTTGTAATATCTTATCTGGTTTTATTAGGGTAGTGTTGACTTATAAAATGAGATGGGAAGGGTTCTTTCTCTATTTTCTGGAAAATATTAGGTAGGATTGGTATTATTACTTCTTTAATTATTAGATTTATTTCACCAGAGAAGCCATCTGGTCCCAGAATTGTCTTAGTAGGAATTTTTGAGATAGTTAATTGAGTTTACTTAATATATATATATAGGGCTATTTGATTTTTAAATTTCTTTTTATATCAGATTTGGTAGTTTTTGATTCTTAAGGAATTTGCTTATTTCATCTAAGTTAACTTATTGGCATGTAGGTGTTTATAATATTCTCTTATTATTTCTGTAATATCTGTAGGGTCTATGGTGATGACTCTCTTTTCATTTCTGATATTGGTAATTTGTGTCTTCTCTTTCCCTCTTTTTCATCCTTCTAGCTATATATTAATCAATAAACCTGATTTCAGTCTTTTTTGATAAATATTTATAGAAAGATAAAATAGTTAAAAAATGAAGGAATGATAGAGATGTCATTGTTTAAAATATTAAAATTCATTTTAGTTGAATTTTATAAAATGTAAATGTCCTGAAGAAAAAATTTATTTTTGAGAAAGGCTTGTGGTTTGTTTTATTTTTGAAAGATTTTTGAAAGTTTTTCTGGCTTCCAGTTAAATTGGATGACCTATAACCTAGTTTCAATATTCTTGGGTCAGTGTTGGCCTAAGAACTTTATGCCATTGTCTCCTGGCATTTGTTGCAGAAACTCCAAGTAAGTCTGGTAGTTTTCTCTTGCAAGTTATTATGTTTTTCTAGCTGAATGCCTGAATAAATCATTATTTATTCTTGATTTTCAATAGCTTAACTAGGATAGATTGCAGTTCTGGCTGTTACTCATCAGACTTTCTGATAACATGATATGTGCTTTTTGTTAAGGTAATTTTCTTACGTTGTGCCTATGAATGTATCTTGTCTTATAGTTTTTGGCTTTTATGCTTTAGAGACACTAATTATTTTTATGTATATTTATCTGCAATTTTATAATCCAATATCACTAATCTCAACTTTTTAAATGTTTTTGATAGATTTTTCTGTAATATTCAGTTTTTTGCTGTTTCTTATTTCCTGTATCTGTTTTCTTCAATTTATTTCCTTAGCTCTACAGTCTGTCTTCTCATTCTTCTTTTAACATCTTGTCAATTTTGTGTTGCTATTAAATTCTTAGTTGTTACTAAAAAATTATAAAGGTATTTATTTATTTCTGACTTGTCTCTTCTTCTAGACTGTGATCATTATGCATACTTTGCATGATGTATCCTTTTTGTAGTTTTTATGCTGGAGATACAATGGAGATTACTGACTTGCTGTTTTTCTCTATGTTGCTCATGCTTGGGGGAGCTTTCTCCTGAGCTTCTATTAATTCTGCTATTGTGTGACTGACTTCTTAACTCTGTTTCCCCTCTCCTCTCTCTCCTTCTTCCTTCTAGGGCACTAGCTGAGAGCTGGGTATGTCTTACTTTTCACATTTGTGTAGCTTGGGCAAATGGCAGTGTAGAGACAGCATTTAAAAACAAAACCTGGATTTCCTTTCGTCTCTGAGATAGTCTTAAAGTATTATACAAAAGTACATTCTACCTAAATTTGTTGTTCTTCCCACTCACACAGGGAGTATTCTCAGGTTTTAAGTTCTTTCCCAGTTCAACATGAGTCCTAGGGAATTTCACTTCTCACAGGGAGAGACAGCCCCACCCTTTCCTTTTCTTTAGTTCTTTAGTTCCCTTCTCCCCCTTTCACCAGTCAGAAGTGGAGAAAGATTAGGGTATGATTCAATATCTTTCTCTATAATTTTTTATTCAATCAAGAGGACTATTAGCAAGATTTTTCAAAGTTTTCAACCTCAAATAATATGACTGTAGGAGTGGGAAGTGGGGGGTGACATTAGGACAAACTTGCAGAATTCCTGCTCTCAAATATACTGTTTCTTTCTTAGGTCATCAGTTTTGAAGTTCAAGATATTATTACTCCTTGCTTGGTTGCAGTTGATAGATTTTTGTTGTTGTTTTTAAAAATAATGTTGTTTATGTCTTTAGCTACTAAAGGAGTGAAAGAATGTGAAGCAGTTCTAGTCATCATCTTAACATGGAAATTATCCCTTCATTTTCCCTCCTGGTTATAAAATCAACTTATGGCCATTACAGAAAGTTTAGAAAACAGATAAAAAGGAGAGAAAGAAAGAAGGAGAGAAAGAAAATGTTACCTATAATTGCACAATTTTGAGATAATGAGTATTATAATTTCAACATGTTATAGCTTTTTCTGCAAAATATATTTAAAACCAAAACTTAGATTATAGTGTGTTTAAAAGTTTTTTGTTTTCTTCATTTGATTTATTTTACTATACTATTTTTCTTTTTTAAAAAAATGTGGTTTAAAGGCTATAGATAGTTTATATATGAATTTCCTAGAATTTTGCTTATTCTTAATGTGCTACTTGATTAGGTAATTTCTACTTTTCAATATTCTAAATGATGCTGCAATGAGCATCTTTGTTTACAAACCTTTGTCTGTTGATTCATTTCAGTAGGACGCAGTCCTAAAATTGGAGTTATTACATTCGAAATTTAGAATTTGAAAATCTCCTAATGCACTTGACAATTTCTTTGTCCAGAAAATGATGACCTGACCTAAACAGTACTAAGTAAAAATGTCTGCCCTACCTTGCCCTCCTCACTTCATTCTTACCTTGCTATATAAGGATTTATTTCAGCTTGTTCTTCTGGTCTAGAACAGGGATTTGCACACAGTAGGTGCTCAGTGAATGCTTTCTTGACTGATGAGCTTTCCTTCTTAGTTTAAAATGTAATGCCTCAGTCTAAATCTTAGTAGATGGTTGAAGACAAATACCTGTGAAGTAAAATCTGGGCAGCCTGAGAAGTGACCTCTGTACTCTGCTTCATTATTAAACTCTTTAAGAATTCTTTTTGCAAGCATATACTATCCAGGGAGAGTGGAAAAGTGAGCCAGGAAGCTGACAGCCTGGGTCCCCTTTGGAGTGGAGCCTGGTCCTACTGATTGCTGGTTGTATATGAGAAACTGAGATTCATCCTTAGACTAGCTGTATGACTATAAGTTCGACCTATCTCTTGGCTTGGCGTTGATAGTTATTTTTCATTAAGCTCTGATTCCCTTACTCCCTGAGAATATTTTTAATGTGGAATGCAGAAATGTATCCCAGGAAGTGCCAGCATCAGGGTGGTCACAGCTGTTCTCAGAGGCCAGATCTCAGGCTACCTAAAAGACAGTTTACAGTTACGCTGCCAGATTTCCAGTCTAGTTTACATGCTGATAATGCCCTTTCATTAAATACTTGTTTAATGAAACTATATTGTAGTTGTGTGTGCATTAAGCGGCCAGATTTCCAGTCTAGTTTACATGCTGATAATGCACTTTCATTAAATACTTGTTTAATGAAACTACATTGTAGTTGTGTGTGCAGTGCATGCAACATAATGTGTACAGAGCATGCTACTATCTCCTGAAGTCACACTGATAGCAAGGCAAAGTCTCTCTTCTCATTTGGCTGAAAATACCTATTTTCTTAAACGTACAGCAGAAGAGTGAGTAGAACACTATGATAGACTGTCAAAAGCAAAGCTAAAAGTGATACAGGTGTGTGGGGGGAGAGACCACTAACCAGACATCCCTGGCAGCACAGAGCAGGGCTACCCCAGGAGAGCAATGAACACAATATTCTTACCCCTTTCTCCTGCCTCCCCAAGTTTCTTACATACTCACTGTATTAGTCTGTTCTTATGCTGCTAATAAAGATGTATCTGAGATTGGGTTATTGATAAAGGAAAGAGGTTTAATTGACTCATGGTTCAGCATGGTTGGGGGAGGCCTCAGGAAACTTACAACCATGGCAGAAGGGGAAGCAAACATGCCCTTCTTCACATGATGGCAGGAAGGAAAAGTGCAGAGCAAAGAGGGGCAGAAAGCCCCTTATAAAGCCATCAGATATCACGAGTATTCACTGACTAACATGAGAACAGCATGGAGGTAACTGCTCCCATGATTCAATTACCTTCCACTGGGTCCCTCCCACAAGATGTGGGGATTGTGGGAAATACAATTCAATACGAGATTTGGGTGAGGACACAGAACCAAACCACATAATTCCACCCCTGACCTCATCCAAATCTGTGTCCTCACATTTTAACACACAATCATCCCCTTTCAACAGTCCCCCAAAGTCTTAACTCATTCCAGCATTAACTAAAAAGTCCAAGTCCAAAGTCTCATCTGAGACAAGGCAAGTCCCCCTCCATCAATGAGCCTGTAAAGTCAAAAGCAAATTAGTTACTTCCTAGATACAATGGAGGACAGGCATTGGGTAAATACATTCATTCCAAACTGGAGAAATTTGCCAAAACAAAGGGGCTACAGGACCCATGCAAGTCCAAAACCCTATAGGGAAGCCATTAAACATTGAAGTTCTAAAATAATCTTTTTTGACTCTATGTCTCACATCCAGGTCACATTGATGCAAGAGGTGGGTACCCATGACCTCAGGCAGCTTCACCTCTGTGGCTTTGCAGGGTATAGCACCCTTTCTGGCTGCTTTCACGGGTTGGCATTGAATGTCTGCAGCTTTTCCAGGCACAGGGTTCAAATTGTCAGTGGATCTACCTTTCTGGGGTCCAGAGGATGGGGGCCTTCTTCTCACAGCTCCACTAGGCAGTGCCCCAGTGGGGACTCTGTGTGGGGGCTCTGGCCCCACATTTCCCTTCTGCATTGCCCTAGCAGAGGCCCTCCAGGAGGGTTTGCACCTGCAGCAAACTTCTGCCTGGACACAGGTGTTTCCATTCATCCTCTAAAATCTAGGTGGAGGTCCCTGAACCTGAATTATTGACTTCTGTGCACCTGCAGGACCAACACCATGTGAAAGCTACCAAGGCTTGGGGATTGCACCTGGAAGAAATGGCCTGAGTTGTACATTCATCCCTTTTTGCCACAGTTGGAGGCTGGGATGCAGGGCACAATGTCCCAAGGTTGCACATAGCAGGGGGCCCCTGGACCTGACCCAGGAAACAATTTTTTCCTTCTAGGCCACAGGGAACCATTTTTCCCTCCTAGACCACAGGGGCTATGTGAAGGTCTCTGACATGCCCTGGAGACATTTTCCCCATTGTCTTCATGATTAACATTCAGCTCCTTGCTACTTATGCAAATTTCTACAGCCAGCTTGAATTTCTCCCCAGAAAAATTTTTTTTCTTTTCTATTGTATTGTCTAACTGCATATTTTCCAAACTTTTATGCTCTGCTTGCTCTTGAACACTTTGACACTTATAAATTTCTTACGCCAGATACCGTAAATCATATCTCTCAAGTTCAAAGGTCCACAGATCTCTAGGACAGGGACAAAATGCTGCCAGTCTCTTTGCATAGCAAGAGTGACATTTACTCCAGTTTCCAAAAGTTTCTCATCTCCATCTGAGTCCACCTCAGCCTGGACCTTATTGTTCATATCATTATCAGTATTTTGGTCAAAGCCAGTCAACAAGTCTCCATGAAGTTCCAAACTTTTTCACACTTTCTTATCTTTTTTTGAGTCCTCCAGACTGTTCCAATCTCTGCCTATTATGCAGTCTCAAAGTCATTTCCACATTTTCAGGTATCTTTACAGCAGCACTCCACTCTCTGAAGTACCAATTTACTGTATTAGTCTGTTCTCATGCTGCTAATAAAGACATAAACAAGACTGGACAATTTATAAAGGAAAGAGGTTTAATTGACTCACAGTTCAGCATGGGTGGGGAGGCCTCAGGAAACTTATAATCATGGCAGAAGGAGAAGCAAACATGTCCTTCTTCACATGACGGCAGGAAGGAGAAGTGCAGAGTGAAGGAGAGGGAAAGCCTCTTATAAAGCCATCAGATCTCATAAGAACTCACTCATGTCACAAGAACAGCATGAAGGTAACTGACTCCATGATTCAATTACCTCCCACCAGTTCCCTCCCACAATATGTAAGGATTATGGGAACTACAATTCAAGATGAGATTCAGGTGAGAACACAGCCAAACCATATCACTCATAAACAGGTTGTGATGAGATCTTGATGAAGGAATGTAATGAAGAGCAGGTGAAGAGGTGTGCTAATTAGGCAAGGTGTGTATGATGGGCTGATTTCAGCCTCCTGTGTCTTAGCATCAGTGGGCAAAGCCAAACTCCCTCTTTCTAGCAACACTGGCTAGGGAGACCTTCTAATTTCTGAAACTTCCTTTTCATTTATTTGCTTTTCATCTTCTTTCTCATTTGTTTTTGAGCTCTGTTAGCATTTAAAAAAAGTCTCACTGTCACTTAGCCATATCATTTCTAATATTTTTCTAATTCTAATTTATGTTTCTCTTTCATTGCTTTTATTATTTTCTTAATGTCATTTGGCTTGTGTTGAAATATTAGGTTGTGATTTATCTCTGCTTCATGGCCATATTTTTTGGCATGTCTCAATTTTTTGTAAGTTTGCATTTCTGAGTTATTCTATTTTCTTTTGTGGTAGTCAGAATAAAGAGTCCCTCTAAAAGATGTTCATGTCTTAATTCTTAATGTTGGATATGTGTTCATGTCCTAATTCTCAGAAGCTGTGGATACATGGAAAAGAGGAATTTTTTAAAAAGGGAAAAAAAAGGAAAAGAGGAATTAAGTTTGCGTGCAGAATTATTTGCTTGTCAGCTGATCTTAAATTGCGGGGCTATTGCCGATTATCTGGGTGGGCACAATATAGTCACAAGGGTCCTTTAAAGTAGAAGAGGGAGGCAGAAGAGAATCAGGGAGGGTCAGAAATATTTGAAGATGAAGGAAGTGGCTATGCACACAATGATGCAGGTGACCTCCAGAAGATGGAAAAGGCAAGAACACAGGCTCTTCCCCAGAGCCTACAGAAGGAACATAGCTTTGCTAACATCTTGATTTTCATCCAGTGAGTCTCATGCTGGGCTTCTGACTTCTAGATCTAAATAATACATTTGTGTGCTTTGTCATTTAATTTGGGGTAATGTGTTACAGCAGCAATAGGAAACTAACATCCTTTTAGACTATCTTTGCAGGGCGTTCCAATGCAATTCTTTTATATTATCTACTGGACATGAGATGTATTTTCCAATTCTGGTGAGAAAAAGCTGCCAGGCTTGTTCTGGTATCCCCAACCCCTATCAAGCTACGTCCCAGGGAAGGCAAGACTCATCATGTCCATGGGGTTTTATGATAGACTCTTCTGAGATGGATTTAAAAGGACTGTGTCCTGTTATTTTCATTTATTTGTTTGTTTGTTTGTTTAAAGAAACAGTCTTACTCTGTCACCCAGGCTGGAGTGCTGTTGTGCGATTACAGCTTACTGTAGCCTTGACCTCCTGGGCTCAAGTGATCCTCCTGTCTCAGCTTCCCAAGTAGTTGGTACTACAGGTATGCACAACCATGCCCAGTTATTTTTTTTTTTTTTTGGTGGAGACAGGGTTTTGCTGTGTTGCTCCAGGCTGGTCTCGAATTGCTGGCTTTAAGAAATCCTCCCACCTCAGGCTCCCAAAGTGCTGGGATCACAGGACAGAGCCCCATTGTTTTTATCCTTCGTAGGAAGTGTTTTACTTTGCTCAGACTTTGAGCTGGAGACAAAATGGACATTAAAGAATTTCTTTCTCCTTTTTATTCTCTTTGTCTTTATCAACTAGGCTAATCCTTTCTAACTTTCTTTGAGAAAATGGAAAGTGAGAAAAGCAGGAGAAGGAAGCATGGCGTGTGGGGAGAAAGGCAAGACAGAAGAAATACTGTGGAGAGTGGGGCCGTGCTCATCAGCCCAGGCAAGGCATCAGGGTCAGGCTCACTCCAACTCCCCTACAGCCTCTTGACTTTCACTTTTAAAATCCATGTGTGGCCTAGAGTTCTGGAAATCATTCAGACTTTTGCATTTTGACAGAGTTTTCAAACAAGTAGTTCTTATGTTAAAAGATCCATGCCAGAGCATTGATACCATATGTTCCACCTCTCGTCTTTGCTGTTCAAGACACGGGTGCACACACACACACACACACACACACTCACACATACACACCCTATGAGTTACTTGGACTAGCTGAAGGCAAAATTCCTGTCATAGACTGATGAGCCTGGTGGAATATATAAAGAGTGTTTCTTTATGTGCATCTTATGCTGAAGTAATGCAAATGAATTCAAGTAAAAAGACGAGTTCCAAAAAGCAGCACCAAGGCGTCTGGATGCAGCTTGCTTATTACATTCAGTTGCCTGTTGTTCAGGCCATTGCCAATTTGCACCTGCAATTACCTCTTCACACCTGGGAGTGCACAGGTTTTGTTGATTCCATTTCAGGAATGCTCAGCCTACGTGTTTCCAAGAATAAAGAGCCTTCTAGATCTCTGAATTTAAATACCAAGGTGACAATTACTTGTGTTCTTGATTGTTTAAAAAAGAAATTGGGAAAAGGGGTAAAAAAAGAGGAGCCAAAGAAGCAAAAGGAAAAGTGAGAAAAATCTCTTACTACCTTCCAAGGAACCAAACGTACAAATCCGAGAACTCTCAGCCTCTGTTGCTTTTAAGTATCAACTGAACTCAGCCCCCACTCACAGGTACAGTAATTCCATGAACAGCTCTCTGGACAGACTGTGTCATTTTCTACAAAGGCTGTTGGAAATCATTTACATTGCAAGATTCTCTGTGATGATAACAAGGTATTCAAAATGAGAATGAGTCTGAGATAATCTTCAAGAGGTTCCCAAGTGACATTTGCCCCCACTTTCTAGAAGATTCCTCTGGAAGAAAGCAGATGCAAATATGTCAGTTTAGGTTTTTGAGACTGACATGATTTTCTGCACCTGTGCTTGAAGTTGCCTGTTATTTCTGGATAAGAGGAATCACATGAGGTGAGACAGAAATTTCGCAGATCTCATAGGTCAAATAGCTCTATCATTTGCTGGCCAAGTTCAAATGAACCATACCTTTCAATAAGTCAGGGCATATTTTTTCTATCTGGGTTTCTTCACACATAGTTGAGTGTTGTGCAGATCTGGGGGACCCAATAGTAGCTCCAAAATACAAAGATAAATGATAAACATAGAAAGTACTTTCCTGTGGTCTCTGAGTACTTTGTAAATCTAAGAAACAGTGGTATGTCTCTATGTCACAGGATACTAGATTAAGACAATCATTATTTAGGACAGGAGGCTTTACTAAAAATCATAATAATATGTAGGTACTTAAAATTATGTGTGTTTGTATTAATAAGAATAATTATTTAAAAATACAGACTTAACTATACTGAATACATGCTAAGTTCTTCATATGCAATTATTCAGTGCAAATTTCTCAAAGCTTCAGTGAGGGCTGGACATTTTCCTTTTTTTGAGACGGAGTCTTGCCCAGTCGCCCAGGCTGGAGTGTGGTGGCGTGATCTCGGCTCACTGAAACCTCTGCCTCCTGGGTTCAAGGGATTTTCCTGCCTCAGCCTCCTGAGTAGCTGGGACTACAGGTGCATGCCCACATGCCTGGCTAACTTTTTGTATTTTTAGTAGAGATGGAATTTCGCCATGTTAGCCAAGATGGTCTCGATCTCCTGACCTCATGATCTGCCTGCCTCAGCCTTCCAAAGCCCTGGGATGACAGGCATGAGCTACCGTGCCCGGCCAGTTGGGACTATTATTACCAACATTTGATAGATCATGACACAGAAGCTTGAACTTAAGTACCTTTACCAAGGACTCAAATATGATTAAGTTGTTGAAAAAGTTCTTGAATTCAGTGGGCTTGACTCCAGAGGATGTGCCCTTAGACACTGTAGAGAATTCACAAATATGTATTTACGGAGAGAAGGGTAGTCTTAGTCAATTTTTATATCTTAGGTTCAATATGTGACATTAACCTAAAACTGACTTGAAGCCACCAGGAAGCTGTGGTTGGGGCAAGTTAATTGAGAGAGATTCATTTTCAGAACATGGCATTATTTTCAAAATGTACTTTATAGGTACTTTATGTGTGTACAAGCATCCTTGAGATTCCCTAAGGAGTCTATAGACTAGCTAATAATGTAATAAATGTATGCATGGGAACCTTAGCAGTATCTCCATAGACCCATGGAATGAATGGCTAGACTCAAGCTAAATTTCATCCATTTCACTCAGCTAAATGATCAAGGAATGTAGAATGACTCCAGGAAACCAGAGATCAGTTGAAAAGCTATATTTTCACGTGGATTTCTTTCAGAAGGAAGATATCAGGGTGAAACAAGTTGTACCTGGAATTATTCCACCTAAGACTGGGCACATCAATGGAAAATATTTCTTCAGAGAACATTTGTGCTGTGTCAGTTTTTCAGTTGGAGAAATTTTGTTCCTGCTTCTCCTATTTACTTTCCCTATTTGCTGAAAGAGACTGTAAATTTACAGTAGCAGATGGTACCTTCTCTGAAACATAGCTATGCAGACCTGTGGAGCACCAAGGAACAGACTTAAGGCAAAGCAAAATCAGTGCTAAAATTCCATTTTAAAGGGACAATGTGTGGGTTTAGCAACATTGTCTTGTTCTTCACCTCAGTAGGTGTTTATCGAGTGTCTATTTGGCAAATATGCTGTGCTATTGTTTGCTGCTGGGGCCAAGGGAGAATTGAAAGATGTGAAGAGGAGTTATTCCTTCCTGCGGAAAACTTACACTTTTGTATGTAAAATGGACGTGTTGACCACTACCCATCATGCAAACGTAAGTGCCAGATAGAGCTACAGCTAGGGCTGGCTGTCTAAGGGATAAGAGTGTATAATCTTCTCTGGTGGTTTCTGATAACAGTGGCACTAGAGGAAACACCAAGGTGTTGCATAGCAGAGACATCTGCTTGGGTAAATCACAAGATGTTGTGAGTGATTACATGTCAAGGGCTTGACTCCATTAGGGTGAGCACAGTGATACTGAGGCTGTGGTTTACAGGCAGCAGCCGTATTCCACATGCAAGTCATTGGTTTCAAAGGACAATAGAACTCCCAAAGATGCATGGAGGATGCCTAACAAACACATGGTAAGAGTGATGGAGCCACGAGTACTCTGCACATAGGAAGCTCAGCATTAGTATTATTTCATCCAACATGATTATCTGCTTATAACAGCAGGTCAGAAATCAAAACATGAGGGGAAATGACGAGCTGGAGTGTAAAGAACGATGGGGCTAGAAGTCTTATTTTTTATTTTATTTTGAGATAGGATCTCTCTTGTCACCAAGGCTGGAGTGCAGTGTCATGATCAAGCTCACTGCAGCCTTGATGCCTTAGACTCAAGTAATCTTCCCACCTCAGCCTCCCAAGAAGCTAGGACTACAGGTGTTCACCACCACACCTGGCTATGTTTTTTGCTTTTTAGTAGACAGGGTCTTGCCATGTTGCTCCAGCTGTTTTTGAACTCCTGAGCTCAACGAATCCTCCCACCTTGGCCTCCCAAAGTGCTGGGATTCCAGGTGTGAATCACTGCACCTGACAGACGTCTAATTTTTTGTACCTCATTCATTCATTCATTCACTCTATGGTCATGACCAGATATTGCACTTAGCACTGGGGACACATACAGAAATAGCCACAGTCTCCCATTTCTCTATCTACTATTACAAAATAAAAGATAAGCAAATATCTTCTACCTAGGACCCAGAGGGATGCAGAGGAATTTCAGCATGTTTATTTTTGTTTACCGAGGTCATCAGCATTGAAACAAAGCTAGCCTTGGTAATCAATCCTTAAAAAATATATATGATAATCTCCCCCAATCTAGAGGCCAGCTGGGTCTTTTGTTCAGTTTCTTCTACAGCCACGTAAAGTTCAATTTTCACCCATCCTTTCACACATTCCATCAATAATATGTGTTTGGGCTTTTCTCATCTTTTGGGCCAGCTGATTGTTTCTCACTCTGACTGGTTTAACAAATTTGTCTTCAAAACAGGGGCTTTAAAATGTAATGATGCTGTGAAAAATACAGCACATGAAAGGGTGTATATAAACGAGTGAAGAGTCAAACCAAAAATTTTGTGGGGGCACCTAATGAAGACTTGGTTTTCATATCCTCTGTGATTGCAACATCTCCAATAATGACATCTGTCATTATTCTGCACCCCTCTTCTTCTGTTTTTCATCATAGCAGCTCTGTTTTCTATTTGGTGCATATTGATTTTTCAATAATCAGCAGGGTTATTGGCTTAGCGACTTCTAGTCGTCTGTAGACAAAAGTATGTTGAGAGTATGCCTAGCCCTGCAAACGAACTAATTTCCCAAAGGGTGGGAGCATACATGGTGCCCAACTTCCTGGGAGCAGGGGGAGAACCAGTGGAATGTCCCAGGGAGGCCAACCTTGGCAGGCTCCATGCCTGCTGACAGCTACAGCATTTATAGCAGAACATCTCAGAAAGTTGGAACCTTGTGAAAAATGACTTCAGGAAGTCTTTTCAAGGAAATAGAAAGTCTTTGCCGACTTAAGTTAGCAAATCCCAGATGTAACACATCTCTTAAGCCAACATGTCAGGGTAGCTGATAGTCTGAGTGTATTCCTTTATCACAAACACACTGGAACAGGTTAACATTGTCTTTCTTCAAAACTGTTTTGAGGTTTCTTGTTTGGTCAATAACTATAATTGATTAATATCCCTGTCATGTCCCTATGTTGTGTGAACAGGGAGGACTGGGGATTGTGGGATATGGGAGGTCAAAGAGACTTAGAGATAATGTAGCCCAAACTCCTTGTCTTCTAGATGGGTAGATAAGGCCAGAAACACTAAATACCTTTCTGAAAGGCACAATTTGTCAGGGACAGTGTTAGGATGAGAGGCCAAGCTTCCTAAATCCTTGTCAAGCCAGATCTTTCATTTGTAATGTACCAACACTCCACATAGCATGGTAATAAGGAGTTCTTCTCCAGCCTCAGTTACTTCCCAGCTACCAAAACCTGCTTACTAAAACATGGCCTCAGGGTCCTGAATTGACTATCATGCCAATATTTTAGTGGGGCTTTCAAATTAGTTTAATGTAATATTAAATTGGATTACTATACTTTTCTTGGATTACTGTATTTTTCTATTCAAGAAACCTGAACACTTTTTTTTTTTTTTGGAGACAGGGTATATTAGTTTGTTTTCAATAAAATGAAGTTTAATTGGACTTACAGTTCCAAGTGGCTGGGTAGGCCTCAGACTCATGACAGGAGGTGAAAGGCACTTCTTATACAGCAGTGGCAAGAGAAAAATGAGGAAGAAGCAAAAGCGGAAACCTCTGATAAACCCATCAGTCCTGTGAGACTTAGTCACCATCATGAGAATAGCACGGGAAAGACCACCCCCCATGATTCAGTTACCTCCCCCTGGGTACCTCCCACAACACATGGAAATTCTGAGAGATACAAGTTGAGATTTGGGTGAGGACACAGCCAAACCATATCATTCCGCCCGTGAGCTCCAAATCTCATGCCCTCACATGTCAAAACCAATCATGCCTTCTCAACAGTCCCCCAAAGTCTTAACTTATTTCAGCATTAACCAAAAAGTCCACAGTCCAAAGTCTCATTTGAGACAAGGCAAGTCCTTTCTGCCTATGAGCCTGTAAAATCAAAAGCAAGCTAGTTACTTTCTAGATGCAATGGGGGTACAGGTTTTGGGGTAAATGCAGCCATTCCAAATGGGAGAACTTGGCCAAAACTAAGGGGATACAAGGCCCATGCAAGTCCAAAATCCAGTGGGACAGTCAAATTTTAAAGCTCCAAAATGATCTCCTTTGACTCCAGGTTTCACATCCAGGTCACGCTGATGCAAGAGGTGAGTTTCCATGGTCTTGGGCAGCTCTGCCCCTGTGGTTTTGCAGGGTACAGCCTCCCTCCTGGCTGCTTTCACAGGCTGGCATTGATTGTCTGCAGCTTTTCCAGGTGCACGCTGCAAGCTGTCAGTGGATCTACCATTCTGGGATCTGGAACATGGCAGTCCTCTTCTCACAGTTCCACTAGGCAATGCCCCAGTAGGGACTCCATATGGGAGTTCCAACCCCACATTTCCCTTCTGCAGTGCCTTAGCAGAGGTTCCACATGAGGGCCCCACTCCTGTAGCAAACTTTTGCCTGGGCATCCAGGCATTTCCACACATCTTCTGAAATCTAGGCAGAGGTTCCCAAGCCTCAATTCTTGACTTCTGTGTACCTGCATGCTCAACACCACGTTGAGCATGCCAAGGCTTGGGGCTTCCACCCTCTGAAGCCAGAGCTCGAGCTCTACGTTGGCTCCCTTCAACCATGGCTGGAGTGGCTGGGACACAGAGCACCAAGTCCGTAGGATGCACACAGCATGAGACCCTGGGACCGGCCCATGAAACCGCTCTTTCCTCCTGAGCCTGAGGGCCTGTGCTGGGAGGGCCTTCCTTGAAGGTCTCTGACATGGCCTGGAAACATTTTTCGCATGGTCTTGGGGATTAACATTAGGCTCCTTGCTACTTATGCAAATTTCTGCAGCCGGCTTTGAATTTCTCCCCCCCCAAAGTGAGTTTTTCTTTTCTGCTGCATTGTCAGCCAGTAAATTTTATGAACTTTTATGCTGTATTTCCCTTTTAAAATGGAATGCTTTTAACAGAACCCAAGTCACCTTTCGAATGCTTTGCTGCTTAGAAATTTTTCCCCTCCAGATACCCTAAATCATCTCTCTCAAGTTCAAAGTTCCACAAATCTCTAGGGCAGGGGCAAAATGTCACTAGTCTCTTTGCTAAAACATGCTAAGAGTCACCTTTGCTCCAGTTCCCAGCACGTTCCTCATCTCCATCTGAGACCACCTCAGCCAGGACCTTATTGCTCATATCGCTATCAGCATTTTTGACATTTTTGACGTCAAAGCCATTCATCAAGTCTCTAGGAAGTTCCAAACTTTCCCACATTTTCCTGTCTTCTTCTGAACCCTCCAAACTGTTCCAACCTTTGCCTGTTACCCAGTTCCAAAGCTGCTTCCACATTTTTTGGATACCTTTTCAGCAACATCCCACTCTATTGGTACCAATTTACTGTATTAGTTTGTTTTCATGCTGGCTAAGAAAAGAGGTTTAATTGGACTTATAGTTCCACGTGGCTGGGGGATGCCTCAGAATCACTGTGGGAGGTGAAAGGCACAAGGTGGAAGGAGGGCAGAGGGGTGAGATGGCGGGCGGGCTGTCTCTTCCAAGCCTCTCATGCACTGCCTCCCATCCTCTTGGTCTCGCCTCTGGTTTCTGCTATGGCATCAGTTCCCCATAGGCTCCAATCTGCTTTGAGCTCTCAGCACCTCATGTAAAGCCTGCCCCATGTCTGTCTGTTGTGGGTCCCAGCACTCCGGTGACTCCATGGTGTACCGGGTGCCTGTGGGTTTAGCTCTCATACAAGAACAATCGAAGTGACGGGGAATTGAAACCCCACTGGGTAACACTTTGCCAGTGGGAGATAGAAGCTTCCAGACAAATCCTTGTCCTTTGTATCTGTCAAGTGGCTGGTTCTGAGACTCACTTCACAGGGCTTTTCAGGAGCCCTACATGGAGTGATAAGGTCTGCAGTGGGCATGCCCCCCCCCCCAGTGCAAGCTTGCTGTGTCTTTCTGTCCTTCTGTCTTTCCCTCTCCCACTGCTCATGGCTGCTCCCTGAGGACACATCTCTAATGAACCGTCTGACAAGCCTTAGTCTCAGGGACTGCTTTGGGGAGGGTCACCCTGGCTAAAAGCAGACCGTGTCCTAACTGTGACCTAACATAATAGATTTCACATTTCAGCCAGTCCAGAGCTTCCTTGAAGGCCCACGGGGCAGGACTGAGGAGTGAGCGAAATTCTGCCTGAAGCAGCTGAGGACAGAGAGAGTGTGTGTTGTGGGCGGGGGTGGGGGGGTGCAGGGAGGGGGTTTGGAAGGTGGAGGGTGAGGTTCTCAGTCTCTCTCTTGGACTCCCCCACTCCCACAGCAATCGGAGCTCTGAGGAGCAGTGTGGTGGTGAGCTACAATCCCTGTGTCCACTGATGCTGAAAGGCTGCATTTGGCTGGAGAAAGCTCAAGTATTTCTGTGTTTAATGGTCAAATGTTCAAAACACAGATTATAGGACAGTCAAGGACATCTTGGCAGCCCCTGAACCTTTAAAAGTCCAGGACTGCCTGTATCCCCCCATAGTTTTAGCATAAGGAATAGACTAGACCCCCCTTCCAGAGTTGCTGTGTCTGGGCATCGTGTCCTTGCAAAGCACTTAGATGTTCAGGAGCATTTGTGGAGGACTCGTAAAGGCTGAGGGAGGAAGAGACGGGGTGGGCGCCGGGAGTGGGGAGAGCACGGCGACGGGTCTCGCTCCCTCGGCCCCGAGATTCAGCGAGTCTCCGGGTGTGTGAGTTGCATGAATTAATTTTCCTTGCTTCAATAAATTCTGACAACTTCGTCAGAGCCAGGCTGAAGTCATTTTGGGAAATGACTCAGGTAAGGTAGAGATTAGGCTAAGAGGAGATGGTCTGAATTGATATCATTGACCACGTTCTTCTTACCCCACCCCCTTCTCTCTCTCTACACACACACACACACACACACACACACACACACACACACACACGCACACACTAATAGGGCAAGAGAGAGAGCTCCAGAGGAGAGGGGATGATTTTTCTAAAGAAGACTAAGCTAAGCCTTACTGAGCTAAGCTTGTAGAATAACTTCTAAAGAAGACAGTAAAGTCTTCTGCTTTGTAAGTCTTTGAGTGGCTCACCCCTCATGGGAGTTCAGAGGCCATGTCCATCAGGGCTTTTCCATTGACCTGTATGCTCATTACCTACCCACAGACCACCCAAAGCACTGAGCAGTAATTATTGCATGCCTTGCTCATATTGTGGTGGGAAGAAGGAAATGTTCAGGTGATAACTAGGTCAGCTACCAAAGCATTTCACCATCTACAAACAAATAAAAGCCAACTTCCTTCTATCGCTCATCTCTTGAAAAAGCAGGCAAACCTCCTGCGAGAGGGAGGTAATAAGCAGTTCCTGCCTTAGGAAGTCCAGGACATCTCCTATCCTCATCCTGAACCTTTGCCTCCTTCTATAAACCTAGGAAACACACCTGGCTGCAGTGTAGCAGAATAGGACCATCAGCCAGTCTTTCTGTAAGGCAGAATTCTAGCTCTGGTCACAAGGGCTGTTTAATTCAGATGCATTGACAATGTTGTTTCTGGCCTCACTGATGCTGGGGTGCTTATATCCACCTTTATTCAGGGGTTCTGGAGCCCTGGGCCAGGAAACTCTAATGCCAAGAGCCGCTGAAGGTGACTCATGGCCTCTTAAATAAACAAGATGTAGTGGACTGCTCTGTTCATGGGATTTTTTTCTTTTTGCCTCTGAGCCACTCCTACATGCCTCTTCATGGGACAGTTATTACTGAATCAGATTTTCTTTTTCATCAGCTCTGGTCAGTTTCCTGGACATCAGCTTGGCCCAACCAGACCTCACACCAGAAATCCCTATTAAGCAGCACAGTGAGATCTTTCCCGGAGCCCTTCCTTCTAGATTTTTCCATACCTAAGTATGGGGGAAATTTTTTTTCCTACCTGCTTAGTGACTGCAAAATCACTAAGTCTAGGCTTTCTTTTCTCATTTGCCTGGAATACCACCCTGTAGCTTTCCCCTGGATTGTCAGGTCACTCAGTCTGGCCCTTAGTTTACCCCCAAGAGAGATCAGGGCACCTTAAATCCACAAATGCAATACACTTGCTACGAGAAACAAAGAGCAGGGTCAAGTACACTAGGTGAGATCTCCACTCATTTTATTTTACTTGAATGAATCAGGACTGCTGAACATCTGTGGCCCTGGAAAACACAGCTGTCAAAAATTGTAGGGTAGGTAGGAGTAGTTCAGTAGTGGTGTATAAGATGTGGGTGAGAGTTCAGAGGCAACATCCATCTGAATTCTCAGATTGACCTGCACATTCATTACTTATCCACAGACCACACAAAGGACCAAGCAATAATCACTCTGGAACCATGATTAAAGGGTGTGTGATTGGTCATTTATGGCAAAAGCTGGGATCATCATACAGTTGAACTCAGTCTCTGTTGACTGTATATCTTTATATTAAGTAATACTTTTTTGGCAATTAAATAAAGTAACATTCAATAGAAAGATAAGTGCTGACTGAGGAACTTGAGGAAACCTTTTTTAATCTTAAGAATTGCTTAAGCATTCTCTTTTAGAAAACTCTTGGAAAGCAAGATGCATACATTAGAGTAAGTTTGAAATGGCCTCCAGCCTGCAAGTCAGGCTGAAAACATAGATATTCACTACTGTTTTCCCTCTGTCCCCCAGAAATTTCACTTGTCAAAACAAGGAAAAGATATGACTTTATCATTGTGGTAAATGTAAAATAAACTGGGAGCCATGACCCAGCCTATACCCATCTCACTTATAAAATAGTCATGGATTCTGAAAGCAAGATGGCTGTTTCCTTTTAAAAAAAATATATGCATACACTGATTAACAAATGAGTATTAACTAGTCCCAAGTGACAAGCTTATTTCCTACAAGGGCCAGTGAAAGCCTTTCCTCCACAGCCACAGGCTGAACCCCTAATCCAGCTATCCACCTTGCAACGTATACAGTACCAGTCCAACTTCAGATGGATTGAGAAGCAAATCCATCCTCTCTTCTAGCTAAATATCTCATAGCTTGCATCCTACTAATGATGGTGCCTTCACATGGAAAAAATGGCATTTTTGTTTCCTAGAAAATAATCGGTCATTCTACTTACCCCCTCTAAGCTTCCAATTATCTCATTCAAAAGTTTATAGGAAGGGAGATTTTGCCGAGAAAATATTGCATTTCATATTCCATGTGATTTTCAAGTGCTCGTGTTTGACATTGCCAAGTAGGAAACAATTTTAACGCGCCAATGCTAATGTGAAAACGTAGGCCAAGGTCTCAGAGATGACAACATAGCTTGAAGGCTGTGAACCATGTCTGCTCTGTACTTCTCACTTCAGGTGAAGTTCAAGTGTGAAAAATATTGTTTACCATACTGCCTATAATAGCATTATCAAAGTCAAAAAATTCAACTGTGTATCTACCTTTTGAGGAATGACTACATTTTTTTTATGAATTTACAAGTTAGATGTTTTATTTTATTTTAGGTTAATAGTAATTGACAAATATATCCTTCATTTGTCAACCTTATATAGAATCGATTGCAAATAAAGCATAAATCCACTTTAGGCATATCCTAGTGGGTTTATTTTTATTCTTTATATTTTGAGACAGAGTCTCACTCTGTGGCCTAGACTGGAGTGCAGTGGTGTGATCACGGCTCACTGCGGCCTTGACCTCTCTGGGTGCAGGTGATCCTCCTATCTTAACCTTCCAGGTAGGTGGGACTAAAAGCATGCACCACCACACCCAGCTAATTTTTGTATTTGTTGTAGAGGTGGGGTTTCTCCATGTTGCCTAGGCTGGCCTTGAACTCCTGGCCTCAAGGGATCTGCCTGACTTGGCCTCCCAAAGTGCTGGGATAACAGGTGTGAGCTACCACTCCTGGTCCCTAGTGGGTTTATTAATCGAGTGCATTAGAAAGGCCCTTCCTAAAACTTTTCCATGTGTTTTGGACCCAGAAAGGAGCATTTTACTAGGGTGCTAAGGTAGTCTGCCTACCACAAAGCCTTGGCAATTTGAAAAGCACTCTTTCAATCCCTAAATTCACTTTTTTGAAGAGGCCCATCTAGTCTCTAACAGTTGGGAAAAAAGATTGTCTGTTGAGAGTTTGCCTGCATGCTGGAACAGATGAAAACTTTTTCCCACCCCCCACCTCATTTCTAGAACAGCATGACCAAGTTTTCATATTTATGGCTTCTTTATCTTAACAGAAACGAAACTCTTTCATTAAATCCTGCAGAGGTGTGAAACCTGAGTTCTACCATACATGATGTCATCAATATTGGGCAAAATTGTTTAGGAAATGTTGAAAGGGAGAGAAGAAACCCCAACCTGCCTGCTTTTCCCCCTAATTTAATAAAGTTACTCAGCCTTCCGAGCCCAGTGTGGTTTTCTTGAATTGCACAGCTGTTGCACAACCGAGAACAACCTAGATCAACGCTGATCTTTGGCTAAAATGAAATAAAGGACTCCGTAGAATGAAAAGTTAAGTGCCCAGTCACTGGGACCATCTCTGGGTGTATTCCCCCTCCATGGAAGGTAAGAAGCCCAAAGAAGGTGTACTGCACATTAAAGGAAAAAGAAAAATCTTCAAACAATTGGCTTGGGAACAGACACATAAGACAATCCAACTAGAAAGCTACTGTGTTTCTCATCTTTCACCCGCCAGCATGGAATTAGATTCTTTTTGGAGGATTTGGGCTGGCAGCACATGCTGAGACCCGAAGTAGGAGCTGTGCTATTTTGCAGGCTCCCACCTCACCCCACCTAGACTAATGCTGTAGGTTGGAGTGGGTAGGAAAGAATTAGATCGTTGTAGTCTATTTTTCAGGATTTTCATTCCTTTTGCTCATTTGAAACAGTTGACTCCTTCAAGCCTTCAGGTTCCTAAATCTTTCCTTTGCCGTTTATCAGGGCTAGAAGGATCACTAAAGTTGATAGGAAGTAAATATGTATTGGACTGATTACAGTGACTGGTGTTGATAGAATACCAATCTGGATCTTTCTTCCACCCCTGAGTTTTTTCAGCATTTTCATTTTTTAATATAATATAGGGCCCTATCTAGCAGAAGAGGAAATAAGTGACAAATTATCTTATTAAATGTTTTAGTTCCTTAGTGAAAGTTTACATACAGATCAATTATTAAATAATTATTATATAACATAGTTTAGATATATATGAGATTTAAAACATGAATATATTTGATAAATAATGGATCACATTGCATGTTTTTTGAAAAACTCTGAATTCACCCCTTTCAGACAAAGAAGTTAAGTCCATTTGCCTGGGAGATAAGAAGCAGTCATGCTGGCCTTGCCTTAGCTGCCAGCACACTGTGCATGATCATCTGAAAGTTGCTCGAGAACTTGCTGCTGTTATATTCCCATTGGAGAGGAAATCAAGTCCCTGCCTGCCTCTCACATTCCCATCAGAGGGCAGGAGGTACACCCAACTGGACCAATACTTTTCTTACTTGGTCAGCTGTTACAGCCAAGAGTCCCTGCATGGCTCCATTCACCGCTTCAGGCTAACCCATTCTCCGTACAGCAACTTGACTTATTTCATGTTCTGGTTAATAGACTCTGACTGCTGTTTCTACCTTTACTAACTTTTCTGGCTGTGGCTTCTTTCTTGACATTTCTATTTGAACAAATCTCTGGTCTTAGACCCTACTGTCGATCCTATCCTGTCGATGCCTGCACTAGATACTTTTGTTTGCTTCCCAATCATCCTTCCTCCTTCTCCCACCCACATAACCTTTCTTCCCATTGGGGAGTTTCTCTTCTCTGCTGTGAGTTTTCTCACTGTAAGCTGTAATCATGCCACTGTAGCTCTACTTTTAGTGGTGATGCCTGATTGGTTCAAACCAATAAGTGTATCCCACCCCTCCTTGGCCACAGGGATTAGTTAAAGAATGAGCAGAACAGAGACAGATACAAGAAGAAGTATTTGATGGAACATCTGTGAAAGAAAAACTTGTCCGTATTTTCCTGGAGATACTGAGGAGAACGTTTTCTTTTCCTACTAGATAGGAGAAATACAGAAGTGCCTGGATACCTGCTAGCAGCCACTTGGTGACTCTAAGGGAAGAGCCTGTGAAGAATGAAACCAACACCAAAGAGGCAGAGCTGAGAAGGACAGAGCAAGAAACCGGATCCTGGTTATAGTCTCAGAGTTGCTGCTTATGTAGGAGACATTGAAATAGCTGAAATGGACAGATGAGGAAGCCCCGAAGAAGGCAGTAGCAGTGAGAGAAATTAAAGGAGTAGACTTCACAGAATGTGAACATGAGAGAGGGAGGCATTGAAGATGCAGGAAGAAAAGATCCATTTTTAGAATAAGGTTTTGCTCTAGTAGGAGTGGATAGGGTCCAGGTTATCGGTAGAAGGCTAAATCATGTGTAGGGAGAGGTCTACTTCTACTCCAAATGAGGAAAGAAAGCAAGAAAAAATAGGCATGTTGATAAATTTACAATCAGTCTGATTTTCAGTTTGGACTAAGATATTGCACACATTAGTTCATTCAATCATTTGTTCATTTACCCATTTAACTACTTACTGCCAAGCATTGAGTTACATGCTAGGCATACAAAATGGTTCCTTGATAACCCTTCTTCCCACAATTAGCTATGTCAAGCTGACTTTCTGTGAAGATTTGGAACCTTCCAGAAGGTGTACTTGCATATTGTATTCAATTTTCCAAATTTGAAATCAGCTCCAAGCTAGTCATGCTAGAATTTCATGCATTTCTCCTAGAGACACACTTAAATTTCTTCAAAGCCTAGAGACTGAACCCAATGCTTTAAGTACAGATGTGGATCACAACTCTGTTGCCTCTTTTGCTGATGCAATGTGAGGCCAACATCTTAGCAAAGGGGCCCCATGGTTTTCTTCCCTAAAAGTAGCCAGTCCCCAATTCCTCAGACTTTACACTAGCCCACTTTGCCGGAGTTTGCAAGAGCTGCAGTTAGCCAGCTTCTTCTGGACATCATATTGTTTTTAGACAATGTCGAGCGCTGATGGGTGGAGAAGCAAGAATGCTTTTTCAGTGGTCTTGTTTGCAAGCCTTTGATGTTCCCTCTAAGTCATACTGTGTCAGTGGAAATGTTGGTCTGAGGACACTGGCAATTCTTTCAAAATGCACAAATGCTGAGTGTATGTTTTTAATGGCTTCAAGCAATGAAAATCATGTTTAAAATAATTATAAGTAGCAGCTCATTAAAGCAAGGAGGCTGAGGGCCCGGATGGCCACTGGCCTGTAGCTGTGCTTGGGAGAGCATTGTGAAAGGGATGCTTAGGTCAATGGAAGTTCCTAAGAACTTCTGAGAAAATTCTGGTATAATCGAAATCAGCTGCTGCCTCTGTGGTGCAGATGCCCCTGAAAATGGGTCATTATACATTAACTGGGAAGAAACATGGTCCCTTAGGAAAAGGGCAATTAAACACCAATGCAGGAATGAGCATATTAAATGTTTAAAGAAGCTAAAATTTAAAAAAGCCCAATAAAGTGATTTCTTCAAACTAGAAACCTACAGAGATTGAAGCTTAGTATCCAAAATGTTGGGCCAAAGCAAATTCTCCAAGGGTATGTTGAACTGGTAGTAGTGAGCTGATGGAGAAGAAAAGAAGCTTCCAGAAACCGTGCAGACTATGGTCAACCAAGGAAGAAATGGGTGGATTAGGGATGCTGTAAGCATATTAAGAGGATAAGAAATTCCAGCATCAGAAGGAATAAAGGAGTCGGTCATTAAAATGAATTAGAGATTAATCGAAATAAAACTTAAGAAGGCTGAGCCTGTTGATCTGCTATCAGTGGGACTTGTTTTAGCAGGGAATTTCAGGGGCTTTATCACAAGATAATATGGATAAAAGTTGCTCTTAAGTCTTTAAAGGGATACAACCAAATAAAGTAATCCTGCAAGATGACTTTCCTTTTACAACGACCCATATTCAAGACAAAAAAATTATATATATATATGCATAAGAATATTGTATCTTTTGCAAATAAATATGCAAAATGTATCATCTTTGTGCTTCATTTTTCTCTAACTCTGGGGAAAAAATCAATTTTGGTCTCCTTCTTCGAGAGAACCAAATCTAAATTTGAGCAGCTCTTCTTGCCAAATAAACTCATCCTTTTAATTATGTTAGAAGTTAGAAGGACACACAGAGGGGGAAAAAGAACATTTTCAAATTTTTTCTTTGCTTGCTTCAATCAGTTCAGATCCTTCCCATTTTAAGATAGCAGCAAGAACTTAAATATTCAGAAACCCAACTTCACCAGAAGCTTGAGTTTCTGAATTCACAACAATGATTATAGGCAATTACAGCCTTTATCTTTTTCTATTAATAGCATAAAGTGGCCAGTTAAAAAAAAAAAAAACTAAAAATCTTACATGGCTTTCTTACTTCCTTTTTATGGAATTGACTACCATGTCCTTTTGCTTTCTACTTATTTATTTCTCTCTTCAGAGACAGGCAGTGAACTGGAATTCTACTTTTGTCTACTATTGGCTCAGTGAAAACAATGGAGTCTTCTTGTGATGACTTCTTTTTATCTTCAAATGTTAATATTTACAATGAGTTTATGCTACACGTCTTTCCTGAGAATGGACCCCATACACCCCCGGCTTTCACTTTCCTGGGTTAACCATCAGGGATCTGGTCCCCAAGACCCTTGCCCAGCTCTTAAAGGCACCAGCAGAGGTAGACCTAGTGCTGGAGTGTTCTAAGATATGACGGTCCTCTTTGGGGCCCTTGCTGACATTCCAAAGGGTGTGCTGCAAAGAAAAAGCCAAATCAGAGACCAGAAGAGGCTCTTCAAATCAGACAGTCTGGCAAGACAGGGTCAGAGTGCCAGTGGCCCTAAACATAAAAGGATAGGGACCTCTATGAAACTGGAGGAGCTACTTTGACTGGGAGTTCCTTCATGCTTCTCCTGGGCCCCAACAGGCTCTGGAGGGTCCTCCAGTGTTGGCTGTTGGGTTTCAGGTCTTGACACACTCCAGAATGCAGGAGGCAGCTTACCATAATGGTTAGGAGCACAGGCTTTCGAATGAAGCAGGCCTGAGAACTAGCAATTCCAAAAGGGCTTCTGGTGTCTACCAACCAACCAGCCTGAATGCACCCAATCTTGGAAGGTAAGCAGGTTGGGGCCTGGTTAGTACTTGGAGGGGGAGTCCAAAGAGGACTTTTGAGACTCGTAAAAAGTCTTTCCAAGAGCTGGGCGTTTTGAAAAACAAAACACCTGAAGGAATAGGAGCCTTCAATTGATTATATATATATATATATATATATATATATATATACAGATATATATATATATACACACATATATATATATATATATATGTATAAACTTATAGAAAAGAAAATTGATAAGGGTCCAATGGCTTATCTACATAGATCCAATAAAGTTTGACAGAGATGGGAGAGGAGGAGCTAAGGAGAGAGAGCAAAGGCAGCTAAAATGTGGCCTCTTCCCTGCGAAGGGGTGCTGCTCCTTCCCACTAACCTGGGGAGGAAGTAGGGGGCTGGACAATAGGAATCTCAGACAAGTGGTCAAGTGACTCACTGCCTGGGAATCTGAAAGGGCATCAGGCCTTGTAGAGAAGACTTTCATGACAGTTTAGGTAGGGGGCTTAGATTACTCTGATAGCAGCCAGTTCTAAGCAGGAAAGGCTGAAAGAGGGGTGTGAGAGCAAATGGTACAGGAGACATCTTAGTAGGCCTGTGGACATAGAGGTTGCCTGTGGACTGGATGTCGCCCCCTCCTCACTGAATGTCATGTAAATCTCTGCCAGCCAAGAGGAAAGGTGAGGAGAGGCCAAACCTAAAGACATTGATTTCAAAGCCAAAAGGACTGAGATGTCAGCAAGGTGTCTGAATTTACCTGGGTATAGCTAGATTTTGTCAGTAGGCTAAATGGTGGCTTAAAAGATAATTTAAGCTCATTAATAGAAAAACCATCAAATGTATAGCTTTTATATACCTAAGTTTGTGGCTTGCAAATTTTGCCCTTGGTAAAATATTTAGTACTGTGAGCCTTTCAGTTTGGGCAAAGGAGTCATTAAGATTTAACATACTTGATAATCAGGACTAAAGATTTGTGGTTAAAAAAAAGAAAGAAAGAAAGGCAGCTTGGAGAGTGGAGTGACTCAATATTCAGTGAGAAATAAATGATGCTTTGTTTATTTATTTATTTAGATAAGGATCTCATTCTGTCTCCCAGGTTGGAGTGTAGTAATATAATGATAGCTCACTATAACCTCAAACACCTAGGCTCAAGTGATCCTCTTGCCTCAGCCCCCTGAGTTGCTAGACTATAGGCATGTGCCACCATGCCTGGCTAATTTTTAAATTTTTATTTTGTAGAGACAGGATCTTGCTATGTTGCCCAGGCTGGTCTTGAACTCCTAGTCTCAAGTGATCCTCCTGCCTCAGGCTCCCAAAGTACTGGGATTATAGGTGTGTGCCACCACACTTGGCCAGAAATGAGGCTTTGAATTTAAGAGACAACCATGAAGAATGAAAAGAAAGCATGGATTCAAAATATGTCCCAGATATTAAAAGAATTCAGAAACTGATTGACTGTAGAGTGCAAAGTGAAGGGACAATCCAAAGATTGAAAATTCCTGAGTTCCTGGACCAAAGGTGAAATCATCAAGGAAGTATAGAAAAGCAAATGATGATGTGGGAGATGATGAGTTTATCTTTTAAATAATTTGTCCAGTGTTTTCACATACATCAACCAATAATCAAAATAGCCATGTGAGAAAAACAATTTTGTAGATGTAAAAATGGATGTGCTGACTTGTGCACAAATATTCATAGCAGCACTATTCATAAAAGCCAAGAAGTGGAAACAACTCAAATGTTCAACAATTCAGCCAAAAAACGGAATGAAATACCGATGCATGCTAGGACATAGATGCACCTTAAAAACATTACACTAACTGAAATAAGCCAATCATAAAATGCCATATATCGTATGATTCCACTTACATGAAATATCTAGGATAGAGTAATCTATAGAGACAGAAAGTAGATTAGTGGTTTCCAGGGGCTATTGAGGAGGATTTGTGGAAATGCAAGTAGCTCATGTGTACAGGATTTCTTTCAGAGGGGGATAAAAATGTTTTGAAATTGATTGTGGTGATGTTTGCAGAATCCTGTGAATATACTAAAATACATTGACTTTACACTTAAATGGATGAATTGTGTATTATACTAATTATACCTTAATAATATTTTTTTGTTTTCTTTTTTTTTTTAAGAAAAAAAATGGATTTGCAGAGAGCCTAAGCAGCTTGTTCAAGCTGATGCAACTACTGAAGGGGTCTAGGATTGTCCAAAGGTGAGTACATAGAGGCTCAAAAAAAAAAAAAAAAAAAAAAAAAAAAAAAAAATTCCAGGTCTGCCTCAAATTGCATCATTTTTGAGACAGATTGGGTAGGCATTTTCCTTTGGCCTACTTTCAATGCATACTTGGCCAAAGTTGGTATCCAAATTTAAATTCAAATCTACAACTACATAGACTTGTTTCTATTGTTTCTAGTAGAATGTCATAAACTCAATTCCATAGAGGTAAACAGATATAAAACTAGGTTAAGAATGTTCTGATAAAATATATTGAATAATGTATTAGTTCATTCTCACACTGCTATAAAGAACTGCCTGAGACTGGGTAATTTATGAAGGAAAGAGATTTACTTGGCTCATAGGGCTAGGGAGGGCTAGCTCCATAGGACTAGGGAGGGCTCAGGAAACTTACAATCATGACCTGAGAAGGACCAAACATGTCCTTCTTCACATGGTGGCAGGAAGGAGAAGTGCTAAACAAAAGGGGGGAAAAGCCCCTTATAAAACCATCAGATCCCATGAGAACTCATTATCACAAGAACAGCATGAGGGTAACCATCACTATGATTAAATTACCTCCCACCAGGTCCCTCCCATGACATGTGGGGATTATGAGAACTAAAATTCAAGGTGAGATTTGGGTGGGAACACAGAGCCAAACTCTATCAAATGATTAGATTTTTAATGGTCAGAAAAAGAAAGAAGTTGCAAAACTTTGGTTGCCTAATGAATCACATACTGTAGAGAGTAGAATGCCAACACTAGCCTAGATGGCATGGATGGAGCCCCAAGTTTCTCTTGTGGTAGATAATCAAGCTAAGGCAGAATGTGGTTCAGTGTCTTCCCCAAAGTCAATTGTGCCACTGAGCGGTGTTGGAAGCAAAGGCCAAAGACCTTTTTAGGGTATAGTGTTTTGACACCATGTTACTGGGGGATGTTTCAAAGATTTTCTTAATTATTGACAACAGGTTTTTAACTTAGCATCAGAAAACAATACTCTGATTCAGAATTTAAGAAAAAAAAGTGGTTAGAACAATTGTATTATTCAAAAAAGCAAAGGAAATCCTAGTCCCAGGTATGTAAAGATTAATAGATTCTCTATATCCCATAGTTGTTTTCATTTCCTATACAGTAAAACCATCTTGAAACACTAAACCCAAAACATAGTCTGTACATGACAGCAAAGAAACTTTTAGAAAAAAGAATAAATTGCTGAATGCAAGTGCAGACTGTAATTTCTTGACATGGAATGGAAGCAGATGTGCCCAACTTAACATCATTATTAAATTTGTTTCCAAGTGGCATTTTCTTCTCCTTTTGTGGGAGGGAGGGGTCTTGGCACAAAGTTCTCATTTCTGTTAACCAAACAACCCTGTTTCTGTATATGCTATGAACAGTTAAACTTGGGTCGTGCATTAATTGTGAATAAAGGTTTAAGCTATAGACCTAAGTTCAGGGTGTTGTCTCTACTACATGTGGTTTTAAGATGAGGCTGTTAAATAAGCTGGACCACTCCTTTGAAGCAGTAGGATGTGAGAGTCTGTTGTACCTTTAGCATCCTCTAGCACTATTCATTAAACTATGGTATGAAGTTGCAAAAGGTGAGTATCTATCTATCTATCAATCATCTGTTTGTCTATCTGTCATGGGTAGACCACAAGGCTAAGCATGCTGGCTACCATCACTGATGGAAGGGCAATGCAAATTAGGCATCTTCCCCACTGTGCTGGAATGGAGGAAGAGCAGCTCTGAGAGGTTCAGGAACTTGCCTGTAGTCACAGTTGGGAAGTGGCAAAGCTAGAATTGCAAAGTTCTGACTACAAAGCTGGAGCACTCTCCACTATGTGTGAAAGCTTGCAGCCTGTCCTATGCACCCCCTCAGTTTACAGGAGAAATTGTAGTGAGGGAACTTAAGGGACTGCCCAACATGAGATTTCCTAAGGTTGGTGATGAGGGTGAGACATCCACGTGGTCTCACCTGCAGGCTGATGATGGGGGAGGCAAAAAAGATTAAAGTAGCTGAGAAACGTCGCTTTTAAAACTAAGTGAAAATGCTGGAACTCCACGTTTGTGGATTTGTTCTGAAGCCTGTTCCTAGCCTAGTAGAGGGGAACTCCTACAATTCTACATAGTGCATTCTCAGGCACCTGTCAGGGGAGACAAGCAAGACACACATTGACCGGGGGGCCTAGCTGCAGGGAGACCTGAGTACCCATTCCAACTGGCCCATGGGAACGGCTATTTCTTTATCTGTGAATCTTGCTCTTACCTTCTTACATAGAACCTTTTGTAATAGAAGCAAGAACCTTGGACTTGTCCTCAGGATACCTAGTTTGGAGATTGGGTGGTTGTTGCATACTACCCCTGTGACTTATGGGATGCGAGCTCACTTCTCTTCTACTCAGTTTCTTTATCTATAGGCCGGGCATGGTGGCTCACATCTGTAATCCCAGCCCTTTGAGAGGCCGAGGCGGGCGGATCATGAGGTCACAAGTTTGAGACAAGCCTGACCAACATGGGGAAACCCCGTCTCTACTAAAAATACAAAAATTAGCCAGGCGTGGTGGTGCTCGCCTGTAATCCCAGCTACTTAGGAGGCTGAAGCAGAATTGTTTGAACCCAGGAGGCGGAGGTTGTAGTGTGTTGAGATCGCCCCACTGCACTCCAGTGTGGGCGACATAGCAAGAATCTGTCTCAAAAAAAAAAAAAAAATTATCCCCCTCCTGTAGAGATGTCCCTTTGTATCAGATATGATCCCCAACTCATGTTTCTAACATGGAAGAAGTTTTGAACTGTTCCATTCTAGATCCTTCAAATACTTTTCTGTTGTATGCCTGTGATCATGCATTTGTGGGGCTGAGAGGCTGAGAGGAAGTCTATGGCTTGAGACCTTTGAACAAAGCAGGGGTCAACACACCAGTTCTGCTTTTATATGGATCCTTTGAAGACCATACTCCAATATTCTGAGCTGCATATGAAATACAGGCCAATGGGACTGGGGCCTAAAATGGTGATATATGAATACTTAAAAATATACAAGTCACTCAAAGGAACGGTTCAAATGGCTAATAAATTTGGAATGAATACAAAGACATACTTTTCCATGCAGAGTGTGGTCGACCTGTGGAATTCGCAGCTGCAGGAGGTAATTGAGTCAAATGCTGTGGGTGGATTTCATAGAGTTGGTGTGGCAGACAGCTGCTGAGGCGATGCAAATTGTGCTGTTAAAATTATGCTCCGGTTAGACATTCACCATTGTAGCAAGGGGGCAGAGTCTGTGGGACTAGAGGCACAAATGGAGTAGCAGCTATTTTTACTGAAGAGCCTTTTATTTTTCCAAAGTAAATCCTCACCTCACTCCTCTGAAGTAAAATGAAAAGGAGGAGAGGGTGGTTAATGTGAGCTCCTCTAGTTGAATGTATATCAAAAGAGAGGCACATTTGTAGATTTTTTTCTAAAAAAAGAAAAATGATGCAAAGTTTCTTTATACCTTAGGTAAGTTGAGCTCTCATGGGATCGCATATTTTCAACTAAACTTTCCAAACTGAAGGTTCTTCAGAGCAGCCTGATCTATTTTTTCCTAGCTGGTTCTGCAAAGATAGAAACACAGAGCTGTTTTTGCCTCTAAGTAATTCTGTTGACTCACTTGACCTTGAACTGGATGGCTGAAAGGGTCTTCAGAGGACCCTTGTCCTCCAAGCCCACCTCACGTCTTCAGGAATCTTCTGGGAATTCTCTGGGATTGTTGCAACTCTTGGATTATATATATATATGCAAGCAAAGGAAACATGAAGTATCTAGAATTTTAACATATTTTCCTTTAGGGCTGGACAGATGCATCTAAATCACAGGTCCCAGCGTTCTGCTTTGTGGATGAAGCTTTGGTGTTCATGATGACACCACCACCCTTCTCTCTGTCTGCTTACTCTCGGCCCTTGTCCGCTCATTCTGAAATCCTGGCATTAGCAACTCTTCAGAGCCAATGGCCCGGGTTCTTGATTCTCATCGTTCTGGCTAGTCATGGGTTGTGGCTGGAAGATAAAGGAAGTGTAATGATGACAACGTGACTCTCCAGAGGACTTTGAGGAACCTCAGCCAAAGGTCTTGGGGTGACATCAGCCTGTGGGCTGCAGAAAGTCAGCCTGGATACTGACATTAGCACCTGGGTCCACGTTGTGCCCTGTAGAGACTTATATTTTATAAGATGAACACTAATCCTTTTCACTGGTACAAAAAGAGCCCACATTACCAAATCCCATGAAATAGGGCTCTCTTCTCAAGGGGAAAATAGAATTCACCATGCGTGGTTTTTATCTCTCTTCTCTCTCTTTCTCTCGTGTCTGTGCGTGTGTGTGTGTGTGTGTGTGTGTGTGTGTGTGTGTGTGTGTGTGGCTGGACTAAGAGAAATCTCTATTCCCTGGGTACAAAACCAGAGAAGCCTCGTGAAAGACTAAAGAACCCCAAAGACAGATGATGGACAAACCTGCCGTCATTTCGGGTCTGTCAAAGCTTCAGCTCATTCGCATGTTTCTGAGTCAGTAAAACCAAAAACATATTTTTCCAAACACATTTCCACCCTCCCATCATTTTTAAAATCCTGTGTAATTTAAGGGAAATTCAATCCATATGCTTTTGATTTGTTTACACTTGTATCATCAAAATATGTTTTTAAAGAGCTTGTGGAGATCCCAAAAGGCTCCTCAGCCTTTTAAATGAGCCTTTTAAAGCTTTTTTCCCCTCTTAGTAACAGGAGGTTGCATGTTGCCAAGGGTAAATGAACTTGAAAATGAAGAGGTTTGTGCTGGGCTCAGAATTTTAAATCTACCACTTCTGCTTGGGGTTTAAATTCTAAAATTGGCTTCTGGAGGCTGGTTTTCTCTAGGCACTGTTACCTGTCAGGGATTAACAGGGGACTTGCGGTGAAACAACTGCAATAGCCAGAACAAGGGGCCAGAGAACTCCAGAAACGACCAAAGAGAGAGCACAAGGATGAAGTTTTTTCCTTTTCCTTTCAAAAGAAAAAAAGAGTGAAAGAAAAGGGAAGGTAAGAGAAATAGAAAGAAGGAGAAGGAGAAGGAAGGAAGGAGGGAGGGAGGGAGGGAAGGAAGGAAGGAAAGGAGGAAGGAAAAAGAAGCAAAGCAAAGCAAAAAAATAAAAGCCCATCTCTAACAACCCAGAATGTCCCATTCTGTCCAGGCAAAATGACAGTGTAAAGTTGTCCCAAGAAATTAATACTGACTATATTTTCCTGTATCTTTGAGATCTTTAAACTGTTCTTCACAAAATCCTCTGTATTGCATGGGATCATTACTCTTGATGTTGAAAGGGAGACTTTTTCTATTTTTAAGGTGACAAAACTGAGCTGGTTTACACAATTAGAGAGAGGCTATACTGGGAATAGAGCTGTTTCCTGATTCTTGCTCACTCCACCTTTCTTTCAACCCCATGCCCTATTTACAGATGAGAAAAT
Organism: Ateles fusciceps; assembly: GCA_036589455.1. Taxonomy (NCBI): domain Eukaryota; kingdom Metazoa; phylum Chordata; class Mammalia; order Primates; family Atelidae; genus Ateles; species Ateles fusciceps. The sequence goes on from JAZHEH010000078.1 coordinate 16,539,535, forward strand.
GTAAGTAATGCATAGAGTGCAAGCTCTTTATGAGCAGAGACTACCTCTTTATTCCATCTTCTTAGGATCCCAACACCATTTGGTATTGTGCTTTCACACAGAGGACAAAGTCAATGATTATCTGGAGGAGAGTAAACAATCAGATCCATGTAAACTAGATGAAGAATTCAGAAGAGCTAAGTATACACAGACACAGACACACACACACACACACACACACACACACACACACACACTGTTAGGCATTAGGAATTTGTTTTTGCTTGAACAATTCAATTCTCTTGTCTCTCTCTGGTTGTCCTATCTAGCCCATCACTTGGCTTTGTCAGATATTTCAGGCCCAAACATTTCCAGAATACCATCATCATCAGTTTTACTTTCATATCTGAAATCAATGTCTTTAATTCTGCAACTCAAAGAAATGGAAGGGAATACAAAACAGAACAAAATTCTTTTAATGACTTACAAATTGTTCCAGCATGATGATCAAATATGCCCCAACTGGGTGTATACATGTCTCTGACTTTCTCGTGGAGGCAATGCTGGGACCGGAGCACACAGCAAAACCCTCAATCTGTGATTTCTATATTGGCAAAATGCAAACTAATCAGTCCAAAGCCTGTGAATGAGATGTGTTCACAGATTTGTCCCTATGTTGACATTTCTCATTTCAATCCAATGTATTTTAACTGATGGCTTCTACCCATTTTTGTGAGGCCCATTAGACGTATTAAAATAACATATACAAACACCAACCATTCACCTTAGAAAGTAAATAGAAGATGTGAGTAGGATTTTTACATTTTTAGATTCAATGACAATGACAACAAAATTCCCAAAAGCCTATTTAGTATGCCAGGTGAAATTTCCAGAATTTGGTGGAGTATCTCTGTCTTTCTACTGAGATGTAAGGATATAAATATGTTCTTTCTACATGCCCATAAAGACACATGTTTACATGGAGTAACATCATTCTGTAATAGGCTGTGGTCTGCCAGTAGCTGGAAGTTTCTCTGCATTTTAGGAGTCTTTCATGTAGGTAATTGGGAATGGTTTTCCTGAGAAGACCAGAGGAAGCTGAGCAGATCAGCAGGCAAAGAATATTGATCATAGAAACAGAGCTTGGTAAGAGCTTTCATGCTTTAGAAGTAAATATTTGTCTTGCCACATCTTCTTTGATTTTGCTTTATTTTGAAATATTCTTATAGCCAGAAGGTTAGAGCTCATCTGGTTCAGTGTTTCTGCAAGTTCCTTAAAGATAAGCCCCACCGGAGGTCTAGGCTTCAATGCACATCTACGAAGTCAGCATTTCCAGGTGAAAGGACTGGCTGAGCATCTTCAAAAACCCTGTATGGAATCTGTATCACTGGGGACGAAACACTGACTGGGTACCTTGCATGCATCAGCTTCGTGGCCGAAGTGGGTGAACACTGGGGACCCTCACTCCTCTCTGTGTTTTTTCCACTTTACCCATGTGTGTCTTGGTGAGCACAATTGGGCTTTCTAGAAAGATCCAAAATCAGAATGTAGGAGGCTGAAAATTTGGACCTGTGTGTGCTTATATGTGTCTTACATTTTCTCAGTCTCGATCTCCCCACCTATAGCATGCAGAGTTCAGAGGAGATTCCCGAGGCTTTTGCAGCTTTCCAGGTATAAGAGACAACTGTAAGCCTTACCGTACACACCATAAAAGCAGAGGCTGCTTCTTATTGATCTTAAATCCCCACACCTAGCACATAAAAATGCCCAACAAATGTCTATTGAAGAAGGAAAAAAAAAAACCCTGTAAGAATGTAGGATATTAAACTAGGTGGTCCACAAAACACAACCTTTTTCATTTCCAGGCTTTTACATGTAACAGTGATTTTATAAAAGTAAATCTGTTGTTACAGAGCCGTATTATTATAAATGTTCATTATATACTTGGGCGTTTTGTTTCTCTGACACATCCATGAAATCTTTCTATGTCCTTGGGTTTGAGTTGTTTAGAAATGAGTCAGTCTCTTTAAGAATTCCTAGGAAAGAAACCTCTTACCTTTTCTCAAATGTTCAACTTCAAATACTCAAGCCTTTAAGTCACATCCTGTTTCTTTAAAAACGGAACACAGATAAAACTGTTGTTTTCCATTTAGCATTTTCAGATGTGCTGGGGAACAGACCATTTTGAGGAAAGCATGTTACAATTTAAAGCCTTACAATTTAAAAATTCATTTAAAAAACCCAGGAGGCCAACCCATCCTCTGTGAGGCTGCTATTAATTTAAACCTCCTCTGTGGATAGAACACAGGTGCAAGGCTTTGAAGGAGTCAGGAAATGAAGCGATGGAAGACATCAGGCTCTGGCCTAAACCATGACTTCATGACTTGCAAGATGACTGAAGCAGGGGCTGGAGCGAAGGAGAATCATATGTGGGTGTAGTTCTTCAGGTAAAGCTAGGAGGTCAGTAAGGATGCTTTTCTGCATCAGGTCCACATTTGATGGCTTCAGAGGATGATAGAGGGAGTGAAGCACCCTACAGAAGGGGTGAGAAGGGAGCACAAGAGGCAGGCCTGCCTGGATAGCTTGGGACGGCCCAGTTCAAGGTCTCTGCTGGCTTACTCTCGACCATTTTACAAAGGATGTGAAACTCCCCCACTGTTGCAGCCTCTGGCACATTCTTTACCCATATTTTGAGAAAAAAAAGCAATCAAGAAAGCAAAGAGCACCCATGTTTGACATGGCACAGACCTGCGGAGGGAACCCTTTTTCAAAAAACTACACGGCTAAGTGCTGTGATGATTTGAACCCTTTTCAGGGTTTTAAGTAAATGGCTAGAAATGAAATTGTTAGCACCAGGGTGGTATCAAGAAAGCCAAAATTCATGACTTGTGACTGGGTTTGTTACATAACCTGTGGGGTGTTACTTGTGAACTGATACTGTCAAGAGCACTCCCAGGGAAGATCAGCACACACAGTGAGAATTCCCAGAGACCACCAGTTTATTTCAGGCATAACCTCTCCTAGGCAGCGATGCAAATGGAGGTTCAACCAACTGAGCAACTTACGGTCAGGGAGATGCCCAAGTAAGGTCTTTGGCTGAACAGCTGAAGGGCAATGCTTGGCCCCAGAAAACAAAGCATCTTATTTCCATTTCCAACCTCTCTCCTGTTTCTCCACATAGCCCTGACCTCTCTTCAATTCATTTTCCATTTCCAATGAATGGAATTAACATGTTTGTCTGTGTGCATTTCCAGTGATTGCATTGTATTGATCATTCTGTTCTCTCTGTTATAATACAAGCCCCTATCCTCTTTATATTTGTACCCAAGCATCTGGTACCTTACAAAATGTCCTATAGTTGCTGACTTGACTGATAGGAAAATCTTGTTGGATTGGAGAGTCTGTTTGATTTAGGCACATCTTTCAGAATGTATCGCAGCAATACTCTTGTATGAATGCCCTGAATGGGCTCATGAGTTACAGATCTGTTGACAGATCTTCCAGAGAAGTAAATAAGAGAAAAGTATTAAAGCTGAGAACAGGGATTAGGTTGAGACACCTATGTATAGGGGGATTCTTCTAGCTATTTGCAAGTTTTCTGTATAAAACTGATGGGATCATGACTCAGTCACCTCTTAAACAACTGGTATAATGCTTTATTTATACGAAGTGGGTAGTTTGTAAATATTTTGTAGAATAGACATGGGAAAATATGTCAATCACTTCAATGCCTATTGTAGCCACTGTCTCATTCATTTTCTCTGTCCGTGAAATAGACCAAGATCAGACTGAACCTTCATTTGTCTATTTCAAAACCTGTGTCTGAGCCCGTTCTCCTCTTCAAATGGGAAAATCTATAGACCTCGATAAAGTTGATGTCTGGAAATCTATGTGTGCTCACCCAGCCCACCCAGTGATTTCATTCACAGGATTCTTCACCTCTTCCCTAGATAGTAGGATCTTAGTGATGGAAGCCACCAACAATCTACTTACATGAAAAGCAGAGGCAAATAAAAATGCAGTGTACTCTCCCAGTGAAATGGCCCAGAAGTACAGTTGCAGCCAAAATGAAAGAATTCTCATTCTAGCTCTTTGGCCACCCAGGCTGCTAAGACTTCAGAAAAGTCAGGAAAAAGACTCTCAAGGAGAGAATAGAGCAAAAGATGCTCTTCAGACAATCTGACAAAGCCAGCAATTTTTGCTGTAGATCAGACTAATATGTATTTGGGAGGTAGTGGTACCAAGGAAACCCCTTATAAACAGAAATACCGGCCTTTGGAATTTAAAATAAGTTTTGCTTGTTAGACAGATTAATGACATTCAGAGATTAATAAGGGCTCCATGTGTTCATTCCCTAATGGTTCAAAAGCTTGGGGGTTGGGGTTGGGAGACAAGAGAAAAAGAATGCAAATGATGGTCTGTCCCTTGCACGCATGAAAGTACCATGGGTTAGCTCTGTTTCCTGTGTCCAGGATTCTCTCCTTGTCTTTTTGGAGCTTCAGTAACTGGAGACATATATTTTAGGTGCAAGACTGAATTCCACTTACTAGCAAATAGAAGGCTGCAGGGCAAAGAGAAATAACAGCGTGAAAACACTTCCCTCAGCGCAATTTTCCACAGAGAGCCCATCAGACGATGTGTAGATGAATCCACAGCTTCTCACCACCTCCGTGACTGCCACTCTAATACAAGCCATCCTTGTCTTTCATCTGGATGATTGCAGCATCCCCCTGATAGATCTCTGTGCTTTGTTCTGTGCCCTCCTTCCTTGTTTTCAACCGAGCAGCCAAAGTGGTCCTTTTGCCATGAAACTTGGAGTGTGTCAAGCTTCTGAACCTCTGTGATAGGGTTGCCAGGTAAAATAGAAGATGTCCAGTTATCTGAATTTCAAATAAATAATCAGCAATTTTTTTTTAGCACGAATGCATCTCAAAAGTTACATGGGACATATTTACACTAAAATTTATATGTTGTTTATATTTTTTTCTATATGTATTGCTGCTATAACAGATTTCCACTAACTTAGTGTCTTTAAACCCCACGAGTGTATTATCTTACATCTCTGGAGATCAGAAGTCCAAAATGGGTCTCATTGCACTAAAATCAAGGTGTTGACAAAATTGTAGTTTTTTTGCCTTTTTTAGTTTATAAAGGCAGCATGGATTCCTTAGCTTGTGACACCTTCCTCCATCTTCAAGGGCAGTGATCCAGTTACTCTGAGCTCTGCTTGGACCAACACATGTCTTCCTTCAACTCTTCTGCCTCTCTCCCATCTTCCAAGGACCCTTGTCATGCCCTTGGACCCACCCAGATGATCCAGGATAATATTCCCATTTTTAGCCCCTTAATATAATCCCATTTGCAAAGTCCCACTTGCTATATAAGGGAACACATACCATATAAAGGAATAGGTTCTGGAGATTAGGACATGCACATTTTTGGGGGGCCATTCTGCCTACCACATTGTTTATCTGAATTTCAAATTTCACTGGTGTCCTGGGATTTTGTTTGCTAAGCTTGGTAACTCTAGCCCATGGTTTACATTTCACTCAGAGGAAAAGCCTACTCTCCTCCACTTAGCTAGAGGGCTCTGTGATATGACGCCTTGCTCACTCCATTCTAGCTACACTGGTCTTTCTGTTCCTTGAACCCTTTCAAGCACACTTCTATCTCAGGCTCCTGCTTGGCACTCTCTTCACACCTCTGGGACACTGCCTTCAACTAGGTCCTTGAGGAAATGTCATCTTGCCCATGAAGTTTTCCTTGAGAACCCTCTCTCCACCAATCATGTGCCTTGCTCATCTCCCTCATTTTATTTTTCTCTGCAGCACTAAATGCTATCTGAAGGGCTTATATTGCTTATATTAATATATCTTGTTGATGGTGTCTATTTCCATCTACTCTTTGGCCACCTCTAGGGCAGTTTATCCCCTAATATGTCTTCCATACCTAATAGGTCCGTAGCTCAGCAGACATGCTAAATACATATCTGTTGGCTGAAAGAATGAATGAATGAACCAACAGAGTGGATAAAGTCATGGCAGATCTTTGTCTTGTCAGATCTAAGAAGTACGTGGTTGCTTTTATTTTCTACATTGAAGTGAAACCTCAACAAATTCTATTTTAATAAGCTCATCTAAAAATAGGAGACAGCTCTGCCTTGTGATGTATGGGAATCTATTAATTATTACATAAGACTGGGGGATAAGCAGGTATAGCTTTAGCAGCAGCGGCCTCTCCTCTGCTCTTAAACCTCTGTGCAGTTCTGAGCTGTATCTGTCTCATTGCTCATTGTAGTTGATAGGCTTGGTTCCAGAGAGTTAAAATTTTCCCATGATCTTTGTCATTAAACTAATAACAATAACAATAACAATAACAAACAGGCCTTAAAAAGTCCTTTCAAAACCTTTGAATTCCTTTATCTTTATGTATGGAGTACTCCTTTATTTACTCTTTCAACTGTGAAATTTTTATAGATTTTAATGGTACCGTTCTAGGGAATTTAAATGAAGCTTTTTTCTGAGGGTCACAGGGCCTAAGGATTGACAGAGAAAAGAAGAAGAGAGAGGACTGAGGCTTTTCTGCAAAATAAACCTTACTAAGAAAATACCTCTGTGAGCCTCGGTTCCATAACTAGCAGAGCAGGTCAGAGTCAGGTAGACATCTTGCTGATGGTTTACGTCAAACTAATGTTTTAAACAATATGACAAAAAACAAAAATAATATGAAATAGGAATTACAATTTCAAAATACTCTGAATCTGAAATACAGATTTCAAAATACTCCCTAATGAAGGAAATAATGACAAAAATTTATAACAGAGGTTTCTGAAATATATTTCTCAATACATGAATGAATGAGTGACTGATTAAACGCATGCATCCATGGATTCATCTGTGAATCCCATGTGTCTTGTGGTCTTACCTCTGTTATAACTTTTAGCATAGAGATTGTCCTTTATCTCTCAACATAACCAGATCAAAGCCCTTTGGCCTAGACACTTTAAAAAATACAGATGATAAACATTTATGTAAACATGGATGCCCTGATCTCCAAATTATTCCATGGTTTATCTTAAAATCCCAAGCATTTCAAAAGAATGCTTTATTTTTCCTCCTGCTGACTTGGGAAGCAAATGACTGATTCTGATATTAGACAGAAAAACACAATTCTGTCGACGTTATGCACCTTTCTGCCTCCTCTTCCTGAGCTAGCTCTCTCCTTTCTCCAAACCTGTTGCATTTAATACATGGAATTTCACAGCTTGACCCTTCATTGCATTTATTTTATATTTTCTCTCTTCAAGCATAATCCTTGGGTACCTTACAAGACTGGTCAGTATAAGGTCATGGAAAGATGTAGGGCTTGGAACAGTGAAGACTCGCAGACAAATCCTGAATCTGCTACTCAATATACCTTAGGCAAGTTAACAATTACACATTCTATTGCATTCTATTTGTACCTATAAAATGGGAATTAATATATACTTCATGTCTCGTTGAGAGAATTACACACGACAATGTATGTGGAAAGATTGACATTAAACCACAACACAGTATGTGCTCAATACTTATTTATTTTTCTCTTCAAAGCACAGAAGATATAAATCATATTGCCCACAGATTAGGGGTAAGCATGGAGTAAGTGCTCAATAAATAGTGATTGTTTGGTCATAGTTCAATTGTTGAGCTTGGGAAGCACTTCAAATTTCTCACTTTGTGTCCTTAGTCAAAATTTGATTAGGGTTTTGCCTTCTGTTCAGTGTCAGCCTGGGAACTGTAAATAGGGTGGCACTCTTCTCATCCCCATTGAGTCCCTCTCATACTCAACAGAGGAGTTTAGAAAAGGTGGTTTTCTAGAGGCAACTTACTAAAGATAATTTTCCCTGCTGAGCGGCCTAAGGAGATGTATTTCTTGCAGTGTTAGAGTAGTGATTTCTTCTTAAGGAAGATAAAACCTTTTACCCTTTGAAAGCATCTGGACAAACCAGGTAAAGAATGTACACACAACCAGGTTTTTCAGTTATTGAAACAATCAGAAAGGAACGTGCCAAAAATTAAAATACTGTTTCACCAGAAAGGAACATTGGCACTTAAAGAACAGTTTCTACTCTTGCTAACACCCATAGCTAAATCTGCTGGGCTTCTGCTTTTCTCTAAGTACTTTAGGGACACCAGGTATAGAGGGTGAGCAACATCCATATGGAAGGTAGGGGCATGGACAGTGGGCAAAACTCCCGAGGTCAGGCTTTGCCGTCTTTAACTGTTGGCCTAGAAGATGCGCCCTGCCTTTCTGTAAATTCAGAAGCAGGGGTATCACATGGGAGAACCACTCATGAGAACAAATTTCCCTAGCATAACGACCTCTTTTAAAAATTATATATTTGGTTATAGGCCATTTTGATCTGTATTTATCGGCACTGTGGGCTTTTCAAATGCCTTCACACTTACACACCCACTCTTACTATATAAAAGTCAGATCATGGTTTTGTTTTAAAATAATGTAATTCAGCCTGAATTCAATACACTTCAAATGCCTTCTTGGTTTAAAAAGTGAAGATTTAGCATTATTGATGATTTTTGAAAGGAAACAATGTAAGCTCATCATTACCACCATCATCATCACACACGTGTGTAAGCTGTTACGGAAACAAGGTAAGCTCATCATTGCCACCGTCATCATTACACACGTGTGTAAGCTGTTACGATGTGGCAATGCCATGTTTGTTGGACTTTATTATTAAATCAGTTAATTAAATTTATTATTTCATTTCCATGACATATTTATAAGGCAGGTACTATCATTATTTCCATTTTACAGATGAGGCTCTGACCCCTTAGAAAGGTAAGGGAACTTGTCCAGAGGTCACACAGCTAGAATTTAGTAAACTGAAAAATAAATTGTGTTAATTTTCTGCAGCTGCCATAACAAAGTGTCAAAAACTGGGTGGCTTAAAATCATATTTCTTCATCGCTCTGGAGGCTAGAAGTCTGAAACTGAGGTGCTACAGGACCACACTCCTGAAATCTCCAGGGAACGTGGCTTCCTTGTCTCTTCCAGTTTTTGGCAGCCCCAGGCATTCCTTGGCTTGTGGCCGCATCCCCCCTGATCTCCACCTTCACAGGGCTGCCTTCTCTGTGTGTCTATGTATCTGTGTCCTCACATAGTATTTTCCCTGTGTCTGTATCCAAACTTCCTTCTTCTTATAAGGCTGCCAGTCATCTCAGTCATAATAACCTTATTTTCTTTATTGTTTTGGGATGGAGTTTTGCTCTTGTCTTCTAGGCTGGAGTGCAATGGCACCATCTTGACTCACTGCAACTTCTGCCTCCCAGGTTCAAGGGATTCTCCTGCCTCAGCCTCCCGAGTAGCTGGGAATACAGGTGCCTGCCACCACACCTGGCTAATTTTTGTATTTTTAGTAGAGATGGGGGTTCACCATGTTGGCCAAGCTGGTCTCGATCTCTTGACGTTAGGTGATCTACCTGCCTCGGCCTCCAAAAGTGCTAGGATTACAGGTGTGAGCCACTGAACCCGGCCATAACCTTATCTTAACTTGATTAAATCTGCAACAACTCTTTTTTCAAATAAGACAACATCACATTCCCAGGTGCTAGGGTGCAGGACAGCAACATTTTCTTTTTCCGGGGGACATAATTCAACCCATAATACATACCCAGTCCATCTTGTTGTAGAATTCTTTTTTGTTTGTTTGTTTTAGAGACAGGGTCTCACTTTGTCACCCAGGCTGGAGTGTCGTGACATGATCATAGCTCACTGCAGCCTCAAACTCCTGGGTTCAAAAGTCCTCCTGCCTCAGCCAGCTGAGCAGCTGGGACTACTAGTGTGAACCACTGCACTCAGCTAATTTTTATTTTTTGCTGCAACGGGGCCTCACTATGTTGCCTAAACTGGTCTCGAACTCCTGGGCTCCAGTGATCCTCCTGCCTTGGCCTCCCAAAACACTGGGATTATAGGCATGAGCCACAGTACCAGCCAGAATCCAATTTTTAATGAATTCTTTCCTTGAGGCAAATTCCTAGAAGATTTTGCTCAACGGAAATGAACAGATCCTCAGGTAATCCACTCTGCAGAGGATGATGCTTTATTTAGGGACATGATTTCTGACTTCTTTACTTAACAATCACCTGACTTTATAGACACCACGAAAACCCATCAACAGACTGGGACTCCACAAATAAAGAAAATAAGTCTGTTTTGAATTATTATTTTAGACTCCTTTCTCTTCCAAATTTTCACAGAAGCTCTTTCGCCTCTAATAATCCTGGAACAAGAGAAAACGAGGCCTTCCTTCAGGCTCTTGTTGATCACAGACCCCAGTGAGCAGGGGCAGTTGCTACGGAGGAATGAGGCTGTTCTTTTCCAGGCAAGGGGCAAAGCTTGCTGAGTCTTCAGCGCCTGAGCCCTGTAGCCTGGGAGTTCTTCACCTGTCTCTGCTCCTCTGGGCACAGATCCCTGCCACTAGACTGCTGGGGTAGCCAGACTGGAGTCTTTTTAAAGGTTAGCAAGTTTGTCTGTTGCCATCTGTCTTTCTCTGTGTGTGTGTGCTCGCTCATGATTCTGTGCAATGTGCAAATTTAGAACCTGCCTGGAACAACGCTGAGGGAACAAACCTCAGCACTGGCTCTCAATCACCCTGGAATCCAGGGGCACATGGATTCCTTAGATGCGTGCGTCTTTCAGGCAGCAGTAACTGGGACAATAATATAAGTAACTAGGACAAAATTTTACAGCTGTATGGGACCACTTTGCTCAAACTCTGAATTTTGCTGTTGATGAAATTGAGGACTACAAAATTTAAGTGTGTGACCCAAGGTCACACATCTGGTTTGAGGCCAAGCTGACTGGAGGACTTAGGTCTCCATCTCCCTGATTCTTAGTCCAGAGCTCTCTTCAATAAACTAATGAATCAGTACATTTTATAGAGCTTTTCTCCTTTCAAAGGGGTCTCAGAGAGTATTTCATCTTTTGCTCCCAACAATGTTATAATAAGAGAATTGATTTGCCTCCATTAAGAATAGCTCAGCATACAGCATATATCCTTGCAAACCAATCTGGTTTTAATTCCGCAAATGCTTCTCTCTCCTGTCTTATGTGTTTATGTTTATTCCTCTGTATCTTTGTATTCTGTCCAGGGTTAGCAGAGTTCAGGATTTGTTTTCCACTCATGAATGGTTTGGTTTCCAATAAGAACTCTATCTTCTTCAAATTATCCTCATAGTTCTTGAAACAACATACCCCAAAGCTATTACCCACATGCCTATCATTGGTATTCGTTGCCTTTATTACTTTAGAACCTTCTATTTCCATTTTGGTTTCTATGCTCATGTATCTCTCCCTGGGAGTTATTGCTCTGCCATTGCTCTGCCACAAAGGGTATGAAAAGAATACAGGCTTTGGATCATACATATGTGGGTTTGAACATGGCTCTGTCACTTACTGACCACACGATCACTGTGTTCCCATAGGCGCAAAACAAAACAACAGAAGATACGTAGCATTTGTAAAAAGATGTCCTGATGCTTACATAGGAGGACAAAGATTTAGTATTGGTGCATAGTAGGTATATTAGCTCATTTTCCTACTGCTATGAAGAAATACTCAAGACTAGATAATTTATAGAGAAAAAGAAGTTTAATGGACTCACAGTCCCACATGGCTGGGGAGGCCTCATAATCATGGCAGAAGGCAAAGGAGGAGCAAAAGCATATCTTACATGGTGGCAGACAAGGGAATGAGCATGGCAACTGCCCTTTATAAAACCAAGTAAGTTGTGAGACTTATTCACTATCATAAGAAGAGCATGGGAAAAACTTGCCCCCATGATTTGGTTACCTCCCACAGGGTCCCTCCCATGACACATGGGGATTATGGGAGCTATTATACAATTTAAGATGAGATTTGGATGGGTAAACAGCCAAACCATGTCAGTAGGTATTCAAGAAATACTAGTTCCCCTATAAGAAACCATACATGAAGCTTCTACTGATGAGCTATGCGTCTTTACTTTGATTAATGCTTGAGTTTATTCAAACAGTTAAATAAATCATAAAGAGGTGCAAATACTATATCAGCATTCAGATTATTAGGCTCCACACTCCCTGAGCAAGATATGTGGATAGGAGCAAATGCATATGGTGGGGCGAGATTACACTGTGTCTGATGGCTCTTCAGCTCTAATACTGTATGATTTTAGTAGCATTGATTATGAGCACTTTTTAGAGGAGTCTGAAAAAAAATAAGGCACCGAAAGAAAGTTGGGGATTGTTGGAAGACTATGTATCATTGGGTAAAGAAAGAATGTTGTGTTTCTTACGCATCTATTATATGCCAGATACTTCCTATTTTTTGCTTTCATAAACATTATTCCACTTAGTCTTCAGAAGAACTCTATAATGTAGGAGTTATCATCCCATTTTTCAGATAATAAAATGAAGCTCAACTTGTTATAGTAGCTTATAACAAGCTATGATAACAGCTTGTGATAGAGAGAAATGCGAATCCAAGTTTCACTTTCCATGATGTCTGTCTATGAAAGCTAGGCCTTGCAATGGGTGGACCAAGCAACTTGCAGGTGGGACTCACACTGGAGATTTTTATAAATGGACTCAGGGAAACCTTGAGAGTCCCAGTCATTCCCTTCTTCACCTGAGTGCATTAGCAGATGGCTTCAGAGAGCCTTCAGAAAAGGATCACGTGTACCCCACTTTGGGCATTTGTTTGAGATGATGTTATAGAAGAAGTGCTTGTGTTTCCCCTGTATTAATATGTTGAAATTCTAACCTCCAATATGATGATAGTTGGAAGTGGGGCTTTTGGGAAGTGATAAGGTCATGAGGGTGGTGCTCTCATGAATGGAATTAGTGCCCTTATAAAAGAGACCCTAGAAAGCACTATTGCCTTCTTTTTATCACGTGAGGGCACAGTGAGTAGACAGCAATCTGAAACCTGGAAGAGGACACCCATGCTGGCACCCTGATCTTGAACTTTCAGACTCCAGGACTCTGAGAAATAAATTTCCACTGTTTATAAGCTAACCAGTCTATGGTACTTAGTTATAGCAGCAAGGACTGACCAAGACAGATTATAAGTGACATGGGGAGACATTGGCCAAAAGGATTGAAATCAATAAGGCCAGGTTGCCTTGTTGGAGGGCATGGCCAGATGGCTCTGAGTGAGTGCTGCTGACGGATCATGACAGTCACCACCCTGACCATCAATACAAGCCCTGATAGGAAATGCAGAGTGGATGTGTGTACATATTTGTAATCCATCATGGCTGATAAACAGTCCCAACTTATTTCCAGGGATATGAGTTAAACAAAATAGCAAACACTACTTGGAAATGAGAGGGTCTGATTGTACAGAATATTTACCACCTCTTTAAATAACTTAATGTTCCTTACCATCCTTGCAATTTATTTCATTCAAAGACTGTTATATTTTGTGTGTTTGCCCTACAAATGACCTGTAAGTCATAAGTGTTTATATCCAAATTTTTGGAAAAAAAAATATCATCTCAGGGTCACCTGTTTGGGGGAAAAGTCAAATCTCTAGGAAAAGTCATATTCTAACTCAGTATTTTTATTTCTCAAATAACCAATTTAAAAGTTTTTCTGATTTGTTCAAAATTGATAATTTTATGTCTTAAATGTCTTGGGGTCTATAAATGTTAACCTGAAAAAAAAAACAGACTTGCTTTAACTGTGAATATTTTTCCCCTTGAGGATGGGGATCACTGTAAGGACAAATACCAGAATGAGTCTAATTATATCCAAACCACTCCACTAAATTGCTGCTGAAAGCACAGGCCAATGATATCTTACATCTATCTGAGTTAAGAAAATCCATATCCTTGGTTTGCTGAGATTGGCTGAGGACAAAAGAAAAGCCTGAACCTATAGGTCCCATGTGTATTTCCTCAAAATGAACTATATCTCTTGAGGTTCTCCATCAGTTCTGTATGGGTTTATATTTTTCTCTACCAGATGAGAAGCTGTGTTAAGAATGAAAGTAGAAAAACATCTATTTTTCTTTGTGACATCTTTCTTTTGTTTTCGTTTTATCCAATACCATCTGGAAAACATGAAGGGATATACTGTACATGATATATGAACATGTTCAGCATCATTGTTGAGATGGAGAGGGAGTTTAAAATGCAGTAAAGGAAAAATTATTGGCTGAGATTGTAGATTTTAACAAGCTAATGATACGACCATCAGGCAGTTCAGAGTATTCCCTAAAACTGTATATGCATCCGGTGATTTTTGTTGGATTTTAGGATTTATATATGTATGTTATTGAAAATGTAGAAAGATACCATAGCAATTAATTAGGCTGGATTTATCATTCTTATAGAATTTGTAAAGAAGTGAATATGCTATAGGCAGCTGACTTGGAGATTATGCTAGTTCTATAACTTATATATAAGATCTTCCAAGTTCATATTATTTTAACACATTCACTCCTAGGGCTTGAATGAAAAATGCATGATTATACTACAAGGTTGTATTATTGCGGCATTTATCCTCAGTTAAAAGGTTACTAAGACCTTTTCTCTTCCAAGCATACTTCTAATGGGCTTGGTAATCAAAAACCAACAAATGTCTTTGAAATTGTTTTCTAATGGTGACAGTTTAGGTATGACAGAACAATCAATATTTAGTTGTCTCTATGCCATACAGCCACTTTAGTGAGTGTGACTCACTCTTTGAAAGATCACATCCTTCTTGGGCTTTCGGTGTTTGTGTCTTGGGATCCTTTGGGGTTGACCCTGAATGGCACTCACAGTGATTAGCTCGTGGTGTTCTTGGGAGATATTTGAAGTCAGCTGGTGTCCTGCTGATGGAGATGCTGAGTTCAGCATCACATCAACATAATTTCATGATGCGTTTGCACGAAGGGCTTTGATGCTGTTTCTGAGTGAGGTAAGCACTTTTGGATTGAGTGTTGACAAAGTTAGCCGCTTGTTACCTGATTTGCAGGGTTCTGTTTCTTGGACAATCTTGTCTCTTAGTTTCTCCACCAGTGATACATTCTAATGTGCATTACTGCTGCTTGTTGTGCAATGCTTTTGAAAATGAAATACAGCCAAAGAGGGTTTCTTTTGATGTACCACTAATAATGTATATCAAAGGGCTTCCCTCAAATAAAGCTATGAAATGTTTGGGTTTTTTTTTTTTTTTTTACTAAAATGGCAGAGTTCATGGTTTCATTAAACTAGTTTGTTGGTTTCATTCATCTAGGGACACTCTAGATTTGAGTAGACTTCTTGACATTCATTAATAAGAATAACATTGTTTTCTCTACTTTTATTTGAAGAACTGCATTCTCAATTAAAATCCTGAAAATTTGTATTCATAGGGGAGAAATAGTTTCACTTTGATAGTTCAGGTTAAGCATCTTTTGTCTGAAATGCTTGGGACAGGAAATATTTTGAATTTTGAATTTTTTCAGACTTTGCAATATTTGCATTATACTGCTTGAGCATCCCAAATCTGAAGACCTGAAATCTGAAATGCTCCAGTGAGTATTTCATTTGTGCATCATATTGGCGCTCAGAAAGTTTTGAATATTAGCCAGGTGCTGTGACTCACACCCATAATCCCAGCACTTTGAGAGGCCAAGGCAGAAGGATTGCTTGAGGTCAGGGTTCAAGATCAGCCTGGGCAACACAGCAGACTTCATCTCTACAAAAAATTTAAAAGTTAGTTGGATGTGGTGACATGCACGTGTAATCCCAGCTACTTGGCAGGCTGAGGCAAGAGGATTACTTGGGCCAGGGAGTATAAGGCTGCAATGAGCTTTGATCACACCACACTGTACTCCAGCCTGGGCAACAGAGTGAGAACTTGTCTCTAAAGAAAAAAAAGGTTTCAAATTTTGGATAACTTTAGATTTTGGATTGAATTTGGAATTCTAAACCTGTAATAATCACACTGGGCTAAGACTGATCTGTACACCATAACTAGAGGCCAATTCTGCACCAGTAGGGATCACCAGAAACATGGAGGTCAGCAGAAGAATCAGTGATTCTCTTTGTCACCTGGTAGAGGGATGTCTCCTCTTCAGCCCTGTATTGTCCTGGGAGCAGATCCAGCTTTGGGGGTTCCTATGAACTTAGTAGCCTAATACTATCCCATTCTCTGTCACTACAGAAAAGTTACTAAATGGCTTTGGGCCTTGGCTTCTTTGAACAAGGTCAGTTCCTTTCTCTCCTACATAAGGTTTCCGTGAAGCTTGAGAGAGAATATGAGTGGAAAAGGTCTGGCATAGTACCCAGCACTTAGTTGGCATTCTGTCAATGTGACTGTTTTTTGTCCTCTATGAAATCGGCCCGATGA
The DNA here is from genome assembly GCA_036589455.1 of Ateles fusciceps. Lineage (NCBI taxonomy): Eukaryota > Metazoa > Chordata > Mammalia > Primates > Atelidae > Ateles > Ateles fusciceps. The sequence continues at coordinate 16,555,878 of JAZHEH010000078.1, forward strand.
CTATGCTTGAGAGCCAACAGGAACTAGATTTCCCAGAGACTCCCCTCTTCATCCTGGATCCATTCAACATCATACACATGTGCGTACATGCACACACACACACACACACACACACGATTTTCCATTGTCCAGCATGGAGTCTGAAATTCTACATTGGTGCTATAGCCCTTTGGAGGATAGAGTAAGATTGCAGTATTGTTTGGCAATAGCCACTTCTTCTCCTTGGGGGAGGATTCAACTTTAGTGCCCCATTGAGACCAGACATAGTTATGTTATCTGCTTTGGCCAATGGCATGGGAGGGGAAGTGTTGTGTGTCACTTCTGAACAGAAGCTCAATGAGCCAGTCTGTACCTTGCCATACTGTTTTCCTTTGCCACATTCACAGGCAAGATCTGAGTTGGTACCAGCTTGGGTTCCACAGTGGGGGATCACCATGATGGACAGAGCTTTCCTCGTCCTACTAATTCACACTGGACATGTGGTATGACTGATCATAATCCCTGTGTTTTTAAACTACTGAGATTTGGGGGTTGTTTGTGAGCACAGCATAAACACATGAGGGGGATTTGAAGGATAGAAGTGCTGAGTAGAAACACAGAAGGCTACTGAAGCCGACTTTGGATGCTTCTTACAAGGATCCTTTTTTGACACTACTGTGCCCCAGGGAGGCAGAGGTAGCAGTGAGCACCTGCAACAGAGCTATCTAATAGGGACCAGGAAGCATAGATTTGAATAAGGCCTTGGCGGGGCCAAATGAAAAATTTGTGAGTTCAACTTTCAGTTTTAATAAAAAATATCTTAGTCAAGTGATTCTCAAACTTGAATCTCTTGAAAGGGGTTGTTAAAACACAGTTCGGTGGGCGCCATCTCAGAGTTTCCAGTTTGGAAACTGGAGTGGAGCCCAGTAATTTGCATTTCTAATGAGTTTCCGGGGTGATGCTACCGCTGTTGGCTTAGGGCCTGTCCTTTGACAACCACTGTCTTAGTTCCACCAGGTAAATCAGAGACCCCTTCCTTAGAGTGAAGGAGACAGCTGGGAGGAAGAGGCTGCCTTGCCGAGAGTCAAGCCTGTTCTTCCTTTTTTCTTTAGACCAGACGCCCTGACAGGTGACCCTAAGTGGGCCACCCATGCTTCCTGCCAGGACTCGATGCCACAGAGGACATGCTTGAGCATTCCAAAATCTCCCTATATATGATTTGAAGATATTTCTCAGTGTCATGCTCAGAAATATGATGAAGGGATGAATAGATGACAGGCCCAAGCTTAAGAAATTTTGGGCATGAGATTCAGAGTTGGGGGAAGAAGAAATATTTTCTCCAATTCATGGGGCATAAGACATATGGACCCCCAAAAGTGGAGCGCATGAAGAGTCATGCTGTTATGGAGTTCGTGGAGGTATATTAGGACTGCTGGTTACCAAGAAGTATATGTAGACAAAGATAAGATTAAATTAATTTTACATTCCAGAGGGTAAAATGCCATGAAAGTTTCTCTCCCAGTTCAGCAAGGAAACAAATCTCCGAATCTGTGAAAATATTTAGGTAGCTGATGTGGCCACTAAAGGATGCAGTTTTTCCCATTTGTGGTTTGAGAACCAGAGAGGAAAAGTAATCCAAGCTTTCACAGAGTCATCAAGGGTTACATGGAAACAGGAAATTAACTACCTATTAAAAAAGGAAAGAATTATATCAAAATACTTTAAAGATTATAAAGTTAATTTAGAGTTCCACGATGACACAGTTAACATTAGAATATATTATGTACCATGATCTAAAAAAATTACATGGCTTCTTTTAAAATGGATGGAATAACTATATATATATAGATGGTCACTAAGCACATTTATTCTTGTGGGAATGACAAGACTATGCAAGATAAAGAAAGTTCTTACTTTTGGCCTGAAACAAATTATCTTTACAGGGGAAGAATTATTTTGCTTCTCTTCTTCAAACAGTAACTTCCATTTTTTGTGTCCCCTCTGAATTTCATGATATTTGGCCAGCATTAGATTTCTATAAACCTAATAGAATTGATAATATGAATGGAACTTCTATAAAATTAAAATGTAAAAGCACTCCTGGAAAATGGTATAAACCTTTGGAGAACAGAGTCTTCCTCTGTTCTTTGCAAAGGACTAAAGCAACTCTTTGTATTGTTCCTTTATATTATGACCCATGGTAGCAATGACAGACCTAGAACAATACTGTTTTAAAATTGTGTCTCTCATAAAAAGCAAAATCAGACAAGAGTTCTAGGGTAGAGCAAATTAATGACCATAAGGAGGAATCACCCAGTGTTTGGGGCACCCTATTTTTATAGGGGATAGGTGAATCTCTTGCCAGTGAGCTCCCTGTTATTTTAGGGAGGAAACTGACATTTCATGTTCCATGGCTTACTTAAGTAAGAGAACAGAGAACCAACAATTAGTTTTCTAGGCATCAAGTTTGATTAACTATGATTGTGCAAGGCTGCATGATGAGCTTTGTGGTCCTTAGCATTTTTACCTTCCAGGCTACTTCCTCCATAAAAAAAATTTGAAAATATATTTTATAACTGCATTGGTATAAAGTCAAATATATCAGTGCATTTATTTGTAGATATTCATTATTATTGTATTCAAATTTTCCTCCTGGTTTTAAAATAAATTAAAGCAATTATTTGGACTCCCAAAAGTGCTGCAGGACCTAGTCATTGTACTTGCTCTGTCTAGTGGGTAAATCCACTCCCAGATCATGCTTGCCTGTCAATATGGTTAAAAAAAAAAAAAAAAGATTCTCATTAACAGACTGGCTTCTTATTAGCATATGGTCTGCAGGTAGGAGAAGGAGAAATATGTGAAACAGAACCCCAGCCAACCCACAGATACGTGCATAAGCCCATGTCCACCCTATACCAGGTAAACAGATACAAGAGAAATAAATGATTGTTGTGGTTTTATGCCATGGAGTTTTGGGGTGGTTTGTTATGCAGCAATGACTAACTGACATACAGAGTCTTGGCACCTATTATATGGAGTTAGATTTTTTTTTTTTTTTCCAGAGTGCAATGTAAAACCATGGAAGGTTTTAAGCAGGGGGAGTACGCAATCTGATTTCCTTTGGACAAAGTTCACTGTGGCTGTGGGAAAGAGATTAGAGTGGAGGACAGGAAACCAGTAGGAGGCTTTTGCAGTCATCCAGCTGAGGAAAGATGACTTGATGCAGTAGTCCTGGGGGCAGGGGGTGGAAGTGGAGATGGCGAGAAAAGGATGGGAGTGCAAACTATATTTAAATATTCTGCTAGGCCCTGTGAAGGATGTGAAAAGATACAAGGAATTACAAGACCGTGTTATGCCTTAATTGGAAAGGATGAGAGATAGATTGTTTCTGGAGACAGGAATAGAGAGTTGGTGAATTTTCTGATCACATACAGATAGTCCTGCTGAATGTTCCTAAACTCACTGAGGGCCAGATTCAACTTTTGAAATCTGTTTGTGGGAATCAAAGTTGATGGCAGAAGCAGATGGCTGTGAAGAATGCTATGGTGTAACATTTTGTGGGTTATATTTTAACAGGATGGTAACTGAGCTTTTTGAGCCTGTCTGGTCTATGCCCTCCTCAAAATTCTCCATCCATCTCTCTGTCTTCTCTCCCTTTCTATAATTTGCAACAATTTGATTTTCCCCCAGGAAGTCTGCTTTCAGAAAAAGTTGCTTGTTTATCTCTCCTTTAGCCAAAGAAACAGAAATGTTTCAACACAACCACACCCTGATTTCACTTTGCCATATCATACAATTATAAGATGCCATTTCATTATAAAATTCAAAGAAACATTTCACACATGGATTGCTAATTCATTTCCTAGAGGCATGCAGGATTTGCTGTGGCTATCAACAGCTTTCTTGTTCTGAGGAGTGAACTGAGGTACCATGTGCTAAAGCATCTCCCTGAAAACATCTGAGGCAGGATTGAAATGAGCTTTCAGATCCCGTAAGTCTCAGTTTAGTAGGGCCTCTCCCTAGATCATGCCAGTGTAGCAGGAATATATTAGGCACATTTTAAATCTACAAGCTTTCTAATAACTTAGAAATAGATTGATCTTTCCTAAGAGCTTTCCCCCATTTTTCTTGCCCATTAACATTGATATAAAATATTAAAAATAAAGCCCAATAACAATGCATTTCATGAGCACTAGGAGCACTTGAACAAAATGATTTTTTTTTTTTTGCAGAAAGCTTTCACTTTATTGGACATTGTTCATCCATTGGTTCAAAGAAAATTAAACTTTGTCAAGAATATTATAGAAGAGGAAAATCTGCCCTGAAGTTTCTGAAGAAAACCAGTGACAATCTCTTAACAATCAATGTAATGTAACGTTGTTATTCCTAGTTTTATTATATTTACATTTTGGTATGTTTTATACTTGGGCTTTATGTTCAGAATTATTTATATTTCATTCTCATGTTAATGTTAGTTTGAGATTCTTTGAGTGATATTTACATTTGTCTGTTGATACAAACGGGAATAGATGTATTTATTTTGGGGGTAGGACCTAAAACATTGGCCAAGTCACTTTTTTTTTCTTCCTCACAAACTGTTTTAGTCTTTGAAACTTTCATGTGTTTTGGCATCACTCAAGTCTCTACTGTGCTTCATTCCTTATTAAGAAACTCAGGCCTTAATTAACTTGCTGTCCCTTCATTTGAAACTCACTCCATTTGATAACTCTTTGTTGCTTCTAGAACGGTTGGTGCAGGCTTGTGTGGGCTTCCATAACACAAAAGCCAGATGGATTTTTTAAAGCAGATAAATTTAGTCTTGAATAGAGAACTGTGAAAAAAAAAAAAAAAAAAAGAGAAAAGAACCATTAAAAAAAAAACTCACAAAACAAAACAAAACAAAACAAAAATCTTGGTACTGATAAAACCAGTGAGAAATCACAGATTCTCAAATTAGGGGAAAAGTAAACCTTTTTCTTTTCCTTCCCCCTCTTCCTTCTTCTACTTTTTAAATTGTTTTGGGCTCAAGAATTGAAAAGTTCTGTTCCCAATTAAAAACGGATCACATTTGGGTCTGAGGGGGAGTGAGCCGCCTCATGATATGAGTATGAGACAGAAGGCTGTAGATAGATTGAGTCCCTTTGATAACCAACACCACTCTCTGTGTGCTAATTTGCAGAATGGGGAAAATATTGGCATGTTGCCTTCAGACTCCCTTGGAAGAAAAGCGTTAGAAATATGGAAGCATTAAAGTTCTGTCCAAAGTGTTTACCTTATGTAACAAATTTATTAGGGAGTCTCAGCATGTTATGGGTATAAAAATGAAACAGTTTTATACTTATCCAATGACAGCCCCTTCAACGAAGAAATGTTGACCCACCTTTCCTGCTGAGAAGTAACTCCCTTAAAGGCAATTTGGCTTGCTCTTCTAATGTTCCTGTCACTTTTGGTTATTAGGATACCTCACTTTGTTATTTAAGACCCAGTCCTGTGTATTTTGATACTTCAGTCTCAAATCAGATTCAGAGCTTGGGTCCTCTCCCCCAAGTATTGACTCCCCCTGTCTGTGACTACAGTGGCTTGAAGGCTCGTGGTTTGTTCTTCATGTACTTACATCTTTCCTTCTCTCTTTGTACTCCTCTCTTTAGACTTTAGAAGCCTTCTGGATCCTATTCTGGCCCATCATGGCATGGTCAGCAGATGAGAAACAGATGGACTTGTGTGTGGTGGGGAAGAAGTTGTCCTGGTTGAGCTCTCCTCCAGGCCAGTCCTTTCTGAGGTTGGTGTTCTCCGTTCATTAGCAATTTCCACACAAGTGGTCTGTTTGAGGGACAGCATTTACTTCATCTTGGCCCCCCTCCATCACTGGGAACTCCCACCTTCACTGGAGAGGGCAGTTGTATCTTGGCCTTGAGCAGTGACAAACATCTCTAACTCCTTGTCTGTGTTGGGTTTCCCATTGCTTGGTCCAGTGGCTATCCTGAATGGTTCTATGGCTCTTATCATCCTATCAGTTTCCATGTTGCTTCCCATGCAGCTATGGGAACCACTGGATCCTTTTTTGTATTTTCCAGGTCCACAGAACATGAGATGGGATGGGGCTGCCCAAATCTCATTTCCAAGTATATTGCGTGACGAGCCACTGCTGACTTGGGCTACTGACTTAGAGCAACTATCTTCAGGAATCTCTGGTCTCTAAGTGAATACTATACACAAACATGCACCTTCCCAAAACTGCAGGTGACGTATATCAAACACACACCCTTCTTTTCTCTCACCTTAGCAGGCATCAGGAAATAAAAAGGATAGTGTGCCATACCCCTCATTTCCTAGTATGCTCTCTCAATGCCCCATTCCTGTACATCAGAGAAGACCTCAAAATCTGCAGTTTAGAATGTAACCTGCCAGTCTACCTCTCTTAAAGTCACCTTCAGCATCTAGTCATGATTGCCTCGGAGACTGACTTCCTTGGTTTGGAGGAGAGGCACCACCGCCACCCACAACTACAAACACATGAAAGAAGAGACTTTCTTCACTAGCATGCACTTCACCAAAGACCTAATGAAGTAAAATATCAGCTGTTTTCCTTTCATCTTTAAGGTTTTTTTTGAATATGGCTGCTTGTGCAAAAACGGAGCCTGCTATTAGCAAGCACTCTCCCATCCCCAGCTCAATTCTTTTCCTGATTTCATTGGAGACAGTTCAGAGATGGAGCCTCTAGTAAACCTTATGGAGACATGCTTATCACTAACAACTCAAGCTCACCTTTGGACTTTGACCATGGTTCTGGGACAATAGGAAGCATCTCACTCTCCATCCTATTATATTAGTGTCCTGGTTTGTAATTTATTGTCTTCATTTGAACTCACCAAACACTTTCTGGTGTTGTTTCCCCTACCCTGTGCTGATTCAGACTAAGGTTGTGAGAAAGCTAGCGGTTTCCCAGGCTTATGGGCTAGACCCCTAGCCTGGCCAGTCATCCAGAAAATGTGTCCCATAGGCCAGAAGAAGCAAGAGAGTATGGTGTAAGGAAAAAGTCACAACATGTGTCTGAACCTTGGCCGTGGGTCCATGGCTGACTACTTGTGACCATTATCTTTTTGGCCCTCTAGAAATTTGTTCCTGATTTCTAGAACAAAGATTGGACTAGTGAATTTTAGTAGCAAAACGCATATGTTTTTCCAAATTGGCTGTTAAAACATAGATCCTCTTCTTCCCAGGTAGAGACCTCATGGCATGAAATATGGCAGCTCTGTGGTAGAAAATTTGAGATCTACTGAAGTAAAATATCAGGTTGTTCTCTTTCCAATTTAAGATTTTTTTTTTTTTTTTGAGTATGGCTGGCTCTCCAAAAACAGAGCCTGCTACTAGCAAGTAACTTTATATTTATCTGACTTTGCAAATGTCAGTTGTATGCTGGGCTCGTGATCGGTAAGGCCATTTCCTTGTGTATTTTCAAATTGTTGTGGATGTTTTTAAAAGTCAAAAATTGGTGATACTTATGTCTACTCCATATTTTGCAAAGTTAATGCTTTGAAAACTGCTGCTTTCATAGCACTAGAATAGCATTTCCCAGGGAACTGGACACTAGTCTCTTGGGATGCTCTCTGAAATGAAGAGTTTCGTGGTCAAAAAAATTATAAAATCTGCAGCATTCCACATCCTCCTCTTGGAGATTTAGTAAGATCTCAGAGAAGTTCTGCAGCAAACGACTTGTTTAACTTTGTTTGACCCAGTATTTCCCAAACATTTGGTCACAGAAGCTATTGTTTTCCCGTGTAATATTTATTGACATTTGGTAGAAGCAGTGCTCCTTCAAATACAGTTTGCAATTCACTGTCTTAGAGCAGGGGGATAGCACTTTTTTTTTCTCTGCATAGGGTCAGATGATACAAAATTTAGGCTTTGTGGATTTCACTGACTCTGTTGCAGCTCCTCAATTTTGTCCTTGCTGTACAAAGGCTGCCACAGATATATCTAAAAATGGGTGTGGCCATGTCCCAATAAAACCTTATTTACAAAAACAGGCAGTGGTATAGATTCGGCCTATGAGCTATGGTTTGCTGATCCCAGTTTGCCCATTAAACAAGTGAGATTTATCCTGACTAGGGAAGGTACAATCTCAAATAGGGAAACAAAATCTTAGTTCTTTCCTGGATAATTACTAGAATTTTGCTGAAATTTGGAGACTAAGCCATTGTGGATATCAGTTTTCCCCGATCATCCTGAGAATTGGAGCAGGCTAAGTGACTTGTTCCACACTGCTTATTTTATCAGACATTTATCTAGCTGTTAAATCTTGGCCCGGCTCTGGATCTATTGCTGATCATCTGCCAGTCTCATGGTGAGCAAAGACGGACAATAGGGGATGGAGCAACTGGAGCAACCACTGAGTATCAACTCAATTATCGTATCTGAAATGAACCATCTATATTTTTCAGGCTTACAAAAGGAAAATGCTATAAACATCATTAGAGGCATTTGGTTGATCCTGGCTATTTTCTGAATGGTTAGCCATAATTAAATACTGTTTTAGTTATCTACTTCTGCATACCAAATTACCTGAAAACTTGGTGGCTTAAAACAACAAATGTTTTCAATCTCACAGCTAGAGTGGGTCAGGAATCTCAGTGGCTTAGTTCAGTTCTCTGGCTCAGGGTTTACCATGAAGTGTTGGCCAGGGCTGTGAGGACTCAGCTGGGGAGAATCTGCTTCCCAGCTTATTCTCACAGCTGACCTCAGGGTCCTTGGACTGGCAGTTCCTTGCCTCATGGGTCTCTCTCTGGGACTGTTCACAACATATCAGTTGTTGTCCCTGAGAGGAACTTCCCCTAGAGGGAAGGCTCAGAGAAAAAGGGCGGAGAAGGCAAGAAAGACAGAAATCAAAGTTTCTTTGTAAACTTACCTGGGAAGTGCCATACTGTCACATTTTCTATGTTCCACTTGTTAATAACGTGTCACTGGTTCCAGCCCACACTCAAGGGAGGTGACTCTATAGGGGTGTGTATATTAGAAGTCTAGGGTTCTTAGTGGTCATCATACAAGCTGTGTATCACATATACTAATTTCATTAACGTCTTTTTAATTATTTCTCTGTGTAATAAGGGTTCAAAGTCCTTGGCCTTGAGTAGCAGAGGAAGATGTCACAGCCACAGTAAAAGCATTAGGGCATGTCTTTATGAGGAGTCAAGACGAAAGGAAAAGAGAAGAAATAAAGTATGCACGTTGCAAGGTGGGATGGGGGAAGAGAAAACGCGGGACAAGCAAAGAATTAGGGAGGCATTTTTCTAGAATAATATATCTTCATTTGGAAGAAAGGGAGCAGAATGAAAGCTCCCTGAAAGAGATCTGGCCAGTGGACTCCTAAAAGTCCTCTTGTCCCTGCTCATTCCTTAATTCTCTGGGTTAAAAAGTGTCTCACATTCTCCAATCACCCATACATGTTTAACTATTATCGATCTATAATTACCAAAGTCATTGGCTGAAATTTTATAACTTTGGCTGTCTAGTTGCCAAAGAAAAGGAAAAAGAAAAAAGAAAAATGAACAAATCAGCCCCATACCAGGTATTAAGGGGGATACAATTATATAATATATCTCCTGCCTTTGAAGATCTTATATTCCAATTAAGGAAACAAGACAAACATATGGAAACAGTTATGTTAAAATTAAAGATTTAAATAACAGTTTAAGGTAACAATAGAATCTTGTAAGGCAGCACATGATTAATTACCAGACAAATTATATGGAATTTGCTACCATTGGAATTCAAGGGAGAGACTGATCATTGTGAGCAGGGTGATTGGGGAACATATTGTGAAGCAAATGATAAGGATCTGGAGAGGGAGAGTAAAGTAAGGGCATTCCAGGTGGACGGGATGGCAGGAGTAAAAATAAGAAGGCAAGACAGGTGTTTTGGGGGAACAATGAGGTAACCAGTTTGCAGAGTGGGTTTTTGGAGACGAGTAGTCTGAAATGAGGTAAATGGTAAGTCAGACAGCCATGCAAGAACAGGTTGAGTTTAATTATCTAACCTGTGCTTGGTCCCTGAGGCAGATGGCTCACCAGCAAACATGCATGAATTACCCTCTATTAGAATTTTCAAAAAGGGGTAAGTTCCAGGTTGATTCACTGAACATCTTGGGCTCCCATCCCGTGCCTGTCTTTTAATAGCAATTGGTGGCAAATGGAAATGGTACCTGTGCTTTGTCTCCATAGCAGCAACTCAGAAAAGCCTTGATGGCACCCAACTGAAAGAGACTGAACTGCTGTTACCCCTCACCGAAAGATGAGGAGGTGATACAGGGAAGGAACATGGCTGTTTCAGGAGACTGTGGGATTAGGGAGACAGGTATCCTGGGCACCAGGAGATCCCAACGAAGTAGAGTTGCAAAGAGAATTTAGGGCATCAAAGCATAAAGCATTCAAGTTAAGACAGCAGGAAAAGAGGACACTGAGCCTTCCTTCTTCACATTCTGAAAACCTGGAATCATGGAGAAGGGTCATAGAACCTTCAGAGAAGACCTAAAGAAATCCCTAAATAAATGTGACATCTAATTCAACACCATCCTCTCCAGCTTCCTACCTGTTATGTTACTCAGTCTCTCTAAATTCTGTCTGCTCATCTATCAAATGGGAATAACAGCATTACGCACTACATCCATGGCATTGTTTTGGAAATTCAATGAGTCCATGCATGCCAAAGGTTTACAAAGTGACTTCCAAAAAGTTCTCATAGCTCTTAGGTGTTGTTATCGTTGCTGCTATTGTCAATCTGTTCTTCCTGGCATCTCCATCTCTGATTGTCATAAAAGCACCTAACAAGGTGGTAAAATTATAGTTTTCTCTTAGATTTAGGTCACTTTGAAAGGCTTGGAGTGACCCAAGGAAGACTTAACATTAGAATGTCTCTGGTTTTTAGAATGTTTCTCACCTCCTCTTTCCTGCTCCCTCTCCTGTCTGTTTCTTCTTCCCTTCCTTCAGGAAGCCACCACTGTCAATGCCTTCTCTATGCCAGGCACTTAGCAAAACATATCTAGCATTTCTAGGCTCTGGATATACAGATTTGGGCAAGTTCAGTCGTTAATTTTTGGCTTCTGAAAGGTAAGTGATCGAGTTCAGGTGTGGATTCAGATAAAGTAAGTTAGTAGGGTCTCTTAGTAGAGGGGGAAAAAAATGGGAGATTTCACCTTAAGAAGGAAGAGGATGAAAATGTGAACCCAACATGTGCAATTTGGGGAGTAAATTCCAGTTGTGTGTCTGGAGCATCAGGGGGGCATCTGTGGGTATCCACAGGCAGCTGGCCAGCAGGCAGACAGTACAGGGCTTGGAACCAGAAGACACAGGGAAGACACAGGGAAGGCATGCACAGGGAAGGCATGCAGACAGCAACAGCACCTGATGCCACAGCCTGGAGCCTCATTTCTGTACCTGGCCTGGCTTCCCAAGCCCATCAGCTGCTAAATCATGGGAAAGAGAGTACCATGAAGGTAACAGGACTCATCTTCTTCTAATTATTATTCTATGGTCATGACTCCTATTTAATATCTTCTGACTTGCAACAACATACTGAATGCTCTGCAGACCACAGCATTAAGCACGGCTGTTGGCTGTTATGCAATGGGCTGAAATCTTAATTCTACAGAATGAGATGCTTGGTGAAGAAAAGGAAGGCTCTAATGGCACAGGGAAAAGAGCAAGATGGTAACTCCTTGGTCCCAGACTTGGAATCCTTTGACCTCAGGCTTTGTCCAGAGAACCCTTCACACAGTTGCACAGAAGGACACTGATTTATGATATTTCAAGAAGGTGTTTTCAAAATGAGTGGGCACAGAGAAGGTATCTGAAAGAGTTTAATATATCAGTTTATTTTAGATATCCAGGATACTCAGGAAGACTGCAGGAGAAGAGATCCCACAACAAATTATGACCAAGAATAGCTAGGAATATTGCATTTCCAATTTGCCAGGATGCTAGTAGCGTAGGAGGCTAAGGGCTGGTGTGAGCTCAGCCCGGGCTTTGGCCTGCATTGTTGGCATTCCAAATTAGCAACAAGTGTCATCAAATATATGAACTGGGAGGAATTCCACAGGAACCAAATCATTGCTCTCCAAATAGATGGAGAGAGGATGTAGTGAGGGGTCAGAAGTGGAGAGGACAGGCACAGGAAACCTTTGTGGTGTCATTTCTGTCCCCGGACAGGATGCCGGAAGGAGAGAGGTCAAAGCAACAGGAAGTCTAGCATCACGGTACAAAACATTATCAAGACTGATGGGATTTTAATTGTTTCATTCTTTAGGGTAAGTGCTGCGTGATCACTTAGTCATCGAATCTCTATTGTGTTATGTTTCATAAAATTTATTTTTAATTTAAAGTCAATATAGGAAAGGATGAACAAACAAAGGTAGAGGTGGGAGTGCAGTGGGGGAAGAGCCTGTTAGTAAATGATCCAAAAAACTACCAAAACACTGGAGGGCTTTTGTGTAGGTCTCTCCCAAGCAGCATTTCCCACTGGACATCTGGGTTATCATTCAGAGCACCAGCTTTTGACTTTTGGCCCTACTCAGATTCTCTGAGTTTTCAGTCTTACCTATGTAATCTTCCCCAAAGGAGTTTATGTGATAAACTCTACCCACTCCCCAGGGGGAGTATGTATAAGAAAGTCCTTTCAGAAGACCACAGAGAAAGAATATAAACTCCTGCACCTCCTGGGCTGCCTGAAGTTCCCCTCAACCACACAATTCCATGCCTTAGCATGACAAATGTAACTCTTCAAGTTAGGCTACTCTTTTCTCAAGGCTAAGAGACAATTGATAGCACCACCCCTCCTCAAATCTAGGAAGAAACTATGAAATGACATATCTTTTCAGAAAATGAATTGCCCATAGCAGATCTCAGTCTATATCCACTAGAGAGAAGAGCTTATATAGTGCCGTTCAGAGTTACATCTCCCCAAGTATGAGTGAGTAGGGGGTTGGATAGTATAGCTCACAAACATGCCCTTGGAATAAGGAAAGCTCTCAGCATTTGAAAGTATTCTCCCAGGCTGATGCCATGTGGTGTTCCAGGTTTCTCTGAGTAGCTCCTAAACTCAGTCTGAGTTCTTTGTAGCAACCTGCATGGTGCCCAGGAGGTACCCATCTGCCATTGGCCTGACCGTTTGGATTTTAAGTAGCTGGACTTTAGCCTAGGGAACCTACTCTGAGCCACCCTCCATCTGGACTTCACTGTATGCATATTCTCCCATGATTTCAGGACTATACTAAGACTGGGACAACAAACTGATGAGTGCTGGCATGACACAACATGGAAAATATGGGCTATCTCAAATGGCTAGAACCCCCATACCCTCCCACAGGAAAGCAGATCTAGTCACTTACCCCCAGAAGTATATCTTGGCCATTTTCTGAGAATAAGAAATATAAGGCTACTTAGACTGTGTTTAGAATATCCCCAACCTTCAGATTAGATTGATGACAAAGATTTGAGAAAGGAAAATATCGTTTGTTCATTCACTTATTAATTCAGAAAATACCTATTAGATATCTACCATGGGCAAGGCACTCCGCTAGATGCTGGGAAGACAGACATTTGTCAGCTCCCCACGGATAACACACAATAAAGCAACAGAGCCATTTTAAATTGTGACATGCACTGGGAAGATAACCATCAAGGGACTGAGATGGATGGATCTTTTAGCAGGGTCTTAAAGGCTTACTTGAAGAGCTGACATTATCCTGAAAAAAAGATAAGGAGTTTCTTTTTGAGAAAAAAAAAAAAAAAGAAGGGGAGAGGGAGAGACCATCAGTAGGGAAAGCAAAGAACATGTGCATAGCCTTGAGGTGGGGGAAGAGCTTGTGTGCTCCAGTGACTGAATGAGAGGAGCCCAGTGGGTTTGGAGGATTGTGATTCAGGGAAAGAGGAGTCAAGATTGGAAAGAAAGTCAGAGGTGAGATCAAGGATGGCCCTAAAAGCCAGAATGGGAAATTGTTTTACTCTGAATGTGGCAGGAAGCTAAAGAGTTGTGCTTAGAGCTTATTAAATGAATGAAGGCGAGTGACATGATACAATTGATATCTTTTCCTTTGTGCTTTTTCATTGAGAATAGATTGGAGAAGTGAGAAGAGAAACAGAGAGACCAGCTGGGAGCTGCTGCGGTAACCCAGGTGAGAGAGATGGTGGGCTGGACCAATGCTTGGCATGGAGGTGGAGAGAAGTGATAGAACTGATTTAAGTCAACCAGCTGCTTGATCCAGATAATGCCAAGTGAGTTTATTGCCATCTCTTCACATTTTACAACTAGATCACTGCATAAAACCCCGTGAAAGAATAAGAAGGAAAAAACAATCAAAGAATAAATGGTTAATTTGAAAATAAATTCTCCAACAGTTGATTTTAAAATATTTTCCTAAAATCTATTAAGATTTTTTTTCAAAGTAATTCTTCTATGAAGGCACATCTTCTCTGGACTGAAACAACCAGCATTTGCTTTTGGTGTGGTGCTGTTTCAGTCAAAATGGCCAACAGACTATGCAAAAAACCAAGTTCTAAGTAACTCAAATGTGGAGTAAATGTGGATATCTGGTATGGGCATGTTTTCAAAATGTTTTAATTATAAATTGATTTATAAATGTCATTGTCTGGTATGGTAGTTTAAAAAAAAACACATCATTTTAAAACATCTGCCAAATTTTAAACGGTAGTTTTTTATGAAAGTACAAAGAAAACTTCATCCACAGTCATGAAATTTTCCAACTCGTATATCCTGATGAAGACTTTCTATGGACAACTGTTGAACCACACCTGACCTTGGATCCTGTGCTGTCTACCCTTCTCAATATCATTCTCTATCTAGTTCAGTTTTTCCAAATTTAATCACCAAGATATTCAGACATTATTACAAAATATTATTACAAGCCCTTTAATTACCTTGATAATGTTACTGGCAATGTTAAAGACTTTTAGCAGTATCTTTCGTGGTGTGTGGCTTTGTGTGAAAAGGAAAGATATCTTTGATTAAAGTTTGAAACCGTTAATAATATGGAACACTATACAAGTGACATTTTTCCAAATTAGAAAATTGAGATCAAAAAGTATTTACTGGCTTATATTTGTATCTAATTTTAACATTTTTTTTTTTTTTTTTTGTAGAGACGTGTTCTCGCTGTATCACACAGGCTGATCTCAAACTCCTGGCCTCAAGCTATCCTCCTGCCTCAACCTTTTATTTACTTTTAATGTTATTCTTTTTCCACTTTGTTGAGATATCTAGGTCAAAGCCTAAAGGCTATGTATTTTAATTTTTTTTTCTTAAAAATATTTTTTATTTTTAATTTTGTCGATACATAGTGGGTGTATATATTTACTGGGGAAGTGAAATTTTTTGATGCAAGCATGCAATGTGTAATAGTTACATCATGGAGAATGAGAATCACATCCCCCTCCAACATTTATCCTTTGTGTTGCAAACAATCCAATTATATTCTTTTAGTTATTTAAAAATGTATAATTAAGTTATTACTGACTGTAGTCAACCTGTTGTGCTATCAAATAGTCTTATTCATTCTATTTTTTTTGTACCCATTAACCTTAACCATCCCCACTTCGGCTGCATGTTTATGTCCTCTTGTACCACTATCATCCTGGCTAATGTCTTCATGACTCATTATTTCCAGTTTTACCACGGAATTGTCTTGAAGTTGGTGCGCATATTTCACAGACTCCAGTCTGAAGTGTGGATCATAGCACTGTTAGAAACTGGTTGACTTTGATTCTTTTTTACTCTGAGATAGAATCTAATTGGTTCTGTAATCTTGATTTTTTATTGGTTAAAGCTTTCATGTTAGGCCTCCTCATAGGATGCTGACCAGCCAATGGATTGTTTGCCTTTGGTCAGGTGCCTACCCTCTGGTCCAATTAGCTAAGGCCAAAATGTAGTAGAGTATGGTAGCCAAAGAATGAAAAAGGAATTTCCTAAAGCAGTCTTGCTCAGCAGTGCTATGGTCAGTTTTTAGAAGGGTTGCATTAAGTGTTCTAAGGATCTAAGAATAATTTATTACCAAAGTGGCCGAAGAACTTCTTTTTAGATAACGTCTGACAAATATTTCTTATTGGCATGTACCCTAAAGATAGCAGTACAGTGAAGCTACAGGAACTGAAAAGATCCTGAACTGGAGTTTAAAAATTAAAATTAAAGACTTATGTAACTGTCTTGCAGATAATTTTAGGCAAAGTAATCTTGAAATAAGTTCTGCCAATTAGTTAGAGAAACAGTTGAATATTGTTTAATGGCAAGAGCACTAGTCTTAGAATCAGGAACCATGAGTTGTTCTGGCTCCGAGACTTTCTGTGTCATCTTGAGGAAATCATTTCAGCTTTGTGGCCGCACCCGGTATTTCCCGGAGCCCATGAGATGAATATTGTAATAGGCTAGTTCTACTTCTAAACCATCCTTGATCTGAAATTTGAGAAACAGAACTGAGAATAAAAATGAAATAAAAGCTTGAATAGATAAGTTAGTAGAAAAAGCCAGAGAAAAATTAAGTTATTTATAGAGCATTCACTATGATATCCCATGTGCTTTACACATATTGACTTCTTATTCCTTCAGAGAAAGGCTATGAGGTTGTAACCAGTTTACAGTAGAAAACAAGTAAGATACCTTGCCCCAGTCATACAAATTGTAAACAATGGAGACAACCCAATTTTATTTAGCTAAATAATAAAATGCTTTCCATCATACCAAATTCTTCCTTAAATGCAGGGAGAGATAATGCTTGCAGAAAAATAGAGGCAGGTAAAAAACCAGTAATGTTTAACAAGGAAATAACAGCATTTTCACTAAACGATATGGAGCTTGGGTTGAGAATGCTGATATATGACTCAGAATTCAAACCTTTTGCTCTGATTGTTTTCATTTAGATTTTATGAAAGCTGTAGGTGTGTGAGTTAACCAGGAATGCTTCAGCACTTCCCTGGCCATGCATAAACATCTACATGCAAAACAGCAAGGAGCGCTCTGTTTATCACAGCTGCAGTCAAGCCAACAAAACTGTTCCTACCATTGAAGATGAAATTTGTAAAATTATCTCTCAAAAAATAATATAAGCCTCTTGTTTGATTGCCATTCTTTTGGATTACTGCTCAAATGCCATGATTCTATTAGGTTTCCTTTGAAGTCTCTCAAAGGAATGGAGTCACTAAGAGAGAGTCCAGCTCAAGGCTTTAAGTGTCAAAGTCACTTTGACCAACCAACCCACCAACCAACCACCCAACTAACCATCCGACCAACCAAATAAAAACTCCAGATTTAAAGCAGCATCAGAAGTCCCTCCTGTTTATAACAAGCACCAAGAATGCTAAGTGTAATGGAAATCAAAGGACTAAGATCTTACATTTATATATGCTAGCATTGTGCAAAATCCTATCTCCTTTGGAAAAACTTACATATTCTCCCCATGAGGAATCTGCTTTTGAGTGACTGTCACCAGGTGAGAATCAACATTGAAGTTTTAGTTTGAGCTTTGCTTTCCAAATAAAAATGTTGTTTCAATCCTTTTCCAAATATAAATGTTGTTTCAATCCTTTTTTTAACCGCCCAGAAATTTAGGTATATTCTTTCCAGGAGAATTAGCCCCTCTGCATTGACAATTGCTGGCATGTGAATTTCTTTAACCAAGTTATCACGTTAATTATCTCAACTACGCTGTGAAGTTGGTAAGTGGAGCAGATGTTGTTAAATTCATTGAAACACAGGGAAACTGAGGCTCACAAGTTAGTTATTTTCCCCAAATATTCCAATAAATAAGCAGTGAAGCCAGAAGTTACTCATAGGTAAGTTCTTCTATTATGTTCTTACCACTATGGCATACTGCATGGTCAACCAAAGCAAGAATAAAAGTGAAGTTTGCATTTATTTAGTGGATGGGAATTTGTAGAGAGTCACTAAGAAAGCTGGGTAAATTCTTATGATGCTAGTATGTTAGTCTCTTTTGAAGGACAATAGTCCGTATTTGCTTCCTCTCACTCTTGGAAAGTATAAAAAATCCATAGCATGAAATTTGGGCGGGGACACAATTCCAAATCAATATGTGTCCCTGCCCAAATCTCATGTTGAATTGTAATCCCCAGTGTTGGAAGAGGGGCCTGGTGGAAGGTGATTGGATCATGGGGATGAATTTCTCCCTTGCTGTTCGCGTGATCCACTGAGTTCTCATGAGATCTGGTTGTTTCAAAGTGAGTAGCACCTTTCCTTCTCTCTCTTCTGCTGCTCCTGCCATGTAAATGTTCCTGCTTCCTCTTCGCCTTCTGCCATGATTGCAAGTTTTCTGAGGCCTCCCCAGCCATGCTTCTTGTACAACCTAGTGGAGCCTTGAGCCAATTAAACCTTTTTTCTTTAAAAATTAACCAGGCTCAGGTAGTTTTTATAGCAGTCTGAGAATGGACTAATAAAATGACTAAGAACTTCCCTGATGTGCTTCTGAAATATTCTATATGGGGTGTATCTCTGTGTTATCCCAAGACCAGATCTATATGTAAATTTTCACTATTTATTTTGCGACAGAGTCTCACTCTGTTTCCAAGGCTGGAGTCGCAGTGACACAATCATGTTGTGTCTCTGCAGTCTCAACCTCCTGGACTCAAGTGAATCTCCTGCTTCAGTTTTCCACGTAACTGGGACCACATTTGCCACACCTGGCTAATTTTTAATTTTTTTGTAGAGACAGGTCTCACTATATTGCCCAGTCTTGTCTCAAATCCTGGTCTCAAGTAATCCTCCTGCCTCAGCCTCCCAAAGTGCTGGGATTATAGATATGAGCCACCATGCCAGGATGGTATATTTTTAAAGTTGAAGGTGCACAGTGGCATAGGATAGAGCTGGCACAGTGGGTGACAGGAAGGTTCTGATTTGTTTGCCTCAGTTTTTTCAAACACAAGCAGAGTAGGCAACTGTCCATCTGAGGTGATTTCAGGGGGAACTAGGACTTGCTCCATTTTGTCTGCCTTGTTCATTCTCAGTTCCCCACAGCCAAATGGATGAATGAGCTGCACCTGTACACCCAGCTCTACCCCCTCATGTTGGGTCAAAATTAACTTACTGTCCTAGTCTCCCAACGGATAGGGATTGCCTTTAAGAAACTTTCCTGATAGATTTGATTCCCGGTGAGCCAGGGCAGCCCAATTGCCTTTGCTTCTGTCAGGGAAACTCAAAGCCTGCCTTGTGCTTCTTTCTATGTCACTGTTGGCACACCGCCCCCGTCCATGCATTACGCAATCTGATCCCCCTCTTCTGGGACTTGAGCCCTTCCTTGAATCCTAGTCCATTTGACTGGGGTCAGAACACCCTGCCTCTTCTCTTCTTCTCTCCTTTTCTGAGTTGCTAGAATTTTCAACCATATCACCATCCACTAGAAGGCATCCCGTTCTAAGTGCACTGACAACATCTCAGAGTCACCTAACTCAAGGCTGCTGTCCCCCATTCTCTGGACTCTTTGACTCGCAAGATCCTACTTGCCAAATGGGCTGCCCTGGCCTTTGATAATTGCCTAAGCCACCCCTGAGCTTGGACACATCGCTGTGTTTTTCCCATTTGCTCTCACCATGTCAGCCTCTGCAACTTCAGTAGTTTACACAGTCTCCATCCCACCCTGCACTAATATCCTCCCTTCCCCCAAGACTGTACTGAGAGAGACCAGTGTGTCTTAGGACAACTGAGAGTCTCCTGCATTATCACCACCTCCCAAATAAAACAAAATACCTCCTTCACCAGTAAGAATTTTGTCAGCAACTCCTCTATCACAGGTTTTAACCTTTAAAAAAGAGATTGCAAACTGGCAGGATCTAGCCTGCATAATTGTCTCATTTGGCCTACACAGTGTTTATATTTATTAAAAAATATTGGTTTTGGGCTGGACTCTGTGACTCATGCCTATAATCTCAGCACTTTGGGAGGCTGAAGTGGGAGATCATTTGAGGCCAGGAATTCGAGACAAGCCTGGGATATGTAGTGAGACCCCATCTCTACAAAAAATTTAAAAACTAGCTGTGTGTGGTGGCACAAGTTTGTAGTCCCAGCTACTCATGAGGCTGAGGCAGGAGGATCACTTGAGCCTAGGGGTTCAAGGTTACAGGGAGCTATGATTGCTCCACAGCACTCCAGCCTGGGTGACAGAGCAGGACCCTATCTCTAAAATAATAATAATATAATAAAGGCTTTCAAGATTCAAAAATCAATAATGAATTTCTCAATTTTCTTAAAGATCTAAAGTTCTGGCACTGCTGGGCCAACATACTCCCTGGCCACAACTGACTCGAGGAGAAAAGTAATCCTTAGGAGGGTCATGAGCTCTCTAGTTCCATAGCCCTCCAGCTCCCCTATTGTCTGCCCTCCCAGAGGCATTTAGGTCTGCTACCCTGGCTTTCAGTTCTTGCTATCCTTTCAACCAGGGGTCCCCAACCCTAACCAGTATTGGTCCGTGGTCTGTTAGAAACTGGGCCGCACAGCAGAAGATGAGCGGCAGGTGAGCGAGCATTACCACCTGAGCTCCACCTCCTGTCAGATCAGCAGCAGCACTGGATTCTAATATGATCATGAACCCTATCGTAAACTGTGTGTGCCAGGGATCTAGGTTGCGTGTTCCTTATGAAAATCTAATACCTAATTATCTGTGGTGAAACAGTTTTATCCTGAAACCATCCCTTCCAGCCCTACTTCCCAGTCCATGGAAAAATTGGCTTCCAGAAAACCAGTCCCTGGTACCAAAAATGTTGGGGATTGCTACTTTAAACAGTGTAATATTATTTCTCTTCTCCCTCAGCCCACCAAAATAGACACACATCACCAGTGTCTGCTGTTTTGCTTTATTGTAAATGTAGATCTCTGTGTAGGTATAGATACTGTGGTGGACCATGGAGCTGGAGGAAGCCTGGAAGGCAACAGAAAGAGGACAAGGTAACTGATGGGTTGAGGGTAGGACAATCACACTCCTGTTCTGAGGCATCTGTGATGTTGTTTTAATCTTTTTTTTTTTTTTTTTTTTTTTTTGAGTCAGTGTCTTGCTCTCTTGCCAGGCTGGAGTGCAGTGGTGCAATCTTGGCTCACCGCAACCTCTGCTTCCTGGGTTCAAGTGATTCCCTTGTCTCAGCCTCCCAAGTAGCTGGGACTACAGGCACACATCACCATGCCTAGCTAATTTTTTGTATTTTAGTAGAGATGGGGTTTTACCATGTTGGCCAGGATGGTCTTGATCTTCTGACCTTGTGATCCACCCGCCTTGGCCTCCCAAAGTGTTGGGAGTACAGGCATGAGCCACCGCAGGCATGAGCCACCGCGCCCGGCCCCTGTTTTACTCTTCTTTACAGCATATGTCACAAGCTAAAAACCACAGCTCATTGTGTAAATCATTAGTCTAGATAATAACACATCAGACACGCACAAACAGTCTTGAAAAATGATGGAAAGTGCTTCTTAACTGTAGTTTTATCTTCCCACAGCCAGAATTCCTTTAGATATAAGATAATACTTTTCAAGAACCAGTTCTGTTGACTCATCTTGTTTGAACAGTAATTACTGGTAAACCCTAGAAGGTTAGAATTTAGAGATAATCTTGATAAGTGGTTCTCAACCCTGGCTACCTGTTAATGCCAATCTAGGAAACTTAAAAGAAAAAAAAACAACAACAACTGGATGCCTCAGCTGCACTAGATCAGTGAGAATGAGACTCACTGATCTAGATCTTGCCTGAAAAGATCTGATTTTACTGAGAGTCAGTGATCTACCCAAGACTACAACGCTCAAGAACTAAGACAAGAATTCCAATTTCCTGACTCCCCATCCAGCGCTCTCTACTTGACAAAACTGCTAAAAAATGTGCCTGACCCTCTCTAATACTCCACAAACCCCACGAGATAGCAAAGAACCTCCCCCCCTCCCTTTTTTAAATAGCACCAACTAAGCACTGGCCCAATGCCAGAGGAAGAGAAAGGTAGAAGTAGTGTTAGATGACGAAGCTTCTCCAGAGTGTTATCAGAAGGAAGGGCAGATTCCATATGAGTGACTGAGTAAGTAATATGATTCTCTCTTTTTTTTTTTTTTTGTATGATGACTTTTGCAGTACTTTGAGACCTGAAACAATGTAAAAGCTACTTGGCAATCATCATTCATTTTTAGTAGATAAATTAACAACTTGACAATGAAACACTTATGAACAGTCTTTCCTGTCTAGAACGGCAGAATATAACAAGATTAATAAGAAGTTTATTTACTTCTTTTTACGAAAAGCTTTATTTTAATCTAATTTGAGACAACAAAAAGTTGCAAAAATAGTACAGAATTCCTGTATACCTCTCACACAGCTTCTCTTGATGTTAACATGTTACATAACCATAGCATAATTATAAAACCAAGATAATTGCTTTGGCTCAATACTATTAATTAACCTATAGACTTTATTTAGATTTCATTAGTTTTATTTATTTGTTTGTTTGTTTATAGAAAAGTTCTCACTATGTTGCCCAGGCTGGTCTCAAACTCCTGGCCTCAAGCTATCCTCCTACCTCAGCCTTTAGAGTAGCTGGGACTACAAGGACAGCTACCACACTTAACTTAGATTTCACCAGTTTTTACACTAACGTTTTTTTCTGTCCCAGGATCCAATCCAGGATACCACATTGCTTTTAACTGTTAGTTCTCCTTGATCTTCTCTAATCAGTGACAGTTCCTCAGCCTTTTTCTGTCTTTCATGACCTTGACACTTTGGAGACATACTGTTTAATTTTGTAGAATGCTCCTCAATCTGGGTTTGTCTGATATTTTCTCATGATTAGAATGAAGTCATGTATCTTTGGTAAGAATATCATAGGAAGGATGTTGTATGCTTCTCAGTGCATCCTATCATGGAACTCACGGTATCAATCTGCCTTATTACTGGTGATATTAACCTTGGCCACACCATTAAAGTAAAATCTCTTTACTGCTAATTGTCCAACTGAACAATTTGGTAAGAAAACTTAACCCAAGAGAAACTCATATGGAGATTCTTATGTTTTGGTGAGTAAATAACTGTGTGGTATGATTTCACAGGGCCTGATGCTTTAATTCTCTCATCTCCTCCCTCAACAAAATTCTCTATCTTGCAAGGACTGCTGCCTAAAATACTGCTATCAGACCTTCAGCCACTTAAGCAAGGCTTCAATTCCTCTGAAAATATAGATGTTTGAGGGAAGGGATTCTCATGAACTGTGTTCAACTGCCTCTTGGAGCACCCTTACTCCCAGGGAGGGAGGAATAAAAGGAAGGAGAAGTAAAGCATTTAAGCAATTTTTGCTGTCATTTGGATATGGAGGCAATAAGGTTCCTAGAAAGATCCTAAAAAGATATGCTACATAAGTGCCAAAGTGATCTCTTTGAAGTACGTGTCTGATCTCTCATTATTTTGCTCAAACCTTTTTATTGGCTTCAGACTGGAGCCTCACCTCACTTTTGCCACCTCTGCCACCCCCCAAGCCAGTGATCCAGAACTTCTTTCAATTACCAACTGTGACTTATCTTCACATGCCATTCCTAATCCTTAAAATATTCTCCCCAGTCTGCTTCTCTGTATTGACTTTTACTAATGAAGCAGGTCTTAACTTAGTGACCACTAGACCTAGAAGGCCATCCAGGAACTTACAAATTTAGGCACATTGCCTAAATAGCACATAGCCTTCTGTGATTCCTCTTCTCTAAATTTAAAGATGTCTCCCTATAGAGCAAGGGTTGGCAGAGAACAACCCGTGCGCCAAATCTAGCCCACCTCTTATGTTTTTAAGTAAAGTATTATTGGATCACAGCTATGCCCAATTCTGTAGGCATTATCCATGGCTGCTTTCATATTATGAAGGCAGAGTTGAGAAGTTGTGATAAACACTGTTTGACCTGCAAAGCCTAAAATATCTACTCTCTTGTCCTTTACAGAAAATGTTGCCAACCCTGTTTTAAACTGTAAGTACCATATAAGCAAGAATAGCATTAATCTTGTCTGCTATTGATTTCATAGCTGTCATAACCTCAGGACTTAGCCCAAAGTAGATCTTCAATAAATATTTGTTGAATAAAGACAAATCTCACAGTTTTATCCAGTACAGTGTTGTCTATATGTTATAGCCAATAAAATGGCTAATGTAACAAAATTAAATTTTTAAAAAATCCATAATATTTTGTGTTTGTTTCTGAGGAAGAATTTACCAATGGAAGGATGTTCATGTGTTATTCGTAGACTTCATACAGTTTTCTCATTTTGAAAATAAAAAAAGAATGATTTCCAGTTCAATCAAACCCAGAAACCTCATTAGCTAGATGATATTGAATTCATGTGACCTGTCCCCAGGTCAGACCAACACTGACCAGTTTTACAGAATTATTGGTTTTTACATAGACTCAGTAGCACATCCTGGTTCAGGCCAAATTTAAAAAAATACTTTGGGGGTGCAGTGGCTCATACTTGCAGTTCCAGCTACTAGGGAGGGTGAAGTGGGAGGACCACTTGAGTCCAAGCATTTGAGACCAGCCTCGACGACCGAGGGGAGATCCTTGTCTCTTAAAATAAACAATAATTTGGGATTCCCAGAGATTTTCTCAGTGAAAAATACCAAACCATATCAGATTAACTACCATTCCATAAGGACAAGAAGGAATTAAGATTTCCCATGCAAGTGAGTGATTAAAATTAAATTAACAAAATTAAGAGATAGACAGCAAGAGGCATGTTTGTGCTGCTTGCTATGAAGACTTTGAAATCTCCTTTGTATTCGGTCTAGGAGGCCAGGCTTACACCTGCCTCTAGCAGGGCTTGTGGATTTTATTACCTCTCCAAATATGAAAAAATATAGACTTAGTTTGCAGACTCTTGACTTCCTCTGGGAGACGGTTCAACATCAAAGCAACTATTTCTACAAACATTTAAAGCATCTTTTCTCTTCCTGCCTTCCTTCCCGACTGCTTTGCTTTTGGAAACACTAAACACACCCAGTTTTCAAGGCTCCGATGGCTCAACAATACTACTTTTCCTTAGCAAGGAGCACATTATTGCCATGATTTATGGCTGGTGAGTAATTAGGAGCCTGCTGCTACGGTCTGAGGTTGAGATCAAAAGAACCATGTGTCAAAGTGAAGGGAGTGGTGGCTGGAGCCCAGGCAGAAGGGTGGTGGTGTTTGTTTGTAATCCTAACCAGAGAGAAGCTGGGCCATCGCTTAATTGGGAAAAGGCTCAGTGTCTGAAGAAAGCTATGAAAGCGGAGCCTGTTCTAGAGAAAGAATCCATGTGTTTTGCAAATCAACAATATTTAGTGATAGGTGAATCTCCAGGGGGTCTGGAGGCTGGACGGTTTGAATTAGTACTCAAAGGTTTGGAGGAAAAAATGTGAAATGGATGAATACTGAGTATAAAAAAAATTGCCCAAATGGGTTCACTTATGAGATTTCTGGTATTTCCTTCTCTGGTCAAGAGGAAATGCCAAGGAAAGGACTGCAATATTTCAGTACTTCTGTATCTGTCATCCAATTTCCCAATGACTATCGATCCTCTTCCTTCTCTTTGTCCCTCCTCGTTCCTGCCCACAGAGAACAAGGACTTTGGCGGCAGAGATATGAGGCACATGGGCGGATCCAAGCACGCTGGAGGAGGTGCACAGAGCTGGTTGGGGATGGGATAGGCAGGAGGTGAACCAGGTCAGCTCCAAGAGCTCTGGGGTTTCATCTGCTCTGTATTTATGACTTTCTATAAATCACACGTGGAGCAATGGGAAAGGCCCTGGACAGAGTATAGGAAAACCAGTTTTCCAGTCCTGGCTTGGTTTCTAACAAGCTGTGTGGCCTTAGGCAAGTCAAAATTTCTGGGTCTCAGTTTCCTTATCTGTCAAATGAGATTGACTGACTTTGATGTACTCTAAGCTCCCATTCAGCTCTAAAATGCTATGGTCAGATTCCCCTTCTTCAGCCCTTGAAACTGCAATGTGCACTCCCTTTCTGAGTAGAAGTCCTGTTCCACGTTCCTTTTGAGACAGAAATGCTGAACCTGGGTGCAACTGGAAGGCATTTTAAATGGAATATTCAATTCTGCAAGAGGAGCGCTTGGATTCGAACACACACAGTGTGCAGATTGCATGGACTGAACCGAAAGGAATTTTTGGTGTTCACAAAGTAAACATAAAGCACTGCAACCTCATTCACCTTGGGAAACCACAGATATCCAGATGATGCGATTAGGAATAGGGCTGCACAAAGTTAAAGTCCTTTCACTGTGTCTGGAGAAACCCACAGTGCAGTGGAGGGGACGGCTTCAATTTGCGGGGGAATTTTCCAACTCTTACCCACGTTACCAGATAGAGTTGCAGATGACATTGGAAAAGCTGGGACCCTTTAGAAGTTGTGTGTGTGTGTGTGTGTGTGTGTGTGTGTGTGTGTGTGTGTGACAGAGAGAGAGAGAGAGAGAAAGAGAGAGAGAGAAAGCAAGCGAGCACAAACATCATGTGGGCTCCGGCTGCTGGGGCCTTGGCTCTGCCCACATGACCAGTATACCATGCTGCCATCTAGTGTAGGCTCAGAAACTTCTTGGCGTGCTTAAGAGATGTGGATGAGCATAAAACAATGAAAACCCCCAGGAAGAGGCGCCATTAGTGTTAAGTGACGAGATCACCGTGGCCTCCTTTCTCCCTCTGATCACCCCACTTCTAGTTAAGCACGTGCTTGCCTCTCTAGGTAGCCTTCTTAGCATTTATGAAAAAAAAAACACCCAAATTCCACATGAAGGCTCTACCTGTTGATATTCATGCATTCTCCCATTGAAAAGTAAGAAGTTAACATGAAAGGTCATAAAAAAAGTAAACAATTTGGCGGAAAACCAGGGGAAGAATATACAGATGATCACTCACTGTATTCCTCAACGGGAAAAGTGTCAATCTGGAGAAGTTTACTTTGCAAATTACACAAGGGGATTTTATTTTCAAGTCAGCGAAAGGTGGGTATCTCGGGACTGACATGACACCGTGAAAATGTACCCCGCAATGTCTCTCCAGAGCACATGCCCTACAGTGGAAAAGTATTCTTGATAAGACAGATAATGGGTGGAATTATGCTAATCAAGAAAACCTTACAGGGTGAATAATTTAGTAACCTTTTTCTGAGAATAAGAGCCTATTTTAAAGTTCTAAATGACACCATAAATGTAGTCAGGCATAGATTTCCATACTGATATGGGATAATAAACACAGCCAGAGTCTAAAGCACCTTGAGGGACACCCCCGCTGTGCTTATTATCTTGTACTTCCCTACTAATCACTGGAGCCTAAATTTTAATCCTCATGGCTTTGTTTACCTAGCACTTTGTCAAGTCCAATACATTTTGGTTCTTTTACTTTTCCTGGAAAGACAACTGTAAGCATGGAACTGTTGTCATTTTTCTCCTCTGCATGGACTTGAGATGTTTTGTTACAGTCTAAGTACACATTTTAAAATTTGAATTGTTGCTCCAGAATTTAAAAAAATACATTAGCATCACATGGATGCCAAGGCTGAAATAAGTCTTACGTTGCCATCTAGAAACTTCACTAAAACACTAAAAATATTTATGTTTCTAGACATTCAGTACTTCTGTATCTGTCACCCAATTCCCCAATGAATATCGATTCTCTTCTTCTCTTTTGCCCCCTCATTCCTGCCAATGGAGAAGGAGGACGCTGGCAGCAGAGATATGGAGCACATGGGCGGGTTGAAGCACGGCTGGATGGAATCAAGCCACTCTGGCTGACTTCACAGGGAGTAAATGTTGTAGTGACAAAGCTTTGAAGGAATACATTTATTTGATTTATAATAAATAATTTTTAAATTTTATTCATTATAAATAAATACTGTACTATTGTTTTACATATTTGGGTTTTGCCAAAGATTCATTTCCTCAAAAGCTTCCAGTGATAAGAAGAGTTAAAATTTCACTCTCCCATCTCTATTCTTTTATATCTGCAGTGATTTGTGTCAAAGACACGATGATAGACCATCTTAGCAGACCTCAGGCTGCAAATCTTACTGGTGATCTCCCTTACTTAAACCATCTGAGAAAACAGGAGGGTTAAGAGAGAAGTCACTGTACAGCTTTCTATGGACAGAGATCAAATGTTCAATGAGATGTATGAGGAATGGGCTAAATGCAAACCTCAACTCAACCCTACTGGAAGAAGAGTAAAGGTTCTGGTGATACTCAACTATGTGAGTAGTGGGAGGGGAAGGAGGAAGGGATAAAGACCATAGGATGGGACCCTGTGTTTGTTCCATGCCCCTGTCACAATGCTCTTATTATTTCCCATGTGGGAGAGATGTATGCACTGACCCATGACATTTAAATAGGTTATGGATCCCTAAACCCACACACAGGATGTCTTTGACGCTTCATGCGGAGAAGGATGTCTTCTCCCTGTAGCATTGCAGCAGCTCTCCACGTGGCAGCTTTCAGGTGGCAGGTTATGTTAAGTAAATAGGGATAAGGGTGAAAAATCATATCCAAGACTGTGAATGAAGACTTGGGAATACAGAAGACTGAAAGGGTTTGCTGAAGTACACAGACTTGGAAGTTATGTGTGTGGGTTTCAACTCCAGATTTACCCTTTCTGAGTTGTGTAAGTTGTTAAACTATGCTTTGCATCCATTTGCTCATCTTTAAATTCGTAGGTGTTTTCGTGACAAAAAATCACTACTACTATTATAGTGATAATAAAACCTACTCATGGGACTGGTGCAATGATTACACAAATTAATAGGTGTAAAGTATATAGAACAATGTCTTGCATGTGGTAATTGGTCAAGACATGTTATGAATTATTATGTCATTGTTAAAATTAATGGAAAAATTGGATCTGGGTACTCTTAGCAAAACAAAAACAGAGACAATGAGCTCAATTTTTGAACATATTTATATCCAAGGATCAGTAGATCACCTAAGTTATATACCAATCAGTTTTACTCTGGACCAAGCAGGAGATTCAAAGGCCCAGGACTGGCTACATAATTTGCAGGACTCCATGCACAATAAAAATGGGAGTGCCTTGTTCAAATATCATAAAGAATTTCAAGACTGACAGCAGAACATTAAACCAAGCATGGAGCCCTTCTAAACATATGGCCCTGTGTGACTGCATAGGTTGCACACCCATGAGGCTTGCCCTGTAAAGGACACATAAATCATGACCTCTGGATGCACAGAGCTTACCCCCTAGCCCTCAATTGCTATGTGACCTTTTGCTTTTCACTTGATTCCTGTTTTATCCATTTGTGGTTGTGTGTTTGGTGTTTGATTTCATGGCTCAAAACACACGCTTAGTGGAAATCATGTAAGAGCATTCAGATTCTGCCTCTATTTCCCCACATTTCCTGCCCTCTTCAATTCATTGCAATCTGGCTTTTGCCCCCCCACCTGCGAAATCCCCATCCTACTCCACCACCACTATCATCTGCTCTGAATCTTTGTGGGTGGAAATCAATGGCTTCTTAATTTTCTTCTTATAGTATGTGTCCCATTTAAACTATATTGTCATTTACAGCTTGACAATGATGACATTATCCTAAAACTCTCCTCTCTAACTTCAGTATATGTTACTTCAAAGTTCCCTACGTTTCTCTTCTCTTTTTCTGTTTCTTCCCCCACTTCCTCAATATCTCATAATCCTCAGGGATTTATTTGTAATTTTTAGTCCTTGTTCTCATTCTTTCACTACCCATGCTCCTTGAGGATCTTACTCACTCTGATGACTTCAACTATCACTAAACAACGTCAATTCTCAAAGAACTATATTCACCCTCTTCTCTGCTGATTATAGACCCATATTTCCAGTTCACTCTAGACAGCTCTAACTGGACATTCTTAAGTGACTACTCACTCAAAACACCTCAAACCAATTAATGTTTTTTTTTATTCTTCCTTTCTTCGATTGTCCACTTTTATTACACTCTGACTTAGTAACCAATCCCAGCTAGAAACTATGGTCATCCTCAGCTTCACCATCTGCCTTACCACCCAGCACCCAGTGCCTAAACTGCAGTTGATCCTATTACCTAAATATCTCTTGAATCTTTTCCCTCCTTTCCTTACTTGCTTGGTGCCCACCACCAAACTAGTCTATCAATCTGCATCTGTACTAGTCTATCTTCTCATTGGACTCATTCTCTAGATTTTGTACTTGCTAGTTATATTCTATACTTATCCTAAAAATGTTTTCTAAAATGTAAAGTTGTTCAAGGCACATCCCTGCTTAAGGACTGCTATTGTCTGGTGAACAAAATTAAAATGTCTTTGGAGAAGCACAAAGAGTGTTTTATTTTTCTGATTCGTTCCGGTTTATTTGAGGTTGGTCCTAGCTTTTAGTCTTCCTAATCACATACCTCAGCTCAAGCCATCTGCTGACCTTTCCTTGATTGTGTTATACTATCCTAGGTCTCCATGCCCTTGCACATGCTGTTCCTTATGTCTAGAAATGCTTTTCACTGCATTCTCTAAAGAGTAAATTCCTAATTATCTTTCAAGGTGCAGCTTCTCTGAGAAATCTTCCAGAAAATCTTTTCTACTTTCTATACCCCCATAGCACTTTGCATGCACTTCCATTGATTGCAATTAGGTGTTTGCTTTCTCTGTAATTAGTGATGAACTCTTGGAAATCAGCATTATGCTATATTCTTCTTCATATCCTCAGCACCTGGCACAATTCCTGGCTCAGAGTAGAAGCAGAAACAATGCATCATGAATGACTACCCTCTGCATAAAGTCAGAGGTTCACTAAAATCTCCGACTCATAAACATGGAGAGATTTTTGTGTGTGTGTGTGGAGTTATAAATGGTAGAACTTGGACAAAGGAGAAAGAAAAATCTAACGACTTTCTAATAAACATATTTCCTATGCTGCCTCTGGATGCTCACATAAAGATGAATTACCTCACTCTCCACCTTGTCCCGTAGAGGAGGATTGGCATTGGGATTGAATATCTTTTCGAATTTCTTATATCTTAAACTTATACAGTAACTCCTTTGTTAGATAAGATACAGCAAAAATATCTCACAAATAATAGAATCTGTGATATTTCTACAGCATCAGCAGCCCCTATTCTTTCCTTTTTTAAATCTCTACTTAGCCCCTTTCCCCCACTCAGATGTTTGTAATGAATTTTATTATGTCTACTGTGGGGTGACTATTACACTTCTACTTTTAAGAACTTTTGTGGTCAGGTGTGGAGGCTCACGCCTGTAATCTCAGCACTTTGGGAGGCCAAGGCCAGATCACTTGAGCTCAGGAGTTCAAGACCAGACTGGCCAATATGATAAAACCCCATCTGTACTAAAAATACAAAAATTAGCTGGGCATGGTGGCACACACTTGTAGTCCTAGCTACTTGGGGGGCTGAGGCAAGATAATTGCTTGAGCCCAGGAGGTGGAGAGGTTGCAGTAAGCCAAGATCATGCCACTGTATTTGAGCCTAGGTGACAGAGCTAGACTCTGCCTCAAAAAAAAAAAAAAAAAAAAAAAAAAGAAAGAAAAAAAAAGAAAAGAAAAAAAAGAAAAAGAAAAAGAAAAAAGAACTTTTGTGAGAGAATGCCCAAAATATCAGGCATCAAATATAACTCTTCTTTGATTATTAATCTTGGGAGTCAATCTGGTCACATCATCTGTTTAGCTCCTTGGGTCACAGTGGCCAAAGTTACAGAATCAATCCCCATATACATCGGTACTGTTCCCAAAGATAATTTCTTCTGCCATCAACAACAGCATGCCTTTCTGTCACTAGGTGAAAAAAAGTAAGCGCCTTTGAAGAACATCTCCATGATTGAAATACAATTCCAGTGGTAGAGTCAGTGGTATTTGTATGTGTCTATGTATTTTCATGAGTATTTGTAAAACTCCAAGTGTGTCTACAGCTCCAAAGCTAATTTCATAAGGACTAAATTCAACCATGCTGGAGAAAAAGCAAGTTGTTTCTTTTCATGTATTCCTTTCTTATCTGTGGTTTTGCTTTCCATGGTTTCAATTACCTACAGTCAAACACGATCTGAATATATCAAATAGAAAATTCCAGAAATAAACAGTTCATAGGTTTTAAATTGTGCATGATGAAATCCTGAGCTGTCTCACTCCATTCTGCCTGAGATGTGAATCATCCCTTTGTCTAGCAGATCCATGCTGCGTATGCTCTCTGCCCATTAACCACTTAGTAGCTGTCTCAATTATCAGATAGAAAAAACATAGTATATATAAGATTTGGTACTATCTTTAGTTTCAGGCATTTACTGGGGGGGTCTTGGAATTTATCCCCTGCAGATAAGGGGGGACTACTATGTATATCTTTGGCATTAAGACAGTCAGACTAACAAATGATGCAATGGTAGAGTATGTTTCCAACTACATTTGTATTCTTATGCAATGTTTTAAGCCAATTTTGGTTGCCTTCTTTTATCAAATTGAAAGCTGCTATAAGTCATGCTTTATGACCAAATGACATCTGATAAAATAGAGGTTACCAAATTTCCTAGTAAAGACCACAAGTTTTAAAATTTCCTTATTTGTCAACTGAGAACAAGACTCTTTCACAGACTTGTGTACAATGATTATTCTGTAAATTGTAAAAGAAGTCTACCAAATTTTTGAGGCAACACATTCAAACATGTGTTAAGACTGTGTTTGCTTAGAACTGGAATTATTTTTGGATAGGCCAAGTTTGGGGACCAGTGAGAGAACTCATGGAGAATTGTTCACAACAGAAAGCAAAAGTAATTTACAGAGCATTGTGAATACTGTGGACCCTAGGCTATTCTGTACTGTAATGTAACAAACAAAGGACCTCGTCTCTGATCCTGAATAATTTTCAATCTATCATCACAAATACTCTAAGAACTCAAAACAATGCAGCACAGAATAAGGGTGCATTAACTAGCAGTCATTGTCATTAAAATCCTTCATCAGGGTCAACTTTCCAAGATAGTTTCAAAGGTTTAAAAGGGAGGAACATTGCTTGATATTGAATTGACAAATGAGTCTCAGCTGCAAAAAGAATTGTATGAACAAATAAAGCATGACCCTATAATGAACATGAAGACAAAGAGAACTAGGATAAAAATGCTAGAAAGAGTTGAGAACATTGGTGAGGTCAAAGATTTTGGTTAGATGAGATGCCAAAAGTCTAAGGAAAAGTAAGAGGAGCAGCATATATTGCAATGGAAAGACAGTGAACATAGATTTAAAAGTGTAGAACAGGGCCAGCCAACTTTTTCTGCAAAGAACCAGATGGTAAATATTTTTGGCTTTGCGGCCATACAGTCTCTGTCGCAACTACTTAACTCTGCTGTTGTTATGGGAATGCAGCCACAGACAATCCATAAAGAATGAGCATGGCTGTGTTCCAATAAAACTTTATTGAGTAAAACAGGAAGTAGATGGGTTTGGTCAATGGGCCAAGGTGTAGAAGACTAGGGGGCAAATAATAAAGCCAAATTAATTCACCACTGCTCTGGCACCATTGGCCATGCCATTGTGGGCTAGAGAATGCTTAATTCTGTATTTTTGACTACCATAGAAATTAATTTGAATAAAATTGGGAATGACTTCTTAAACATGATAGTAATAGAAATCTAGTGGTATGTATTGAACATAAAGAAGTTGCTTAAATTAACCCAGAAGTGTCATTATGAGGACTTCAGGAATCTCTTTATTTGATACACGGACTCTGAGAGGTAAGGAGCTTAATCATGGAAGCTATCTATAATTAGAAGCAGAACTGTATTAGAACTCAGGCCAATGGATTCCTAAATTAGAGCTCTTTGCCGTATTTGATGCTACCTTATTTATGTTGTTACTTTTCAAAGCCATGGAAGTAGTTTTATACAATTGCAAACTAATGAACAATCCCCTAAGATCTAGGACACAATCTCAAATGTATTGTGGATGAGAAATAAGCGATTTAATAGATTCAGTATTACTTAATAACAGGGACGAGGACCAAGCAATCTCCCCTTCCATTTAAATATTATACTATCTTTGTAGAAAGTGCATTGCACCCTGGCCCAGGAGTTTTCCACTTCTGAAGATAGACATGCATCAATTCACCCACCATCCCTCACTCCCTTGTCATCAGTGACTGCATTTATGAGGCAACTGGCTGGGGCTGGGGACACAGAACATTACAGTGAAAAACAACTCTCCCAGTTGGCTTCAGCCTCTTTATTCTCAGCCTTGTTTGCTAGCCACAAGCATGAAAAGGTAGAACAACATGTGTATTTTGAAGAGGAAAATCATTCTGTTCACAAGTGGCCAACCCTGCAGGGACTGCTTTCACTAAATATCATTTTGACAAACTCTAATTCTGCTGGTTTAGCTGATGAAATTGAAAGCATTTGAGTCAAATAAATTGGATTACCACCCTTGGATTAAGATAAAGCATTTCCCATATTTTTGGTCTGTTTGCTTTGGCTGGGCTTGAATTCTGCAAACTCTGCTTTTGATAACCACACTAAACCAGCAGGGAGTGAGCTAAGAGGAGGAGATGTGAGAAAGATTGAAATGGAAAATATATAATCAACAAATGACTCTTCAGCTCTTTTTTTCTTCTGGATATTCAGAAATTGGAATATTTCCTTAATTGCATTCATTATCCTTGACCTAGGAACTCCATCTCAAAGGAAATAGAATTGGAGATTAACAATGGATTTGTGAGGAAGGAAAGATATTGCCAGTAATTCTTCTGTCTGTCTCTTAGAAATTCAGGAAGGTTTTCTATGAGGTGGATAAGATCATAAAGTATACATGCTTCTAACTGGGCCAAATGTTGGTGTGCTCTGTTCCCATTCAACTCCCTTGCTTAGTGGAGAAACTCCAGCCTGGCACTGCATGGGCAATTGGAAGGCTATTCAAGATTTGACTTTGGAGCCTCTGTGACTCACATTTAGAATTTGTGGTATTGCAGGGCACCCAAGTATTTGCAAATTAATCAGCAAATACAGCCTGACTTCTTTGGTCACTTTCAAAGTCTGCAGTTATCATTGCTGAAATTGTAGACTTATACAGGTTTCCTGATAGTTAAGTGAATGGCACCAATGGACTTGTTTGAAGAGTGACCTAAAATTGTGCAACAGGCAAATTGCCTATTTTACTGGTGCTTTTCCTTTAGTGGTACCTTTTATCATCTCCCATCTTAAACACCACTTAAACACATCTTCCAAGAGACCTATAATCTACCCTGCCATAAATGCTTGGGAAATCCATTAGGATCTTTTCTCTTTTCTTTCCTATGCCCAACTTCTCCATTGCCCATAATTCATTCACATTAAGTTATTAATAACAATTGAAAACCTTTTAATCCTTCCTGGGGGTAACTGCACTTAGAAAATCCTTCTTCTTTGAAGAAATAAGCCTTTATTCATACATTCTGGAGTTGACTTGCAAAAGAAATAATTTGGGGTGTGGAGGAAATTTTCACTATCCCTCTAATCAGTTTACTTTAATATTTTCTACTCAGTATTTAATTGGTTCTTGGAACATGTGGCTAATCTCAAAGTTGCTGAGGTCAGTAAACCATTTGGAGAGCATATTGCCATATTGGCTTGTATGGGATTCTTGCTTAAATTAGGTAAAATAACATGTTCTTTAACTCCAAGAATATAGGCAAGCCTATCCTTAGAAAGTTTATTAGGGCTGGCTCCAAAAGGAATTCAAAGACAATAAGGTACTCAATATTATTATAGATAACAGCCTCATCTGGGAGTTTTCAACTCCCCTCATGATCTCAACTAGACAACATGGGCACAGAATCCTGGATAGTCAGGCGCGAGGATCTTTTTTTCTAGGAAGTAGAACTCTTGAAGTTCTTTTTTGCTTAGGAAAAAGAACCCCCCAAAACCAACAACCATAGGCTAACAAGATGAAGCCTTTATTTAGAAACAACATGCCTCTCCTGTGAACACAGAGCTCACTCAGAAAGAAGCTATGAATGGACCTGCACAATTATTTTCTGGCAAAAACCCAATCACATTTGGAGACCTCAGCAGTTGAACAGGGAGTGACAGCTGAAAACCCAAACATGTTACAAAGATCAGAGACATTGCTGAATGCTCCATTTTGAAGTTTGATCCAAAGAACCAATTTATGTCATGTTGGTTTTATTGAAGAGAGGAGCTTTATTCCAAGGCTCTTTTAAGCCCATATCCCCTCTTTGGCTCTTTCGGCCCTTCAGGCCCACAGGATTTCCAATATCCCTGGAAGGTATTTGCCTTTCACAAATGAGTCCAACGGTGCTTAAGAAAGCATTAGATGCTTCTTTGAGCCTGCTTCCTCCCTCTACCCCAACTGTGGTTTCAAGAGGAGGCAGATCCCTCACATTCATTTAGTAAGAGAATATATTCCTCATTCTGCCTGAGGGATCCTTGTCAATGCTGGGTTCTTTAGAAATATCTATGGCTTGTCCTACATGAAAGAGGACAGGGACAAGATAGATAAAAATTGTACTACTATCTAAATGTTAAAAAAAATAGATACATAGAATAATGAGATAATAAAATGAGGGAAAGTTTTGGGTAAGGGTCTTGGCTCTGGAGGCTGACTGCTGGGGTTTGAGTAGTACCTGTTTTGGGATCATGGACGGTTCATGTCTTGAAGCCCTGTTCCTCAACTTAACATTTAGGTATAATAATTCCTAGTTCATAGTGCTATAGTAAGTATTAAATAAGTTTTAAATTCCCTGTATGTGAAAGCACTCAATACATTTGAGGTAATAATATTAAATGTGAACTGGCATGGTTCAAAGTGTAAATAATAAGATAGGCTATTGGAAGCACTCAAAGAATACAGAACTGGGGTGATGTGGCTAAAGATAGATTAAGTTAAAATATAGAATTTGCATCTTTTCCATAGCCCTGTCCAGAAGGAATGTATAAATTTGTTGCCATCCCTAAGGAACTAACAGCTTTTCTGTTCCCATTTTGCATTCTAGGGGTAATTATTTTACATATGTATACTTTCGGAACCTTTTGAAACCACTCATGAATATTTGGGTGTAAATAGGCCTTCACCCTATTCTGCTGTTCCCACTTCCTCACAGTTGGGGTCACGCTCCCCACTGCGTGTGGACTGCTGGCCAAAGTTTCACTTCTGTGGCTGGCCTCCATCCCACCCAATTCAATCCAATTCTTCAAATCACATTTTAGGAAAACACTTTACTGTTGGGTGTTTTATTAAATTCAGATGCATTATGTTCACTGGGTATACTATTCCAATTCTAGGATTCAGTTTAAAAGATCAAACTGGTATACCATGCCACATTCACACATTTTCAAAATAGCCCAGAAAATTTAGTGGAAACCCCTAATTAACATGACAGCACCACAGTCTATAGTCTCGAACAATCAACACCTTTCTTCCCTTGTGGTAACTTTTCCTTTGCAATTTCATGCCTCACAATTTGTAGCTTATACTTCTTGGAATTTATATTTATTTTGAGGGCATGTTTGATGACTATTTCTTTCCTTTACTATGACCCTGGACCTGAAAAGCGTAACTATTTTCTATCTCTACAGAGGACACAAGTTACACTGCCACTCAACAATCCCACTGGACTACATGAAGGCTCCATCCTAACTAATGGACCTCTTGGATAATGATTTTATTTGATAACTTGGTTAAAGAGCCTGAAATGTTTTACTATCAATTTCATCACTGTTGTTGATATAAATTAATCACTAGTAGTCTCATTCATTTATTCATCTTCTTGAAACTCTGATTTTCCAATATGTACAACTCACCTTTTCTGCTTTAATTTTCACTGGTTCTCCCAACCGTTAGTTATAAAGAATCATCTAGTTATGGAGAAATCACTAACCCTTTGAGACTCCTGTCCCATAGCTGCAATCTATATTCTGCCAATTCTCTGGCAAGTTTTAAAGCTGTTATTTCTTTGTTTGTTTCAACAGATTTGTCCCTAATCATGTGGAAAGGGCTGCTAAAATACAGAATGTACTTACTCCAAGTGAGATTCCCAGTTCACAGATACAGTAGTAAACCTAATTTGCAAATAAGCCATAGTCATATACATAATATTTCACACACATATTAATATTGTTGTTAATGTTAACATTAAGCAGTTATTTGCAAAACAAATTGGTATAATTCCTTTTTAAGATTGTTTTACAGGATTTTATCAGCTGTTGCAAGAAAAGAACTGAGCTGCAAAAGGGATTGAAGTCGTATCTCATTACTCTTCCTTAGGGAGGGTATTGAATTTGGTTAAAAATCAGTCCACTTCTTTAGAAATTATGTTTCAGAGAGACAAATGTAAAATGCCAGATGGTGGAGTTGAAACAGAGACCTCATTTGAGTCAATGAAAAGTCCGCTCTGACTTATTATTCTTGTCCCATTAAATGTTATTTACTTTTATTTTTTAATCCCACTTAACTGAGTTTTACTGTCCTTTGAAATATGTAAAACTTCATAATGCACTTTAACTCTAATCATATTTAAAAGGTTATTTTATACAGATCTAGCTCTAAATTCTCTCAGTCTCTATAATAACGAAATGTTCTTGGTTGACTTATTTCCATGGAACTACCAGTCCTAGCACATAATGAAGATATATAATGGGTCACTTGTCATTTAAATTAATTCCACTTTTTATTTATATAATCTTGTATAAGAAACTGATTCTACTTTAAAAAGGTTCCTAGCTGTGTCTATTCCTTCCAAGACCATAGAAAAGCTCAAGTGATTGTGTTAAGCTAAATAATACTTCATTATCCTGCCATTATAAAAATGACAAGGCAGAGACAGAAACATATCAATTACTTGGCTTTCTTAGTAACTGAGCTATTCCTTATAAGTAATTTTGTCAAGAAATGAAGTGTCTCCTATTCTGAGTTAAAAATATTCATATTAATCATTTGGCATAGAAATTGGCTAAAAAAAATTCACTGTGTCCCTCCAGGCCAGTATGGAGGAGACTACCAATTATTTTAAAAAAAAAAAAAAAACCAGCCAGGAGTGGTGGCTCATGCCTGTAATCCCAGCACTTTGGTAGGCTGAGGTGGGTGGATCACCTGAGGTCGGGAGTTTGAGACCAGCCTGACTAACATGGAGAAAACCCGTCTCTAGTAAAAATACAAAATTAGCTGGGTGGTGCATGCCTGTAATCCCAGCTACTTGAGAGGCTAAGGCAGGAGAATTGCTTGAACCTGGGAGGTGGGGGGTTGCGGTGAGCCAAGATCACACCATTGCACTCCAACCTGGGCAACAACAGCAAAACTCTGTCTCAAAAGGAAAAAAATATATTCCATTCTCAGTCTGGTGAGAGCAAACCAAGTGGCTCAGGGGAGGAGGAAAGAGTTGCTCCAGGACTGACCCTGGCCATGGCTGTGCATCCTCTGGTTTCATGTACTCCCATTTGGACACTTTTCTTGTGGCCTTTTGTGTGCTTCACCCCTGAGTCCAGGCAACCAGTTCGGGTGACCAGAGTCTCTTGCCTCTGACCTAGAGCTTTCTTTGGCGTACGGCTTCCTTTTTCCCAGATTCGTGGTGTTAATCATACTGAGTCCGTACCTTGACATCTTGGCCTAAGGATCTATTGTCACAAATTGTCCTGTGGAAATTCTAGCTCTAAAGGCACATAAGTGAATCAATGAAATCCTGAAACACACACATACACACACACATACGTTTATTTTTTAGAAAATAAAAATTCCATGCTGAAACAATGTAGCTACCATTGCTACTGAATTAGCATGCAGCATGTCTTTGCTGTGCTGGAATCCAGGGATAATCAATGGGTTGTGGAGATGTGTTGGGCTGCTTATTTTTTCACTTTGCAGCCCAGAATGGCCGTAGTATCCCCGTTCTCATTTAGCCTATCAGTTGTCAACAACCACCAGGAAAGTCAAACCTCTAGCTGCTCAGTGCAGGTCCCTAAAATTTTATTTGTTAAAATAGCATGCACAAAATTGACTTTTTGGGGATATATAATTCTATAAATTTTAAGA
Source organism: Ateles fusciceps (assembly GCA_036589455.1). Classification (NCBI taxonomy): domain Eukaryota; kingdom Metazoa; phylum Chordata; class Mammalia; order Primates; family Atelidae; genus Ateles; species Ateles fusciceps. The sequence goes on from JAZHEH010000078.1 coordinate 16,595,876, forward strand.
TGTGTGGAGAGTTGAGTAACCACTGCCACTGTCAGCACTCTAAACAGTTCTGTCACTGCAAAAAATAGCCTTTGTGCCATCCCTTTGAAGTCACACCCTCCCCCTCCCCTTAAACTCTGGCACTCTCAGATCTGTTCTCTGTCACTACAGTTTTGTCTTTTAGAGGATGTCATATCAATGGAATCACACAGTATGTAACTTTTTGAGACTGAGTCCTGTCATTTAGCATGATGTCTTTGAGAGTCACACAAATAATGTATATCAAGAAGTTATTTCTTTTTACTACTGAGTAGTATTCCATTACAGGGAAATACAACACTTTGTTTATCATTCTCCACTGAAGGACATCTGGGTTATTTCTAGTTTGGGTAATTATAAATAGAGTTGCCATTTGTGTAGGTTTTTATGTGAAGTTTTGCATTTCTATAGAAAAACACCCAGGAGTATGCTTACTGGGTCACATGGTAGATGTATGTATGTGTTAACTTTTTAAGGAACTGTTGTTTTCCAGAGTCTCTATGCCATTTTACATTTTCTTTCTTTCTTTCTCCCTTTTTTTTTTTTTGAGACAGATTCTTGCTCTGTTGCCCAGGCTGGAGTGCAGTGGCATGATCTCACCTCACTGCAACTTCTGCCTTCCAGGATCAAGCAATTCTCCCACCTCAACCTCCCGAGTAGCTGGGACTACAGGCATGCACCACCATGCCCAGCTAATTTTTGTATTTTTAGTAGAGAAAGGGTTTTACCATGTTGGCCAGGCTGGTCTCGAACTCCTAACCTCAAGTGATCCACCTACCTCCACCTCCCAAAGTGCTGGGATTACAAGCATGAGCCACCGCACCTGGCCCCCATTTTACATTTTCACCAGCAATATATGACCGATCATCTTCAGCATCACTTGGTGTCGGTGGTACTTAAAATTTTAGCCATTCTGATAGTGTGATGGCATATTTCATTGTGGTTTGAATTTGCATTTCCCCAAGGACTAATGATGTTGAATATGTTTTTATGTGCTTATTTGCCAACAATGTATCTTCTTTGGTGAAGTGTCTCTTAAAATTATTTGCCCATTTAAAAAATAGGGTGGCATGTTTATTTATTGTTGTTTTAAGTGTTCTTTATATATTCTGGATATAAGTCCTTTGTTGGACATACGATTTGCAAATATTTTCTCTCAGTCTAAAACCTCTCTCCTTGTTCTCTATACACCATCCTTTGCAGAGCAAATGGTTTTTATTTTGTGGAAGTCCAAATTTCTCAATTTCCTCTTTCCTAGATTGTGATTTCAGTGTTGTGTCTAAGAACATTTTGCTGAACCCAATGCCACAAAATTTTTTTTTATGTTTTCTCCTAAAATGTTTATAATTTTGTGTTTTACATTTAGATCTACTATCTATTTTGAGTTAATTTCTGTATAAGATGTAAAGGTTGTAGTTTGAGGTTCCCTTTTTTCTGCATATAGATATCCATTTGTTCCAACATCACCATGACCTTTTTAAATGCGATTCTTTCATTTTTGTTGAGATATAGAAAAACAATTGCCGAACTTATTAGAACAGCTCATAAAACAGAGGCTTTTTATACCTAGAGTGGTTTTTACTAAATGATCATTCCCCCACTCTTAATTTGGGTTGTGCTCTAGGCGGTTGAGAGTAATATCTGGATAACTGAGGTTCAGCATACATAAAGACAATCAAACTGTTTAAGCTGAAATATTCTTTCTTTCTTTCTATTTATTTATTTATTTATTTATTTATTTATTTATTTTGAGACAGAGTCTTGCTCTGTCATCCAGGCTAGAGTGCAGTGGCATACTCTTGGCTCACTGCAACCTCCACCTCCTGGGTCCAAGGGATTTTTGTGTCTCAGTCTTCTGAGTAGTTAGGACTACAGACATGCACCACCATACCTGGTTAACTTTTTTTTTTTTTTTTTTTTGTATTGTAGTAGAGACAGAGTTTCACCATGTTGGCTGGCCAGGCCGATCTCAAACTCCTGAGCTCAGGCAATCCACTGAGCTCAGGCAATCCACCCACCTCAGCCTCCCAAAGTACTAGGGTTACAGGCATGAACTGAGAAATACTATTTGAATGAGATCTCAAAAGATGTTGGTGTGTGAAAAAAATCCTTCCAAGGAATGAGTCTCAGAGGTAGAAAAGCCTAATAGTTGCTCATAAAAATGATAAGATTTCACTCCGGCTACATCTAGATGAGAATGCATAGACCCTGGTATGTCTACATTATGTAGATAACAGGAAGCCACTGGGGTCATCTGAGCCCAGTTGTTTTTAGTTTTCATGCCTATTGTCAATAGTTAAACGTGTGTTTTTGGAAGTACTTGATCATCATCTTACTGCCAAACAGTGTTATGGGTTGAATTGTGTCCCCCCCGCTGTGGATGTATTAAGTCTTAACCCCTAGTACCTATAAATATAATCTTATTTGGAAATAGGGTCTTTGTAAATGTAATTGAGTTAAGATAGGCCATTAGGGTGTGCCCTAGTTCAATATAACCGGTGTCCTTATAGGAGGGAAATTTGGGCCCAGAGACAGAGAGAAGGGAATGCCGTGTGACAGCAAAGGCAGAGATTGGAGCAGTGCATCTTCTAGCTAAGGAACACTGAGGGCCTACAGCCACCACCAGAAGCGAGGGGAGGCAAGGAAGACTTCCCCCACCATAGGCATTAGAGTGAGCATGGCCCTGCCATCACCTTGATTCTGGACTTTCAGTCTCTAGATCTGTGAGAGACTAGATTTCTGTTGTTTAAAGTCACCCAGTATATGGTACTTTGTTTCGACAATCTTAAAAAATGAATACAAACAGTTTACATCTTGTTGGCATTATCAATTTGTATTACTAAAGTTTTAGGTATGATCTGAAAGATAAACTTTGGCCCTGTTCCCTACTGAATGCTCTCAAATTCAAAATTATGAGAGTCTGGTTTAGAAATGGCAATGGGAACCCATGAACTAGATTTGTAGGTCAAACCCCCTCTGCCCTGGGCATAGCTCTAGATGTGTATGCAGTAGCGTAACTGCATGTAGTAATTGAAATATTAACATAGGCACTTTCTGGCCCAAAGTCAGAAGTGAAATGTAGGAATATCCCATGTGGTTCTCCTGGCTGCCACAAATCCTCTGGGCTGCACGAAGCATGTCTAGATGCTGTACTTTTGAGTGAGTAGCGAGCTGGATCTGTGTTATGACAGCAGGCTGGGATGATTTTGGAAGAGTTTGTGATAGCTCAGAAAGTAGAAGAGGCTGGGAGAGCACTGCCAGAGGGCTTGGAGCCCACCCAGGTCTGTTTGTCTTACTGCCCAGGCGCCTCCCTCAGCTCTGCTTGGAAGCAACCAAAGGAGCGCTCGGGAAAGGGTTCACAGTGTGCAGGCAGGGACCCAGTTTCTGACTAGTTAGGGGCATCTGATGGAGAAGAGAGTTTACTTCAAAAGAGCTAAAAATAAATATGTAATGACTAGAGACGTTTTTTTTTTGTGTGTGTGTGTGTGGCTTGATGTGGAAGAGCCTATCCATTCCTTTAAGACAAACAGATAGATGTAAGAGATGTGTTACACAACTGGTCAAAATAAACACGAAGCAGGTTGTTGGCAATGCCTCCTTCCAGCTGACAACTACGTGGGGTGGAGGAATTGCCATATCAGCTCTGAGAAAAGTCTCACTCGGCCCCTTCACGAGTTTGTTCTGGGTGCAGGAACGGTCGCTATGGTGCCTTTTTAGGTGAAGGTGGGCTGGGCAAGGGAGGCCAGAGCATTTCAGCACCAGAGACAGCCCTGCGGCTGCGCAGTGAGACAAAGGCTCTCCAGACGCCCCTGGACTGTGGAGGAGCTCCGGAACGCTTCTGATTGTTTCTCACTCCCACCTATGGGTATTTTTCTCCTGGAACAATTCAGAACTGCGGTGGACTCAACCCTACTCACTCTACTCAGGGTCGCAACTTCTATTTCGTCTCTAGCATCTAGAAGTGACTTCTTCCCAGTTAGGGATTGAATGAGTGCCCCAAAATTCATAGGTTGAAGTCTCAGTACCTTAGAATGAGGCCCAATATGGAAATAAGATCACTGTAGGTGTAATTAGTTAAGTTAAGGTCATTAGGGAGGGTCGGTCCCAATCCCATTATGAGTGAAGTCTTTATAAAAAAGGGAAATCTGGACACAGACACATGCGCAGAGGGAGAAGGCTATGTGAGGAAGAAGGCAGAGGCTGGAGTGATTATTCTACAAGCCCAGGAAGGCCAGCGACTGGCAGCAAAGCACCAGTAAATAGGGGAAGAGACATGGAACAAATTCCCTGTCAGCCCCCAGGAGGAACCAACCCTGCCGAACCCTTCATCTCAGGCTCTAGCCTCCAGAACTCTGATACAATAAAACATTTTATTGTTGAAGCCACTAGTATTTGGTACTTTGCTATAGCCATCCTAGGAAACGGATGTACTCCCCAGCATTAAGTATGAAATCAGATGGGAGGTGCTAGGAGTGGAGAGTGGGCTGTGGGACCCATCCATTTCTCCACGGTGGGGTTGCCATGGAGAGGCTAGGATGGCCGGCATATCTCCTACTCCCTCTATGGACCTGACCCCACCAGTGGCCCTGGGCTGTTTTTACCAAGGCCCCCTTCCCTATTGCATTCTGAAGGAGCCCTACAGGGCAGCAGCAATGGGAGAGAGACTAAGGGGCCAGGACTACAGGTCTCAGACACACACACAAGACATGACAACGAAGCCCGTTTATGTTTAATCAGAGCCTTGAAGACAGGAAGCTGCAGACTTTAATTCCCTGAGGGATGATATATTCAGGTTCCAAGTATATCAGTTATTCTAAAAATAAAAGTAAACATGTGAAGGAAATAAATTAATAAACACACTAGCCAAGTTTTCACTAGAAGATTGCTGCTTTTCCTGCCCTAGAAATCTTGCTTCCTCAGTCAGGCCTGTGCTTCTCTTGTAGGCTGACCCTTGGAGTGATGCATGTCAGGACATTTCACTTTTTTTTCTTTCCTCCTTCTTTTATTTGCTTTCCACCCCAACTCTCACTAGCATTCTTCCTTTAAATGAAATAATGCATGCCTTGGGTCTAATACAATGCTTAGCAGATGTTTAAGAAAGGATAATTCTTTTCATCCACAGTTTCCTGTCTCCTAATGGTCCTTTTATTCTATCTTCTTTAAATGAATGTGTCTCATACCTTAAGAAATTCATGAAGTTAGAGATTACAGATGTATTTTGTGTTGCAGGCCCTATTTTATTTGTTTTAATAAAGTTTATCAAATTTATTAATAAAATAAAGTTTAGTTGCTAACATTTTAAATGAGTGATATACATTTATATATATGTGTGTATATATATATATACACGTGTTTATATGTGTGGTATATATTTATATAAATGTGATATATAATTATATATGTGATAAATATATATAAATGTATATGTGTGTATATATATGCATACTCACATGTATGTGTAAATGTTTTTAATAAAGCACTTAAAAATGGATTTTCAACTAAATTGTCTGAGAAAATTGGAAGATCTGGCTTCACTAGGCACACATTGCTGTTTGGCCACTTCTGGCTAGAGCTCAATGAATGCAGCCCCTCCCCTCCCCCAAGATGGAAGACATACACCCTTCCATCTTTCTGTGTCCCATCTGTCTCTTTCCCTCTGGACATTATGGCTCTGCGATGGCCTGGGACAGTAGGTATGACTTCCTATTTGTGAAGTTGCTCTTTTTTTCAACTCTGCCTCCTCCTCGTCGTCTTATTATTTTTCACACAGCATTGTACCCAGTTCCCTCAGTCAACTAACTCAATCTAAAACACTCCCCTGTTGAAGAGAAAACCTGGCTAATGTTTATATTAACTGAATATCAGCAGTGTTTGCCAGAAATGGCTGCTTATATCAAATGTGGCAGAGTAAACCGGAATCTGCAACATTAGTATTGCTTAAATAGAATCGCTGGAGGTCCACACCTATTAATGCATTGAGCTTGTGTTTGATACTTTTCTAACATAAATTACTAAATAAATATTTCCTTTTAAATTTCATTTTATGAGCCAGCTCTCTCTAGGGACAAAATTAGACAGTGGTTCATGCAATCAAAGAAAAGAATTAATTTCTACTAGCACTTTGCAGTGTGTAAAGTTTACAAAGTTCCTTTGTGTGAGCATTGAACTTAAAGTTGGCTCCCCCTTCATCATTAACTGGCTTTGAGGATGATGTGCATTGGAAGAGCAGCAGTAGAAAAAGGGAATTGGGAGAAGCCGTGGAATGATATGCTTCTAATTCTGTCCTTGCTGGGGGAGCAGCAGAATCACAATGTCTAAAAGGGTCAGGGAGGTGGGTAACAAAATTCAGTTCAGTTCAGGCTGGAATAACTGAAAGTGTCCAGCCTGACAGGTGAATTTTGGTCATGGTGACACTCTTAGGCCAAGGGAATTTAACATCCTCAATTGGGAAATACCTATCAGGTTTGAAGTGGAAATAGAGTCTGGGAAAGTAAATATCAAGATGTCTGGAAATACAAGAATTGTAGGGAAGCTGACTCCATTGGTCTCAGCCAAGGGATCATTCTTTGGAAGTCTCCTGGAAGCCACAGGCAGAACTTTCCATCTGTAGGCTGCAGTCTGTGCTTCGGCTCAGCTGCAGCCACAGGGCAACAACTTTTGTCTTCTAATCCCACATAAGGGATCTCCTGGGTGTAATCCAACCAGGGACCCACTGAGCTGGGACTCTGGAAAATTAAGTTTACAGACTTTGTAACCTTGGGGTTTGGGAGGAAAGTAGAAAAACAAAGACTGTACTATCAAAAACAGTATCTGGGCCAGGTAGTATGGGTGACTCCTGTAATCCCAGTACTTTGGAAGCTAAGGCTGACGGACCTCTTGAGGCCAGGAGTTTGAAACCAGCCTGGGCAACATGGTGAGACTCCATCTCTACAAAAATTTAAAGATTAGCTGGGCATGGTGGCATGTGCCTATAGTCCTAGCTGCTTGGGAGGCTGAGGCATGAGGATTTGAGCCCAGGAGCTCAAAGTTGCAGTGAATTGTGATCATGCTACTGCACTCTAGCCTGGGTGACAGGGTGTGACCCTGCCTCAAAATTAAATAAATAAAATAAAAATAGCAACTGGCCACTTCTCTGGGCCTTAGTTTCTTCACCTGTAAAATCAGAATAAGATAACAGACTTCCTGAAATGATTGTGGAGATTATATATGTGCTTGGGACATAGTAGCTTCCCAGTTATCAATAACTTCTACTCTGGAGCTGGGAGCACTAAGGAAAAACCAAAATACTATTCCTAAGAACCACAATGCCCTTGTCCAATAAGGTTCTGGAGTCAGAACACCCGGATCAATCTCGGCCTCCCTCCTTATTAATTGGGTAATTTGGACAAGTTACTTAACCACCCTGTGCCTCAGTTCCATCAGTTATAAAATGGGTACAATGGAGGTACCAATAACCTTCATCATAGAGTTATTGTGTAAATTAGGGAGTCAATATCTATAAAGTGTTTAGCAATATTATCCTTAAATTCTCACTATATTGTTTTTTCTAAAACTTTTTTTAACATTTTGAAATAAGTTTAGACTTACAGAGCAGTTGCAAATATGTTGCAGAGACTTCCCATATGCACTTCCCCCAGCCACCCTTAAGGCTAACATCTTACAAAATCATGGTGCAATTACCAAGACTAAGACATTTATATCGGTACCACACTCACTATAGAGTTCATTAGAATTTCACCAGTGTTTTTCACCCATGTCTTTTTTCCCCCCCCAGTATTCAATAAAACATCTAAAAAATGGATTTCTAACTTCTCTGAAAAAAATGGAAGGTCTGGCTACACTAGGCTCACATTCCTGCTTGACCACTTTGGGCTAGAGCTCAGTAAATGCAGCCCCCTTGGAACGGAAGATGTGCACAAAATCCCATTGTGTTTAACTGTTGCATCTTTTTAGTTTTCTTTGATCTGTGACAGTTCCTTGGTCTTTTTAGTCATTTGCAAACTTGACATTTCTCAGGAGAACTGGTGAGGTTTTTTTTTTTGGTAGAATGTCCCTCGGTTTGTTTGTCTGACTTTTTCTCATGAGTAGATTTAGGTCACATATTTTGGGAACAAAAGCCACAGGGAGGACGTGCCTTTCACAGAGTCGGTGATGTTATTATTGATCACTTGGGTTAGGTGACGTTTGCTAGGTCTCGCCACTGTAAATAATCACTAACCCTTTTTTGGGGGAAGATACTTCGAGACTATGCCAAAAATTGTTTCTCTTTAAACTTTTGCCTGCTAGTATAAACGTTCATGGGTGAATCTTGCCTGCAATGATAATTACTGTGGTATTCTGATAGGGGTTTTCTATTTTCATCATATTTTCTACATTTATTAATTTGAATTATCTTGTAAGAAAGAGTTATCCCTTTTTTCCTTTTATATATTCTATCATTTATTTATATCAGTGTGGACTCATGAATATTTCTTTTATTCACTGGGCATCCTCATGTTAGCAAAACAATATTATTGTTATTTATTTTGTTGATAAAATTGTACCAGCATTGGCCATTGCAAACTCCTGCAAGCCACCTCCTGATTCCTTTCCATGTGCCCCCATTCTCTCTGAGCCCCTCTGTTTTGGCACCACAAGATGTTCTAGGTTGATCTTGTATTTTCCCTGCTTTGACTTTGAATCAACCACTTCTCCAAGGAGTCTTAGTTCTTCTTTTTTTTAAAAAAAAATAAATTTTTACAGTCCTGGTTCTTTTTATTAGGGGATGGTATTTAGAAAGCAAGATTGGAAAGGCAAATGGTTAATTTTAATATATATTTATATTTTTTTTCTTTAGGTTTCAATATTTTTTCCTCCCATGTGTCTCTTTCATGGTAAGTTTTGTTTGTCTAATATGTGCATGATCTTGTACATGGCATAGGGCTGGATGCGGCCCTTCCTCTCTGGAGGAGAGTCAGATATTTATGCAGTTAGCGTTCAGAAAAGAAAGAACATGGCAAATGCTATGCACATTCTCAGGTGTAGGAGAAGCATCCTCTCAAAGGAAGAGGGGGACTTATGAAAAGGTTCATAGGGGAAAGAGATCTCTGCAGAGATCCTTGAAGAACAATCACACTCCTTGGGTGGAGATTTGGCATAGAGCATTGCACAGAGGAGAAACAGTATGACCATGAGCCATGGCCAGGCACAGGTGCATGTAGGGCCTCCATAGAGTAGAGCTGGGAGTGGTGGGAGAGGCAGTCCACCATGGGCCCTGAAAGTCCTGCACATTCTTGCTGAGTATGCCAAGAAAACAAAGCCCCAATCACTTCTGATCAAGATACCCCTCTGTTTCTCAGAGTATTGGCAATGCGCAACCTTGAAGGATGAGATAATGTCTTTTCCCCCCAAAGCAGGTTTGCTTCTGCATGCTATAAAAATGGTGAGTCCCTTAAGTTCAGTGTTCTTTTCTTATGCTGCAACCTACTGCATATGCAGGCAACCATGATGGGCACTTGCACTGCCTGCATGGGACTAGGAGACCTAGTTATAGCTTTTGTGGTAAGTAATAAAGTCCTTGGCCTCTGACCCTGGAGTCTTGTTTTCTCTGCTGACATCCATGAAATGATAAAAGTCTAGCATATTATAAGTAGGGTAGAATCCCAGCCCCTGCACAGTTGTTGGTAAGAGAATGGTGGGACTTCAAGTTGGGAAGACAGGTTGCATTTCTGGCAAGGACAAGAGCCTGGAATACATTTCCCTCTCATGGGCACTCTGCTTTGGAGACTTGTGGAAGATGAACATTGCAGCTCCTCTCTTCCTTTCCCCAAATGAAGGGCTTTTTTATGCATGGCTCAAGTATGATGGCACATATTAATTATTTGTAATTTTTTTTTATTAGAGGTCTGTTTATTTGAGGATTTTGTTGCTCTTTATTTTGTCTCTGTCGTGTTTGTGGTTTCAGTATAGTAACTAGCAAAAGGTACTGCTTTGGTTAAATCTGCTTTTTTAATAACTCCGGATTGGATTAAATTGAATCAGAGGTTATGCATGCCCACCAATTGGATGTAGCCGGGGGAAACATAAACAATTTTTCTGATGCAAGAACTTGGCATAATAGAGCTTTGAGAGGGCATTGAGTCACCAAGGAGTTAGCAGGCCAGACGAGGCATCAGTGAAGCGTGATACTTAAAGCAAGGGGCAGGTCAGAGGCCAGGTGTACATATAAGAACCAGGACACAAATGTCAGGCAATAAGAGTGGATGCAAAACTTAGTGCTTTGTAAATAAGAGAGAGCCATGAGACCTGGAAGGGCAAGACAGGTACAGAGCAAGCTGAGCAGAGAACCACAAGGAGACCCAGCAGTTGAGAAGGACCTTGGTCACTGGGGTGAGTGCCCACCCAATAGGAGGGTCGATGCTCTCTCCTTCCCAGGGCAGAGCCAGGCCCAGTGTGTGACTAGATCAGGAATACAAGCAGCAGCAAGTTGGGAGTGAAGAAATCAAGGAAGCGCTTTGTGAGTTAGCTCTGGCTTAACTCCTGTACATGAAGCCAAGAGGAAAAAGACATTTTGAGGATGACATCTCACTTTTGAAACACTATAATAGATTTTCTTGGAGGAGAATAAAAATGTAGTGCATCTTTTTTAGTGCATCTTCATTAAACCCTGGGTCCTACTGACATTTTTATTTTTCAGCAAAAGCATTTTGCCAGCAGATCAGACCTTGATGATCTTAAAAAAAAAAAAAAAAAAAAAAGAGTGATGCTATTGATGAGAGACATGTTGTTCAACATTGTGGCTCTTTAAACCAAGATACCACCTCCAGATACACAGAATAGTCTCTTTGAAATGTCTATCAGGTTATAGAATTAAAAATATGTTTATCATTCAAAATGTGAGATAAAGGTTTCAGAGAAGCTGACAATGTGGAAATAAGCTTCTAAAAAAGGTGCAGTCTGAAAATAGACACATGCTCTCTCTGTCCCCTCTGTCCTGGCACACATAACCCAAAATTTGGACCCTCACATTTGTAACTCATTTGCATATGTAAGTGCCAGTTGGCAGTATTTTGAACACTTCAGCAGTTCTCTGTGCATTCGTCTAAGTTTGGGGGCTGCTACTGAAACCCTATTTCAATGTGTTTTGTTTTTCCTGCCATTTCAAAATGAAGTCATGAGCTTGGGACCTCTTCCAAGAAGGTCCAGAAAGTAACTTTATTTTTACCCTTTTCCTGTCCTATATCCCACATCATTTAACATTCATGCAAAATGGTAACTGGAGGTCTTACTGTCATTTCCGTAGATCCCAGAATGTCTAACAGTGATTTGGGGCAACATTTGGGAAGCCATTCAAGGAAGATGAGTTTCAGGTGACCCTAGACACATCAGCTTCTGTTAGTAGCATGTCAAGATTTTTGGAAGAAAATAAACAACACTAGAAGGGGACAAGTAGAGAAGCCTATCACACCATTTCCAATTTCCCATAAGCTTCTATTTTTTCTAGGTTAAATTGTTGTGTTACCATAGATGCTATTTTTTTTCTTTCCTTTTTTCTCCATTCTCAAATTTCTTTTCTTTTCACCTCCAACCATGCGTCTGTTAATCAATACACAAATGTTTGGCTCGGCATCCGGAGCCGGGGGATGGACAACATGGTTGGTTTACCAACAAAAACATTCACAACCATGCAGCAGGAATGAGAGCTGGCGAATGTCACTGAGTAGGATAATTAAGAGATGGGATCATTTTCAATTCAATTTCTACTTTAAATTTATTTTTTCTTGGTAAAGGTTCATACCTTAATGGTTACAAATGGAAATACAGGAAGACATCTCACCCACCCATTTTTCAAAGCACCTTCTTTTTCTCCCTGGAAGTAACCATTAAATTCTTTTTATCACATCATAGATATTTTATACACATACAAGCGCTTCACTGGAAGGTCAGTGTGAGGCATCAAGAAATAATATTGGCCATGTTTGAAAATAAGTGCTAGACCAAATGTGAATGGATAAAGCTGGGTCTCTTATTCTACACAAAGATTCCATGGGTACCCTAATAAATGGTGTTTGTGAAGTCTAAAGACAGTTTCAGGGTGGGGGCAGGGAAGATGTGATGCTGACAATTCAGGATCCCAACAAGATATTTTGTAGTTTCTTTGCTATTTTAATCCAGATGAAATAGAATGGAAATCAAGGGCAGCTGGTTAAAGGGTCTCTTGAATCATTGTTTTGCTATTAAGACCAAAGGGCTGGGTAGGAAACTCAGCTCTGGGTCTGGAGGGTCAGATCAATTAATAGATCCTTGAGCATTAACATGCATAAATGTCTCTGTGATTCACCAGAGGTGGGAAGGGGAGATCTTGCTAAAATGCAGTCAGTGACTCAGTGGGTCTAGGATGCCTGCATTTCTAACAAGCTTCTAGGTGCTGCTGGTGTTGCTGATTCTCGGAGTACACTTTGATACCAAGAACCTAAACAGATGCCACCTCCAAAAATTTCTTTTTCTGTGGGCTTTTGACAGAGCTGGGAATGACTTTTGATATCTTCCCCTATCCTAAGAGCAATTCTGATGTAGGTTGACCTCAGAGCACACTTTGAGAACCCCTAAACACTTTGAGAGCTCCTAAACCTGAAATTTTATTTTTTTCTGTGACACACAGAGTCAACAACATAATTGTAGAGGAGAAGAGAACAGGCATAAGGAGGGGAAGGATGTGAAAGAGACAGGACAAAGCTGCAGGAAGATGCCCATCTAGACCAGATGGATAGAGGGTGAATCCAGTGCATATCATGCAATCCAAACTGGTGATTTTCTTCTTATCAGAGAGCAGATTTTTTCCATTTCTCTGCTTTAGGCTTTGAGATAGCAGCCCAGAGAATGTTTGCTGATAGACTATCCCTTGAGATTTCTCCTTTCCTAGGAGCTTGGTTTCAGTCAGCTCATCTTCATTTTGTCCCAGTAAAACCAGAGGGAGGATTTGTAGAAGATTCCAGGGCCTGGAATTCTGATGGGCTGTTTTGCACAATCTCATCCCAGGACACCCAGATGCCCTCACTAAAGCAGATTTTGTTCCTGGACTCAGATTTGGCTTTCAAACATGGAACGTGCAAATGCTTAAAGGGAAATGTGCCCAGATTTTCGACACAGTCCTGACCTCTATTCAGGCAATCAGCGGGCACTGGTTCAGAATCAACTTGGCCTTGGTAAAACGAGTAAAAAATGTCTGTCTCCCTTGCCTGGGAAACTAGACTTTTCCTGTGACCTCAGGCCCCTCTGAGAGGGCTTCCCAAGTCATCTTGCCCCTGGCAGTCATGGACACATTGTTGCTGTGTTCATCTGCTTCTAGGGCTCTGGGGGCAATGGGTCAAGGGTCCATTGAGAGTGAGCTGAGGAAGGAGAGAAGTAGCTGCAGGTAATAAATTTCAACAGTCATCGTTGTCTCCTGGACTCTGAGACCCCTGCCTTAGGACCTCTGAAATGACTACCACTTCTCCTCGTGACCTGCCCAGCTGGACAGGATGAGAGAAGTAGCCTGGATGGAATTCTTTGCTGCCTTGTACCCCTCGTGCTGAGCGTGCTGCTTTTCTTCAGTCCTACTTGACCACACACAAACCCCTGAAGCAGACAGGGAGGGATGAAGTTCTCCATAACTGTGCACCTGCCATTGCTAATGTAGGAAGTGAAAATAACATAAATGCGCTCCATCCCACGCAGCACAGAAACACCAGACAAAAAAATCCCCTTGCAAAATGCCACTGAGACTCCCATTCAGCCCACACCCTCACGTAGGCACAGCATCTGAGCACCTGGCTTGTGGGACATCACATCTCACACCTCACACCTCACATGCTGTGTTGCTCAGGGTAGGAGAAGGGAGATTTCATCATTGAAATCAATGCACAGCCTTTTCCAGTTTACCTAAATTATTTAACTACTCCAGCATCTCTTTGAGCTAACAGTGGAGGTTTATTATTATTTTTCATAATAGTACAAGGATACACAGCTCATGGTATGGGTTGAATTGCCCCCCCCCCCCCATATTCATATGTTGAAACCTTAATCCCTAGAACCTCAGAATGTGACCTGATTTGGAAATAAGGTTATTACAGATGTAATTTGCTAAGTTATGATGAAGTCATTGGGTGGGCTCTAAGTCAATAAGACTGGTGTCCTTATAAAAAGGACACATTTGAACATAGACATTCACATAAAAACACCATGTGAAGATGAAGGCAGAGACTGGAGTGAGCTTCCATAAGCCCAGGAATGTTCAAGATTGCCAGAAAACCACCAGAAGCTGGCAGAGAAGCATGGAACAGATTCTCCTTCACAGGCCTAGGAGGGAACCAACTCTATGGACACCTTGATTTCATACTTCTAGCCTCCAGAACTGTAAGATCATAGCTTTCTGTTGCTTAAGTTGCCCAGTTTGTGGTATTTTGTCATGGCATATCTGTAAACTAATAGAATACTAAAGTAACACAGTGGGGCCACAAAATAGGTTGTCTGGAACCTTGCCTACTGTAATTTTAGTAGAGACTTGTTATATCAATAGGGAGTTAAGAGTGTGAGGGTTCTGACAGTATTTATATTTCAAAAGCCAATGGGGACTGGGCAGAATGGCTCACATCTGTAATCCCAGAACTTTGGGAGGCTGAGGTGGGAGGATCACTTGAGCCCAGGAGTTCAAGACCAGCCTAGGCAACAGAGTGACACCCTAATCTCTACAAAAAAAAAAAAAAAGAAAAAAAATTAGCTAGGCATGATGGTGTGTGTCTGTGGTCCCAGCTACATGGGAGGTTGAGGCAGGAGGATCCCTTGTGCCCAGGAGGTCAAGGATGCAGTGAGCCATGTTCTTGCCACTGCACTCCAGCCTGGGTGACAGAGTGAGACCCTATCTCAAAAAAAAAAGAAGAAAAAAAAAAGTCAGTGGTGGAGCATCCTTATCTTCTCTGCCCTCCAATTCAGACTCACTCAGCAGCATCAACTTGTGAACAACCATTCCCCTCTATCCCACATCATCCTCAGCAGGGGCTTTGACACTTATTCTCAGGCTGTATGCCCTTCTGTTCTGGGCAGCATGGCTGCATAGCAAACTATCCCTAAACTTAGAAGCTTAAGACAACATCCATTTTATTATATCCTATGGATTTTATAGTTCAGGAATCCAGACAAGGCTCATTTGAGTGTTTCTTTTTACACATCTGGCATTTTCCAAGGTGAATAAGTGGTTCTCAGTCGGCAGAAGGTCTGGTCTGGAGGAGCCAGGGCAACCTGGCTCACATGTCTGGTGTGTTGGTGGGGACGGCTGGAGAGTGGGGCTCAGTTGGGACTGCTGACAAAGCCCTCTCACTTAGCATCCGCAGCACAGTGGCTGCAGGTTATCTGAATTTCTTACATGGGTGCTGGTTTTCCCCATAATGAATATTCCAAGAGCACAAGGTGGAAGTTGCATGGCCTTTTTTAACCTAACATTGGCAGTCACAAGCATTGCTTCCATCAAGCTTAATTGGTCAAAGTGGTCACAGAAGCCCACCCAGATTCAAGGGGAGGGTTGAAGATCTCACCTCTTGATGAGGAGAATAAAAACTTGTACGGTCATTAAAAACTATCAACACTATTATACCTTTCCATCCCTTGATGGCCACACACCAAAAAAGAATAAAATCTCTACTTTCCATTAACCTCTGGATTTTGTGTTCCTAGGGCTCAGAGATGGTGGATGGGAGGTATGCCTCGGAGGAATCCTCATAGTTGCCTATTTACCTATATTACGGTTCAAATGTTGTTCAAGGAAATCAAACTCTGGACCCATGCAGTGTCCAGCTGTGGTCTAGATGTCTCTCAGGAAGCCCAAATGAAGTTGAGCAGGACACTTTCACAAGTTAGCAAGCTCCCAAATATTTATTATCCTAGTCTGTCATCTTCATGTGTCTAGATTTAATTGGTGACCTCTCTCATTCAGTATCTCTTAAAAGCAGCCACAAATGAAGCCCTTACCTGGACTACTTGCTCTCTGCAGGAGGCTTAACGATAGACTGAGTCATCTGGAAGAGCAAAGACTTAAGGAAAAGTGGAGGCCATACCACCAATCTATGCCCTTTGGAGAATACCACTCTTAAAACATTGGGTCTATATACAAAATGTATCCAAAAGTGGACCTAATTTTCTGTTTGCCTCCTCTGGCACTTCTATTTATTGCTCTAGTCTCTCTCTACTTCCATCTTGCTCTACCTTGCTTGGGGTTCCCAAGGTGCCTGAATTCCCTGGGAGAAAGTCTCTACTTGCAGAAG
This sequence comes from Ateles fusciceps, assembly GCA_036589455.1. Classification (NCBI taxonomy): domain Eukaryota; kingdom Metazoa; phylum Chordata; class Mammalia; order Primates; family Atelidae; genus Ateles; species Ateles fusciceps. Next base: position 16,612,168 of record JAZHEH010000078.1, read on the forward strand.
CCTAAGGCCAATGAGGCCCAGTAGATTCAAGTCATCCCAATACTTACTTGACCCTATAATACAAGGCACAATAGAAACAGACAATATGCAATTTGTATTTAATCCCAATATTATAGTCTTATGTGCATGCATGTATGAGTGCACTAGAGAAAGAGAAAGAGAGAGAAAGAAAGGGGAGCAAGGGAGAGAGAGTTTAACCATAATATACAGAGTAAGTTCCTTCAAGATAAAAAACTATACATTTACTTTCACCTTTGAAAAAAATTCATCGTAATGTGTTCAGCACATAGTAGATACCAAATGTTTGTAAGAAGATGGACGGGAGAAAGAAGGGGTTAGTCAGGCCAACTTTCTCATTCCTTTCAGAATTCCTAGTGGCATCTCATGTATATGCTTGTGTCTGTGGTGGAATGTGGAACAGGAATGGAGAACGAGTGGTATACCAAGTGGGAGACCTTGACCACATAGAGACTGACTGGGGGTGAGTGGGTTGATTACCTGGGTTAGCTTTGGACATACATAGTAGGGGCAGAAGGGGATTGCCTATCTGAAGTATGGAGAAACTTTCTCAGCTGCTCAGGTTCATGTGCTAGTTGAAGAGGGGCAGTAATAGACTGTGCATTTTTGGCTTCCATGAAGGAAAATGCTTATTTCTGTGTATTATTTAAAACTCACTGTCTAGTGTCTCCTCAGGCCTGCATTCTAGTTGCCCAAAGGATAGCTCTTCTTCACTCACTTAAGAGCAATCTGCCATTGGCATTTCCAGTTGAAACTATTTTCTTTTCTTTCCGAGATGGAGTCTCACTTCATTGCCCAGGCTGGAGTGCAGTAGTGCCATCTCTGCTCACTGCAACCTCCACCACCTGGGTTCAAGCAATTCGCATGCCTCAACCTCCCAAGTAGCTGGGATTACAGATGCATGCCACCAGGCCCAGCTAATAATTTCTGTATTATTATTAATGACAGGGTTTTGCCATGTTGGCCGGGCTGGTCTCAAACTCCTGATCTCAGGTGATCTGCCCGCCTTGGCCTCCCAAACTGCTGGGATTACAGGCATGAGCCACCATGCCTGGCCAAAACTGTTTTCTAAAGTGTTTCATAAACGAGTTCTAAAATGGGTTAAATCAGGCTGGGTGCAGTGGCTACCCAAAAGTACTGACTGATTCTTCAGTTTAAAGAACTATCTTGGGGCTGGGCATGAAGGCTCACATCTGTAATCCCAGAACTTTGGGAGGCCAAAGCGAGGGGGATCACTTGGCCAGGAGTTCAAGACCAGCCTGGCTAACATGGCAAAACCCCATCTCTACTAAAAAGTACAAAAAATAGCTGGGTGTGGTAGTGCACGCCAGTAGTCCCAGCTACTCCAGAGGCTGAAGCATGAGAATCACTTGAACCTGGGAGGCAGAGGTTGCAGTGAGCAGAGACGGCAACACTGCACTCCAGCCTGGGTGACAGAACGAGATTCCATCTCAATAAATAAATACATAAATATAAAATAAAAATAAATAAATGAAGTGGGTTAAATTTATGTTTTCTTAGTCTTACTTCTTCTAGACTTCATTATTCAACAGTAACCTGCCTATACTTTTCTGAAAAACGTTATTTCTTTATATAAGTTCTAGTTGCTCATTGTCAGTTCAATGTCCATTACTTCACAGTAGTTCTTGTTCTTCCAATGGAGGAAGAACATGGAGGAAGAACTCATCTTTTAGTAAGATGAGTAATGTTAGGAAGTCACCCTTTAGAAAGCTTAATGTTAAGATGGCAGCAAAGCCAGATGGGGTGGTGGGCAGAGATGGGGAGAGAGTCCCAGAAAGCTTTGGCAACAATCCAGTTGGGAGGTAACAAAAGATGATCCCAAGTGGACACAAAAGTCACTTTAAAGATGAATAGTCCCAAAGAAGAACAAAAAATATTTGTTGACTGACTGGATAAAGGAAAAGAATCTGAAATGGTTGGTAAGGTTTTGATGAATGTGATTGTGATGTTACAGCTGACAGAAACTGAGAAGTCTGAAAGGGGATTTGGTTTGGGGAAAAGATAAGGGTTTGGTTTTAGACATGCTTAGTTTGAGGTTCCAGATTAGCCCTGACACACTGGGAACCATGGGCTAGTGGTATATACTCCCCTCCCTATCCCCCAAGGAGGAGCCTCAATGGTCAAAATCACAGGCACATCATGACGTTTGGGGTGAGAGCGCAAGGGAGGAGTGCAGTGGTTAGTGCTCTCTCTTCTGCATGTAGGGACCGTTTCCTCTTTAAATTGTCTCCCTGTTAGAACTGTTTTCTCCTGCAGCTGGTGCGGTAAGGCAGGCAGGCGTTAGGACTTTTCTTGCTATGGTGGCACTCCATTCTATCTTTAAACCCTTCCTACACCTTAGAAACCCAGAGAGGAACTAGGATGGAACCTTCCAGAAAGAGCGGTTACTCACCCTGCCCTTCCTTCCTCCCACCACCCAGGCCTTTAACAACATGGAGAAAATTAGTCTTTATATTTCATATGTGGCCAGGCAACACAGGTAAGAAAGAGACCAGACAGGTGTCTGAGTTCAAACTGGTAGCTGGAAGTCACGTTCCCTTGCCTGGAGGATGTAGCAGGGTGGCAGGCCAGGGAGGGATGATGGCCAAGGACTTGGAGTCCTGAGCAATGTTTTTCTTTATAACTAACATATAATTTTGCTGGTGCTTAAGACAGCAGAGAGGTGGGAAAATAAAATCAAAGTTACTCCTGTTTATAGGATAATCCCATAATTGATGAAAACTATGAAGAAAAATATGCTAAAAGAAGAGATAAAAAGCAGAAATGTCTTGCAACCCAGCAATTCCACTCCCAGACAGTTGCCCAGCAACAATGGGCACATACATTCATAAAAGACATTTATATGAATATTCAAGTCAGCACTATTTACAACCATCAAAAATGGAATCAAAATGAAGAGTGCATAAAGAGTAAATGGAGACATGAATTGCAGTTAATTCATTCAAGGGAATACTCTACAGCAATGACAATTACTAGGCCAAAGTTACAAGCAGCATGGATCTCATGTGCATAATGTTGAGCCACAGAGGTCAAACTCAAAAGACTACATGCTGTATGATTATATTTATATGAAATTCAAAACCAGGAAATGTTATCTAGGCTGCTAGAGGTCAGGAGGCTAGTAATCCTGAGGGCAGACTCACAGGGACTTTTGGGATTCTGTTTGTATTTTTCCTTCTCAATTTCTTTATCTGGATGTTTGCGATTCAGGTGTGCTTTAAATTTTTTTTTGAAATGAACACTATGACTCATATGTTATATGTGATAAAAATAATCAGAGGGCAGATCTTTGAAAAAATTCTCTTTTACAAGTTAAATACAGGATGATGAACTAGAGAAGTCATCAAAAAAGAACCAGAATTGCTTTGCTCAGTTCCACAGATGCTAAGAGGAAGTCTTCAGAAATGTAGGCAACTACATAAAAATATTTAACTTACAAAGTCAAACCCAATAATTAATAAGATAAAAAATCAGACAACTGTCTGGAAAATAATAATAAAAAGCTCATTCAAAAGTCTGAGGAAATCCACTATTATATTGCCAGTGTTCTCCAAAGAAATGTAACCAATAGGATGACATACATTAATATACATATAATGTATGTATATTAGCATCTGTATTACAAAGAGTTGGCTCACATGATTGTGGAAGCTGAGAAATCAGACCTAGGAGAGCTGATGATATAGTTTATGTATGAGCTTGAAAACCTGAGAACCAAAAGGGCCGAAAGTATAAGTTCTAGTCTGATTTCCAATCTAAAGGCAGGAGAAGACCCGTGTCTCTGCTTGAAGACAGTTAGACAGGGAGAGTCTTTCTTACTTAGTCTTATATTTCATTCAGGCCTTCAACAGATTGGATGATGCCTACCCACATTGGGGAGAGCAATTTGCTTTAATCAGTCTACTTACTCAATCTTATCTAGAAACACCCTCAGAGCCACACCCAGAAATAATGTTTAACCAAATATCTGGGCACTCTATGGCTCAGTCAAGTTGACGCATAAAATATTAAGTACACATCCCCAAGAACACCTCATTTTATTGTGCTTCACATTATTGCATTTTGCAGATTTTGTATTTTTTAAATTGATGGTTGTGGCAACCCTGTGTCAAGCAAGTCTATCAGTGCCATTTTTCCAATGGCATGTGTTCACTGAGTGTCTCTGTGTCACATTTTAATAATTCTCACAATATTTCAAACTTTTTCATTATTATATCTGTTAATGGTCTGTGATCAGTGATCTTTGATGTTACTGTTGTAATTGTTTTTGGGTGCCATGAACGAGGCCTGTGTAAGATGGTAAACTTAATCCATCGGTGTGTGGTGTTCTGACTGCCCCACCGACTGTCTGTTCCCCAATCTGTCTTCCTCTCCTTGGGCCTTCGTATTCTCTGAGACACAATACAATTGAAATTAGGCCTATTAATAACTCTACAATGACCTCTAAAGGAAGAGTGACACATCTCTCATTTTCAATCAAAAGAAATTATTAAGCTTCATGAGGAAGGCATGTGGAAAGCCTAGACAGGCCTAAAGCTAGGTTTCTTGCACCAAACAGTAAAGAAAACATTCTTGGAGAAAATGAAGAGTGTTACCCCAGGGAACACAAATGACAAGAAGGCAAAACAGGCTTATTGTTAATATGAAGAAAATTTTAGTGGTCCGAAAAGAAGACAAAACCTGTCTCAAAATTCTCTTAAGCCAAAGCGTAATCCAGAGAAGGCTATAACTCTTTTCAATTCAATGAAAGCTCATAAAGGTAAGGAAGCTGCAGAAGAAAAGCTGGAAGCTGAGGTTGATTCATGAGGTTTAAGGGAAAAAAGCCATCTCCATAACATAAAAGTGCAAGGTGAAGAAGCAAGTGCTTATGTAGAAGCTGCAGCAAGTTATTCAGAAGATCTAGCTAAGATCATGGATGAAAGTGGTTACAGTAAACAATAGATTTTCTTTTTTGTAAATTATTTTATTTTATTTTTTTGGATATAGTAGGTGTATGTATTTATGGAGTACGTGAGATGTTTTGATACAGGTAAACCATGGATTTTCAATGTAAATGGAACAGCCTTCTATTGGAAGAAGATGCCATCTACGACTTTCATGGCCAGAAAGGAGAAGTCAATGCCTAGTTTCAAATATTCAAAGGACACACTGACCCTCTCGTTAGGGGCTAATGCAGCTGGAGGCTTTATGTTGAAGTCAATGCTCATTTATGGTTCTGGAAATCCTAAGGCCCTTATGAGTTATGCTAAATCTACTTTGCCTGTGCTCTAGAAATGGAACAACAAAGACTGGATAATATCACATCTGTTCATAGCATAGTTTACAGAATATTTTAAGCCTACTGTTGAGATCTACTGCTCAGAAAAAAAGATTCCTTTAAAAGTACACTGCTCATTGACAATGCATTTAGTTACCCAAGAGCTGACTAGATGTCAAGATGTACAAGAAAATTAATATTGTTTTCATGCCTGCTAACACAACATCCATTATACAGCCCATGAATCAAGGAGCAATTTTGACTTTTAAGTCTTATTACTTAATAAATACATTTCTTAAGGTTTCTGACATAGATTCTGAGTCCTTTAATAGATCTTGGCAAAATAAGTTGAAAACCTTCTGGAAAAGATATATTATTCTAGATGCCATTAAGAACACTTGTGATTCATGAGAAGAAGTCAAAATATTAACATTAACAGGAGTTTGAAAGAAATATATTCCAGACCTCATGGATAGGCTTGAATGGTTCAAGACTTCAGTGGAGGAAGAAATTGCAGATGTGGTAAAAATAGCAAGAAAGCTAGAATTAGAAGTACAGGCTGAAGATGTGACTGAATTGCTGCAATCTCATGACAAAACTTTGCTGATGAAGAGTTGCTTCTTATGGATGAGCAAAGAAAGTGATTCCTTGAGATGGAATCTACTAGGGAAGATGCTGCAAACATTGTTGAAATGGCAACAAAGGAGCTGGAATATTACATAAATTTAGTTGATACAGCAACAACCCGTTTTGAGAGGATTGATTTTAATTTTGAAAAAATTTATATTGTTGGCAAAAGGCTATTAAACAGTGTTTCATGCTACAGAGAAATCTTTCATGAAAGGAAGAGTCAATCAATGTGGCAAACTTAATTGTTGTCTTATTTTAAGAAATTTCTACAGTCACCCCAACCTTCAGCAACCATCACCCTGATCAGTCAGTTACTATCAATATCATGGCAAGAGCCTCCATTGGCAAAAGATTGCTATTAGCTGAAGACTCAGATAATCATTACCATTTTTTAGCAATAAAGTACTTTTAAATTAAGGTGTGTATATAGTTCTTTTAGACAGAATGTTATTGCACATTTGGTAGCTTCTAGTATAATTTAAACATAAGTTTTATATATACTACAAAACCAGAGCATTTGTGTGCCTTGCTTTATTATATTAGGTCTATTGGGGTGGTCTGGAATTGAATCTACAATATCTCCAAGGTACGCCTTTATGTCTAAATAGAAATATGCAAAAGACATGAATGCAGGGTATTAATGATTGATAGGGGCAGACACCATTGCAAATACTGTACATGGATGACTCCATTCAACCTCACCAACTCAACGGAGTCAGAAATGTTTTTCTCAGTTTCATAGAGGAGGAATTCAGAGTTGGGTATATTAACTAACTGGGGACAAAGTTTAAATACTCAACAGGGGGCAAAAGATCTTCCGGAGAAAAATAAATTGAGAAAAGAATAGCTTAAAACTTATCCCCCAGCCTGGAAACCACAAGCTTGGGGACAAGATGATCCAGGAATATGAAATCATGGAGGAACATAGGCTTTTGACTAGATTTTGGAATATGTGAACTTGGAATTCAGAAAAGTCTTGTAAACTCCTGAGAGCCAAGATACTGGTTTTCAGAAAAGCACACCCTCTTGAAACTTGAGAGTGAATGTAAGTAAACAAAATGGAATGTGGCTTTGCAGCATGGAGTTCCTTTGGAGTCTCCTTTGCTATGAGAGTCTCCTTTGCTATGAGAAAATAATAACTCAGTTTTGTTAGTGGCTGATCTAATGCATAGGGGAATTGTTCACCTGTTGAAATGGAGGGAAGAGAAGGATGATGAGGCCACTTCTTTTGCTGTCTGAGTCAGCTGCTCCTGGTATTAGTGAAATGGTACCTTGAAATCTGCAAAGGATCCTTTTTTTGCTCTCTGACTTAACATCACTTTAGCCAGGTAATGAATGCAAAAGGCAACTCTACAATCAAAAGTAACGGTGACATGAATGGAGCAGACATGGCTCCTCAGGGTCACACTTGACTCTCAAGTATCTTTAAGAACAAGTCCAGTGACCTCAATAGAATAGAGATATTAAGGGATTCCCTGGACAGTGAAGATGGTGGCCATGTGAATTTCACTCTGGCAAAGGTGATGGGAAGTGGGAAGAGGACCCACATCAGGCCAGTTGGCCAATTCCATATGCTGTTTCTTAAAATATAATCAGGCTTACACAAGTCTGAGGGCTACTTGCCTACCCCAGTGTCAAGATTAAAGATAATATGGGTGGGTCAGGTCATATCTATGTAGTATTAAGATTTGCATTAGACTCTTACAGCTAATAAAATATATTCATGTATATCTTCATTTTAATTTATCATATTTTTAAAGTTTGCATGTAATAAGTACATGCAGTTTCAATGGGAATGTGAAAGAAACACAGAAATGAAAATAAGCTGTAAGAAGTTGAACTCAGCTGGTTGGAACTTTCACTCCTCTATCCCATAGTTCCACTAGACTACAAGGTGAATAAGCCAGGAGCTGTGTCTTATGCACCTTTGGATCTCAGCTCCTCTTGCAATGCCTGAGCTCATAAATAAGCCATTCATGAATCAGATTATATTGTAAGTTTGGTTGGCTCAAGGGGTTATGGTCCACCTGTCTCGTAGTCACGCCAGGCTGCCTGCAGAGTTGAACTGCACAACTGATCTTAGAATGGCTGCACTGATCCCCTGAAAAAGCCAGAGATCATTTTGATACACAGGTAAACACTGCTGCTCCTTCCTAACTAGGTCTTTTCAGCATGTAAATTTGTCTTATGACAAATTAGATCACAGATGATCTAAATCTCATTAAATTTACATAGAAAATGTTATGCCTTTAATTGAAATTCCTAGTTTATTTTAGGACACGGCATTGTCACTAACAAGGCAGACGGTATTATTTGCACTAAATAACAAATATTAATATCAACCTTCTAAAAATGTAGCTTGGAAGAATTTCAAGAGAAAATAAATCACTATAGTTTGTATGGCATTGACATACATGCATGCATATATATTTTATATGCATCTATGCATGTCATTTGTGTTGAAATTACTCTTCCTATTGCATGTAAGTACCACAGGTATTTTAGTTTCACTAGTTTTACACTTTTTACTCCTGGGAGAGTTAATTACAAACAATTTAATTAAGATCTCTTACTCATTAATGTTCTAGTAGTTTAGCAAGTTTGGGTTATCTCAGCAGGTTGCAAAGGTTTAATTTTGTCAGTTATCCTCCCATTAACTCATACACCATCAGTACTGTGCTTGTTTTTTTTATCCTTCCCTGCCTGGGGTACTGACAGAATTTAAAATATCATTAAAACTAAGAATTCAAGAAAGACTCTGTTAGTTGCCACCTGTCCTGATGAGGCTTAGATTTCCATTTCGAATCTTTAGAATACAAGATCAAGGATGCCTCAATAACGTTCTCTCCAATAAGACTAAACAGACAAAAAACACATTTAATTTTTGACTAGAATTAGTGCAATCACATGTGGTTTCCATTAGCTTTGTGAAAAATATAGATTTCAAAGAAAAAAATCTGTTCTATAGCTCATTAGAAGCTCAAAAACTACAGATATAAATTTTGACTAAAACAGACTCACAAAGAATATATATAAGGGGAAGGAAAACTATGAATCAGGTCTTAAGAAAATATCTTGCTATTTATTCTTTAATTTTCAAGACATTATATATGATCACAATTTATACTTGATCACAAGTGTCACTAATATAGGCTGCCTAGGATGGAATATAAGACCCGTAAAATTCAAACTTACTTGTAAAAGTTAACACAGTGTTTTGCATTTTTAAAAAATTGACCAACTTTTTTTTTTTTTTTTTGGGTATAACTTGCTTAGTAAACAAAGAACAACTGGCTTCATGGTTTAAATAGTAAAAGAACAGTTAACGTACTAAGCTGTTTTTTGTTTTCCCCCCCAGGCTCTGGCATGAATCTATGTTCTCTTATTAATCATGAAGTTTACTAATAATTATTGGGCTCAAATCACCTTTCTGTTCTTGGGATTGCAGGAGGAGGGAGATCAAGCCCAGTAATGCTAGTAATGCTGTGTTCACTTAACAGAAAATAATCATAAAAGGAAACGCATTTAGAGCTTAGTTCTTTCTTTGTTTTCAACTCTATAGCCTTGAAACAACCAGGGAGCATTTGTTTTGAAATATATACATTTTAATATTCTGTGATTTTTATCCAGACATTGTTGTATTCAAGGAGAATATGATATTCAAAACACTTTTTCAAAATTAATGGGAAAATATAAATAGCATTTCTTTAACAACTTAAAGAGCAGTTAAATTCAGATTAGCAAAAATACATGTTGTAAATTGATAAAGGAAAACCAAAAGGATAGATAAGAATGGAACTGCAGGGCTTTGAAGATGATGAGACCCAGGTAGAGTTGCAAGATGTAGCAAATAAAATTATGCAATGATGGAAACAGATTTTTAGGATACATTTATCCTAGCGATATTTGGGACATCTTTATGCTAAGAAAGTAGTCATTGTTTATCTGAAATTTAAACTTAACTGGGCATCTTCTACTTTATCTGTCAACTCTCAACCCAAGGAACTAAGGTGATTTAAGGTTTAAGATCAGAGCTATTTTGTAGCACATTCCTCGCTGGAACCTAGGTTCAAAAAATCATATTATTTCCTTTCTATGATAGGGTTCTCTACATAATTGTCTCACGGACAACCTTCTCAAATCAACGATTTTTAAGCATAAAAAATATATTTTTATTTTTCAGATGTCTCCAGTCTGAAGACAACCTTTTCTATTCATAAAATGACACTATGAAAAATCTTAAGATAAAAACCACCATTTGGTTTCCCTGATTATTCTGTAAAATGGTTATTTTAACATGGAAATCAAAACTGTTCTTCACTCTGTGATTTTATAGCCAAGTCATTTTATACGTATTAAAACTTAAGGAGAATTATGACCAGGAAAATTACAATTAGGAATCAGAATTGCCATGTAAAACTCTGAACACTCATAAAACCCATTTTTTTCTCTTTTCTATTATTTTACCATCAAAAATGAAAGCTGAGGGTGGCTACTTACTGACAAAATGTATGAGGGCTGTCTGAAAAGACAATGATTTCTGCAGCTGAGAAATCTACACGGAAATGGGTAGCAGTTTGTTTCAGTGGCTGGGATTTTATAACCTAAAGCTGTGTTGTCTGGCAGGAAAGTCAGTGCCTAGATCAGAAGTGTGAAAACATGAAGTCCTCTGCAGGATGCTAGGAAATGGAGCTGGTGATTCCCACAGCCTTTAAGGCCAGGCACTAAAACAGTGGCTAGTTTAAAAACAACAAAAAAAAAAAAAAAAAAACCTCAAGAACCAAGAGTGTATAAAGCACACTGTAATTTGTTTTCTCACACTGTCTGCATGGTTTGCTTCTAAGGGGATTGGGAAATGGGCTGACTCACTTCACTTTGTGACCTTACTTGTTAGGGGCTTGACATGCAGTCTGTGGTGGATACAAGAGGTCCTGATCTGTTCAGTACAACACAGTCCATTGGGCTTCTATCTGTTAGGTGATCTCAGGCTTCCATGATTTTACCACCAAGTGAAGGAGACAATCTGGAAACAGCCAGACTAACAATTTTGTTTTAGTTAGGAGCATGCTGAATATCAAGAAGACCCAAAGCAGGAAGCTCAAAACCCTAAGGGCTCAGAGATTTCTTGGAGATGTCAATTACTTGCTAAAGATATATAGTCTACTAAAATATTTGCAAATGATATAAAATGATATCTGAGATTTGTTTCCCAATGATATCACTGTAAGAGAGAGGAAGTGGAAAATTCATTTCGATAAGTTAGCTATGAGTTGATATGGCTGAAGCTCGGTTTGAATACATGGAGGTCACTTACACGTTTGTCTACTTGATATATTTGAAATTGTCCATAATAAAGACGCAACGTGTATGTGTAAATGCAGGCATGCGTGTGTGTGTATGTATGTGTGTGTATAGAAAGAAGGAGTAAGAGAGAATGAGTTTATGAGGCAAAGGTGTCTTAGAGAAGTAGAGTATCCCAGAGAGAACTGCATGTTTCAAGGTACTAATTTTCAAAGTGGAGGAGATTCAGTTCTTGCTCCATGACCCCAGGAATGTGAAGGAGGCACATGCATGAGCAGGGAAAGTTCCCAGCACTATCCCTGGCAGTTAGTGAGAAGGCCTTTGAAAGGTGGTATGGCTGGGGCTAGGGGGCAGTTCAGCCAGTCTTCTAACCAAGGATGCCAGAACTGCCTACTTCTGGATCACCTATAAAGCCTATTATACCTGGATTATTTGCTAAGTTCTTAGAGATCTACTTCCTATGACCTTTCAAAGACAGCTTGGACAACCACTGCCAAACAGACCAGATGAATTGCACCATGCCTGAACACCAAACCTGGGTATTAGCAAGAGCAGGATACAGTTGTCCTACCTTGCTTCTAGAAAATTGCAGGCCCCTGACCTCCGGGACCAATATTCCTTTCTTCTCTGTAGTCCCAGCACCCCTAGGTCAATATGGCAGTATTTGTCAGGACCCAACTCTTTGCCGAGTGGTATGCTAGGTGCATGGAGGACGAGGGGCTCACTGTTGTGTCTTTGGGGAATTTAAAGTTTTGTGGATGACATTACAATCTTGCAGGGAGCAAACAAGGGTGCTGATGGTGCATGACCTCTTAGAAAGTGAATCAAGTGCCCTCTTTTTAAACACAGCCATTTAGTTACAAAAGAAAGCTTCATTTGAAACCAGTCCCTCTCTGTCCTTTCTCTGCTGGGTAATCTAATTTGAATGCAAGGAAGTCTGGCAGTTGCAAATGCTAGCTGGCAATAGAAGCGCATTTTCATTGACTTCCTGGGATTCTTTGCCTCCCTCAAATATTTTGGATACAGAGAACATGGCACAGATTCTTCAGTCGGTGCTAATGATGAGAGAACTGCATAATAGAGAGTGTGCCTCATCCAGACAGAGAGAAGTCGTGCGGATGAATCAGCCCGCCCAAAATGGAGGCCGCTTCCAAGAATGCCAGGCTGACGACCACGAGCGGCAAAGACTGTGGCAACCAGTGTCGCAGCGCCAAAGTCGGAGGAGTCTGCCAATTGAAGACAATTAGCAAGTGCGACTTCTCAATTGTGTTGACAGATGAGGGAGAAAAATCAAATAGATGTGAGAGCTGTGTTTATCCTGCTGCAGTGTTTTGCAATATTATGTCTATTGATTTGCTTTTTGTCCCTGCGTTATTGGGTGGATGGTGTGCTGCTCTGCCTGTCAACCCGGCAAGCTTGCCTTCACAGCTGCTTGTCAAGTGAGAATTTCTACACAAATCAACCCAACCTGTCTCACAGGGGACATCAGGCCAAAGATACTCTGTTATGATTTAATGGAAAGGAAAAAAAAAAAGCTATAGCATGTTGCTCAATTTTCTTTTTGTAACAATGGTTATAGCGTTTGAATTCTGTGATGTGGCGAAGCCCGCTGTAATTTGTTTTGCGAGCATTCTGCAGTCCGGGAAGGTAGGCTGGAGTTGTGTGTGGCTGTTATTTGCTGTCATGACTGACCCTCCTCCTAGAAGATGATATGAATTCCCACTGTCTTACATCGTGTTTGCAACACTCTCAAATTAAGATACAACAGTCAGTCCTTGGAAGGATATATTGTTATTTTAAAACAATGTGAAACCTCTGAGACGGCCAAAGTTGTTAAAGAAATCGAATTTTTCTTTGCTGCTTGACTTTCTCCCATTGTTGTGCTCTCTGCACTTCTGGGCACGTGGGAGCCTCTCGTGCTTCCCAGGGTGGAATCCTTCCCCCAACTGGATCGGTTCTCTTTATCCCCACACCATTTTTAATCTTAAACTTTTAAGTAAAAAATGTATGTGATATGTGAACCAGTCTGAAAGAGCCCTATGTCTACTATAGAGGAAACAGGTTTGGGTTAATTTAGGACTTCATGATAAAAAAAAACTTTATACTCTGCCCTCTGTATCACTTTTTCTTAGGAAAGAGAATCTTGTTCAAAGGAATGATATTCATGGTAGAAAATTTGGAAGCTAAGACAAAGGAATAGGGAAGGAATTTGGGATTCTAGGACTTCGTAGCATCCCTCAAATCCTGTTTTGTACTCAGTTTTCTTCTCTTCTATGTATATCCCCTGTCTGCAATAAATCAGAATTATGAAACCAAACCTTAGTCTCCACCTCCCTATTAATTAATTTTTAAGTACTCCACGAATGGGAGCAATTGTGGAGTCTCTCTGCTCAGCATCCCTCCATGCAGGCTTCAAGGCACCCTCTCTATGGAATGGGTGTCAAGCTGGGCTGAGAAGCTCCAGAAGGCAAAATCACATACATCTTTGCTATAAAAAAAAATTCTGCACTGTCGGCATGTGTTCATGTATACAAATTTCTTCTTGGTATTACATATTGAGGCCCCTGTGTCCAACTCATTTGCTGGTAGTGAGTTAGGTGCATTTAGGGAGATGCATTACTTTCCTGCAAACAACACAGGGACTGTTAAACAAACAGCAGGAAGATGGCTCAATTTTAAATAAAATTTACAGGCCCAGAATGAATGCCCTTCCCTGAGTAACTAACTTACTTCCAGGGAATTTCTTAGGCATTGGGGATTAGAAACACCAATAATGAAGTTAATTGCAATACATAAACATGTATTTAAAAAGATAAGTATTTGACATTATTTTGGAACTTGACTGAAAATTGCTTCCTAAGGACAAAAGCTCCTTCTATAGGGTCTCAGATGACTTAGTATACAACAAAAAGGCATGTATCACACAGCAAGTAGGACTCCTTCCTAGCTATGCATTCTTTTAAAAAAATCTGTTTCCAATTCTTTGTTCTATCTCTAGCTTCATTATTTCTACTTTCAAGAGTCTTCTTCTCTTGCTACCTAAAATGTCATAAATATCATCATGGGAGAGAATGTGGTCTAGTACAGTTTTATTAAAAAGTCTCACACTTTTTGCAGCCAAATCATCACCAACATATGCTGTTCCCAGCCTGTCTTCTGTTCCAACAGGTTCACAGGGAATAACATCAGTAGTATTGAATGCTTCACAACTTTTCAAATGCAATTTCATTCATTTAGACAAATATCCATTATGTGCATAGGATGCTATAAAAATACAAACTGATTCTAACAACAAACTCCTGTCCTCAAAATGCTGATTATCGAGTTGTGATTGGGTATTCACATGAAAACTTGTCTAATGATGCTCTAACAAAAGGCAGGCATTTCAAGAGCCCTCATGTGGCAGATGCCAATTCACAACAAAGATGGTGTCTTTTGTAGTTTTAGGTTGGAAGGGATGTGAAATCTAGCCACATTTAATCCTCCAGGCACCTTTGTGGCATAGGTGTTTTTATAACATTTTATAGAAGTGGACCTTGAAACTGGTAAGTGGTAGACCTCAAACCCAGTAATGGCCACATGGGATAACAAAAGGCATGAGTGTGGGTCTGGCATGACCTGGGCTCAATTTCAACTCCAATTCTTTCTAGCTTGGCAGTCTCTGCTGCTTCTGTAAACTAAGAACAATGGTATCTGCTTTTTGGGGGCTGCTGTGAGAGAATTAAATGAGGTATATTATATTTTCCTGTTATGGCTAAATTGGGTCCCCCTGACTCCACATTCACATGTTGAAATCAAACTTCCACTGTGATGATATTAAGAGGTACAGTAACCTGTTCTCGAATTGCTATAAAGAAATACCTGAGACTGGGTAATTTATTTTAAAAAAAAGAGATCGAACTGGCTCACGGTTCCACAGGCTGTATAGGTAGCATGGCTAGAGAGGCCTCAGGAAATTTGCAATCATGGTAGAAGGTGAAGGGGAAGCAGGCACAGCTTCAGATGGCTGGAGCAGAAGAGAGAAAAAATAGGGAGGTGCTACACACTTTTAAATAACCAGAGCTCATGAGAACTCACTCATTATCATGAGAACAGCAAGGGGGAAATCCACTCGTACGATCCAATCACCTCGCACCAGGCCCCTCCTCCAACACTGGGGGTTACAGTGCAACATGAGATTTGGGTGGGGACACAAATCCAAACCATATCAGGAGGTAATTAGGTCATGAGGGTGGCATATCATAATGGGATTGGTGTCCTTGTAACAAGAGACGTAGAGCTTGTTCTC
This sequence comes from Ateles fusciceps, assembly GCA_036589455.1. Classification (NCBI taxonomy): domain Eukaryota; kingdom Metazoa; phylum Chordata; class Mammalia; order Primates; family Atelidae; genus Ateles; species Ateles fusciceps. The sequence continues at coordinate 16,627,683 of JAZHEH010000078.1, forward strand.
ACTATTCTCTGTGTCATATGAGGACATAGCAAAAGATGATTATCTGCAAACCAGGAAGCAGGCCCTCACCAGACGACAGATCTGTGGAGCCGTGATCTTGAACTTCTCAGCCTCCAGAACTGTGAGAAGTAAACCTCTTTTTAAAAATAAATTACCCAGTCTTAGGTATTTCTTTATAGCAATGCGGGAACAGCAACCATGAGCCAACTAAATATCTTTTTGAAAATAAATTACCCAGTCTTTATAGGTATTTCTTTATAGCAATGTGAGAACAAGTCACTACACCTCTTAATACTTAGACAACCATTTGTGGTCTAAGACACAAATGCAATAGCAGCCTAAACTGACTAAGACATTTCTCAAATCAAAGATATCACCGATTGCAAGTAGCATTATTATTTTATATTTCACTATGAAAGTGAAATATTTCATATTTAACTAAGAAAGAAAATATGCTGCCAATTAATCCCACAAATACAATCTTTCTTGTTTCTTAGAATTTCTACTTATTCAAAGAGCTTTTTAAAACTTATTTAGACATAGGTTTTCTTTTTTAAGATATGACTCTTGGGCCCATAAAAAAAGGGAAAGTACAAGAAAAATAAGTTGGCCAAGTATTCCTAGACTTCTCATCTGACCTTCCTTTGTCTCTTTTTGACTCAGAGTTTATGGTATCTGTGTTTTTCCTACAACATCATCCCCTGGGCCTGCAAAAGCAATGATGAGGCAGAAAGAATGTTCCACTCTCATGTATGAAAGAAAGAACGTTCCATTCTTATATATGAGATTTTTTCCATCATACTTTCACTCAAAGTGCAAGTTTTAATACTGGGGTATCAATAGAAACTTTTCTGTAATCCCAGCACTTTGGGAGACCAACATGGATGGATCAGGAAATCAGGAGTTCAAGACCAGCCTGGCCAAGATGCTAAAACACCATCTCTAATAAAAATACAAAAATTAGGCAGGCATGTTGGTGCATGCTTGTAATCCCAGCTACTTGGGAGGCTGAGGCAGGGAATTGCTTGAACTTGGAAGGTGGAGGTTGCAGTGAGCCAAGAACGCGCCATTGCACTCCAACCTGGGTGACAGAGCAAGACTCTGTCTCAAAGAAAACAAAACAAAAGTTTTCAAGCACTCAGAACTTCCATCTTTCTTCAAATGGTCCTTAAGTATTGACTGTATTAAATGTCAAAGGATTGGAGTTTTCCTGATATGCCACCAAAATAGTAAGTGAATAATGACATAGTTATGTCATGACTACTGGCTGGTCAACAGCAATTGTCAGACACAGTTGATTGTGCAAAGCATCCCAGTTTCAGAGACATTAACGTGAAAAAAAATGTGTTTTCATAACCTATGAGATATAGATCTATACAGTACAGCATTACATCCAACACTTAGTAGACGCTTTAAAATTTATTGTTCTTTTCTTTCCTCTCTTTCTTTTTACATATATAATAGCTATCAAATTGGTGAGTCTACTGATAAAGCTTATGAGTTCAGAGGGAAAGCAAGTATCTTGAAGTTGAGAGGTCAAAATCGCTTTATGGAAGTCATGGGAAATTTCCCTCAGCTAAGAAAGAAAGAAGAAAGCAGAGAGATGAGAATGGGCACTCTGAAAACATGGTAGTCCTAAGAGATTGCTTCAGTGGGACTTTAATCCCCCTCCCATAATTACCGTAAGCCCCACCAAATACAGTGGCTTCTTATGCAAGTATAACTTTAGGAAAATTAACTTAGCGTTCCTCTTCCAACTATATTGCCACCTGATAATCTGGCAATTCCACTAAAATTTACAGAAATAAGAATGTATATGGCAAAATCATGTATGATACTTTGGGGTAAGGGGTTACTGACTGGGAGGAATGAGCAATCTCCTGAGTGGTAGGGTTGGGGACCAGGCAGACTTAGGACTTGGATCTTGCCCTAGTCCTTAATAGCTGAGTTTTCTTGGAAACATTTCTTCATCTTTTTGCACCTCAGTTTCCTCTTACATAAAATACAGGGAACTGTTACCCATCTTAGAAGAGAATTAAATTTGACGAGAACATGTAGTAATACATATAAAATGCTAAGGAACAGCACTTGGCTCATAAAGGACTGAAAGAACTTCTTCACAATATAATACTAACTAAGGTTCTAATGGCAAGTGATGAGTCAGTACAAGATCTTAGAAGAGTGAAGCCTGGCTGCCATCCTGTGTCAGCTTTAACATGTACTAGCTGTGTGACCTTGGGAAAATTATTTAATCTCTCTGTGCTTCAGTTTTCTCATGTGGAAAGTGGGGTTACTAAAGGAACTTTTTCACAGTGAGGATTAAATAAGTTTATTATTTTTAATAATTCAGACATGGACTGAATTAGTAAGTGCCCAATAAATGTTAGCCATTCCTATCCATCCTAGAGGTATGTGTTTTTGTTTTTGTGATTTTGTTTGTTTGTTTGTTTGTTTGCAGGGGTTTCTGGAGATGACAGTAAGTTAACCCAATCACTCAATCAATATTTATAATACAGAAGTATATCAAACGGTAAAGTGCCAGGAAATGGAGGAAGGCATTCAAGTTATTTTGGGAAGAGTCTGTGAGGAGAGGCTTATTTTTCAAATTGTACCATAGCGATGATTACTTGCTCTACCCATGGGCTAAACCAGCCTTGAACCCTCTCAGCTTTGACAGCCAGTTTGATGAACCTCTCTAGAAGCCACAGAAATGTTAGAGTCAACACCTGACTGAGTTAGGAAAGGAGCTGCTACAGGGCCTGACTTTCAAGTTGTAACAAGATTTCTGGATGCAAGAACCTCCTGCCCGTGCTCACTATGTTCAGAAGACACATCTTCCCTGAAGCCAAGGAAAGAAGAAAACAGAATCTTCCCAACATTCAGAACCAGTCTTTGGAGACTTTCCTTCTCTTCTGCTCTGGGCAGCTCCTGAGGTCTCTATAATACAATGTTAAACCTTTATTAGCTCTTCTAAAATTCAGAGCTGAAAATGAGGAACTTGTATTGCCTCCCACTGTAGTTTAGAATTGAAATATGACTTAGTACAGTTGCCATGACATATTTACCAAAATGTTGGATGCTCAGTCATTTTCAGTGACTCATTTATTTAATTCATCAATAATTTTTTCCCCTTGCTTTGGGTGAAAAGCAAGCTAATCAGTGATGTGGCTCAGATGTTCTGATTCTCCAGTATATTATGATGGTTGCACTCCAGAGTCGCATTTGAATTAAAAAAAAATATAAGAGAGAGAGCAAGTCACTTCTTTTTTTTAATGGTATTTGTTCTCATTTGCATTCAATCTGATTCCTCCAGAAACTACAGATTCAAGCATTGATTTTATCATTTTCACTCTCCAGGATGACAAACGAAAGTAGTATATTTTTCTAAAAAATATTCAGAAAATGGAGAAAGGATAATCTTTAAAGTCAAGTCTTAGTTTTTCTATCAAAAAAAGGTCTTTCCAGTCCAGCTGCTAGCAGTCATGGCAGTCTCCAGCCTCAGGGAACTACTGGTCCTTTAGCTAATAACTCATTATCTTTATGACCTTGAACTTTTGCATGTACTGCACTCTGGGAGAGGAAGACTTTTAAATCTTGTCTTGCTGGAAAACTCACAGTCATCTTTCAAGATGCAGTAAGTGTCCATTCTCTCTGCACAAGACCTTGTCCATCCTTATCCTTCTCTCCTCCAGGGCAGGCTTAGCTTCTCCTCTGTTGTTCACCAGCACTGTGCATACACACCTCCGATTCTGTGCTCACCTCACTGTATCTGGATACTTATCCATTTATCTCTCCTGCTCAATTGTATAATCTTTTGTGGCTAGATTATAAATTTTTATCTTTTACTCCTGACTTCTGAGAATATATGAAGCTCAGCAAGGGCACTCAATCAATGCTCATTGAATAAATGGTTAGCAAAGGCATTCAGAGCATATTTATGGTGTTATGTGGATGGACAATTATGAAATTCTCATTTCAGCAGTGATGAATATCTACAGCACATTCATGAAAGCCAAGCATGCCAGTTATGGATGTATTTCCTCTTAGCTCAAAGCATGGTCTCCTTTGCCTGCTCTGTAATCATGGAGGTGGGCTCTGTAAATATTTCTCCTTTGTCAGCTGGTGCAATGTTCAGTGTTGTCATATGGGGGTGGGGGTAATCATGGGACACTGGAGGATAAAAGATTTTCTTCTGTGTTCTGGTGTGCCTTCCTTGCTAAATTCCTGTGAAGACTGCAATTTCTTCAGGGCCTGCTCCTCTACAGGAAGGCTGTTCAGACCCCGGTTCCTGCAGCCTAACATGAGCCATAGCAGCCAGCAGCTTCCTGAAACCTCCTCTGAGGTTTTAAAGTGGAATACTGGCACAGGCCTGTGAAGGGCCTCCCACACCACTTTCTTGGGTGACTTTGTAGTGAGTTCTCAAGCCCAGCACCTGCCTGTTGTGGCTTCCTGCAGGATTTCAGAGGACAGAGGACAGAGGTCCAGCAAGTTCTGCTTATGTGACACCTCAGCTACTTCCTGCTGTCCAGTGAGCTGCAGTAATACCCTCTTCAGTAAGGTCAGTATCTTAGCCCTGTTTGAGCAGGGGTCTTCCGTGGGTGCTCTATCTCAATCCTACGTATAGCGGCTGCTCCTGATAACTGTTACTTCTGTATTCTTTACTGTCTTCTTTAACTCTTACTAATGAAGTCCCTGTTACTCCAACCCGCTGTTAATGGTTTTTTATATTATGCTGTCCCTGTTCCAATTACTGTATGGTTTTTGTCTCCCAATTGGGCCTTGTCTGATGTATCAAATGCAAAGTTAATAAAGGTAGAAAGAAAATTTCTTAGTGAATTTGAAAACATTGTTAGGGTATATTGAAGTCTATGGAGCTCTCTGTCTTTACATCTGACATTTAATGTTAATTATACTCAATTTCAAATATTGAATTGGAAGTAGTCTCTGCTCACACTTGAACACTGGACTTGAACACTGGAGAGAAAGATTATGAATTTAGATACTCTCAATTTTGATTTTTTCTTAATTCAGTTGGGGGTTGAATCAAGCATCTCTTTACCAAAATTTCTTCTAATCAGTACAAATGAACAGCATCATCACATCTGCAAAGATAGGATTTTAAAAATATCACACTGCACTCAGATATACCCAATATTTTATACATGATAGGTCCTTAATAAATGTTGAGGATGCTATAATTGATGGGGTGAATTCAACCAAATATTCAGTTCATTAAATAATGTTTTCTAGAACCCTATTTTAGGACTTGGACTGGCTGGATTTTCCACACCCACAGGAAAGTCAGATTTCTAGTATCGCTAAAAGAATCTCAACCTTAGTTGATCTGTTTATGTGGAGTGTTAGTGTTTGTTGCTACTGTTGTTGCTGATGCCATTTTTTAAAGAGCGTGTGTATGGCAATTTAAAGAAAGCATTAAAAGAGTCAAAATAAATTTTACTGAAAAAATTCGTGGAGGTCACCTACATACTACAGTCTCTTCTGAGAAATCAGAACCACATTAGAAAACTAAATACCACTTAGATTACATTACTGAGCTTGTATTTCATATCTGAATCAATTAGTTGCATTAGTGAAGACATCCACTATTATTAAAACCTGCTTAAGGATCTCATTCACTGCCAACTGCTACTTTCAGACTTCCAGGGGGAAATGCCCACATGATTGGGAGCAATTTACCCTTATATTGATTTGGATGATAGCATGTGTTTTTAATGACTCATTCTTCCTGACTAAAGCATTATTTGTAGGCCTATTCCCCCCATATATAATTCTCTTGGCTGTAAGATTTAGCATGGGCCTGTTTGTTTATCATAGAGACTCCTCATTTTTGTGTTAGGTACAGTGCCAGTACGGCTTGTTGCCAATTGTTATTCTCTTTACCTTTCTGCATTTTTTTTCAGTTAGCTAGCACATTTTAGGCTGACCAACCCAAACTAAGATGCACACTTTCTCTCTCTTTCTCTTCCTCTGACCTGAAGGTACAGCACTTTTATAACATCTAGAATAAGGGTAGGCAAACTTTTCTGTAAAGGGCCAGGTATTTTAGGTTTTTAGTGCAATACAGTCACTGTTATAACTAGTCAGTCCTGCTCTTATAATGCAAATGCAGCTACATATAAGTAAATGAACATGGTTTATTCTATAAAACTTTATTTATAGAACAGGAAGCAGATCAGATTTTGCTTATAGGTTGTAATTTGCCAATGCTTTATCTAAACAAGAGTCCTCAATTTTAGGAATAAACAAAGGCTTTCTGGAGGGTGATGGGAATGGATAGCTTTAAGGGAATCACTCTTCTGATCACAACCTTTGATCACATTCTTTCCTGCACTTAATCTGCCTGAAGCCTGTGGTGGACCCATTCTTCATGCCTACCTCCTCTTTAGAAATTGCTCCACTTTACCAAAGAAATGTACAATTTTCATCTATCTTGATCTTGTTCTACTGTGTAAAGGCCTCCAGTGCACAAAAAATCATGGCAAAAGTTGTAGAACTCCTTGGGAAACAAAACCAAAGGCCTCCTTATGAAATGCTTCACTTCTAAGGGACAGTCCTTTGTGATCCAAGCAAAAAATCACTGCTGTATGAAATCTGGAAGAAGGTATTCTATTTCGAGGTGAAAAACTCATGGCAAAGCATTGTGCTGTCTATCTCCCTATTACAGGTTGAATTAAAAACAGAATTGAGAAATGTAAAGTGTCATGAAGTGTCACTGTCATAAAGTGAAATTAGCATGTTTATTTGAATTGTAAAAATAAACTTAGATTTTATTTTTCTAGCATAAGTTTGATTAACCCATTATTTTATTTTATTTTTTAAAATTTTATTTCAAGTTCCAGGATATATGTGTAGGGCAGCAGGGAGAAAAGGCAGGGATTTGCCCCCCCCCCCCCCCCGGCGACAGTACCCACCCGCCACAGAGCAATTTCCCTCCCCCCTTTTCCCTCCCCACCACGGCCCCCCCCTTCTTCCTTTGGGCGTGTCCTTCATCTCCTCCCAAGTGTTTTTTTTTTTTTTGTTAGGGAGCCTGCCCCCGGGTCCCCACCGGTGTATTCTCCTTATATAGTTTTAAGGCGATGGGTGTGGGTAGGAGGGAGATAAGAAGAGTTAGGAGGGGAGGAGGGAGGGAAGGTGGTCGGGGTCGCGGGGGGGGGGTGAACTAATTTACATTACTACTTATGGTGTAAAAGTGTTCCTATTTCTCCACAGCTTCACCAGCAACTGTTGTTTCCTGACTTTTTAATAAGCACCATTCTGACTGGCATAAGATGCTATCTCACTGTGGTTTTGATTTGCATTTCTTTAATAATCAGTGATGTTGAGATTTGTTTTATGTTTGTTGGCTACATAAAAGTCTTCTTTTGAGAAGTGTCTGTTCATGTCCTTTGCCCACTTTTTGATGGGGTTGTTTTTTTTCTTGTAAATTTGCTGAAGTTCCTTGTAGATTCTGGATGTCAGACTTTTGTCAGGTGGGTAGACTGTAAAATTTTTTCCCCATTCTGTAGGTTGCCTGTTCACTCTGATGATAGGGTTTTTTCTTTTCTGTGCAGTAGCTCTTTAGTTTAATTAGATCCCATTTGTCAATTTTTGCTTTTGTTGCAATTGCTTTTGGTTATTCCATCATAAAATCTTTGCCCATAGCTATGTCCTGAATGATATTGACTAGGTTTTCTTTTAGGATTTTTATAGTTTTGTGTTTTACACTTAAGTCTTTAATCCATTTTGAGTTAATTTTTGTATAAGGTGTAAGGAAGGGATCCAGTTTCAGTTTTCTGCATATGGCTAGCCAGTTTTCCCAGCACCATTTATTAAATAGAGAATCTTTTCCCCATTGCTTGTTTTTGTCAGGTTTGTCAAAGATCAGACGGTTGTAGATGTCTGGTCTTATTTCTGAGATCTCTATTCTGTTCCATTGGTCTACATATCTATTTTGGTAACAATACCATGCTGTTTTTTTTACTTTATCCTTGTAGTATAATTTGGAGTCAGGTAGTGTGATGCCTCCAGCTTTGTTCTTTTTGCTTAGGATTGTCTTGGTTACATGGGCTCTTTTTTTTTGGTTTCATATAAATTTTAAAGTAGTTTTTTTTCTAATGCTGTGAAAAATGTCAATAGGAGTTTGATGGGAATAGCATTTAATCTATAAATTACTTTAGGCAGTATGGCCATTTTCACGATATTGATTCTTCCTATCCACAAACATGGAATGTTTTCCCATTTGTTTGTGTCTTCTCTTATTTCCTTGAGCAGCGCTTTGTAATTCTCCTTAAAGAGGTCCTTCCTATTTCTTTTTAGCTGTATTTCTAGGTATTATATTGTCTTTGTAGCAATTGTGAATAGGAGTTCATTCATGATTTGGCTCTTTGCTTGTCTATTGTTGGTGTATAGGAATGCTTGTGATTTTTGCACATTGACTTTGTGTCCTGAGACTTTGCTGAAGCTGCCTATCAGTGTAAGGAAATTTTGGGCTGTGACGATGGGGCTTGCTAGATAAAGGATCATGCTATCTGCAAAACAGAGAAAATTTGACTTCATCTCTTTCTATTTGAATACCCTGTATTTCTTTCTCTTGCCTGATTCCCCTGGCCAGAACTTCCAATGCTATGTTGAATAGGAGTGGTGAGAGACAGCATCCTTGTCTTGTGCCGGTTTTCAAAGGGAATGCTTCCAGGTTTTGCCCATTCCGTATGATATTGGCTGTGGGTTTCTCATAAATGGCTCTTACTATTTTGAGATATATTCCATCAATACCTAGTTTATTGAGAGTTGTTTACATGAGGTGATTTTGAATTTTACTAAAGGGCTTCTCTGTAGCTATTGAGATAATCACGTGTTTTTTGTCATTGGCTCTGTTTATGTGATGGATTACATTTTTTGATTTGCATATGTTGAACCAGCCTTGCATCCCAGGAATGAAACTGACTTGATCATGGTGGATAAGCATTTTGATGTGCTGCTGAATTCGATTTGCCAGTATTTTCTTGAGAATTTTTGCATCAGTGTTCATCAGGGACATTGGCCTGAAGTTTTCTTTTTTTGTTGTGTCTCTCTGCCAGGTTTTGGTATCAAGATGATGCTGGCCTCATAAAAAGAGTTAGGGAGGAATCCCTCCTTTACGATTGGATTAACCCATTTATTTAACAATGAGAACTGCCTCAGCCTATTTGATTATATGGCAGACATTTTCCACAAATGAAGTGAGCTAAACCGGCAATTCAATATATATTAGCAGTTCAAAATATATCAATAAAATATATTCAAAACCCTTAAAAATATATAGTCCGTTGAAACTATATATTTTTATATATTGGAACATCTTTTTGGAACTATAAATATTCAATCAAATTTGTATACGTAAACTTAAAATGCTTAAGAGAATACATAATTTTAAAAATCTGGCAAGTATATAAGCAAAATTTTTGAATTTTGTGGTCTGGAAAAATCTTACTTTATACATTATAATATTACTAAAACCATGATCTGTTGGTCCTAAAATGCCCTATTTTATTACCCATCATCACATATTCTCTACCATCTCTTAATTTCTATTTCTATTCTCTCTCTTTCCTCTTTATCACTGTTGTGGCAAAGAGGGAAAGCTTCCCTCTTCCCCTCCAAAGGATTGCTGAAAATGGACTGACAAAAGGCAGATTACAGGAAAAAAAGGTATATAAGATTGATTCATTTGCATATACATAGAAGCCAGATATGAAGTATGAGACTCAAAGAGGGACCGGATGTTTGAGGCTTAAATACTCTCTTCGTAGGGGAGGGATGTGTAGACCAAGGAGGCAGAAATTATTTTCTAAATGATTCTCTTTGGAAGCTGGATGAGATGGACAGGTTATGGAAGGTGAAGGGCAGAACCGTATGGGAACACAGGTTGTCTTGTTATGTGGATGAAGTCCCCCAAGTAATCTCTTGGAACTTCCCTCAGGAGAATAGATGAAAAGTCTGTCTGGGCATGGTGACGACACCCAGTCTCTTCTCTTCTGTGATTGTTAATCTTTCCTGGTTATTTGATGAGCTTCCTAAGAGGGGGATCTTATAATAACTGCATTTCTTTTGGAAAAAAAGCTTTCTCAGTCAGATAAATTCCAGAAAGTCCCTCAGGTGCTTGGGAAAGAGGATCTGAGAGACAGGAGGTGGAGGAAGGTAGGAGAGAGCCCTTGGTTCTGAAGTTTATTTCCTTCAAAGCACCCAGTGCGCCAAAGTGCCATATTTTGGAAGATCATTTTCTGTACCCCAACATCAACCCTCTTTTCTTTTAGAAAAAAGAATTCTTCCCTTACAAATACAGGTCTGGTACATGTACTCCGTATTCCTTCTTCCTCTTCTTTTTTTGAGACCTTTTTTCCATTGAATTGTCTCCTCCGTGGCTAGGCATCTTCAGCATCCTCCTTCTCTTTGTTTATTTCATTCTTCTGTTAAAACTATTTATGTGCTCTTTTACTTCCTTGGCCTGTGATTCCATTTTTTGGTTTCTAGCCAGTAACAAATATCTGTAGTTCCCATTATCACCATGATTAATCTGGAATCTGACTCTAAACTTCACTGGATTCCAAAGGTCCCCAATGTCTCCTGTTCCCTGAACCTTGTAATCTTCTCTTGGCCAGTGTCCCCTTTACCTCTTCTGTAACATTCAGCAGTCCTCCCCTTTATGAGAGTCTCTTTTTCTTAGTGTTCACTGTATTCCACCATACTGGTTGGCCTGCAAGCCTTGAACTGTCTTCTCTCTGTCTTCAGACAGCCATCTCAGTGTCCTGTCTTGTGCTCAACTCTTTCACTTCAACTATAACCTAACTCCAAATGATTGATTTCCTCACCTACACCTGAGCCCTGAAATCTTGGTTTCTAATGGAATCATCTACCAGCACTCAAAAGTCAAGGTAATCAAAACTCAACTTGCGGTCTTCCTTCCCAAGTAAGCTCTTGCTTCTAACTGTCCTCTATTTGTTATAATTTTCTCTTTTTCCTGGGCACTTTGTCTCACAATCTTGAAGACATCATTTCCTATATTTTCTCCTTCAGCTCTTGTTTCCATCAGTGCACTCCATCTGTACCTCCACTTCCCTAGTTCAGGACCCTCTGTCATAACAGCTGAAATGTTTCAATCACCTTCTCAATGGTTAACAGCCAGCACTAGATGTATATATCACCTGGGATGCTTTAAAAACACCCGATGCCCAGGCTATACCCAAGCCAATTACGTCAGAATCTCTCAGAGGTGGGTCAGTGCATCTTTTTTAATGCTCCCTGGAAGATTCCAATGTGCAGCCATGGTTAGGAATGCCTGTTTACACTCTCTCCCTTTGCACTCTATTTCACATGTCAGTTTGTTTATACATCCTAAAGAATGTATCTGATTTTGCAACTCACTTACTCAAACTTTTTCCTAAAATTCCTGAATAATTAATGTATCAAATAAGATTTCCTTAGGCTTGCATTCATGATTGTGAATTTTGGGCCACTACAAGCTGATTTCTAGTCTTTCTGATAATCTTCCTAAAAATAAACCCTATAATCTAGTTAATCTAAACTACTCAAACATTCTGACATTTCACTGTTCTTCTTTATATTTACTAGTACTGGGATACCCATTCTCTGACCTGATCTCCTAGTTACTTCACCTATTAAAATCATACCTTGCAACTAGAAAGTACGTCTGGTACCTGTCTTCCAAGCTCCTATCACATTTGGTGTGGAGTCCTCATGTGACACTTAGCACTCTCTTTACCTTTGTAGCCACTGGTGTGTGTCTCTTTTCTTTTATTGAGCTAGGAAGTACTTTAGAACTTAAGTGTTTTCTAAATTCATAAGCTATAGGGCACCCAACACAGTGCTTCACCCTTAGTTGATGAATAATTTGTTGAAAGAAGGAATGAATTTCTTCTTGATATAACTTACGAGTTGTTATTATATGTATTGTGCTTAGAAAATGTCTGCCACATCATAAATGCTCAATAAAGTCTCTGAGGATAATACCAAGTTACAAGGGAAAACTGAAATCCTATGGCTAATATTATCACTATGAAACATCAAAAGGAAATCCAATCTCAATGTATTACATGATTTCAGTATGGATCAAAATATTAATGCATGTATTAGCCAGGCTAGCTAAGTTATGTTGCAGAAATAACCCCAAAGTCTCAGTGATTTGACACAGAGTTTTTTTCTCACTAAATTGTCAGGGGGCTCTGCTTCTATTGTACTCTTATTGTATTCAGGACCCAGCAAGATGAGGCTCCTCAGTGCTACTGCACCATATGGAATACAGGGTTTCATCAGTTGCTACAATAGGAGAAGAGAGATAAATCATGCCCTGGCTATTAAATGTTTCTGCCCTTTGACTCAAAATGAGTCATGTAACCCCCTTCCCTTTTTTTGATTTTTTTTTTTTTTTGAGACAGGGTCTCACTCTGTCACCCAGGCTGGAGTGCAGTGAGGATTATAGCTTACTGCAGCCCTGACCACCCAGGCCCAAAGGGTGCTCCTGCCTCAGCCTCCCAAGTAGCTAAGACTACAGGTGTGCACCACCATGTGCAGCTAATTTTTGTATTTTTTTAAAAAAATATGGGGTTTTATTTTACCATGTTGCCAGGCTCATCTTGAACTCCTGGGCTCAAGTAATCTGCCAACCTCAGCATCCTAAGGTACTGGGATTACAGGTGTGAGCCACTGTGCCTGGCCCATATGACCCTTTCTAAGTTGGAATTTGGAATTTGGTAGTGCTCTCTTCCAACTGCCTGTGCAATATAGAAGAATGGGATATTGATGAGCATTAGTAATATCTATCACAATATATTTCCCTAAGTATGAATGTGCACAGAGATTCACTTAAAGTATTAATATATTACTTTAAATACTCACAATGAATGAATGCTAAAATATTCAACTGAGAGAATTGGCTAAATATATTATGTTGTATACACATCATGGATTAACATTCAGCCAAAAAAAAATTTCTAGAATAGAATTTAACAACATGGAAATATGTTCATATTAAAACATTAAAGGGGAAAGAAGGTTATAAAAAGTATGCCTAGTACAATTTCAATCGTAAAAAAATATGTTCAGATAAATCTAGGAGGTTAAACACCAAAATACCAATAATGATTATTTTTGAATGACATTATAGGTAATTTAATTTTTTCTTGATACCTTTCTGTATTTTTAAAGTTTTCTATAATCAATATGTATTTTGTTATCAGTAAAAGCTATTTTGAAACAGTGTTTCACTTACCTATATTTGCAGAAATAACACTACATAATATTGTATTTTTTTCTCAACTGACCTCTTATATGTCTCATATTTCTAAAATGACTACAATTAAATCTTTGTTTTATACCATCCAGTCTATGGAGCTCATTAGAAAGTCAGTCATATAATCGGCTCTCATAAGTGATTAGTGACAGAAGGATTTTTTTCTATAGTGATTAGAAAGAAACAAAAAATATCAACAATGATTTTTTAAAAAAGAAAACATCTTGAGGGAGCTCAGATGATTTTCTATTTTCAATTCATGACAACATATTGAAATGAACACAGATCAGATACTAAGCTTCACATTCTTATGAAAATGACCACAGCATTTTTAAAAGTTTATTTTCTCCACTAAAGTCATCTACTGCAATTCCTTGGAGTTTCAGCCCCCTTGGAAAAATTGTGAGGCAAAGATTGGAAAGTGCTATAAAAATCTCAGGACTCACAGTGTGCTTATAATTTGGGACGGATGATTTATTTAGTTCTGAGATCAAGATAGATATTATAATATGGTGCAAATTAGAATGAAGATACTAAATAATTTACGCTAATGCTCTCAGTTATAAAGATAACTGCTTCACTTTGCGACTGATATAAATTAAGGGAATATATTTAAATGTATATTTTAATCAATCAAGAAGGCTCGTCTGCCAGCCGGTGTTAGATGCTAATGCATGCTCTCAATGAAACGGTCTGTTTATTAACTAATTAAATGCCAACTAACTGAGTCACTAAATTCAGACACTGAATGGTGATCGTGCATTGTTCTGGTCCTTGTGTGGGTATACTTAATAGTATGAAGTCCAGCTTCTACGCAACTGTGAAACATAGTTTATTGCTAAATGGTCTAAACCTCTGTTTATTGAAAATGTGAGGTTTATGATGAGATTAAGAGGGATGAGGTGTCAAAGGTGTCAAAGGTGTCTGCAGGAAGTTCCACTGAGGCAGCCCTATACACAGATTGAGACTCTGCTTCTTTGCTATTACTGACCAGCTGCTTAGTGCATAGTAGGCTGCTCAGGGAACGTTTGTGGAATTGAATTGCATGAAGTTGAATGTGCTATTAGGTATCCTGATGAGCTGGAAGACTTCTTTTCAGGGAATCTTTGAGACTTGATAGAGAGCATATCTAAATAACTACCTCCATCAAAAGATTGTGAGGTAATAAGAGAGATGAGGATGTACAGGTATAGGTAGTGAATGCCTGAGCTGAAAGCAGAACCAACCAATTAGGGTACATTAACAGCTCAGGGAGCATAAAACATGCAAGAAAAGACATTTGAAAGGAAAGCCAGAAGAATGAGATGAACTGGAAATTCACAATCAGTACCATTTCCTTACTAATCAAAATCCATTTTCTTCCGCTTTTATTTTTTCTGTGCTGGCATTTTTCTCACATATCATGGGCATAGAAAATAAAATCAGCCAGGAAAGTGGCGGCTCCTCGACATTACCAACAAATTGCTCTCAAACTTATCTTATTTTCAGGATCCTTCTTCTTCTTCTTTTTAAATTTGCCTGCTTTATTTTTGAGAATAAACAGGAAAATCTGAAGATGATTGGTATTGAATCGAGCCTGCTCAAATAATGCATTTACTAAAGAAAATTCCCCTATCCAAATTTTATCTTCAAATGAATTGCCCTTTTTGTGATGTGGTAATTTTTTCACATCTTAAGAACTCACAAAACACATTAAAAATGAAACTTAGTGCCCTAATACACAATTATGTGAAATGTGGTACTTATGAGACTTAAAGCAAATGTAAATACTATTTTGGACTGAGAGTAGTTAATATCTTTCTCAACTATAAATTTGTAAGTTAACTTAAAGAAGCAGAAAACCCTAAGTGGCAGACACTCCACAGAATTCTTAATATCTATAATTTTTGTAGATTAATTTTTGCCTTTTTATCTGGCTCTGTTTTGAGGGTGCTGTTCTTCATGAAGCCTGAAAAAGCTTCCACAAAAGGATCACACCAAACTGGAGAGCTGATATAACTGGACCTTCTTTTCACATGGATTCTGCCTAAGAGAGAATAATTTAATAGTTTCCTTATCATTTGGTCCTTTGCCCAACTTTGATTACTGATGCTGGCTTGAATGACAGGTGTCTCTGGAGTCTTAAGATGGCTGCTAAATTGGTTTCAAAAATTACAATTCAGTCAGAGTCATACAGAGAGGACAAGCTGATAATGCCTAAGATGTGTTCCTTAATTCTTTCAAGCTTAGATAGATACCCAACAAGTTTTAGATTTGTACTTAAAAACTCCAAGTTAGTAGCTTAACCTGGGGTTATTTCCTGAGTCAAGGACCAAGTCCTGGATTGCTAAAACTCTAAGTGAATCAAGTGAATGATCTGACCTCAGACAGGATGCTTTGCCCTCACATTTACTAAGATATGAAGATAAATGATGGTAAAAACTCTCTTCACAACCTGCATTTCAGCTTAGGAAAACTATGGACTTTCTAGGAGACATAAATATCTCCACTGTGACATGTTGGTATCAGTAATGAGGATAATGTCTATGTTGACCAGAAGAGGAATTCTAATAATTCATAATCACAGGGTGCCAGATCAAGATCAGCAATGCTTTCCCAGTCAGTTCTAAGGATCCTGTGGCAAATCAGATGGGTTAGACCCACACTAACTTTACTTCTGGAATTGAGTCCTATGGTGGTGTTGTGAGTTACTCAGTTTCCCTTTATCCACTCTGGTAGCACTGAAACCGCTAATATCTCCTTGTAGGTTAAAGACTGTGTCAACAATGGCCAATTACTTCTTATAATAAGTGTCAGCATATGAGGATCTGGGTTCCAATTACATCAGAAGCTTTTATCTTTTTACATCTACCCCAGCCCTATTTCCCCAGGGATACAATTATACATGAGTGAAAAGAAGAGTTTGGTAGGACTTAGGAATGCAGGATCATTTTAACTTTATTTTCATGACATCAAATCTTTACGTCATATGCATCATATATGGTTTCCCCTTTATAAATATTGTCTCTTCGTATTGCCTATTTTAAAAGTTAATTGAAATTGTATCACTGAATAAAATGTCAAGTAAACATTTGGTACCTACAGCGGAATTAAATGGCTTGCATTCAATTGTTTCCTTTTGAAAGCAAGATTCTCTTATATTTATCATTTTAGAAAGTGGAAATACCCAGTGAGATGTTTCCATTTTTTTAATTAAGACATATCATAGAGCTAGTGATATTAAGAAAAAATGCAGCTGAAAGTTGAAAGCGTCCTTAGAAACCAGATCTCTAATTTTCTCATTTTACAGATGAAGAAACTGAGGCCCAGAGAAGGCAAATGATTGGCTCAAGTTGACACCATCTAATTACTGATAGAGTCCTTGACCAGTAAACATCCCTTTTGTCTCATTGTGTCTTACAATAGTTATTTGAGTATACATGGTCTCCTTTAGTATCTCAGTCACATGATAGTGCAAGTAAAATATTCAAATGAAAGCGGCCTGCTTTGAGCTGTAGTTCATCTTTCTACAATTGTATTTAAGATCAGCATTTTATTTTGCCCTGAAATAAAAAGAACAAATGCACAATATTGCTTGATAACATTTCTAAAGCTCCATGAATCACTAGAAATGATATAGATGCGACAACATCGATATAGTCTGTGTCAATTATCGTGCTTCTCTTATGGGATAATCAGGAGTTGTTCTCTGAAATATGCTTTTCATTTTCATTCACTGGTAATGACCATGCACTCCTTTAGAGAAGATTTATTTTTCCCCCACCTCTGCTTCTACTAAGCTAAGCACTTTTACTTAACTCATGCAAATGAAAGGTGTATATTCCATGCAAGAAAGTGTGTGTGTTTGTGTAATTAAGACGTACATATTAACTTTTTAGCTGACACAAGAAGATACAGCTTCAAAATATTGGAAATTTGCTTCAGATAGAACACATCTTCATGTCCTCCATTTCATATAAAACAAGTGATATTTACAGGAATAATTCTCTATGTAATTACACAATTATTAAAAACATAGTAGTGAAGTAGGAGCTTTTATCAAGTCATTCAAATTAGTGCTATTTCATACTAATCACTATCTACTTGAATGTGTATTGCTTGGATGTGACTGTAGAAAGCTCATTAAATAAATTTTCTTTAAAATTTAATTACTGGGAACTTCTTCAGATAATAATGATTATGGGTATAATTAGGATCTTTGTTCCTCTTTGTTGTTAGACTAAAAGGTACAAAGATTCAGAGAAAAAGAGATCGAAATTGCATATCCAACACTTGGAGAAGTAGTTGTCACAGGCGTTGTAGAATATTAAACAGCCCAATCCAGCAGTGGCACATCAAGATCGAAATCTACAGATTGTAATTTGGCATTCCGTGATTTAGTCTTCCATTTTCTTCCTAAATTGCCTGGGTTGTATTTGTGAACTATAAGTGAGAAACAATGAAAGGCCATTCCTTTAATGTCTGATTGTAGGCACCGTTAGAAATTTATAGTATCTTCACTTACAAAGACCGTTAGAAATTTATAGTATCTTCACTTACAAAGACCGTAGGATGCAGATCTTGTGCTTCGGTAATTTAATAAGTTGACAGGAGAGGTGCTGTGTGTGTCCTCCCACTGTGCTGAATGAAACTAGCATAGATGTGCACTGGAGGTAATGCCTTTTGACCCTTTGTAATTCAAAGGAAGCCATTCACACTCTGACTGGTGAAGTTTTTTTGAATTTTCTTTCTCAAATGGCCATCGAACTTCTGTTGAAGGTTACAACAAAGTTTGTCTTAGGATCACTCCCTTTGGAAACAATATACAGTTGGAGAGGAGCTGGTGCATATGATTCCTAGATTCAATTACCATAACAATCCTCCAATTCATAGTCAAAGACAGTTCCAAATCAGTATTTTAGCACCCAGAAACATTCTCTACCAGAAAAAGCTGAGAAATGAATTGTGGATATTTTGTCAAAGACTTCTAACAAATGTAAAAAGTGAACATGCTTTAGCTCTAAATTTGACACAAATTATGTTTGTAAAATAGTCAACATAAGATGTTAGAAAATATTACAGCTAAATATGAGAGCCACTTATAAGAGTGAAAAGGAAAACATAACTCTTGTTCTTACATCATCGCTAGAGTACAGGATGACAGGAGCTCCATAGATACGAGCAAAAACAATGATTTTATGCAGCGACATTCTGACCCAGAGTCTTCATGTTATCAGTCAGCTATGATATTTGCACATAAGCTGCTGTGTTGGGCATTCCAACACAGCACTCCAGCCCTCCTTGCCATCGGAAGGGCATGCAGAACCAAAAGTGTCACCGAACAGATTAACAGAGGTTCGGAAAAAGATACTTGGATGTGTGAGAGGGAAACTTGTTGATACTTGCATTGTATTTGAGTTGTTTATGACATTGAGAGTTACATAATTTGCTCAGGGTCTCTGGAACCAGATTGGTCAGATAACAACTTTGTGTTTTCACTGACGTGAGAGAGGCATAGGAGAAAGTGGTGATGACGGCGGTGGCAGTAGCAGTGGCAGCGGTGGAGGAGGAGGAGGAGAAGGAGAAGGAAGGAAAGAAGAGCCCGCTACTACCACCATAACCACCAAAGCAACAACTGCAACTCAGACCATTTTTGTCTTGTTTTGCTTTGCTTTCCTGTCATGGAAACAACGATTTTTGTGTCTATTTCCTTGACAGAAAATAGAAGGTGTGGGTGTGACTGTCTTGTCTTGGGATCCTGTTCATTTCTACAGAGTCTCCACAAATAGAGAAGTCCTCTGTCCCACCTCAACAGTCAGTATTAAATGTAGACTGCTGTATTTATGGATTACATTCTAAGTTTCTTTAACTGGAGGCTATGCTTTTAGGTCTCACTGAGTGAAGGACAGAAATCAGAGGCACATTTCCCACAGGGGGAGCTCTGAAATGCCTGTTGTCAAAAAGTAAGCCATGTAATTATGGAAAAGCCCAGCCAGAAGTCTCTCTGTCTACTTTGACAACCAGGATATTTGCCCACTCTTAAGGATGTATCAAAGCCTATGGTTCCATATCAGTCTTTCATTTCTCATGTACAAATGTTCCAGCAGGGGGAAGGCATGCCCAATGTATAGTTCAAGTCTGAGGTTTATGAGAGGCTATAGCTGATTGTTTATATCTCTGGGCATTTTAAAGAGCGTTGAGACATGTGATACTATCATTAGTCTAAATTTTTTGGGTTACAATTTAGCACAATGAAAGACACTATCTTCTTTCATATCCAGAGAGAGTCACACACAAATTATGCTTCATTCTTGTTATTAATAATTATCTATTGCTTTTGTTTTTCTAAATAATTCAGGGCTGTTAAGACACATTATTAAATCTACAGTGGGATTTTTATACCTTTAATTTGTGGAAGACACATGACTTTGGATGGTTCATGTATTAGTAGATAGATTACCAAAATATTTTTGAAATGATGTTGTAAATTGAGGAGAATGGGTAAAATTGTTTCTAAAACTACTTCTGAATCCAATGTGCTGGATTTGGTAATCTTGGGTCTGCTGCCTCACTTTGGCACCTCCTGGAAGTGGTACATCGTGTTGGGTGTGACCACGTAAGACTAGTCAATAAGAATGGCTAATAACTAGGACAGGAGGTTCCTTAGGCCACAATTATGCAAGCCTCCAGTGACTAGCAGATAGGAAAGGGTGTGATGTGTCTCTTTGGCCTTCAGTCCTTCCTTTGGTTTAGATTCTCAGTGCATGTTCCTATCTCGAGGCCTTACCTTTCTGGTGAGACCCAGACTAACATAGCCAACTGATCCTGGCTTCATCAAAGCCAACATGTCTCTAGCTGAACTCATCATTGCCTTTTCCCTCTAATGTTTTATTCTCCTGTTTCCAATTTTGGTTCTTGTTACAGTGAGCTAGCAGGTTTCCTCTTCTCTACTCACCCCTATCAGACACATGCATCCCTCCAAATCTACATGATCTTAAAATCGACCGTTCTATTCTCCATGGCTCTCTTTTGCTTCCAGAATAAAGCCTTGTCTTGTGTCCCTTTTGCCTCTCCTTGCACCTCCTTCTCAAGCAACCACTGATTTGCTTTTTATCGCTACAGATTAGTTTACATATACTAGGACTTTATAAATGGAATTAAAAATATGTATTCTTTTTTGTATCCCTTCGTTTACTACCATAATTATTTGACTTCCATCCATATTGTTGGGTTTATTTCTCTTTATTGCTGGGTAGTATTTTGTTGTCTGGATATACCGTACCATAATTTGTTTATTAATTCTCCTGTTGATGGACCTTAGGTTGTTTCCATATTTGGTGGTATTATAAACAAAGCTGCTCTGAACAGAATGTACAGGTCTTCATATGGACATAAGCATTCATGTCTCTTACATAAATGCCTACGAATGGGACAGCTGAATCATATGGTAAGTATAAGTTTAACTTTTTAAGAAATGGCCAAACTGTTTTGCAAAATGATGTCCAATTTTATGTCACCAGCAGTGTTTGAGAATTCCAGTTTTTCCACATTCTCATCAACATGTAGAGTGGTCAGTTTTTAAAATTTCAGTCAGAAAAGCAGATGTAGTTGTATCTCATTGGGGTTTTAACTTGCATTTCTTAGTAACAAATGATGTCAAGTATCTTTTGATGTACTTATTTGCCATCTGTATATCTTTGGAAAAGTCAGCGCAAATGTTTTGTTCATTAAAAAAATAGGTGGATTATTGTCTTATTGAATTTTGAAAATTCTATTTTGGATACAAGTTCTTCTGCAGATATAATTTGCAAATATTTTGCAATATTTTCTCCCACTTTGTGATTTGTGTTTTCATATATTTAACAATGATTTTTGAAGAACAGAAGTCTTACATTTTGATGAAATCTCATTTACCAATTTGATGCTTTTAGCATCGAATATAAGATATATTGCCTAATCCAAGGTCACAAAGATTTCATCCTACTTTTTCTTTCAGAAGTTTTATAGTATTAGGTCTTACATTTAGGTGTATGTTACCTTTTGAGTTAATTTTTTTTGTTTTATATTTAATTGACAGGTAATAAGTGTACACATTTATGGGATACAGAGTGATATATTTGATATATGTATATAATATATAATGATCAAATCAAAGAAATAAGCATATCTATCATCTCCAATATTTTTCATTTCTATGTTCTGTGAGCATTCAAAATTCTCTCTTCCAGTGTTTTGAAAATATACAATAAATTACTGTTAACTATATTCACCCTACAGTGCTATAGAGCACTAGAATTTATTCCTCCTATTCAGCCGTAATTTTGTAGCTGTTAACTTCCTCTCCCTAGCCTCCCCCACCCTTGCTTGGACCCTTACCAGCCTGCAATAACCACATAGAATTACTTTTTTTGGTGCTACACATGGATCAAAGTTGTTTGTTTTGTTGTTTGATTTTATTGCTAGAAATTCATTTGTTCTGGCATCAGATGTTGAAAAGACATTTCTTTCTCTACTGATTGCTTTTGCATCTTTGTCAAAAATCATCTGTCCACACACCATATATGCGTAAATCTATTTCTGGACTGTATTCTATTTCATCCATCTATGTTTAGCTTTATACCAATGGTCATATTGTTTTGATTACTATCACTTTTTAAGTCTTGAAGTCAGATAGTATTTGTCCTCCAATTTTGTTCTTTTTCAAAGTTCTTTTGGCTTACTGTTTTTTTTTTTGTAATGTATTATTTTAAGTTCTGTTTTTACAATAGAAATGTAAGCTGGAAGAAGACAAAGGCAATGTTTTATTCTACCTAGCTCATCTGAAAATATTTTACCATGTACAGTAAATACTTAGTTGTTTCTTTCCTCTATGTAACATGTACATTTTCCTGATAAACTCAGAAGTACTGCAGTTTTTCCCAGTCTGTTTGAAACTTGTTCTTGCCATTTTGTCAAAATTCTTTGAAATTTTTTGAAGAGTGACAGTTTTCCCCAACTTTAATCATACATAAACTGCTCACATACTGAAAAACAAGTCGTCCTATATGTTAGGAGGCGTGCTTTCCCCATAGAAGAAGAAAGAGAAAGAAAAAAAAACCACACACATTACTGCACAATGCTGCAGAAGGTGTTTTCCTGAACTCTAGACAATGGACGCTAATGGATCATTTGTGCTGTGTGCTGAAGCCTTTTGAATTCACAACAAGAGAAATCATCTCTGATGATGCTTTGCTCAGCCAAGTTCTCCAATCAGCCAAATTACAAAAACTGAAACTTCAAGGAATGAGACCATCTTTAGAAGGACAAAAAGTCTGTTTGGCAGCTTGACTACTGAATAGCATGTGGAGCAAGCTGGGAAATTGTTAGAAAGGTGCAAATGTGTTCCGAGGCCATTATTCTCTGTGTTAATATTGTCTAGCGTTTTCTTTATCCTTGAATAGGCAGTTTTAATGCTTTATTTGTAATGTAGGGACATTGGGCCTCTACAACACATCCCAAATCCATCCCAACCTATCAGTTCAGATTCTGGATAAAGGATGTGACATGTGAAGGCTTCCAGAACCTTGCAGGTGTGAAGGCATCTATTCATTGTCCTAGTCCCCCCTGCTACTGAGTTGGAATAATTGTAACCAATTCAAGGAAACAGTTTAGGAACAGAAAATGCTCCTTCCCATTAAGACCCAAATGGAAATGTAAGAGCTGGGATAAAGACATTGTTCACAACAAAGGCAAGGGTTGGAGAACTAGGTCTTCCATTAATCAAGCTACCCTATGTGTCTTTGGTAAATGCCTTTGGAAGCTTCTTTGAAGGGTGTATCTTGGAGGTGGCTAGTGGAGGAGAAATGCCTGTCCTGTCCTGATCTTTTGATAATTTATAAAATGAGTGCTAAATAAAATTCAAGGCTTTTTCTACTTCTGAAAATGTACAATTCTATGGATTTTTTAGTTGACTTAACTCATCCATTAGGTTGTAATCTGTTCACTGATATGATTTATGGCTCTTTTGTACTCTGTAATAACTGGCACTTGGAGAATCTCTATACCCTAAATGAGTTGGAGGGTATTACAAAAGAGATTTTACATGATTCTGGATAATTGAATAACCTTGATTTATTACCAGGACAGGCACGATAGTTTTAAAGAAAACCAACCAGTTAGTCATGAACTATCCCCTGAAGGAAGGCACAGTGAATATAACTAATATTCATGGGGCACCAGCTATAGGCCAAGCATGGGCTCGATGTTAGGATACATGCAAACATGTACATGGCCTGTGCTTCCATAAAGCTATGATCTGGTGGGGGACAAACATAAATAAATATGGGATTACAAACAGTTGAGAAGAACTATAAGGTAAAAGTACAAGGTGCTATGAGAGGAAATACAGAGATGACCCCCCGACCCCTTCTGGAGGGGTAGTGGTGGAAAGGGAGGTCTCACCAGGGAAGTGACTTTTGAGTTGAGAGTCAAAGGATTAACTGCAAGACCCTTGTACATGCTGGTTCTTCTACTTGGCATGCTCTTCCTTCCCTGATTTGCCTAGCAACCTTTTACTTATCCTTTGAGTCTTATCTATAGTTTGCTTCTCAATGGAAGTCTTCTCTGAACTCACGGATTAGTCAAGTATCATTACACACACTCATTATGATACACAGCACTTTTCATGACACATTTATTTCTATAATTGTTTGAGTTCTGCCCACCCCACCCCATTTACTTGATAAGCTACATGAGAAGAGAGGTCATATTTGGGCTACTTTTTTTCCATTGTAGTCCTTAAACCAAACCCTGAGCCTGACATAATTAGCAGATATTTAAGGAAAGATTGAATGTATGAATCAATCAATGAATGAATTAGAGTTAACTGGGTGAAGAAGATGAAGGAGAAGGGTTTTACTGGCAAAGAAAAATTACATACACGATGCTTAAAATCTTCTACCAAAACTATTAGAAATGAAAGATTACCAACAGTGATGGGAAGGCTGTAAGAAATTTTATGCTAGCATGTAGATAAATTCATTATCAGACTAGGCATTACAATAATCCTGATAGTAGCAGCTACTGTGGACTGAACACTCACCTTGTGCCAAGGTTTGTTCTAAAGCTGCTACACACATTTACCCGTTTAATAATCACAACCTGCAATTCCTGCCTTCTGATTGAGGAAAGTAGACACAGAACAAGTAAGTAACTTACCTCTGTTCTCATAATCTGATGCACATTTATACTTGGAGATGGGCGGGTTGACGTCGAGTCTTACTCTCAACTTTTGGGCCACATTCCTCATGCTTATTTCTTCCCAATATTGTTAGATTATTCATTGATGTCCAGGAGCCTAAAATTCAAAGATGAAATCTCAGCCATTGATCAGGCAAGGATCAAATCTCAAAATGAAACAAACATTTTTTTGATGAGTTGGCTTTAAGCAACACAATAGGTCAATGTTAAAGATACACTGAAGAGACTGTATATCAATCGATTAATCCATATATAAGTGTTTATTGATAGACTCTTCTAAAGCTTACCTATATCAAGTCTTTAAAGGCTAGTCAGTTCCAAAAAAGGAATGTAGGTTATTTTAGACAGCAGGTAGTCTGAATGCATTTTTAATGGAAAGTACTATTGATATTAATCCAGAATTCTTGGAAATGTCACTAGATAGTTATCTGGGCTTTTTTTCAAATCAGCAAATCAATTCAACAGAAACCCATGAACCCAACATTGTGCTAGGAGCTTTCAGGGAATTGAAAAGGAAGGCGATATAGCTCAGACACAAAACATTTCCAGGTTAGCTGGGGAAAATGTACAGCTAAACAAAAATGAATAGCAAAAATGCACCATCCATACTTCTCAGTCTTCACAAGTGAGTGAGGACAATATTAGTCATGGTTAACATAATTCACCAAATGTTAATGCTCTGAACTCTGCCAGCTCTTGTCACAGACTTCCTGAAAGTACTAATATTTGTGATTCATCTCCAAAATGTTTGTGAAAATCTGCAAGGATGTTTCATACCCAGTGCTCCTTGGTCCTACCAGTTTTTGACTGCAAAACAGTCACTTTTTCTCTGAGTCTCAGGACAAAGGTTTGGGCAGGTGGTTTCCATGTTGTATTGAGCCCCTGCCTATAACACTGTAGTCCCCTGCTCACATGTAAGACACAAGTCTTCCTTCCTCATGTCTCTGTTTGTCACAGGGTATCTCACACCAGCATCTAGTGGGCCCACATGGTAAACTTTTGTTTCTTTGAGAGTTAGTATGTTTCTAGAACATTCTGTAATAATGAGGAAGCTGATCTTCCCAGGACACATCAGGAATGGACCCCAAATACTAGTGTATTCCTCTGCGCCAACCTGGATCCATCATCACCTGAGTTTTTTTTAAAAAACACAGATTCTCAAGTCCCCTTCAGAGGTTCTGATTCAGGAAGGAGGTTTAAGCTGAAACCTGAGAATCTTAACTTGTAAAAAGGCTGCTGTGACTGATGAAAAGAAGCAGTAGCCTCCAACGATTCCTGTTTCTCATCTCTAAATATTTACACCAAGTTTTCCTAACT
The DNA here is from genome assembly GCA_036589455.1 of Ateles fusciceps. Lineage (NCBI taxonomy): Eukaryota > Metazoa > Chordata > Mammalia > Primates > Atelidae > Ateles > Ateles fusciceps. Next base: position 16,653,502 of record JAZHEH010000078.1, read on the forward strand.
GCAGCAGTATTGGCATGTGGGGCTGGATTTGAGGCCTTCTTGGCTGTGGGGAGCTGTCCTATGCAAGGTGGGAGATTTAGCAGCATCCTTGGTCTCTTCCTAGTAGATGCCAGTAGCACTCATTCCCCAGTTGTGGCCACCAAAAATATCTCCAGTCATTGCCACATGTCACCTGGGGGTGGCAAAATTGCCCATGATGAGCATCACTGGTCTAGGTATGCAGATAAACAGATGGCTTTGAGCAGGCAATGGAACAGAAGGGAGAGTTTGAAAGACTCAAGAGGGATGGGAAACAGTCTTACTTTCAGTTCCCTTGTTCCTTGCCTGAGACAAGGACCAAGATGCAGGCAACTTAGGATGTGATCCCAGGAAGGAGGAATGTGTGAGAAGAGAGATTAAGACAGGGAGGAAGTGGGAAGGATACATTAGTGAAATGGAGACTGCTGAAGGCAACCAGGGCTCAGTCCTGCTTGGGTCTCTTTGAAGAGTCATAGAGACTGCACCTCAGAAATGGCCCTTCGATGTTTGGGAGTTTGGGCCCTTCATCCATGGCCATCTGTATTCAAACCTTCCTCGCCTTACCACTCCAGTACTTGTGTTAAGGAAGCTCCCCCTCGCTTTAGGAGAAAGCACTGAGGCTGAAAGCAGAAAATCAATGCCAGATGCTTGGGGTGGGAGGCCATCAGCATGCATGGGCACTGGCCCCTTCCTTGCCACTGTGGTAAGAAATAGACAAAGGGACATGGATTGAAACTTTTCCCTATACAAGAAATTGTAAGAAGCAGATAGCAGTGTCTAGGAGTCCTGGCAGGCTTGCTGCTAAGAGTCCTGCCTCCTGGCAGTCCCCTAGTTGGGAGACAGCAGTGTGCTAGAAAGGACTGACTTTATGCACATCTGTGAGATAGGATTCAGCCAGTTTTTCAGGTCCCCAAACAGCAGAGAATCATCAGAACTTCAAGATATGAGGGAACAGAAACAGCAGAATTCTCAGGAGTAAGATGAAGACCAATGCCCAGTAACCAGAGACATCCCACTTAATGACTTAGCACTGCCTAAGGCCCTGAATGTGGCACAACCCAGGCAGAGGGCAAACCTGGAATGACTTAGTTTAAGTTTCTCTCCAGCCTGACCAGATGGAGACTGAGAATAAAATTTACATGAGTATAATTTATCTGGTATTCATTTACTTGCAATAAAATAAAGAAAATCATACATCTATATCAGAGAGATAATAGGTATAGTAAAATTCAGAAAAGAAAATCCCTCTGGCCTTGGGATGTTGAGGAAGACTTCACAGGGGAAGGGAAACATATCTGGGTTTTGAAGCTGGGGAACAGAGATGTAGAAATGGATTGAGCAAAGAGAGGGAAGAATTCCAGGTAGAAGCTACAAAAAAAATAGGAAGCTGGAATCAACATGGATTGATAGAGATTAAGGAGCCAGAGAAGGCTGTCCTGCTACCCTTCTGTAACTTGTTTCTCTTGCTGAATAAGAATCTACTCCAAAATGCAGTGGCCTCAAACAACCATTTTACTCCTTTTTTTTTCCATTCTGTGGGTCAGCTGGGCTTTTCTTCTGCTCCAGGTAGCTTTGACTGGGGTTGCTTTTGTGGCTGCTCCATCTGGAGGCTGGGCTGGAAGTCCCAAGATGGTCTCATATTTGGGGCCACAGTACTGACTGCCAACTGGGTACCTCAGCACCCACAGTTTCCAACCATGTGGCCTCTGTTCATGAGATCTTTTTCTCCAGAACTTCTCCATGTGGCAAGGCCAGCCCAGATTGTGTGTGTGTGTGTGTGTGCACGTGTGTGTGCGCACGTGCATGTGTGTATGTGCATGAGGGGTAGACTGTAACTCTTTTTTTTTTTTTTGAGACAGAGTCTCTGTCACCCAAACTGGAGCGCAGTTTCAGCTCAGCTCACTGCAACCTCTGCCTCCTGGGTTCAAGCAATTCTCATGTCTCAGCCTCCCAAGTAGCTAGAATTACAGGCATGCATCAACACACCCAGCTAATTTTTTTGTATTTTTAGTAGAGACGGGATTTCACCATGTTGGCCAGGCTGGTCTTGAATTCCTGGCCTCAAGTGATTTACCCACTTGTGCCTCCCAAAGTGCTGGAATTACAGGGGTGAGCCACCACACTGGCCTGCTCTAACTCTTGATGTCAAGAGCAACATGAGTGTAGAGGAATAGAAGGAATTACTGAAAACCACCTTTGGAAATGGTACCACGTTTTCCACAGAATCCTTTCCCCATCCATGATTTTCTGCTCTTTCCATTATCGGGGGATGGTCTATGAGTGAAGACAAGATAAAGATGACACCAATAAGGTCCTTAGTGTGATTTAACAAAGTCCTTGAAATACTTTGAAAAATTGAGCAGCCATAACATGTACAGATGATAGGAAAGAACCCAAGTTCTAGGTATTCGACTAGATAGGCAGGTTCTAAGTACCAGACTTAATTGACTCTTGATTCTAGAATCAGACTTCTTGGGCTCAGATCCTGGCTCTTCCACTCCCTGCTTCTGTGTCTTTGGGCAAATGTTATGAACTCCTCTGTGCCTTGGTGGGGCAAGACTCATAGCATTCTTGTGGAGTTATTGTGAGGAATAAATAAATCAGGAGTCACAATGTGCCTTGCAACCGTGAATGGTGCATAATAACCAAACAGAAAATATGAAGTGGGAGGGAAGTAGGACACAAAGTGTTTTTGAATGCCTCTTGTTATAACCAAGAAATAGGCCAAGAAGAAACAAGGCATTTGTTCAATATTCCCCTGGGACTTTTTATTTATTTTAATTTAAATTTAATTTTTTGAGACGGAGTCTCGTTCTGTTGCCCAGGGTGGAGTGCAGTCGTGTGATCACGGTTCACTGCAACCTCTACCTCCTGGGTTCAAGCGATTCTCTTGCCTCAGCCTCCTGAGTAGCTGGGACTACAGGCACCTGTCACCATGCTCAGCTAATTTTTTTTTTTGTATTGTTAGTAGAGATAGAGTTTCACCATGTTGGCCAGGCTGATCTCAAACTCCTGACCTCAGGTGATCTGCCTACCTCGGCCTGCCAAAGTGCTAGGATTACAGGTGTGAGCCACTGCGCCGTCTCCCCTGAGATTTTTTTTTTTAACTTATGTCACTCATATAGTCCTAGAAAGTCTATAAAGTTGAGAAGGCAAAAACATTTTTTTTTGTTTTAATTAACATCAGCTTTGGCAGTTCAGAATGAAGTTATAACCAGTTAATTTCTGTGTGTTATGTGTGTTCTCCTTAATATAATGTTTCCCTTCTATTATACAGAGAATGTTCTATTTTTGGTGCTTGGAGTGTACTTTAGGAATTCTGAGTAACATCAAGCTTTACAGTTGCACTTTAAGTTGCTGTGTCCTAAATGTTGATTACAACCATGATTTATTTAAGGCGAAACTTTTTGTCTGGGACATAACTCTCAACAGTTACATGATTTCTATAAAAACGTATTATCTTATTTTTCACAACTCAAATTTTAAAAGGGTTTTCAAGAACTTATTAAAACTAAAAACAAGGAGTACTGTTTTTCTTTGCCAGCAGTTGTCATGGTGGATCATAAGAAAAGAGAATGGTGATTCTCCTCTGGGAGTGCTTTCTCCCTCCTTTCTCTCCCCATGGAAGGAAGGAATGGCTTGTCTTCCTGAGTTTTGCTTTCCCCTGAACATGATAAAAGCTTGAGAGAGAGATCTCATACGTTTGATAGCAAAATAAAGGTTTCAAACTAGGTTGATGGCTTAGAAACATGGAGCGGGCCTTTGCAACAGCATGAAGGCCTGTGGTGTAGAACAGTGGGTCTCAAACATTAATGTGCATCAAAGTCACCCAGCAGGCTTGTAAAACCACAAATTGCACAAATTGCTGAGTTTCACCTCCTCCTCAGTCCCAACTGATTCTAATTCGGTTGATTGAAGTGGGGGACCCAGAATTTTCATTTTTAACAAGTTCTCTGGTGATACTGATTATACCAGCCTGTGTCCCACACATTGAGAACCACTGACCTAGGGGGGAAAATATTGAATCAGAAAACTGAGTTGGAATTCTGGCTTTTCCACTTGTGGACTGTGGAACCTGAGAAAGTCCTTTCACTTTTGTGGGGTTGTTGGGTTTTGCCTCTTTTAAATAGAGGATTTGATGAAATAATCTCTAACTCTATGCCTTCATCTAATAAGGTGGAACCTCATAAAAATAAACATAAAGTTCTACATATGGGCCCCAGTGACCTCCCAAACATGCAAAATATAGACTGGGAGAGGGTGGGGGACATGGAGAACCAATAGCATGTGTGAAAAAGACTGTTTTTCTTCTGATTTAAACTGCAACATGAATCAAGAGTATGGTGCTGTCACCAAAAATGCAGATGTGATCTCAGAGTAAGCAGAATAGTATCTGGCAGGAGGGAGGTGTTAATCCTGTTCTGCTCTGTCCACCAGGAAAAAAAGGGGGCAATTTGTATTCTTTTCTAGGCTTTGCATTTCATAGATAAATTGGAGTCATTTTGAAGGAAAGAGACAAAAAAAGAAAAGGGGGCTTAACAGCATCAAGAAATATTTGAAATAAATGATTTGTTTAGCTAAGAGCTTGGAGGTTAAAAGGGCCATTTTCAAATGTTTATTTCATATATTTATTAAGCATTTGAAAAGTTATCAGTATCTGATAAATGCCACATGTCCTGTGAGGCTCCAAAAGGTAGACTTGGGCCTAACACATAAAGTTTGTAGCTAAATGTATTTGAGGTGAATATTAGAAAAATATTTCCATCAGCTGGAACTGTCCAGTGATGGAATGGGATTCCTCGACAGATGGTGAATTTCTTACCTCTGGAGCTAATCAAAGATACTGAGTGACTTCTTAATGGGGATAATATAAAGAGAATGGAAGACTAGTTGAACAAAATGACCTCTAAGATCTTTGAAATTCTAAAATTCCACAGAGATGAGTCATACTTGCTACTACATATTGTAGGAAGTGGGGCAATTATATTATAGATGCCATTTTATTGTGATACAATTATACTCTGAAACCTCCTCTTCCACTGAAAACTTGAAGTATTTTAAAAACAAAGACTTCTCATCAAAATATAAGCACAAATTCTGTAATATTATCATACCTAATCCTAAAGTACAAACACTGAAATATTAGCCCAGTTTTTTCTTCATCATAAACTCTCTGGATGTTACATTATTAAAGTTTAATACCAATGGAATGAAATTGCTCTTGAGAAACTTATTTGATATTTTTTTGCTTTTCCAGTAACAGTCAATTCATCAGTTCAACAAATGTGAAGTGAACAGCTATAATAATCCACTGTCTAGTCATGAGGAATATAGTAGCAGACCAAAACTTTATGAACAAGCATTTCTGCTTTTATTCTAGATAGGGGAAGGTGAGAAAGTTAGACTTAGTTTGTTGGTGTTCTGGCCGTGACGCTATGATACGGTTTTAAAGTTTTGATGGTCTCAACTGCAGTAAGTGATTGACTGGTGCCTTTGTGGTTTTAAACTCTAAGTTCTACAAGGGAAGACTCATGCTCCTATTTTCCTGTAACTGGATATCCAGTGTTTAACATAGTCTTGTTATCATATATTATGGTACTCAATACATATTTAATGATACATATAAAATTAAGAAAACAAACTTTTTTTGAGGTAAAGAGAAAAATTAATAAGCAGTTGAAGGTTAACAGAAGTTCAGTGTTTTGGTATTTTATAGGCTAGGCAAAAGTCAAATAGTCTACCCAAATCACATTTGCTTTAGATTTGATATAAAAATCTTTGATGTAAAAGCATTGTTTGGGAATCAAGGGTCAATCTTTGAGTCTAGTGTGGTAAATGATGGCTCTGTATTCCTGAATATCTTCCTGAATAATATGTTTTTATTAATGTATCTTTTATTATGGATGAATTTGGTCATGATTCCTGATGTTGCCCAGGCTAATGGTGCTTGTAAAATTCAGCTGTACAAAATTCCGGCCTTATTTTAGATGCTATATTGGAGAGAAAAAGGCAAAGCTCTTACTTGAGCATTTTTCATCTGGAGATGAATCATAGGCAATTAACAGGAACAATCCTAATTAACTGATATAATTAAAAAACTAATAATGTTTAACATTATTGTTTTATACAATGACATTAGCTTTAACAGCTTAGCAACACATCAAGGCCTCATTTCCATAGTCACAGAGTATATTATTTATCCTAGGTTTCTCTGGTAACCAGTTTGACAATAGTAACAGCAATGTGAGTTCCTAAATTGTTTTGCCATACTGCTTCATAATTTATGCCATTGCCAGTAATTGTAATGTCTGTATAATTTCCTTTTAATTATCAACTAATGAAATTTAGATTCATTTGGGTAAAACAAATACTCACATTCAACTTCCAATCACCTGTCCATGCTTCCATTTAATTTACTCAAGTTTGGTGCCTTTTATTTATATTTTTAATATCAAACTGTGAGATGGATATGAACATTTATTTTCTGATTAGTGTTTAGGGAAATATTGATTATATGGTTCTTTTCTACTCTTTGCCTTTAAATTTTCAGTGTGAATTTTTTAATCCAAGAAGATACACACTTCCTAGTTTTTTCACATTAAACTCCAAGGAGTTTAAGTGGAATTAATTTAGTAAACTTTAATTGCGGAATAATCTCTGCCTGTTCCCTTATCTCTTGATTTATTACAGGCATTTATTTCTACTTTGAAAAATTCTCATCAGTTTCCCAGGGAATTAATTTAGATTTCTAAAAAGAAGAAGAAAAAAAAAACAAATTGCATCTAAATTCAAATTAAGATGCTAATTACAATAATTATTTCATCACATTATATAGAAACTTTGTACATATGAGTATAGCAATTTTGAGGCAAAAATGTTATTTTTTTCACAATCCTAATTCTTCTAACTTTTGAACAGATAAATTCCTTAGTTTAATTAACTGTACACAAAGACCCTGCCCCCAAAAGAAGTTATACTGAATGCCAATCAACTGCCAATTTGAAAAATTGATAATAAATAGCTTTTATAAGTGAGCTGAGTGCCAATAGTAATTCACCAAAGTGAGATGAGCATGTGCTCAGTAAACGATGGGGGCCTGGTCATTAATAGGCATGAACAGCACACTTTGGACTAGAGAGCGCCATGGACTGTGCTTATCCAAATGGGGGAAAAACTGATTAAAAAAGTAATTATAACTTTTTATTATTATTGAAAAGAGAAACACATTAGGAAGAGCATTAGTTTATTCTGCACCTGGGCCCAGTTCTTCTGGGACAGCTCTTCTATATACTGGGTCATTGGATGTCTACAGGATTCCAAGATGTAATTGTAGGAAAGAAACTGCTGGGAGACTTGATGAAAGGAAATGTTCATCTCAGCATTTGAGGAAGGAAGGTTTGGACAGTTCTGGCTTGTTACTTTGATTGGGGGGGGAAAAAATCAAGGTTTTTTTTTTTTTCCAGATAAATTCAGTTGTTTCTTATTGTGCCTCCTAAGGTAAATGTAGACTTGGCACCTACCCATAGATTGCATATAGGCAGTGAGAGTAGAATAGGTGGGTTATATTCCCAAGCATTCTTTCAGTTTTCTCGTAGGCTGTGGACAAATGTTTTAACTTAACATAGTCAGACAATGTGCAATTCTAGGTACTCCTCCTTTGACCTTTCCTGGAAAGCTTGACAAAAACCAGATTGTTAGGACTTGAATTCTGCTACTGACCTATGCTAAGATTTTGGAGATTGTACAGCCTGATCTATTAGGAAGACCAATTGGATTTGGACCCAGAATAAATGAGTCAGCTACTTACTATCGATGTAATCCTGGGAAAGCTACTTTACCTCTCTCATCCTTGGTTTCCTGTTTTGTAAATTGGGGTTAGATCATATCTGCTTCCTCTGAGTTCACATGAAAATTAAATGAGATAGGAAGGGCAAAGTGATTTATAAACTGTAAAGTGCTATACAACTGTAAGACACTCTTAGGACTATTCTATCCTGATCTTCACTTGAAAGGAATGAGAACACTACTGTCACTCCTCCCTAACTCTAGGACCTTGAGCAATCCACTTCCTCATCTGCAAATGACACTAATTATGATACCTTCTTCCTATGATAGGATTTTGTATTTTTATCTTTCATGCATATTATTTTCATCTATGATTATTTTCATCTTCCAGATGATGAAACCGAGACATGGTGAGGGTCAGTAACTCACCTAATTCAATATTGTGGATTTAAACCAAGCTTTTAAACCATATGCTAACTTGCTTTTTAGTAATTCTGTGTACAAATGTATAGCCTATGTCTAAAAAGAAAAGCAAATGCATTTCAAATTTCAACACAAGATGCTAAATGGCTCCCTGAGTTATCACTGAGGTTTAAATATCTGGAATCCATGGATGTGAGTCAACAATTGAAGAAGCTCCCCATTTAGTTGAAAAAGCAAGGCTTAATACGTGAAAGTACACAGAAGTTGAATTGTAATTAGTGCTTTAAATACGAATTTAAGATGACAATGACAACAAAAAATACTGAAGATAATTCTTGATAAATTGCCAATTAAAGTGTCCTGGCTAATAATTACTAAACTAGCCACTATTTAGAGAAAGTAGGAGAAAGACACCCCCTACCCACCCTGATTGAGAAGCCTACTACAACACACAGGAAGTTGTGTCAGCTTCTATTAGGTTTAGCTTCTACTAGGTTGAGACTAACCTAAAATAATATTAGTAACTTAAACAAGTTTAAAGTTTCTTTATTTGCCATAACAAGTTCTGTAGTCCAGAACTGGTATGGCAGGCCATGGAATTAAAGTTCCTTCTGTCTTATTCTCCCATTTGTGACTTTTATTTGTAATGATTCTTATGATTCAAAGTAGCTGCTGGAGCTCCAGCTATTAAGTTTGTATTACAGTCAGTAAAAAGGAAAAGAGAGGTCCAGGAAGAGGGGATAATCCACTAGCCTTTAAGGCTTTAAGAAGCTGTACACACAACTTCTGCCACTGAGGTACTGACCAGAAATCAGCTGCATGACTCAATTAGCTGCAAGAGAGGCTGGGAAATCTAGCATCTCCTCCCCTTTTTCTTCTGGTGTGTGTGGGTGGCTGTGTAATGGTTATATAATCAGATAAGCATATTTCTGATATTGAGGAAAATAGGGAAAATGGATACTGAGGAAGGTGGGAAAGAGAGTTGGCAGACTCTGACACAGAACCTCATAGATAGCCTTGTATAGGTACCAGCCCACACACTCTGTGACGGTTCAGTCCATACCCTGAGAAGATTCACAAATAAGAAATGGATGAAGACTCTTCACTGAGCAGTCATTGAAACAGACATTGAGAATATCACAATTGACTTGGAAGTCCAGGAAAACTAGACAAAGTGGTGTGGTATGGTTATGAGTGTGCATTTAGAAACATACCTACACCACACACCCCTTTATTCATACAGTGGACCTCTCTGTTACAGCTCACTGACTCCTTTTCTGGTTTGACTTTATAGCAAGTTAGGGCAGAGGAACGGGAATTAAGGCTTTTTGAGAGATAGAGAAAACTTTTGACAATTCACCGGTTACATAATTCATCGTATACAAAATTAGATGAGTACTATACATGATAAAGCATGACTGTAGACTTGAATTGATAAGTACTTTGCCAAAACTTACCAGAATTACCACACACTTGAGTATTTATCTTCATCTTAGTATTTTTGATCTCCACAAAGAGAAACTGAGAATGTTGAAACTCTTCTTATTTTGCTGCTGGCCAAAGCTGCTATGGAATTCCTTTATTGGAATAACAAAGCTGGGCACGAACTTCTAAAGAACCAAGTGGTGCAAGCTATATTTTAGGATTGGTTTCTGAATTGTAGAGAAATTGTTCAAGATCACTAAGAACTAACTGGGTGATAAGGTGTGATAACAGAGTTAAAATTTTAATAACTTGTCATGTCATTTTCCTGTGATGCTCATGAGATCATTTTTGAGGGCAGTTTTCTTTGTTTCTTTCTTTTTTTAGAGACAGTCTTGCTCTGTCACCTAGGCATGTCTTAAACTCCCGGCCTCAAGTGATCCTCCTGCCTCCCAAAGCACTGGGATTACAAGCATAAGCCACTGCACCTGGCCCAAGTTTTAAACGATAAGTTAGAAAAGAATGTTTCTGATGATAGCAATGATGCAGGAACAAAAATGTGTGGGTCTCTTCAGGTGACTAATTTGAAGGGGATTAAACAAAACTGAATGAACAAAATCTGAAATTGTTAGCAATTAAAAGATTTTCTTGAGCATTATGCTTGGTTCCTTTCAGCTTTTTGTGTTATCCAACCGGTGGATGACTCTTCTAGTCTAGGCCAAATTCTAGCACTTACAAAAATAAACAATGAAGCAGAAATATCACACCAAAGATGGAGATCAGTGCATTTTTCTACAATGCTGTCATTCTCGATCTCCAGAGTGTTAAACATCATTTAGGTACTACCCACATCAGTTCAGCCCCTGACTTAAAATAATCTTTTTCCCCAAATTGAAGCTATTTTATAGGGAGGAAGATACAATGGAAGCTGTTTAAAATGTGGGGTTTTGTTTAAGCCTTTTAAAATAACTACCCTGAAACAGAAATGATTGACTTTCATGAAAGCCAGTCATTGACTCATTACTTTGCAAGACATGAGGCCAGCAGACACCTCTGCAACTTAGTGGCCACATTGAAGTAAACAAGCATGCTGTTGAGTAGGAAAGATTTCCTAAGGGAACTTTGCAATCATTACATTCTCTGCTTGTTGCAACATCCAATACTTGTCATGGGAAAATCTCTCATAGTCTTTGTATTACTTAATACAATACCATGATTTGTTAATATATTTTTATGTTTGTAGGAAAGGAAAAAAAATCATTAACTGTACAATGAATATGAGTGGGCTTCAAGCCTAGAAAGGGAAATTTGATTAAAGTCTTGCAGATTTCAGGGCTTCTTTAACTTTAATGTGAATGAGAATCACCTGAGCTTCTTGCTGAACTGGCACTTGAGATCCATGAGGTTTGGGTGGAGTTTAGTTTGGCATTTCTACCACACTCCTACAGGACACTGATGCTGCTGGTCTTAGGGCAGCACTTCGAGTAACAAAGATCTCAGAAAATATTCCTTTGAAAAGAGGCTATAGTAAAAGTAAATAATTAAAAGCCACAATCTCCCAGTTACAACCTAAGACACATACTTGCTGTGATTCATGACATTCCGAAGAGTTCAGTTCTGGAAGTCATTAGGAAACACTGCAGCAATATACTTTTTTCATGTGTCTAGTGCATGCGATCAATTAGTGGTGGATTGGAACAGGCATTGTCTGATTGGAGTGTGGCTTAGAGACTGAGGCTTTGTAGTTATTTCGGGTGTGAGTGTGTTTAGTTTTTAAAACAATAAGCAGCAGGGTTTGAGCATCTTAAAACTCAGGGGCATATGGTACCTTTGGGTGAGCACATAAATTTTCAATTTGAGGAAAAGAAGGAACTCAATGGGTTTAATTAAGAAAGTTGTTAAAAGCAAGAATCCTGTCACATATTTTGCTTTGATGTTAATTCTTCAACAAAAACAGACTTGGACATCATAAAGAGGAAGGTAGTTATAAAAGTAACACAAAACGTGAAATCAAGGAACTCTCATTAGGGAGGCCATCAGGATTTTCTATTTGTTGTTATTTACCCTGCAATATACTGTGTTTGAACATGATACACAAGGTCTACAGCTTAGTGTTTTAAAATGTTTTCTTTTCTTTTCTTTCTTTCTTTTTTTTTTTGAGACAGTGTCTCCGTTTCTGGAATGCAGTGGAATAATCATGGCTCACTGCAGCCTTGACGTCCCAGACTCAAGTTATGGTCCTGTCTCAGCCTCCTGAGTATCTGATACTACAGGTGTGTACCACTACACCTGGCTAAGTTTTTAAATTTTTGTAGAGACAGGTATATTAGTTTGTTTTCATACGTCTATAAAGAAGTTTCCAATACTGGGTAATTGATAAAGGAAAGAGGTTTAATTGACTCACAATTCAGCATGGCCGGGGAGGCCTCAGGAAACATACGATGGTGGAAGGTGAAGGAGAAGCAAGGCACCTTCTTCACAAGGCGGCAGGAAGGAGAAGTGCTGAATGAAGTGGGAAACCACCAGATCTCGTGAGAACTCACTCACTATCACAAAACAAGAGCAGCTTGGAGGAAACTGCCACTATGATTCAATTACCTCCACCTAGACTCTCCCTTGGCAGGTGGGGATGATGAGGATTGCAATTCAGGATGAGATTTAGGTGGGGGAGAAAAAGGGTCTAACCATATCACGTGATCTCACCACATTGCCCAGGCTAATCTCTAACTCCTGGACTCAAGTAATCCTCTTGCCTTGGCCTCCCAAAGCGCTGGGATTACAGGTGCGAGCCACTGTGCCTGGTCCTAAAAGTGTTTTCTAATTAATCCAATTAATCCTTAATTATCATGTAAAAGAGCTGTAGATATAAGCTACCATGGCTTCTCTGGAAACACAGAGGCTAGAAAGCTTGCTGTGAATACACTACTCTATAGAATCAGATCAGAGAGATCGTTTTGAAGGGTGTTTAGAGAAAAGTCACATGTCAGCCTGTAAAAAGTGTAAAGAGTTTTTTGGTTTTCAATGTACAGGTGAAAATTGTTACAAATTTCTACTTACACACATTTTCTAAAGATGTACAGATTGACAAAGAAATGGAATTGCATTCTATATAGTCTTATCTCATGTCTTATAAGCCTCATAGATTAGTTCAATTTATGTTTTGTGGAACACCAGCCATACAAGGTATTTTGAAAATATGAGTCCCATTTTCAAGCGTATTTAGGAAATATTACAGACATTATGTTTCTGATGGAAAGTTATGGTGTATTAGAGCCAGGTAAAGGCTCTGAGACATCTTGTGATGCAGAAACTTGTATTTATCCTTGTTCCTCATAGTGGTAAATTTCAACATTTTTTAAAAAGAAGGTGCTGAACAAGCTCTTTACGTATCGATAGTGATGTTTTATATGATTAAATATCTTGCTCCTGCTTATTGTTTGACTCTAGGCATGCAATTTAACTTAAGATGCCAGGTTCTCCTTATACAGGGATTTTTTTCAGATAATTTTAGTGAGAAGAAAGACGGATGAGAAATGCTATAAAATCCCAAGCTAATCCCAGATCAATAATACAGTGGTAATTTCCAGTCTCTGGCATATGGTTATAAAACTTTGATCTCTTGTGGATATCCTATTTGATCCTTTAGATAGAAACCCCTAAGACGAGTGCAGGATCAGGAACCTAATATAATACTTCCTAAAAGATGCAGTGAGTACTCTTATTGATTGACTGACTAAAAATGTTTGTAGAGTAGCCTTAAATTATTGTTATTATAGGCTTTGAATTATGTTGGGTGCTTTGGAGAATACAAAGGGCAAATTTACTGACCTTGAAGAATTGTCAGCATAGAGTCTCAAGGCAGCCTCCCTTGAAAAGTTCAAGACCATGTGTATCTAAATAACACATGCATAGTACAGACATTTTGGACAGAGGATTTTGGGAGGAAAAGAATGTTGCAAACTTCTGGAGGGCAAGATCATTTATCTTTCCTTTGTTAACCCTTATATCCTGGCATAGAGCTTTGTTGAACTGCATTGAATTATATTGATTGGCCTGAATACTCAAAAAAAAGCTTCCTAGAGGACTGTGGGTTTGAGAACAGTCTTATCTGCTGGATCTGTGGGTTCAAAAGATTTTCTTTGATTTAGGTTATGCTAGTAGGCTCATGGCAAAAGGAATTGGCATGAGGAGAAGCAAGAAGATCAGATGTCTTTTAGAAGAGGATCTCAAAGCTACATCTAGCAGAGCCATGTATTCCACCAACAAGTTTAATCGGTGGGAGGTATGGGAGCACTCTTTCAAGAAAGGTGTTACACCTCCCACAACTCGAAGATGCCTCTTAATGTCAAATAGATCTTATGAATAATTTCTCTTTGTGCAAAATGAAGGAAGAACTCAGAGCTATTTTTGCTCTCTTCCTCAAATAAATATTATATACAACATCCACTTCTATATAGTTATCAATCTTATTGATCTTAAGACTATCACCCTGGGTCCCCCAAATGATACCTCAAGCCCTACAGCTGTCATACCTTTTCCACAAATGTATCTGTCTTGCAGGAGTTTTTCATTTGTCTCCGAAAGGCTACAGGAACATCTTTCCTTTGTTTCTGTGGATTTAATGGTACTCTTGATTTTTACTTTGATTATGTCTCTCTAACTTGGGACTAATTACAGAAGAGATCTATTGACAGAGAGAGAGTAAGAGCGAAGAATGAAGAATCATTTGGGCCCAGTGAACAGCATTTACTTGCTTATATACTGATTAAAATAATCTGTTACTTAGGGAATAATTGTTTTTTGTCAGGTTTTTTTTTATTACTTTCATGCAGGTGTTCAAGTCCCACTGTTTCCATACATCTATTGTGATGCCTTTGACTATATTTGCTCAACTCTTTGCAGGTTAATGGACCACCAAGAAGAATCTGATGAATGGGTGATATGGGAATGTAAGAGAGCAGAGGACGGCAGTGTCCATGGGATTGCTCTGGTGTTGGAATTTGGGTGCTCCCAGTAGGAGTTCCATTGAGCCCCAGCCTCTTGTCATTGCATCGTTCCTTGTGATTGGCTGTGGAGTCTTTTCAAACCCCTTAACCTCGTTTTTCCCCTTCATGATGGTGTGTTTTGAATGATACTGCATACTAATTTGTAACAGGTTTTGTGATCCCCCGGATGCTGTAAATTGCTTGTTATTAACAATAATTGCCTACAGATTTTTTTCCCAACCATTTACATGAAGAATCTTTGCAATATGAGGTTAAATTATAATATGCTAATAGTCAATCAATGTTGAATAGTAGGTTGCTTTCATAGGCTGAGCTGCCACACTTTGGCTGCTCAAAGCAAGTGCATTCCTCTTCATACACATGTATTTCTGGTTCAGACTTGCTGCTGTCTTAGCATTAGGTAACAAAAATCTTCTCCTTGATGTAACCTTTTTTTCTACCCTTACATTGAGGCGTGGGGGTTCAGAAAACACATGTATCCCCCTTTCCCGAAAAAGCGGTAGACACATTCCTGTATAGGTTATGTGCAGCTGCTCCAGCAAGACACTCAGAATTCTTGTGAACAAAGAAAGCTCTGTGATAAAACATAGCTTAAAGAAATGGCAGTAAGCATGAGGAAATTTGCAGGAATATTCCAAAGGAAAGACTGTACAAACTGAATTCCAACCAAGAACAATGTAAATAAATCCATAGGATATATAAATAAATCTATAGGATATATAAACCAGAGAGACAGCAGCAAATGACTAAAAATGCAAGGGACCTGATCTGTGTTTCTGACCACCTTGTAGGATACATGGTGGGTGAAAGTAAGGCAGGTGCTGCTGGAAAGGTATTTTGGGTAAAATTTACAATTTCTTCCCTTTGGTCAAGATATTAGTCAACCAAAAGACTTTATTATAAAACTTTCAAGTGCCAAAAACTGAGGCATAAAAGAAGCACGTATCATAGTCTCTTATCTTGAGAAGCTTACCAATTGGTTGATAAAATGAGACAAACACCCAAAAGAGAAACCCCAGTTAAGTTTCCCCTTATATTGTGAATCAGTAGATTTTACCTGGAGGTGCATCTTGAATGAAGAGGAGGCTCATCTGGAAGAGGCTATTGCAGATCCTGAGTTTCCAGCAGGTAGATCTCATCACTAGGAGCTCAGGAACTTTATCTAGTTCATCACCATATCTCCAGAACCTGCAAGAGTCTCCGTCATATAATGGTCATTAACAGATATTTGTTGAATGAATGGATCAATGAATAAAGGTGGAAAAGAGCAGCAAGAGTATAGTAAATACCATTTGGGGCATATATTCAGGTGATGATTTCCTTGTTCATTATTTGGCATAGGTATGGCTACAGAAACAGAAAGCCAATCAGCAGAGGAAACACATAGAGATTTTTTATCTTATGAAGACCAGAGCAAACCAAATACCATCAGGGACCCAAGTTACTCCATGTTTCTGCTTTGCTATCCATTGTAGTAGCCTTTGTCCTCATTGCTGTCATCTCATGGTCACAGATGACTGTTGCAATTATAGATATCACATCTATGTTCCTGTCAGAGGCAGGTAAAAGAATGAGAGGAAATGTAAAGGACGTTTTCTCCTAGGAAGACGTTGCTCTTTACTTTTTTGCCAATTTCTGCTTCCCCAAGGATTATTGCAAGTATTTTCTTGTCTGGAACCAGAAAGCTACAATTAACTGCAAGGGAGGCTGAAAGTAAGTTTGTAGAATTCTAATCTGCATAGTAGAAGGATCAATCATCATACTTGATAGAGGTGAGAATGGGAATTGAGAAAGTATGATGATTGTACCATTCCATAGTATCTGCAACACAGCTTCTCCGTAATTTGTTGATGGTTCATGGGATTGGATGTTTGAATATCATGTTTGAGCCACATATGAGTCTACATCCCAAGCCACCATTTGGTGGTATGGAAGTGACTAGCTGTCCCAAGCTTTTGGAATTCTAGAGTCAGAAGGAGCAAAGCGAGTTTCTGAGGATAGCTGGAACTGTGGTATTTATGAGGCCTCCCAAGCTGTTATCGGTGACTCTGAAAAATACTAGAAATTTGGTCTCTGGCAGAGAGCATGGAATAGAGAAGACACTTGAGAGAAGTAGAGACACAGAGAAAAATGATGGACCTCCTATTCCTGGGTCTAGTCCACTCCTGAGATCCAGTGCCCCTGAATCATTTTAATAAAATTTCCTCTCTCAACCTACTTCTAAAATTTCATCCAAAAGTGTTTAAATTTTGAAGTGGGATCAAAATTTTACATTCAATATGCACAGGTTTTCTTTTGGGGATAACAAAAAAAGTCTAACATTAGATTTTGGTAATAGTTGTACAATGCTGCAAATGTACCAAAACCATTGAATGATGCACTTTAAATGGGTGAACTAGATGGTAGGTAAATTATACGTCAATAAAGCTGCTTAAAAACTTACATTCACTGCAATTCAAATGTGTGAAGAGGTATACTCTATAATTTCTATAACTAAATTAATAATCCTAAATAAGTCCCTAAATAACCCTGAATAAATCCTGAGCTTTCTCAGTAGCAAGAAAAAAAATTGACTTTATATTTGCAATTGACTCTTTATCTCAGTATCTTTACACTCAGGCCATCTTTATTGGATGGTCTGGCATCTTTTGAGTAAATGGTTGGCCATTTAGCTTTTCACCCTTCCCATATTGGGTCAGTGTCTGTAGATATTCACAGGTCTCTGCTGGTGACACTTTGGCTTTCATTCTGGATATTGCCTATTAGGGTGCCCTGCTTTTTTTTTTTTTTTTTTGCATTTTAGGTTTGGGGGTACAGGTGAAGAACATGGAAGATTGTTGCATAGCTACACACATGGCAGTGTGATTTGCTGCCTTCCTCCCCATCACCTATATCTGGCATTTCTCCCCATGCTATCCCTCCCCAACTCCCCACCCCCCCACTATCCCTCCCCTTTTTTCCCCCCGACAGACCCCAGTGTGTGATACTCCCCCTCCCTGTGTCCATGTGTTCGCATTGTTCAACACCCGCCTATGAGTGAGAACATGCGGTGTTTGATTTTCTGTTCTTGTGTCAGTTTGCTGAGAATGATGGTTTCCAGGTTCATCCATGTCCCTACAAAGGACACAAACTCATCGTTTTTGATGGCTGCATAATATTCCATGGTGTATATGTGCCACATTTTCCCTGTCCAGTCTATCGTTGATGGGCATTTGGGTTGGTTCCAAGTCTTTGCTATTGTAAACTGTGCTGCAATGAACATTCGTGTGCATGTGTCCTTATAGTAGAACGATTTATAGTCTTTTGGATATATACCCAGTAATGGGATTGCTGGATCAAATGGAATTTCTATTTCTAGGTCCTTGAGGAATCGCCACACTGTCTTCCACAATGGTTGAACTAATTTACACTCCCACCAACAGTGTAAAAGCGTTCCTATTTCTCCACATCCTCTCCAGCATCTGTTGTCTCCAGATTTTTTAATGATCGCCATTCTAACTGGCTTTTATCTGGTTTCTTGAAACACCACGATGCCACCCATTGTTCTAGATTCCGATCCTTGCCTTTTGCTTCTAATTGTCAAATCCCAGCACACAAAGGCCTCCTTTACTGACCCAAACTTCTGCTGGTCCACTATCTTTAAAAGTCTTCCCAAGTCCTCCCTCCACTAAGCACAGGGAACTTTCTGGGTCTCTTACAAGCAGTTTCCATTTTTAGTCCCTTAGGAGAGAAGAACACTCAGGCTTATCTAATTACCTGCCTTGGCAACTGATGTGAAATCCTTCAAACCTGCTTTGAAAGTCTCTTCTCAGGATTCCCTGCTTTCAGACTTCCCATCAACCCATGGAGCATTTCTCCCTTATCCAGTACCCCAAATCCCCCCCATCAGAACCCTCTCTACCCCTTTGCTTTCAGTAAAATTTCACATGCTCTAGATCACCTGGCCTCCTTCTGGTTATGTGAGCTGGTGGAATTAAAAGAAAAAAATCATTTACTTAACCCAAGCCAAGCTTTCAAAGACTTAGAAAAATCTGACTTTGAATGTCAAAAGCTGGCTTTTTCTTAAATTTTATTTATTGAGATATAATTTACATATGATTAAAAGCACACAAAGTACATGTTGGTGATATTTTCTATTAAATGTATCTGTCGCTTTAATTCAGTCGTGAGTGAACTTGATTTATATTTGCAAAAGTGCAAGGAAAGACTCTGGGGTGAAGCTGGGGTGTCTGAGTTTTGAAAGGGTAGACCCATTAGCCCACAATTTTCTGTGAAACTAATAAGCTTGGGAAATCCATGTAATCAATATATGACCAGAGGTGTTCTGTTAGCTGTGGTTATGGCCTTTTTCTTGGGTTTCTGGATCCCTCTACTACCTGTCATTGGCTTCCACAGCCTCAGGCTAGTCAAACTCCCTCCTACTCAGGTCTAGAGTTCATCTTTTCAAACTTTGCTTCTCTTCAACAGAAGATTCTCGGTCCATGGACTAGCAGGCAGTCTGTGATTGTTGCAATTCACAATAAGGTACAAATGAGGCTACTGGGAATTACTTGAATTTTCAAAGATGGGAAGTACCTGAGTATTGGGCCTGATTTGTAGAAATAATAAGAGGCCTGGTCCTTCTCACAGTAATCCATGGCTGTTTTCAGCCTTTGAGATATGTCTCTGTACTTCTCCTGCTACTATCTTGTCTACTGGGGAGCCAATGGAAAATCATTTTTGCAGCTTGCTTTCTATCCTCCTTTATTCTTGCAGGCATTCTTGCAAAGAAGTCATTTCATAAAGTATATGAGCCCTAAATACCTAAAATAATGAATTACATATCCATCAATACTTAGAGTTATTATAACCATAAACCCACTATACCACAAAGGTTAAGAGCATGGAATTTGATAAACTCATGTTCGAATCCATTCCTGTAACCTCCCAAGTCTACTCTTGGCATTACCATTTTTTTGGGGGTCTTTAATTTAAGCCAGACATTATGTCAAAAACGTTTACATATATGGCAAGTATATTACAGAATTTCATAACACATGAAGGTAAATTTCTTTCTAGCACCTAAATCATAATAATTCAAACCCTCATTCTGCTTGATAGCTGGAAATCCAGCCTGTGTGGGTAATAAAGTCTGGGGTGAGTAAAGGTCATATCAGACCTTCTGGAAACACAGCAGGCTCTCTCTGAGTCCATCCTGATATGCATGGGAGCTTTCCACATTGGTTAGTATGTATCGTGCCAGGCTACATCATCTGGGCCAGGTGCACTCTTCACTCTTGGAGTTAGGCAATGCGTTGCAAACTTCAGAGTTCTGTAACATTAGGCATAGGCAGCAACCCCACTTGGACTACACGTGGACTCTACAGTGAAATACAGCCAGTGCCCAGGACATTACTAAACCCAGAGCTGCAAAACTAAAATAAAAGCAGTGTTTCAAATTCAGTCCACTTCCTAAAAAAGAAGACTGATGGCATCTTGTATAATGAGATGTGCTGGTGATTTCTTTTTAAACAAAAGCATACAGTCAGAGAAAACGGAAAACTAGGATTTGCCACATTATATATAATTATAGAGCCATGCGGCCAATAACTCAGATGTGACTTTCCCTCTCCACACCTCATATGCGCAGACAGCTTTCGGCGGCCAGGAAGTCTTTCACGTGTATCACTGTTTAAATACGCGTGGGGTGAGAAAACTATTCAAAGACCTAGATATTAAAACTTCTCAGCAAGAAAACGAAGGCATGTATGTATGTTTTTACAATATAATACAATGTTTTACATTTTTTCTCTGATATAAGCAAAATAATGTTCATTTTTAAAACTTAGAAAATAGGCTGGGCACGGTTACCCATGCCTGTCATTCCAGCGCTTTGGCAGGTCAAGGCGGATGGATCATCTGATATCAGGAGTTTGAGACCAGCCTGGCCAACATGATGAAACCCATCTCTATTAAAAATGCAAAAATTAGCCGGGTGTGGTGGCACGCCCCTGTAATCCCAGCTACTCAAGAGGCTGAGGTAGGAGAATTGCTTGAACCTGGGAGGTGGAGGCTGCAGTGAGCCGAGATCATGCCACTGCACTCCAGCCTGGGTGACAGAGTGAGACCCCATCTCAAAAAAATTTAAAAAATAAAAAATACAGCAATAAAGAAAAAATGAAAGTCACTTAAAAGTTTATCATTCTTTTTAATAACCACTAATATTTAATCTATTATTTTCCAGTATTTTTCTTACAAATGTATTTGTCAATATTACAAATTTATATAATATATATTTTATGAGCAAATATGTTGTTTTTACAGCCTAGAATTATTAACATAGTAAGACAAATTTTTAAAATTGTTTTCACAAATTAGATCAATCAGCGTGTAAACTAAATTGACTTCTAAAACAATAAACACAATTTATACTTTCACTTGAAGTGTTAAATAATACCTTTCTTTTTTTCTCTTTCTTCTTTCTTTCCTCTCTCTCTCTCTCTCTCTCTCTCTGAGACAGAGCCTCGTTTTGTCACTGAGGCTGGAGTGCAGTGGCACAATCACTGCTCACTGCAGCCTTGATTTCTGGGGCTCACGTGATCCTCCCACCTCAGCCTCCAGTGTAGCAGGGATAACAGGTGTGCACCATTACACCTAATTTTTAAAATTTTTAGTAGAGACATGATCTCGCTATGTTGCTAAGGCTGGTATTGAACTCCTGAGCTCAAGACATTCTCCTGCGGTGGCCTACCAGAGTGCTGGAATTACATTCATGAGCCACCATACCTGTCACTTAACACTCTTAAAGCTACAAGCATTAACTATTTAAACAAATAAAAATTGGTGCCCTTCAAATTGTAAAAAATCTTCCTGTGATCCCTAGAGATTTGAATTTTTTTCATGCACTTATTGAGCAATTATATATTCTCTTTAGTGAGTTAGCTGGTTGTGCCCTTGGTGCAGTTTTGAGCTGGAGGTGGGGAATGAAAGATTGCACTTGTTTCTTATGGTTGGTAAGATCCCTTTCTGTAAAAAAAGAATAATAAACCTTTGTCTGTCATTTATTGCAAACATTTTTTCAGTCTGATGTTTGGCTTTCTTATGGTCATTTTTACTCATCAAAATGTAATTTTCTAATGTGTTCAAATCTCAGTAACTTGGTAAGACCTATACATGTGAATGCATAAGTAAATAAATTTTTCTCATCAGGAAATTCTTAACATAATTTGGACCTGTGCGTGTGTGTACACAGGTGGGCTGCCGGGCCGGTGCTCCCCGACGTGTGCTTGGCTAACCTCACTCCAATGAATCCCTCCACCAGGATGGCCAGATTGAACAATGCATTTGCTGCCATTGCTCTCAGGAAAGGTATGAGGCAGGTCAGGTGCTCTTTCTGCTGCTCAGACGTGGATAACCTTGTGAAGGACCCATTCAGAGAGTGAGTTGCTTAAATAAAATGGGAGGAAGACTTTGAAGAGATGGAACATCTGTGATAAACTCATTTTCTGTGTGAGCACCAATGGAGTTGCCTGTCTGGGTCGGCTGAGCAGCATTTCTATAGCAGTTGAAAATTCATTTCATTTCATTATCGGAACTGTTCAAGCACTCCAGTTTGGATCAGGGAACAGCTTCTTAAACCTGCAGGAAGCTCATTTACCCCTGCTGAGGCTCCAGCTCCCTTTCTTATGGGAAGGTAGAGATGGCTTACTTACAAATCCTGGTGTGTATATATATATATAATCTGCATACACACACATATATGGTTTGTATTGAAGAAGCATATTTCCCAGGATCCTCCATCTCTAGCAGCCCTAATATTATCCTTTCTCTGTTTTATTTGGGTCTGTTTCAAGGCTACTTTCCCAGTCCTCTCATCTGTTAAAGATACTGCTCTCCATGCATTAGCAAACAGACAAGTGCCTCTCAGGTGGCGAGCAGTGGAACAAAGAACAGAGCATCAATTCTCTCAACAGCCCACAATGAGGCAAGTCGTAGTATTTTTCAAACAACAAACACTGATTGAGAAAACTTTTAAAGAATCCCAGATGGCATTTACAGATTCAGAACTAAATTAGTGGAGGGAAAAAAATCCGTATACTTTGAAGCCTTTACAATGAAAGCTGTTAGACTTCTAGTTGTTTCTCGACTGCGACACTTCTGGGCTTGAACTGCAGCCACATTCTTAGCCCTTCCATGTCACAGAAGGAGCCAAGAAGCCCGTGGATACTGAGAAGAGTCCGGCTAAGTGATGCTGGCATGTGGGAAGCGGGCACACTACTTGTGGTTGGGGGGCATGGTGACTGGAGAGACCAGTGAGGGCATTTGTGGCCAGTAGGGCAATTTGGTCTCCAACGAACAGAGTGATCAGGAGTGAGTGATAGCCAAGAGAGTCAGCTAGAGTATCTCAGCCATCCCAGTTATCAGGGAAATCTGGGCAGGTGGACCCCTGGCAAGGGTGAAGGAGTTTAAAAAGAAAGTGCCTCCAGAAAGTGGGACTCAGAGGAGGCTTTCATTCCTGGATTGCTGGCTAGAATAAACCACTATCCCTCCCTTAGAAGGAGCCCTAGGATGGGCACGGTGGCTCATGCTTGTAATCCCAGCACTTTGGGAGGCCAAGTGGGGGGTGGATCACTTGAGATCAGGAGTTTGAGATAAGCCTGGCCAACATGGTGAAACCCCATCTCTACTTAAAATGCAAAAATTAGCCAGGCCTGGTGGTGGGCACCTCTAATCCCTGCTACTTCAGAGACTGAGGCAGGAGAATCACTTGAACCCAGGAGGCAGAAGTTGCAGTGAGCCGAGATCGTGCCACTGAACTTCAGCCTGGATGACAGAATGACACTCTGCCTCAAAAAAAAAAAAAAAAAAAAAAAAAGTGTCCTGGTCAGGTTATTGGAGAACAGACCTAGGTACATGAAAATCATCCTGTTCCCATCAGAGATGGCTCCCAGAGAGGGCAGCAGCCCTGCAGGGGAGCACAGGGCAGAGCATCTCCACAAAGGGATCTGCATGAGTCCGGGGCTCTGCGTGTCTGGGGTATTGGCTGCTTCTGTTCACTCTACTAAGTATAGGATTAGTCATATGGCTCTGGAGGTGCTAAGTCTGCAAGAGAACAGGACCCCATTGGGGCTAAGGTTAAATCTACCTCATAATAATGTGATCAAGTTCTACTATTTATAAGAGACCAAATTGGGAATTCGTAGGCAATGTAAGAAGTATAGGGGTGGAAGTCAGGAGCCCCATGTGTGCTGGAAGAATTTTAGAATTAAGACTGTTAGGTCTTAAAAGCAATATTATGTTTATTTTGCACCCCAGTCTATTTCTTTTCTCCAAGGACTCTGCCTGTCATGACACTGTGCACAGAGTGGGGACTGGATTAATTCCTGTTGCTGTACTGGAGATGTCTCGAGAAAATCAGGTGAATGGACATCGTGGATTAGCTACTTGAATGGGGTCCAGGAAGACCCTGACCCTGCGTTGTGGGATAAATGACCGGGTCGCAGGCAGATGAGGACGACAACAGAAAGGAAACTGTGGCAAATGCCCCTGGTTGAGCATTTACTCCAGACTTCTCATTATGTGAAATGTTTCGTGTGTGTTGTTTCATTTATGGAAGGCCTATGGAGATGGGTACTGTTTTTTTTTTGTTGTTGTTGCACACACAGTGACAGATGAAGAAAGTAAGTCCAGTTTAAATAAGAAACATCCCCAAGGTCGCACGAATGAATGGTAGAGCTGGACATAACAGCCAGATCTCTCTGGCTTGGAAGCCTACGGGACTATACACTGTCGATGATCTTTTTTGTCTGGTCATATTTATCCTATGGAGTGTCAGCCTCAATCTGATTGATTCACTGATATACTAAAGTACAAAATCACATTTCTTGTCAACAGAGTTAGAATATTTTATTTGAATTCCCAAGCTTCAACTGATTCACCCTTTGCCCGCGTGAAATTAGTAAAATTGCTACATTAACATTTCTTTTAATGCTCTTTTTAAAAAGAGTACATTTTTAAGCACGGAAATAATGCATTTAAATGTGCTCTATAAAATGTGCAGTTGTTTATAATAGACCAAGGAAATTGCAAATGCAAAAGTACAAATTGTTTTAGACACAGCAATTTTTGTACTTATAGTACTTATAATGGCCTAAAATACACATTTTAGTGTATATGTGCTGAGAAATGTGTTTTTAAATGTTGACTTGTATTGTAGACATATCAAAAATGTTCATTAATTGCAAATATATCCTACTTACTATCTATTTCTCAAATTAGAATAATATCTACCTCATTTTAATGATCAATATAGAGCAATTCACACAAACGTAATTTATGAGTAGGAAGCAAGAAGGAAAATAAACTTAGAAAATGTTAAGCCTGCTACCTCAAAAGACAAACATCTTTATTATGTATATTTGAACAATGGCGCTTGTTGTTTGATCTGTACAATAAAGGTGGAGATGGGGAGAATGAAAAAGAGAAAGATAAAGTGACAGAAAGGAAACAGAAGTACAACCAATGGTGGGAGTTGGGGAGATCACATTGAGTTATGCACAAGACAAATAAAAATGAATGATTTTTTGGCAGAAATATTTCATTAAGGTAGGACTGTGCCTTTTTACTCATTTATATTAGGCTTAAATGCCAGAAAAATGTTATTATTTTGCCTACTTTCATTTATTAAAATCATTTTAAAAATATAGTTCCCAGACATCCATCTGTCATATCAGGAAATAAGCTAATTTTCTCTTTCTTTTCTTTTTCTCTCTAAATATGCTAGAAGATATGAGATAAACAAATGTAATAAAATTTATTATATATTTTCTCTGCTATATAAGAATACAAATACTTATTTGAAAAACTTGGAAACACAGAAAATAGAGAAGAAATATCTGTAATTTCACTACCCAAATAAAGTGAATTCCAACATTTTAATAAGTTATCTTCCTTCTCAGTCCTCCCCCCTGCCTTATGACTACTTATATGTTTAAACCAGCATTTTGGGGAACCATTAAAATATCCAGAGTTCAATAATTACTAGGTGCATCATTATTTTCCCCCCCACATTGAAGAAAAGCAACAAAATGCTTCTGGAACCCTTAGTTCATACATCTTGCTCTGAGTCCAACAGAAATGATGTTTTAGCTAAACGGAGCTAATTTCAACCTTGCATCCTTCACTGCTTTTGATGTATCCAACCATATGTGCGACAGAGCAGAGCCTCCGTATACTGTTCCCAACTCTCTCTCCCAAGTGCATTGTAAAGATGATGGAACCATGAAAGGAGTATCAGTGAAGAAATCGCACAATTCAGAATGTCAGTGCAGAATAAATCTAACGAACTTAATGTCTCAGCAGGTATTTGTTTTTTCCAAAATTGGAACATAGTACATGGAAGAATTTTCTTTCCTGGAGATAGCAGCTAGTAATAGGTCTGTTTTGATTCCATTAGTTTAGTTTAATGTGAAAGCTGCTCCCTGCACTACTTAGTCTTTTACCAAAGATTGATGAGCAAGTAGTCTACATAGCCCAAATGAAGGGAAATATTGGACATTCTGTGGGACATTCAGGTTCTACAGAAGCACTCTTTGCATCTAAATGTGCACCTCTGTGCTTCACCTCATTTTAAGCTTGTCTTCTTGGTTGGTTGAAAGGGGATGCAGGAAATCTCAGAGGTTCTGGATGAAACTTCAGGTCACTCAGTTGCCTGGCCCTTCTGTTTTTAGCAGGTGAGGCATGAGAGGAGTTATGCTACATTTGAGAATGGAGACTTTCTATTAATTATAACTGATGTGGTTTACAGACTTGAACCTTATAGACTCAAAGAAACTATGTATGCTTATTCAGACATTGGCATTTTGTGTCTTTATACATTGGTGACCAAATCTATGCAAGAAAAAAATGAGAGGTTTTGTAGCTTTGGCAACTTTATCCCATAAAGTCACAATTTCTTCCTAACTGAAGTTTTTCTGCCTTGATGTTAAGGGTTTTTTTTTTTTGTCTTGGGAAGGTGCTATGGTCTTCACATTCCCGAGGACCGTGTAACCCAGTAGAAAACATCATCCCATGATTATCTCTAGGTAGACCAGGTGTTCTTTTGTATCTTCGTATATTTCCCAGGAGGTTGTCATCTACTTTTAGCTAATCAGAAAACTAAACTTTGCTGACTTCTCTAGGTTCTATTTTTTCTACCTTAATCATCTTATAGTTAGCCCCAATAACTTATGGAAAAATAAAATTAAGAATTAAAAAAGATTAAATATCACTACCTTGAAAACCACTATAAAAGTATTTTAGCCAAGGTAACCTTTCTTTCCTTTTTCTTGCTGCCTTTCGTTGATCCACAGAGAACTGAAGGGAAGACCTAGCGGTTTGTTGAGAACTTAGTTTATTCCATGCAGCACTGGACTAATTGTATAGTTTTCCATTCACATGATTAATGTAGGCAGCAAATCAGTCAACTTCTAGCTTTTGGCAGATATTTTGGGCTGGAGTAGCCAATCCTCAAGTGTTTACTCTGACTGAGAACTATAAATAGTATGTCCTTATTTTGCTTTTTAGAATATAGATACAGATGAAGGATCAGGTTTCCATATTTAATCTCCTAGTGAAACCCTTCGCCTCTGTGGTAAATGAGTGTATCTATAAGAACAATCTTAGCCTATACAAAGAAGCTTTCTCTTAAGTGAAATAGTTCAAGGACAGCTTGTTTATAAAAATGTCCTCAGAAATTTTGAGGAAATATTTTTCTGCAAAATAAAAATGAATGAATGTTCTCTGAGCACCCATTATTCATATAAGAACATTTATTAATTGCTTAACATGCACAGGCAGTATTAAATAAGGGATAAACAGGCTATCATGTAACTAAAAAACCAACAATCTTTGGAAGAAAACTCTAATTATTTAAAAATGTTTACTGTGGGAAATCTGAAGAATAAAGGAAGGATTGAGGAAATGTGTTTGTTTTGTTTTATTTTGTTTTGTTTTCAGATGGAGTCTCAGCTGACTGCAACCTCCGCCTCCAGGGTTCAAGCAATTTATCTCCCTCAGCCTCCCAAATAGCTGGGATTACAGGCATCCACTACCATACCTGGCTAATTATTGTATTATTAGTAGAGACAGGGTTTCATCGTGTTGACCAGACTGGTCTTGAGCTCCTGACCTCAAGCTATCAGCCCACCTCAGCCTGCCAAAGTGCTAGGATTACAGGCATGAACCACTGCACCTGGCCTGAGGAAAAAAATTTAAAAATCATTTCTAATTCCCTATCCAACAGAACTACTGTTACTAATTTGATGTTTTATATTTTCTTGTGCATACTTTGTATGTATACATTCTCTACATGTAGATTATTATTGAGATAATACAGATTACAGTTTTACATACTTCTTTTTTTCATTTAGCATGATCGAGTGACCATTTTCCTATCTTTAAATGTCATGCAAAAGTATCATTTTATTGTACGTCATTTAAATTGCACATTATATTCTAATTCCTGCTGACTTGATATCAGGATTTCCTTTTCATAATTATTTAATTCTCACTTGGAAACCTCATAAGAATGTTTTCTTTGCAAAATGAGAAAAGTTGAGCCCTTCCCATTAAAATGGTTAAAATATAAACTTCATGTGTTTAATTCTGGTTATCTGGAAAATTCACTTATGCAAAACGTATAATGGTAAATAAATGAGCTGTTAATAAATGTAGATCATGTCTTATCCAAAAATGTCTATTTACATGACATAGTATAATCACTGTTTTATAGTAATCCAGAGAGGAAGAAGCTGTGATGTTAATAAAGTTGAATTTTAAAATGAAAATGCAAAGGACGATATGTATATAAGCCAAATAAAAAGTTACTTGATTACCTAATAAAATGAATTAAAATGAGTAATCACCATAATTCATATATTCAAGTAGTTTTTCTTTTCAAATTAACATTTTAAGTCCTGCCATTCCATTCCCCTTCCAAATACATACACTCACATAATACGTATATACACACATATTCACAAACACACACCCACCCTCCTGAATTAATCAATTCTACATTTTGCTAGAGTTTAATTGTAAGATTTAGTGACAGATATTTTTCATATCTTGTCATATTTAACTTCTGGAATCACATACATATGGTGAATTTGGTGCAGAACTGTGGCCAGATTTTTCAAAAGCACCAATCAAAACATTTTGATGGTTCATTTAATATAAGCAATAAAACCCCTCACTTAACCTTTTTTTTGTAACTTCTTAAAACATGTGATTTTCCAGCAGGGGCGAGAGAGCCAGTTTTCACTGAACCAAACAACATATTGAATCTCTCTGCCTTTTTTCTCTCTTCTTGAAGATACTTTAACTTGGAATTTGGCTCAAATTCTGAGTCTAACCGAAATTCAATTTAATCATTAATCCCATAAGGGGATACAATAGCTGCTACACATTGTGGCAGCCTCAAAAATCTACAAATTTTTAGTTTTAATAATGTTTTCCCTGTCTCTAATTTCCTGTGTAAGAAAACATTCTCTTGGACAATTACCCCTGTAATGGCCTTGCCAGAATCAATTTCAACTTTAGCTGTCTCAGAGAGTTCAGTAGCTGTCTGGGATTTTTTTCCTCTACAATTTTCATTTTTTTTTTCTGCACAAGAAACCTAAAGTTTTTTCATTGTCATCTCAAATGCCTTCACATATTGTTAAATAGACATAGAACATATATGTATTAACATTATGTATTAGTACAATATTCCAACCATTTCCAACTTACTAATGGGTCAAGTTCTGTGAATTTTTCTCTCAGTTAGTCATTTGAAGCAAGTTATATGTTTAAGGGTATATTCTAAAAAAAAAAAAAAAAATTAAAAAGTTTGAACCTTAATGCATCAGTACAAAGCACTTTGTGCAATATTTTTTGTGGCATGTAGCCCCTAGTGATATGGAGAAGTTCATGCTGAATTCTAGCAGCAGATACCATGAACACATCTCTCCCCCATTCAGTGGCTTCTCTGCCAGAGACGTAAAGAAGGGCACGTGGGATTAGGTTGGAAGGGGCAGCATAGGCATAAATAATCCTTATTGCCAATTTCTTGTTAATGCTTTACAACTTCAAAGAGAAAGGCATTTCTCCAGATCATTCACACCCCAGAGATGCCCAATCAAGGACCCAAGGATAAGTTTATGCAGAAGAAATGTCAGGGGAAGTTCTAGTCTTAAATATATCCACAGACCTGGTGTTTGTACTACAGTTATTTTTTTCCACCGAGGAGAAGGTAAACATTTTTATTACCTTATGAAAATGAAATAAAATGCAAATTACACAATGTGAGGGGCTCAGAAGTTGCTCTTGTGGATCATCATCGCATTTGCAGGAATTTCTTTCTCTTTCTTTTCTTTCTTTCTTTCTTCTCTCTTTCTTTCTCTTTCTGTTTCTTTTCTTTTTCTTTCCCTTTCTTTCTTCTTTCTTTTTCTCTCTTTCTCTTCTTTCCCTTCCTCCCTCCTTCCCTCCCTCCCTCCCTCCTTCCTTCCTTCATCTTTCTCTTTCCTTATTTTTTTTCCTTTGTCTGCTCTGTTGCCCAGGCTGCTCGTACAATCATGGCTCACTGTAGCCTCGACTTCCTGGGCTCAAGCAATCCTCCCACTTCAGCCTCCTGAGTAGCTAGGACCACAGCACACACCACCACTCCCAGCTAATTTTAAAAAATTATTTGTGGGACGGGCACGGTGGCTCATGCCTGTAACTCCAGCACTTTGGGAGGCCAAGGAGGGTGAATCACTTGAGGTCAGGAGTTTGAGACCAGCCTGGCCAACATGGTGAAACCCTGTCTCTACTAACAATACAAAACATTGGCTGGGCACGGTGGCTGGTGCCTGTAATCCCAGCTACTCAGGAGGCTGAGGCAGGAGGATAGCTTGAACCTGGGAGGGGGAGGTTGCAGTGAGCTGAGATCATGCCACTGCACTCTAACCTGGATGACAGAGCGAGACTCCATCTCAAAAAAAAAAAAAAAAAAATTATTTATGGAGACACATTCTCCCTATGTTATTCAGACTCGTCTCCAACTCCTGGGCTCAAGTGATCTTCCCACATTGGCCTCCCAAAGTGCTGGGATTACAGGCATGAGCCACCACACCCAGCCTGTGGAAATTTCTTAAGTAGAAGTGACCACAAGCTGTCTGCAAGGCAGTGGGTGAAAACATCACTTACTTTACTGAATGCATCACCACTGAGGGATGAGATGGCAGCTGCAGGTTTATGGGCAGTCACTTGCCCTCCTCCTCCTAGGTCAGGTATCTCTCCTCAATTCTCCATTGCTGCCTGCTGAGCTTGAATGAGGCTTCAGAACCTTTTTCTACAACAGTATCCCATCCCATTCTTTTTTATCTTGTTATAAAAAGATCTGTATAAAAAGAACAGATTTCATAAAAAGAATACGTCAAAAATCAATGTAATCTACCATATTATCATATTAAATAGGAAAACCACATGATAACATCAAAAGATGTAGAAAAAGCATGAGCTAAAATTCATTCATGTAAAAAACTCTCAACAACTCAGGAATAGAAGAGAACTTCCTCAACTCAATAAAGGACTGTAAGTTTTTAAAAAATCAGTACCCAGAGCTCTCACAGAGCCAGGAATAAGGCCTGTTTCTATCAGGTAGACTTGGAAAAACCCTCATAATTCACAGGACATGGGATAGGAACAAACTCCTTCAAACTGATTAAAGTCATCTATAGATATGCTCATGTTTTATTCAATGATGAAAGGTGAGATGCTTTCCCTCTAAGACCAAGAAAGCAACAAGGATGTCCACTTTCACCACTTGAATTCAACATTGTACTGGAGGTTCTAGCCAGCACAGTACAATAAGAAAAAGAAATAAAAGACATTCAGTTTGAAAGCTAGAAACACACTGTCCTTATTTGGAGACAGTATGGTTATCTTTGTAGAAAATCTTAGGGAATTTACAAAACAAATTAGAACTAGTGGGGTCTGTAAGGTGGCAGGATACAAAAATCAATGTAAAAGTCAATTATATTTGGATATATTAGCAAAGAACAATCAGAAATTGAAATTCAAATAGCATTATCCAAACATTACTATGATAAATTAAATAAGACAAATAAATGAAAAGATATATTGTGTCCCTTGTTTGGAAGACTCAATAACATTAAGACATCAATCTCTTCCAATTGCATCTATAGATTTAATTCAATCTCAATAAAAATCTCAATAGGTTTTTTTAATTAGAAACTAATAAGTTGATTTTGAAATCCACATAGAAAGGAAAAGGGCCTACATACCCAAAATAATTTTGAAAAAGAAGAGCAAGTTTGGTGGACTAATGCTACCCGCTTTCAAGATGCATTGTAAAACATCAGTAATAAACAAGGGTAATATTGGCACAAAGATAGACAAATTGATCTAAAATCTGACTAAAACACAAGTGAATAGATAAACAAACTGTGATGTATCCGTACAATGACATACTATTTTGTAACAAAAAAAGAATTACATGATGAACACAAATAAATTTTTAAATGATTATGCGGAGTGAAAGAAGCCAAGCATAAAAGAATTCATATTGTGTGATTCCATTCATGTAAAATTCTAGAATATGTGAACTAATCTAGAGTGAGAGAAAGCAAATCTGTGGTTGTCTAGAGACCATGGGGCAGGAATGGTAAGAAGATATTAAAAAGAGTTATTAATACAAGGATACTTTGGTATTTCACGGGTGGATTCATATGTCCAAACTTACCAAATCAAGTTGTATACTTTAAATATTTGCAGTTGACTATGTTAGTTATACCTCCCTAAAGCTGTTAAATACTAACAATTAAAAACACTCAGTATTATAGATTCTTCTTCAACTCTTTCGAGAGAAAAACTGATGGAGTGGGCAGTTCAGTCTCAGGCAAACTATTGCTGCTCAAGAATGGTTTCTAAACAGATTGGAGGTTAAAGAAGAATGATTGAAATTAAAATGAGCTATTTTCTGGGACTAGTGGAGAAGATGGCAAAGGTGCAATGATCTGGCTGGGCTTCTTTCCTGCTTTTGGTATTAGGGCTGATGACTCTTAAGGCTCAGATATCTCCAGCTCAAGAATGGATGTGACCAATGATGGCAAGCCACCTTGGGCCATTCAAGGATCCCAGATGGAAGAAAGGCATCTCTCATTTGGGTGTCTAAAGAGAAAGCCCAACACTCTCACCTCCAGACCCAGGCCCAGGCTCTTATAACGCTGCTATTTCTCTTTCTGGTCTGGCCAACCCAGCTCAGATCTGAACTGCTTCTTCTTACTTATGCCCAGGGCGTATCTCATCAGCTTTCCCACTTGGAGAAAAATTGTTGATTCTAATGCCTCATCCTGTATTGGTGGAGAGAATTTAAATCAGTGTTCAGAGTCCCAGAATTTCCATATTCAAGTCTTGCAGGCCAGCTCAGAGTGTTAGCTGACTCACATTCTTAAAAATATCTACACCAAAACTACAAGGTCATGTCTCTTTCTACTCCTACTCCTCAAGGTAAGGAAATCCTAGACAATAAACTACAGTGTAACAAAGTCCCTGAAAAAAGTGTCACTCCCTCTTTTCTTCACCAATCAAGAGAAGACAAAAACAAACAGAATTTTAAGGAGGTTTCTGAACACTAATTAGTAGTATGAGCTTGGACAACTCACAACTTGTTGGGCTTCAATTTCCCCAGCTGTAGAAATAAAACAATTATACAGAATGATCTCGAAGGTCTCATTCAATTCTATGAAGACACATATGTTCCCAGGCCTTAGTGGCTTTGCAATCTGGTTAAAGTAGAAGACTAGCCAACCTGAAAAAAAAAAAAAAAAACCAGCAAGCATTACTAGAAAAAATACAGTTATGTGTTCAATTATGTGGTACAGATTCTGATTCTGAGTGTTCTAAGAATTTAGGGCACAGTTGTTTCTGAGGCTAAAGAAACAACTCAAGGCCAAGGGAGGAGCAGTGTTTTTAGCTTGGTCTGAAACGTGATTTAGTAGCTCTGCAATTCCAAAATCCACTGGGGCAGTGGCTCATTTTCAGGGAAGAAACTGTGTCTCCTTCATTGCTGTACTTTTCCTCCCCCAGAGCTCCGTGTCTACATCATTGATTTAGCTCCAAATCCACTCTATCTTGACCTGTTTACTGTGGGCTCATGCATGCTGGTCCAACTATATTGTAAGTTTTTAAGAGCCAGGTCTTGAGTTTACAAGTTTGAATGAATTTTGTGGTTCAACACAAGAGTAAATCACACTCTTTCTGACACAGGCTTTTCTAAACACTCTTTATTGAATTGAAATGAATTTAAACTGTGTGATCAGGGCAGGATTCAAGGAAAAGTAAGTTACTTAAAGAGAAATCTGAGGAGACAGGAGAGGAGAGGATCCCCTCGGTTGGATGCTTGCGAAGGACAAACATACCACAAAACGGTGACGTATATATACGTCATGGGCTGGCTGCAAGGAGAATATGAGCCTCGAGTTCTTTGATTATTTTATTTTGTCTGTGTTCAGCCAGATACCACCTTCTACCATACTTGCTGTCTTTTAAAATCCTTCCTCAACTATGTAATTTGGGTGCCTTGTACTCAGATCCTTAGAAAGCTGTGGTCTAGTGATAACCATGTCTGTGTC
This sequence comes from Ateles fusciceps, assembly GCA_036589455.1. NCBI lineage: Eukaryota > Metazoa > Chordata > Mammalia > Primates > Atelidae > Ateles > Ateles fusciceps. The sequence continues at coordinate 16,687,790 of JAZHEH010000078.1, forward strand.
ACTCCTTCAACCTCCAGTGTAGAGCAGGGCACAGAGTGATACTTGATAAAATGTCTATTTCTTCATCTATTTATTTGTCCGCAAAATTTAGTTTTCTTTAGGTAATTGAAATATCCTTGTATGACTGTAGCATCAAATTTTGCGGCATGATTCATTCTAATGCAGTAATTGTCTGGGGTTAGAGGCTCCAGGGAACCTAGACGTGCCTGAACGATGTAGACGTCTGGGACATAATGGTTTAGGGACTTGGACTTGTGCTTGGAGTTTGAGTATGGTTTATGATTAGGGCCTGTGCAGAGGACGGCCAGGAAGGGTGTGGTAGAATGCATTAACGGTGACATACATTCATCTCTTCCTGAATGTGTACTCTTTGCCATGTGATTTTGCAGTTTCAGTAAAGAAGTGAACTCTATTTTCTACCCCCCAAATCCAACCCTTGAATTGGGCTGGCCCTGTGACTTGCTTTGGCCAATTTAATACAGTAGCAGTAAGAATGTGCTAGGTCCAGTTCTCTGCTTCAGGAGGCCTGGAGTGTTTCCACTTGCTCTGTGCTTGTTCCTCTGCTGTGACCACGAGCATATGCCTGGGAGAGCCTGCTGGAAGCCGAGACGGGAACAGAGCTAAGTTGCCCCATCATCCCACCCAATCCCAAATTAAACGTAAAACCCAAATGTGTGAGTAAACCCAGCTGTCATCAGTTGAGCCCAGCCCAGGGCAACTGGACTCGCCAAACATATGAGCCAAGAAAACGCTCACTGTTGTATACCACTCAGGTTGTGAATTTGTATGTTACACAGCATTGTTGTGGTGCTAGATGACTGATACAGAGGGCTTTGCTGTGGCCGTGGAAAGTGGGACGAGGGTTCAGCTGCAGCTCTTGCAGTAGCTTCTCATGCACCAGTGCTGGGGGAGTTGTGAGACTTTATATTCCTTGCTACCCATTCTTTGGAAACAGAGCAGACTTCTGTTGGACTGATAAAGTTCAAGAGGTTCTTGGGCAAAGTCAGGAATAAAAAAAAATCTTCAGGATGCAGATACTGCATTTCCTCATAAAGCAGGGAAGGAAGTTCTTCTTCTTTTTTTTTTTTTTTTTTGAGATGGAGTCTCACTCTGTCACCCAGGCTGGAGTGCAGTGGCGTGATCTTGACTCATTGCAACCTCTCCCTCTCAGGTTCAAGTGATTCTCCTGCCTCAGCTTCCTGAGTAGCTGGGACTACCAGGCACACGCCACCATGCCTGGCTAATTTTTGTGTTTTTAATAGAGACGGCGTTTCACCATGTTGGCCAGGATAGTCTCGATCTCTTGACCTCATGATCCATCTGCCTCGGCCTTCCAAAGTGCTGCAATTACAGGGATGAGCTAATGCACCCAGGCAGGAAGTTCTTTTAAGACTCAGGAAATTAGTTAGAAGTCAAATGAAACAGATATGGCATGTTTTATTAAAGTGGGCCATATTTTTAGGTAACTTGGGGGAAATAAAAAAATCCACAATTAAAAGTAGTATAATTCCTAGTTGAGATATGGTGACATTTGGATCTATTAAAATGTCTCGAATGGATGGATTGGCCTATTCATTTGTGCAAGTATTTATTTAGTAACACTATGTGCCTGACACTCTTTTGGGTATTAGAACTACATCAGTGAGCAAAACACAAAAATCTTCCTCTACTCTGGAAGCTTACAGTAGAGGGAGAGAGATAATAGTGAATAAGCATTCTATGTAAATCATATAATGTGCTAAAGGTCACACATGCTACTGGAAAGTGAAAAATAACTAGAGTAAGGGGCATGGGGGAGGGCCTCGGGGAAGGTTGGGGGACAGTTACAATTTAAAGGTGATATTTAAAGAAAGACAGAGGTGAGAAAGTCAGTGAGGTCTGTGGAGGTGCGAGGAAGACAGGCCGAAGAGGAAGTACCTTGAGTAAAGGACTTAACATGGGACCTTGCCACCTGTCTAAAGAACTGTGGAGGCCACTGTGGATCGAGACCAGGGTGGGGACAAGGGCAGAAGAAAAGACAGAGAGCAGCTGGGTGTGGTGGTGGGCACCTGTAATCCCAGCTACTTGGGAGGTTGAGGAAGAGAATTGTTTGAACCTGAAAGGCAGAGGTTGCAGTGAGCCGAGATCAAGCCATTACTCTCCAGCCTGGGTGACCAGGCAAGACTCCATCTCAAAAAAACAAAAGAAAGAAAAAAAAAAGACCGAGAGGTGGCAGGGATAAAACTGTCTAAAGCCATGAAGGCCATTATGGGTACTTTGCTTTGTCCTTGAAGAGAACATGAGAGCCCTTGACGGGCTTTGAGTGTGAAGGCTATCACACTCTGATAGCTGATTAACATTCTCAAAAATATCTACACCAAAACTACAAGGTCATGCCTCTTCCTAGGGTGGGCTGCTGGGCGTGGGGTGGTGTGGAGGCCACTGCAGGATCTGGCGACATGGGATGGCCCGGCCACAGTGCTGTGAGAAGGGGTGGGTTCTCGGTATACTTAAAGGAAGAGCCAAAAGAATTTGCTGATGGGTGGGATGTGGGGCATGAGAGAAAGAGAGAAGTCAAGGATGATATCAAGGCTTTGGGCCTGAGAACTAAAAGAATGGAGTTTTCCTTCCCTGAGGTGGAAAAACTGGGAGGAACAGAATTTGGAAGAAAGACAAGGAGTTCCAATCCAAACATGTTTGGTTAAGCAATCTGCTAGATATTCAAGTAGAGATTTCCTGTATTAAGGAATACTAGAATCTAGCTTTGTGGATTCAGTGGAAAAACTAGATTCTCCTTTTCAAAGAATACAAGCATATCCAGAAATTCATAGATTTCTGATTTCCAAGAAGGGTGGTGACTCTTAACAATTGTTTGCTTTCATTTCTCCTTTAAATTACATTTCCTTTTTTATTAACCTAAAATTTTGCATATATAGTGTAAGTATTCCTCATCAGGATAGACCCAGTTATTTATTTTCAAATTGTGAATTTTATTTGGTGATATAAATTACCAGTCAATATCGCAAAATCTCGGAAAGTATCACCTACATCATTTCAAATGATAAGCAAAAATAGACTTGTGGAGCCCGGCATATCATCACATTGTATATTTAGGGTTTTAATTTTAGATATCCTGAATTGTAGTTTAGTCATCCAACAATCATTTATTGAATAAATACTATGAGCCTGTAATTGCGCTAGCACCAGAGGGCCCAGAGACTCTTTTAAATGCCCTTTTGGCATCTTTAGGAGCGTATATGGAGGCAGTGGTGGACTTATGAAGAGGGTAAGGAGCTTTTAAATGACTGAAATATTCATTGTAATATAAATGAATTCAAGCTTGAGCAAATGGATGGCAGAGCACTGGAGGAAAGTACAATTTCTCTTTTCTTCATTCCATATGCAAATTCCAACTCTGATATTGTGGACAATTCTTTTATTTGCTAGTTCTTAGTTCAACTCTTTCTCTCTATTACTCCATCAAGAGGTGCTGGTCCTTCTCAGAAGCGACAGGCAGAAATAGGTTAATTAGATCAAATATTCACAGCTTCTGGGTATTACCCTCCCAGATCACAATGCTTTATCCTTTAAACAGTGACCACTGAAGTTTGAGTCTGGAAATGGGCAATTCGTTGTCAGGCAGGTGTAAAGAAGTACTGAGCTGCCCAGATCCCACCATGAGAGAGTCTTCTGTCTTCAGTCTAGCAGAGAGGACACACTAGCCTTCTTGATTTCCTTCTTAGAAGCCTACAACCACTTCTCAAGGATCATATGCATTCAAAAAAGAACCCCCCATAAATTTATCCCCCCAATAAATCCTTCTCGAGGATCATATGCATTCAAAAAAGAACCCCCCCAATAAAATTATCCCCCATTCCCAACATGCCATATTTAATTCAATGGGGTCCAGTCCCAATGTATTGCCTGTGATTACCTGAGGAAAGTTTCTGCTCGGGTGAGGACCCGGGCTCTGAAGGCTGGTAGTCCATTCATACCTCAGTTTCACAGCTTGGGGCCAAGTGACTTTGGGTGAGTGACTTAATTGGCCCCTGCCTTGGTTGCTTAATCTGCAGGAAGGGCTGGTGGTTATGTAGTAACAGGCTTGCTGTAAGGATCATGTGAGATAATCCAGCTAAAGCTTTTAGCACAAAGCCTCGTACAAAAATAGATGCTCAATAAACGTTAGGCATTTTATATTCTGATTTCAGTCCTTGAGTTTACAGTTCAAATTTGAATAAGTCCAGTGCCTAGGCTAATCGTATGAAACAAGGGAGCCCTACAGGACAGTTGTCTAAGATCCTCTCAGCCCTATTCCGGGATCTTAAATACATACACTGCTTCAGGAACCTGGATGTCTAGACATTTTACAAAATGTCCACTAGGTGGCAACATGTTGTCATATTTACTGTCTTCACTGTGTAAATTTCTAACAGGGATCCTGAAAAACCACATTCACCTTATCTGATACTTAACAATTTTATTTGAAACAAAACCAGATTCACGACAGTCATTATTTCAACTAAAAAAAAGTTCCAGTTAGGGGGTTCTTGTTTTAAAAGTAACATATTTGTTGTTCACATTGTTTGGTTATCCTTGTATCATAAGAACAATGTGATGTTAAATACACTTGAGGATTTCTCTATTTTCTATTTTTAGGCTATTCGATTGTTTTGTTAACTGTTTTATTTTAACTCATTGGTGACCTGACAAAGGGTGAAGGATTTAGATGTTCATCTTGATTCAAAAAATCTCATTGCGTGACCTGTTCATTTGGCATGATATTAACAACTTGGGGAGAGAAAGGATAAGAAGTTTTTTTTTTTCTTATGAATTTTATGTTCTTAGATCAAAGTCTTGATGTAGACCAAGAAACCAGAAAAGTCAGCCACAGCACATGGGACACAAATGTTGTGTTCTACCGGGGGTGGGATTTGTCACAAATATCAAAGTAATCTCTCTAAAATGAACATATAATTTACTTTTTCTTGCTATTCCTTTAAAGTGTGCTTCTTTTGAGAAATGCAGACAAGGAATGAAGGAAGAGTAAATGGATGACTCTGACATAAAAGGAGGCTTTGGGATGCAACTGGTACGTGATAGCAAGGAGTAAACAAATAAGAATTTGTGGATGAGGAAGAGAGGCGATAAGAAAATGTTCCGAGGGATGTGGATTAGGATTGAAGAGCTCCAGCCTAAAGAGGGGATTATTATGTGAAGCACAATTAGATAATAAAGCCACTATAAAGAGACGAGAGATTTTTATGATGAAATGTTATGTTACCTTATATGATACATATGTTGGCACATGATTGAGAGGTCTTTGAGAATGCCATGATACATGTTATTGCTCACTTACATTTACTAAAAAGCATAAATAAAAGGGTAAATAGTTGATGTTAACAAAGTTCCAGAACAAGTACTGTCTATGGGCATTTCTTCTCAATTCCCACTGTCTATGATAAAATAATGATATATGCCCGATCAGTACACATGTTAAGTCTTTACTTTTTAATTAAAACTGTCATTAATGATCCAGCTACTGCCTGGAAATTAACCTCAGGCTTCTTATAAAATTAGCATTTCCAAACTCATTTTTTTTTTTTTTTTTTGAGACGGAGTTTTGCTCTTGTTGCCCAGGCTGGAGTGCAACGGTGTTATCTCGGCTCACTGCAACCTCTGCCTCCCAGGTTCTACCTTAACTTCCAAGTAGTTGGGATTACAGGCATGCGCCACCACGCCCAGCTAATTTTTGTATTTTTAGTAGAGACTGCATTTCTCCATGTTGGTCAGGCTGGTCTCAAACTCCCGAACTCAAGTGATCCACCTGCCTTGGCCTCCCAAAGTGCTTGGATTACAAGCGTGAGCCACCGCGCCAGGCCCCAAACTCATATTTTAAAGCAACATTTAAACATCTGTTCTTGGTGGTGGGGGACTGCATAGCAGGAAAGGAGGCATATTGATTGTAACACATATTACTGAGGAGGATTGTCCCAGCATACACTTCCAGTTATATTGAAAATCACCTCATAAGAAGACATAAATATCTGTAAATGTTATATAATGGGGTTTTATGTGTTTGTCTTGAAAAAAACGCACTGTCAATAAGCAGATGGTTTAGAACTATTCAAGTACAGTTACTGAGAACTGGAAACTTGGCCCTAGCAAGGACAAAATACTGTATGTCATTGCTCACTAAACAAATATTTATTGACTCTCCGATGTGGGCCTTAGAAATTCAATAGTGATCAAAAAGGCATAGTCCCTGCCCGCACAATCACTCCTAGATTCTAATAGAAAAACAGACAATAAGTAAAAATTGTAATACATGTAGTAATGATGGAAAAGAAGGCTACAGGAAATTTGAAATAAAAGAAGAAAGTTTACTTAGGGTATACACTAGAATTTAAGTTTACTAAATAAATGACTTGTGAATGTAAAACATCAGCAATAAAACCCAAACAAAACCCCATATGGTTTAACATTGCTAATTAATGATCTTTCAAATAATCAGTACACATGTTTCACAGCACTACCAATTTGTTCCACCCTGCTATCCTTCAAGCTAGCACAAAATCTACAAAAGAAACTCTTTATCTGATTCCCATTTAACTGACTCGCTGAAATTAACCTCTAGGGTTCATTCTTTGATAACATCTGTGAGTGATGTTCACTGCCCGTGGATCCCACAGCTATAGTATGCTAACTCTCTGGAACCCCAGATCCTCTTCTCATGTGACTGAGCTGTGTGTTTAACCATCAATGACATTATTTCCCCAAACTGAGGTATACTAGCTCTACTCTACATTTTAGTTCTATAATTTACTTAAATATCTTGTGAACTGATAAAGTAGGACAAAAAAGAATAGATGTTTTTATGAAAAACAAGTTGAATGCTTTGAAAAGGACTCAAAGATAAATTGCTAAAAAAGATTTTGCTTCCAAAATAGGAAATGGTAAGAAAACAATGGATTCAAAAAACTGATGAAAATCTAGAAGGGTCCCATACTTAGATTTCCTCCCAAGCATGTTTATGTCCTCACTTTTCTTGAAAAAAAGTGACGCTGGACACTTTAGACTGTGCCATTTTAGGTGTGTTTATTTAAAAATCAGGATGCTTAGGCTGGACACAGTGGCTCATATCTGTAACTCCAGCACTTTGGGAGGCTAGGGTGGGCATATCACTTGAGGTCAGGGACCAGCCTGGCCAACATGGTAAAACCCTGTCTGTACTAAAAATGCAAAACATAGCCGGGTGTGGTGGTGCATGCCTGTAGTCCCAGCTACTCAGGAGGCTGAGGCAGGAAAATCACTAGAATCTGCAAGGTAGTGGTTGCAGTGAGCTGAGATTGCACCACTGCACTCCAGCCTGGGTGACAGAGTGAGACCCTGCCTCAAAAACTTAAACAAAAACAAAACAAAACAAACAAACAACAACAACAACAACAACAACAAAAACTATCCTGGCCTACGCATACTAAACTTTTCTACTGCAAACATTTAGTGGTTCCCTATGAATCTGCCAAATTAAACGTACATTCCTCACCATGGAGTTTCAGGCCTCCCAAAATATAATAGTGATTTACTTTTCATATAGTATTTCCTACTGTTTCCCTATTTATATCCTGCTCTCTCATCAATAAATTAGCTGATACTGCCCAACTGTGGTAAATTGTGACAGTAAAATCTGCCAGTTTTATGCCCCCTGGTGTCCATGACTTTGTGTGGGCCCCCCTGCATTGACTCTGGGCGTGGTCATGTGGTTTGCTTTGGCCACGTGGTTTGCTTTGGCCACGAGACATTGGTAAATGTGACAGAAGCAGAGGCTTGAAGGGGATACAAAATTTCAGTCACATGTGAGGAGTAAGTTCAAGAGAACTATAGTACAACATGGTAGTTGATAGAAAGGCGTTGCGTCCTTGAAAATTGATGAGAGCATAGATTTTAAGTGCCCTTGCCGCAAAAAAATGATAAGTATGTGAGGTAATGCATATGGTAATTAGCTCAATTTAGCCATTCCACAATGTCTATCTATGGTATTTCAAAACATATTATACACAATAAACACATACAAGTTTTACTTGCCAATTTAAAAACAAAATAAAAAAAAGCAACAATAGCAGCACCACACAAAAATAAAAACAAACTAAAAATGCTTTGCACTGCGGATTGTCCTCTTGGTAAATGGCTGCTGCCATGTGACAAAATCCAAGCCAGCCTTTCTGAGGGTGAGAGCAGCTCAGCTGTCATGGGTGGATCCTGGCTGCTTTATTGAACAGTGCTGCTTGAAACAATAGCCTGACCCTAAACTTAAAGACATGGGTTGACCAAAGATCAGTCACCTGGTAGAAGCCCTTGGCTGTTCTTTGACCACAGATGGACTAGTTCTCAGGCTAGTTTTACTCTGTGATTTTTCCTTTTCACGAATCCCTAGCCCTGTCTTTACCCTCCCCACTCCTGTGTCATTGCTCCCAGGAAACGACCTGAATGGAAACCCCAATAACAAAAATAACACAGCACTTACAAAGAGCTTGTTGGCCATCCAGTGTAAGGCAAATGGTTGAAATGTGTGAGTCCACTGAATCTTCCCTTTGGACAGGTTTTTCCATCACACAAAGAAGCTTTACCAAATACACAGTTCCAGAAGCCCCTTTGAGACACTGTTTAATATAGTTCTAAGATCATTAAGTGCCAGAGAGAATAACATTTCCTTAGGATTGGTTTCTTAAATCCTATAGCTTTCATTTTCAAGGAAATTGGCTTGATGTAAGTGCAGGTGTGCCTCATTTTCTTGTGCTTTGCTTTATTGTACTTTGTAGTTACTGTGTTTTGTACAAATTGAAGGTTGTGGCAACCCTGTGTTGAGCAAGTCTATAGGCACTATTTTTCCAACAGTGTGTGCTCACTTTGTGTCTCTGTGTCACATTTTGACAATCCTCACCATATTTCAAACTTTTCCATTACTATAGCTGTGTGATCAGTCATCTTTGATGTTACTATTATAATAGTTTTGGGTACAATGAATCACATACATAGAAGATGGCGACCTTAAGTGATAAATGTTGGGTGTCTTGACTGTTCCAGCTTCCCTGTTCTTGAGACACACCAATATTTAAAATAGGCTGGTTAATAACCTTACCATGGCCTTCAAGTGTGCAAGTGAAAAGAAGATTGCAGGTCTCTCTCTTTAAGCCAAAGCTTAGTAAACAAGACATGTCAATAGCCAGGATAGGCTGAAAGCCTCTTGCACCAATGTTTAGCCAAATTGAGAATGCAAAAGAAAATTTCTTAAAGGAAATTTAAAGTGCTACTCCAGTGAACACGTAAATGATAAGAAAGCTGCACAGAAAGAAAGATTCCTTTTAAAATATTACTCCTCATTAACAATGTATCTAGTCACCCAAGAGCTCTTACAAAGATGTACAACATTAATGTTATTTTCATGCATACTAATGCAACATCCATTCTGCAGTTCATGGATCGAGCAGTAATTTTGACTTTCAAATCTTATTATTTAAGAAATACATTTCATAAGCCTATAGCTGCCACAGACAGTGGGTCCTCTAATGGATCTGGGGAAAGTCAATTGAAAACCTTCTGCAAAGGAGTCACTATTCTAAATGCCATTTAAGAACATTTGTGATTCATGGGAGGAAGTCAAAATATCAACATTTACAGGACTTAACTCTAACTCTTATGGATGACTTGGAAGGGTTCAAGCTTTCAGTGGAGCAAGTAACTGTAGATGTGGTAGAAATACCAAGAGAACTAGAATTAGAAGTGGAGCCTGAAGATGTGACTGAATTGATGCAATCTCATGATAAAACTTTAATGAATGAGGAGTTGTTTCTAATGGATGAGCAAAGAAAGTTGTTCCTTGAGATGGGAATCTGCTGGGGAAGTTGCAGTGAGCATTGTTGAAATGGCAACAGAGGATTTAGAAGATTATATAAATTTAGTTGATAGTGCAGTAGCAGGGTTCGAGAGGATAGACTTCAATTTTGAAAGAAGTTCTACTGCGGGTAAAATGCTATCAAACAGCATCACATCCTACAGAGAAATCTCTCATAAAAGGAAGAGTCAAGAAATGTGGCATATTTCACTGTGGTCTCATTTTAACAAATTGCCACAGCCATCCCAATCTTCAGCAACCACCACCCTGATCAGTCAGTAGCTATCAACGTTGAGGCAAGACCCTCCACCAGCAAAAATATTATGACTCTGAAGGCTAAGATTATCAATAGCATTTTTAGACATAAAGTATTTTTAAATGAAGATATGTGTATTGTTATTACACACTTAATAGACTACAGTATAGTTTGAACATAACTTGTATATGCACTGGAAAACCAAAAAAATATTGTGTGATTTGCTTTATTGCAATATTCACTTTATTGTGGTGGTCTGGAACTTGAACCCACAGTATCTCCAAGGTATGCCTGTAACACAGTAAAAAAGCAGAAAAATCACAAAAGAGTAATAGGCCAAAAGTCTTAAGTTTTTGAATAAAAAACTCAGAAAACTTCATTCCTATTTATTGCTGGTTCATGGTATATTCATCCCAAATTTTTTAAGTTTTTAGTTATAAATGTATAAAATAGTAATTTTCTAGTTAAGAGCAGAAAAGAAATTCATTATCGAGCATATTACTCTATGAGACAGAAATGAAATATGCACAGATTTGCTGTATATTAGCTAGATGTTCATAGTCTAGGAAGGTTCAGCTAAGTTTCAGGCTTGGACCAGGAGGCTCGGCATGACCTGGGTCTTGGCTACTGTAATGGAGAAGCAAAGATGCACATATGGGATTCTAAAGCTATGATCACTGTTGTGATTTGAAATTATGTTTGAGGTCCTGAGACATGGGTTAAATTTAACTTAGATCATTAGATGAATGTTAGGCTAGGATTTCGGCAGTAAACAATCTGACAGGGTGATTGGCAGCCTCTCATTATAGAGGCATAGTGATTAATTAACACAGAGCTTCATTAATTTTGTGAAGCAAGGAACAGTATTTCTTTGCAGTGAAAATCAATATTTGAACACTAGGAGCCTCTTCTCTGAGCTAATTTACTCAGATATTTAGCTCACTTTAAATTCTCAGTTCTCTAAATGTTCTATGCTTCCAACTATTAAGGTAATTGGGAATATTTATGATATCCTGCCTCAAGTTGTTTTTGGAAGAATGTGAAGTGTAAATGAATATATTCTTGTATTGGTGTTTCAATTTCCAAAGCATATTTATAGTATCGTATGAGTCAGGATGTTAAACGACATTGTTAAAGGCAAGGATGTATATAGAAACTGTGGGAAAATACCTACCTTCCTGCTTTTGGTAGGAATTATATCAATATTATACTCAATGTGCACTTAAATCATTTGTCTATTTTCAAACTCTAGATAATTATTTCCTCAATTATTAGAGTGAGTCTTAGGGACATTGCAGAAAGGAGTCTATGCTCTTGACATATGACTCAACAATAATCTCTATTTTGCAAATAAACCAAGAATGGGAGATTTTCTTTAGCTTAGAAAACAAATTTCCTGGGAGGATCCAAAGAGAACTCAGAGCCTGGAAATGGGAAGGGATGGGATTCTTCCTCCAGGTGGGAAAGGGATATAACACCTACCAAGGAGGTCAAGATTTAGACTGAGCAACATGGCGATCACTTGTGCCATCTGAGGCCTGAACTCAGCACAACAAAGGAAGGTGCCCTGTTTCCCTGAGGAAGACAGGGGTGACTGGGGCATAGACCAGTTGCACAACACAGGGACACACAGAGAGATGAAGCAAGACGGGAAGTGGGCCTCATTAGAGCAGGTATCCTAGGGCCTTTGTGGAGAGATGGGGCAAGAAACTCACTACAAGGCTAGAACTCCAGGCAGAAGTCTGGGATACTGTGTCTTCTTTTCCCTTCTGCTGAACCAAGAGCTAGAGCAAAGCTCTCATGTTGAAATGTAACCCCAAAAGTTGGAGATGGGGCCTACAGGGAGGTGATTGGACCCTAGAAGGAAGAGAGCAGAAAGCAATGGAAATCACGCCCCTCTGACAGGCCACAAAGGGTCTTGGGAAACAATGATTAGGAAGCAACTTCCAAAATTAAGTGAGCATCTTGTTACATTTAAAACTTACCACATTCTCATTGCACCTCTGTGACAAACTATATTTTGCTTTAGCTTTCCAACAATTCTTTCCAAAGTCATAGTTATTTGGTTCAGCTAAGTTTTTAAGTAAATCTTTGTTAGTCTCTTTAAGATTATGGAGAGGAAAGCAGCATCTCCTTAAGACTCAAGTATGGAGTTATCACCAAGTTTAAAGTCCAGGGAGACACAGTGATACAGGACAGGAGAGGGCAGGGGAGGCACCTAGGGAGAATTTCAGGGTCAGCTGTGGACACTTGAGACCCTGATGCCTGCTTCTGTTTCCAGAGCCACCTGCAATGCTACACCCCAGGCGTCTGTGACAGCTTAATACCCCACACACAAATCATGTGCACACAAAGGGGACACTTATTTACTAGTAAAGATAGATTGTGAACTTTGCTCACTATCTGCTTTTAGGAACAGGATGAGAATTAGATTTCTTTCCAGGTTTGAAACTGGTCACCTTTTTGAACTGTCCTAAATAATATCTTTCTTTATTGAAACATAAACGATTTTATAGATTATCATCATGAAAACATCATATATATATATATATATATATATATAAGCTTTAAATGGTTAGGTACTTGTTACATTAATTAATTAGTTAGTTGGATTTCTGCTCAACTTCCTCTACTTTCATGGCATCATGAAATTTACCAAGAAATACAACATTTCAAAGCTACATATATCTAGTCTTTCTCCAAATGTATTGGTTGTTTTTCTCAGTCTTTGGTACATCCATTTCTAAGTATTTCCCATCTAGATTATTTCATCCACTCTATTTTTTCCCTATACATTTAATAATTCATATATAGTTGTATCCAGTTTTGAACTTTAGTCTAATGCATTGATATACATAATTGTTATCTGTCTGCAACTGGATATCTGAGAGCCATGTTAGACACAAAGTTTAAAAATATTCAATTTTCCTTTAAAATCTACTCTTTCTTCTGCTATTTTAATCTCACAAATTAACTAATTGTGCAAGCGGTAGTGAGTACATCTTGTATGCCAGATATTGCTGAAGATACACCAGTGGACACAAAGGCTGGGAAGGCAGAAAATAGGCAGTAAATAAAACACCCAAGGAAACAGCTAGTGTGTTAAAGGGTAATCAGTTCTTTGTAAAAATAAGAAAGAAAATTAGATCAGGGTACAGTGGAAAGAGGTCTTCTGCATTAAATAAGAGGATCAGAAAGATGTCACCAAGGTGGCATTTGAGCAAAGATTTGAAACTGGTGAGGGAATTCAGCATACAGATACCCAAAGAATATTCTAGGCAGAGCAAACAACCAATGATGCAAAGAGTGTAAAGCCAGAGCCTGCCTGACATACTCAAGGAAAAGCCAGGAGTCAGTGTGGAGGGAGTAGGGGAGAAGGGAGAGCAGAGATGGAGTAGGGACCAAGTCTTTGCAAATCCTTGCAAGAATTTTGGCTTTTATTGGAGAGAAATTGGGATGCATTGCACAGTGACCTGACTATATTAATGTTCTTGAGGATCACTTTAGTAATGATCCAGAATAGATTTTAAGGAGGCAAGAGTGAAAGCAGGGGCACTAGTTAGGAAGCTATTGTTATCTGAGCTAGAAACAATGATGACTTATTCCGCGGTGGTAGTGAACAAATGGATGTGTTTGAGGGTAGAGCCTATAGTATTTTCTGATAGACAGGTAGGATAGGAGACATATGGGAAATAGAGGAAATTCAAGGATGATGTAAAGGTTTTGGAGCCTAAATGACTGGAATTATAAAGTCTGCCATCTACCGAGGGAAGAAGATGGCAGTGGAGCAGGTTTGTGGTGAGATCATGAGTTCTACTTTGAACATGCCGTGTTTAAGGGTCTTTTGGACATCCCAGTGGTGATGGTGAGCAGGCAACTGGGAACATGAGTCTGGACTCAGAGGAGAGGCCCAAGGTAGGAGATTTGTGTTTGTGAGTCATCAGTACATAAATGGCATTTTTTTTTTTTGAGACGGAGTCTTGCTTTGTTGCCCAGGCTGGAGTTCAGTGGTACTTTCTTGGCTCACTGCAGCCTCCGCCTCCCAGGTTCAAGCAATTCTCCTGCCTCAGTCCCCCCTTGTAGCTGGGATCACAGGCACACAACACCATGCCCGGTTAATTTTTGTATTTTAGTAGAGATGGGGTGTCACCATGTTGGCCAGGCTGATCTCGAACTCCTGACCTCACGTGCTCCACTCGCCTTAGCCTCCGAAAGTGCTGGGATTACATGCATGAGCCACTGTGCCCAGCCTCATAAATGGCATTTAATCAAGGAAGTGAGCTGAGATGGAGGGGCAAGGCAGACCAAGTACTGAGTGGCTACGACTTTCCAAAATGAAGATTTTGAGAAAATGTGGAGGACTCTTCAAAGGATACTGAGAGAAACTGCCAGTGAAGTAAGAGTTAACATTGGGAGTGATGTCCTGAGAGCCAAGAGAGGCATCTATGTCTATTGGGACAGAGACAACCGTACCAAATACTGCAGACAGGTGAAGTGAAGTGAGGACTGAAAGTGACCACTGGACTTAGTAATGTGGGGGTTCATCGGTATCCATGACAACGGTTTTGTTGGTATGATGTGGGGGGTGGGAAGCGAGGAGAAGCCTGATTGGAATGAATGTAAAAGAGAGTAGAAAACAGAAATTGGAGGTTATAACAACCCTTTTTAGGAGTTTTGCTATATGTGGTACAAAGAAATGGAAGGGTAACTAGTAGAGGAAGTGGGAATAAGAGAAGATTGTGTTTGTTTTTATTAAACACTTAAATTGAAGTATAACAAGCACACAGAATGTACAAAAAGCCTAGGTAAAATGTGAAATGTTTTTACAAAGTCAGTACTACCCAAATCAGGAAATAGAATAGTACCAGCACCCTGGAAGAGAAGACCCCCCTTTGCCTCATCCCAGGCACTGTGCACCCAAAAATAACCACATTTTTGACTTTTGACACCACAAATTCGTTTTTTCACTTTTTGAACTTTATATTAATGAATTATTTAATGTGTGCACTTTTGTGTCTGACTTCATTCTCTAACATGTTTGTGAGATTCACCTGTGCTGTTGTACGCAGGAGGAGCTAATTTATTCTAATTTCTGTACAGTATTTAACTCTATGTTATACCACTCTGTGACTTAATTCTCATTCTCTGGATATAATTTAATGAACAGAACTTATTAATTTTAATATAGTAACATTCGTTAATCTTATCCTTGATGGTGTGTGATTTTGGTATCCTATTTAAGAAATCACACTGCCATGTGTGTACCTATGCAACAATCTTGCATGTTCTTCACATGTACCCCTAAACCTAAAATGCAATAAAAATATATATTAAAAAAAAGAAAGTTTGCACATACAAAAATTGTGAAGACATTCTTTTATGTCAACTTCTAGAAGTTTTGTTGACTTGATTTTCATATTTAGATCTACAATGCTCCTGGAATTAATATAAATGTAGGGTGTGAAGTAGAGTGCAACGTTCATTTTTTTCTTACTCAGTTGTTGGCACTATAATTAAAAAAAGTCTTTTCCAATTACAATATAAACTTTTCATTTTATAAATCATGTGACTGAATATACGTGGATATCTGAACTTTATATTCTATTTAGTTTGTAGTGTTACCTATCTTTGGGCCATTTACAAAGCTAATTACTAAAGCTTTCTGTTAAGTCTTGATATCTGATTGTGTATGTCCAATTTAGTCCATTTTTGTTCAAGTTTGTCTTGACTATTTATGAATGTTTTCATTTCCATATAAATTTAATAAATACCTTGTCAAATTTTAAAATGTCATTATGTTGACCGTGATTTTTTAAAATCCAGAGAGATCAATATGAAAAACAACTTCCATTTTGACAGTACATCTTCCATTTTATGATTTAATGTTCCAATCTATGAACACAGTATATCTCTCCATTTTCTTTAGGACTTCTGCAGTTTTGGCTCAGTTAACATAAAAAGAATATCTTCCTGTTTTACAGTTTTCTGTGTAGAGAGGTCTTGCATTTCTTTGGTCTTATTTATTCCAAGTATTTTATTTATGCTATTGTTTATTAATGCTATTGTAAATGGTATCTTTCTAAAAATTGTCATTTTCTACTTGTTTATTGTTTTTTTTACAGAAGTAGAATTAATTTTTATTTGTATTAACCATGCATCCAGCAACAGGGATAAATTTACTTCTTAATTTAAATAAATTTATCTGTAGATTTTTATGGACATTCCACATATATAGTCATGTTATCTGTATATGACACTTATAATTTTTTCTTTTTAATCTTTATATATTTTATTTCCTTTTCTTGCTTTATTTCACTGGATAGAATCTCCAATATGACATTGCATAAAACTTTGATGAGGCTAGGTACAATGGCTCATGCCTGTAATCCCAGCACTTTGGGAGGCAGAGGTGAGTGGATCACTTGAGGTCAGCAGTTTGAGACCAAACTAGCCAGCATGGGGAATCATCGTCTCTAGTAAAATTACAAAAAAAAAAAAAAAAAAAAAAAAAAAGCCAGGCATGGTAGCATGCACTTGTAGTCCCAGTTACTCTGGAGACTGCAGCAGGTAAATCTCTTGAACCCAGGAGGCAGAGGTTGCAGTGAGCCGAGATGTGTGCCACTGCATTCCAGCCTGGGCAACAGAGTGAGACTATCTCAAAAACAAAACAAAAGAAAACAAAAATGGTGATGGAAGTGTTCTTACTTCATTTCTAATCCCAGATTAGAGGATCATTAAGTATGATGTTTTCTACAAAGGTTTGTGGATATTCTTTACCGAATTAAGGAAGTTTCCTTTTTTAATTTGCTAAAAGTTTTGTTTGTCTTTTAATGGTGAAAAGGTATTCAGTTTTAACAAAAGCCCTTTCTCCATTTTTGAAGTTATTCATTTCATTTATTTATTTTCTTAATGTGAAGAATTATGTTGATAGATTTTTAATAGTTAAACCATTTTTTGCAACCCCGGAACAAGTTCACCTTGGTTGTGGTATGTTAGCCTTTTTATATTTTGCTAGAATAAATTTGATAATATTTTGTCTGAGAGATTTACCTATATATGCTCATGAAAGGTGTTTGTCTGTTATTTTCCTTTCTTGTAGTGTTCTTGTTACATCATCTATGGCTCCAGCTATGAGTGCTGGGCCAACTCCTGGCAATGCCAAGGCCAGCTGATAATACCATGCTATCTCCTGACTGTCAGGGGCTGCTTTTCTTCTCTCAGTCCCATTTTGGATCAAAGGTAAGCAATATTAGACCACAAGGCATTAATCTAGGATAAACAGCATTTTACTGTTGCTATAATTTTGCCGATCAGGAGGTTGTCCAGTGAATCTTGCCTGTAGGGGGAAAGTTAATGTCTCCTGTTCTTTTTATTACAGGTTGAGTTATCCAAACCTCTGGTGTAACAAGGGCTGTACAGTAGCACTTAAGAATCTAGAAGAGATGCATCAGCCATCTGCAATCCAGGTGAGTGTAAGAAACCAAAGGGCCACCCATTGTTTTGTTAGATCCTGAAGCAGAGGCCTCAGTTATCACCCCAGTTTATGAAAACATGTCCCAAAGTTCAGCTGGCCTTTTCTAGAGACCTGGAGGGTTTTCTTCTTTAGCCTGGTCCTGAACCATTCAATTTGACCTCTAGAATTTACAAAGGCACAGCAAGAAGTGTTTGCTAAAACATCAACTGTCCCTTGAGTTATGAATTTAAATTTAAACTAGCTTAGAGCAGAAATCATACTTTCTTAAGAAGCGGTGGCAGAGGGTCCCAGATTCTATTGGGAATCACAGAAATAAGACATTGACCTCTTAAGGTAGGCAGGCTTATTAAATAGAATTATACAAGTTCTGCAAAGCAGGCTGGAATGTTTCTGAAGAAAACAAACTGACCATTGTAGCAAGGATAGCCTCAGAAAATTTCAAAGTCTACTAACTTCAAATCATACCTATTATTAGCATAAATACTTGCTTGTTTTATCTTTTGTCAGTCAGCATGCCCAGGCAAAGGCAATTAATTGAACTGTTTGAACTGTGTTTCTTTCTGGGAGAAGCTAATATGTTAAGGGTAAATACACATCTGTGATATTGTAGCCTACTCTGCAATTTTACTTTCTTTTTAAGTATAAATCATCATCATCAAACAAAATTTAATTAGCATTATTCAAAGAAGTCTCTCTGTGCAGGAGAGGTAAGTTTCTACTCCTTAGGGTGAGGGGAAGAGAAAGACGGTGTAGAATATTGGAGTAACAGTTAGTGATGCATGAAGAGAAATGAACAATATTTCATAGGAGGTCAATAAACAAGCTATATAAATGGCTGTTTTCAGTCAGTAGGAGAATCGGAGAATCTGTACAGAACTGAGAAATATTACTGATTTATTTTGGATATTTGACCTACCCAAACCTCATGTTGAAATGTATCCCCAAAGTTGGAGATGGGGCCTAGAGGGAGGTGACTGGATTATAGCGGGGGGATTTCTCGTAAAAGGTTTAGCACTATCCCCTGATGCTGTCCTTATGATAGTGATAGAGTTCTCATGACAGCTGGTTGTTTAAAAGTGTGGCATGGGCCGGGTGTGGTGGCTCACGCCTATAATCCCAGCACTTTGGGAGGCCGAGGTGGGTGGATCACAAGGTCAAGAGATCGAGACCATCCTGGCCAACATGGTGAAACTCCTTCTCTACTAAAAAATACAAAAATTAGCTGGGTGTGGTGGCACGCGCCTGTAGTCCCAGCTACTTGGGAGACTGAGGCAGGAGAATTGCTTGAACCCAGGAGGCGGAGATTGCAGTGAGCTGAGATTGTGCCACTGCACTCCAGCCTGGTGCCTGGCGACAGAGCAAAATTCTGTCTCAAAAAAAAAAAAAAAAAAAAGTGTGGCATGGCACTTGCCCCCTTCTCTGCTGCTTCTGCTTTCACCATATGACTTGCCTGCTTCTCCTTCTGCCATGACTGTAAGGTCCCTGAGGCCTCCCCAGAAGCAGAAACTGCTATGCTTCCTGTACAGCCTGCAGAACCATGATATAGTTAAACCTCTTTTCTTTATAAATAACCCAGTCTCAAGTGTTTCTGTATAGCAATGCAAGAACAAATACAGTTGCATTTTGTTGAACCCCTAGGCCTAAATCCACTGAGTTAGATTTTAAAAAAGAAATACACTTTGCTGTTGTTGCTATAGCTTTTAGAGAACGAGGAGATGCCTTTGTTGCTGAACCTAATGAAGGATTTAAAGAAGATAAAAGGGTCAGGCAGTGTGGTTCAGGCCTGTAATCCTAGCACTTTGGGAGGCCAAAGTACGCAGATCACTTGAGGTTGAGACCAGACTGGCCAATATGGCGAAACTCCATCTCTACTAAAAATACAAATAATAGCCGGGTGTGTTGGTGGGCACCTGTAATCCCAACTACTTGGGAGGCTGAGGCAAGAGAATCACTTGAATCCAGAAGGTGGAAATTGCAGTGAGCTGAGATCGCACCACTGCATTCCAGCCTCAGTGACACAGTGAGACTCCATCTCAAAACAAAAACAGAAACAAAAGAAAGAAGCAAAAAGACCTCTGATGATCCCTTGTGAATGAGTCAGTACCTCCAATGCTTGTTCAGACTTTCCATGAACAAAAGAGAAAATGATTTGTAAATCTCAAATTCTTTAATAAAATTCTTTTCATAGACAGTTATTGTTACAGTCTTTGTGCTTCAACAGGAGCTTGATGTTTTTTAAATTAAAAAGTATATCATCATAAAAATATATTTGTTAGCATAGGAAGATAATTCTCATTTTAATTTGTCAGTTATTTTGAATTATCATAAGTTTGGTAAAGAAAAGAGCTTGCAAAAACAGTTTTGAATTACTGATATGCGTTGACTGTGTCTCCATCAAAATCTCATCTCAAATTGTAATCCCAATTGCAATCTCCACATGTTGAGGGGAGAGACCTGGTGAGAGGTGATTGGATTATAAGGGCAGTTTCCCCTCATGCTTTTTTTTTGTGCTGGCGAGTGAGTTCTCACGAGATCTGACTGTTTGATAAGTCTCTGGTGTTTCTTTCTTCTCTCTCACTCTCCTGCTGCCTTGTGAAGAAGGTGCCTGCTTCCCCTTCACCTTCTGTCATGATTGTAAGTTTTCTGAGGCTTCCTCAGCCCTGCAGAACTGTGAGTCAATTCCACCTCTTTTGTTTATAAATTACTCAGTCTCAGGTAGCGTCTTTATAGCAGTATGAAAACAGACCAATGCAATTGGTTAAAATTTAGGGAGTATTATTCAAACCTAATTATTCCTGTGGCCTTTTCTTTTGTTGGGTAAAGAAATACATCTTAGTGTTACCTAATGTCCATTTTAAGAAACTCAAAGACATTGAGGTATGAAGGATATCTTAATGGCTTTATTATTCGGAATTTGAGGCTTGAAATTAGGAAAGACAAAATAAAAAATAATTCCTAAGGAAGATAAACATCCTACAAGCGTCATAAGTATCTAAAGAAAAACAGATTTCTAGGCAACATTATAGAAATACACAGCAATAACAATAATGATGATAATAAATATAGTTTTGTTTCCAAAAGCAAGGACTATTTTAAAAAATGACTAAAGACTGTATCAGAAAGTACCTAAAATTAACAGATTCTGCAGAATCTCTACTAATCTAGGCATAAAATAACTTAGTCATTTTACAGAAAAAAAAATACCCAAATTCTAATATTATTAGTTTTGTGCATTATTAGTATAATAATTTATTAATCTATGTTTATATGTCTGTAAATTTTGACATACACAGATATATAAATGTAGAGATTTATTACCTACTTAGGTAATAATTTAAAGCATTTAACTCTAGCTAAAAAAGAGAAATGCAGCTCCTAACATCTGGGAGAGAATTATAATTTTTAATTTTTGTGTTCTTTCTTTCCTTCTTTAGTGATTTTCTTAAAGACTCTGTCTAATTATTTCTCCAGGTGCCACCTGCCCCCCTTGGCCCCAATTTGAATTCTTTGGCCTCAATCCTTGGTTATCTTCTTTGTACTTGAAGCCACAGTCATGGTGCCCATCAGCCCTAGTTTTCATCTGAGGGGCTTGTCATATCCACAACCCTTGTTGACGGAGGAGCCCTAGGCAGACATTTGCTCTGTCATAGGCAACCATCAATTCGTTACTAAGTCCTAGAAGACATACAGAAAGTGATGGGCACCCATTTCAATGGCAGCCAAGCCCTAGCATGGCCTGTGACTTTTGAGGCAATCTGTGAATAGCTCATCCTAAAGAGGAAAGCAAGTTTCATCAGATCTTCACTCTAAAAAATTGAAACTGATGAGAACAAAAACAACCTAGCAGTTAGTCGCCATGGCTGAGATTGCAAGGATTCATGAAAGTTAAAGTCCATTTTACAGAAACTGAAGCCAGAGAGGCTATGTCACTTGCTTAAGGCTGACTAGCTAACCTGAACACTGCTTTATATGACACTTCATGGCCACTGAAGATTCACTGCACAAGGGGTAAGGAAGTCACTTGATAGTGGCAAGATACCAGAAGACATCCTCATAGAAGCAGAGATGGAAAAGAAAGCAGCCGGTCCCATTAATGCTGGATAGAGCTTTGAGGGATAATCCCTAGACTCTGGCTGAAACCCTAAAGTTCTTCCATCCTCATCCAGTCTCCAGAAGTCTCAGCCATTGCAGGGTTCCTGCTTTGGGACCTGGATGAGCTCTCCATATTTCTTATTGCCATGTGGACCCTAACATTAACTCCCCCACTATTATTTGAGCTAACTTGAAGACTTTATTTTTCTTTTCTCATAATTTTTATTTTGATACCAACCATTCACCAAACCATCAAGAAAGGTAATATTTCAAAGAAGAAGAAACTCAAGAAACAGGGATACAGGTATCAAACCACAATTATCCCCCAAAACACTGCTATTGCATAAAGGATAGAAAGCCAAAATCCCATAGACTCTTAGAGAATACCTTTAAAAACAAGCAAATATAATTTGTGAAGCTATAGTTCTTATTACAGCAGGTGGACATGTTTAGAGTGGATAATTAAAGAAAATTCATCTTATTTGGCCTGGGAATACAGTAAGCTTTCTTCTATCCCAGCTGAAGAAATAAAAACAAACCAACATGAGCTTCTGAAGTTAATATTGAAATTGTCTTTATCAACTGAAGATAGCATGAGAATAAAGGCAGAGAAGATGAACAAATAGCAAAGAGAAGCAGTCTTGAAATTTAGGCTCTACCTATAACCAATAAACTTGTCTAACACAGCATTCCTATAGCCTTATGCTGGGCTCCATGTCCCTCCCCCAAACTTAGAAATACCTGAATTTAGAATACACATCTCAACCCTCATGTGTTCTTTCACCTTTCTCTATGCTTTCTTTGTTCAGGGGTAAGGGCTCACAGTACAGAGGGAAGTTTTATTATTCCAGCTACTATTAAGATAAAGCGAACTAAGCTCATCAGCAGAAAGAAAGCCTACAGAAACCAGAACTTATTGACTCCAACTGGGTGCTTTGAAAAGCCATTTCCAAAAGGATATCTAGTCTTGCTAAGAGAGCAGCAATCATTTTAAATAATGATGTCCAGGGCTGACTTTTTGTTGGTTCACATGGGTTCATACCTACCAGTTGTCTATTATGG
Source organism: Ateles fusciceps (assembly GCA_036589455.1). Taxonomy (NCBI): domain Eukaryota; kingdom Metazoa; phylum Chordata; class Mammalia; order Primates; family Atelidae; genus Ateles; species Ateles fusciceps. The sequence continues at coordinate 16,710,542 of JAZHEH010000078.1, forward strand.
CTGGCAGCTTTTCTGATTGGTCAGTACAACTGCTCAACCCATAGGTACATATTCTGAATGTCACTCTTGGTTATGTCATGGTTTCTGTACCTATTATGTGAAAGGAGTCTTAGAAAAAGATTCACCTGTGTAGACAGACTTGTGTATATAAGTAGACATTCATGTATTGTTCATAAGCATTGGCTAATTATTTCACTCATGAACTCATTCAATAACCAGAGTTTCAGTTCCTACAATATTTTTCCCCCTCCTCTCAGAGCAGATATGGACAAGAAAAATGTATTTTCTGTACTTCTTGTTTATTACTCAAGGCTTGTTTACATCTCTCTGCTTTATCTCCCGTTAGTCTCCTGTGGTCTGGCTGGACTGGTCTACTTAGCAGATTCTCAATCTGCCTGAACATTGACTTGCCTCCGTGTCTTTAGCTGCGTCTGACCATTGAAGGCTTCCCTGCTCTCCCAGAATTACATGGTAATTACGATCAAAAACCCAATGCCAGGTCTACCTCCTCTTCAGGCCTTCCCCTAGAACACCAACTAGAGTCAGTAGTTTCTCTTAGTCTTCTAGTGCTTAGTAACTTTGCTAATACTCACTGATGATTTATTGCTTGGAAATATTTTAGCTTATTGTGTAATTATATTTATAGGTATTTTTATATGCATATATGTGACCTACCCATTTAAAGTGCAAACTCTTTGAAATATAAAATTGCATAATGGACCCAACACTTAGCACATCAGCTGCGACACGTGTAGAGTAGATGGAGTTTTGTCCTAAGCTTGTGAGAGGTATTAGGTACACTGTGGTTTGTCTAGCAATCAGCTCCATTGTGAGCTCAGAGATCAAAATGCAAGACTTGGGGGGGCTCATAGAGTTAAATTTTGTCAAGATCAATGCTGTAACTTCCATGTTTGCATTCCCCTTTTCCTTCCCACAAGTCACAGAAAGTGTAGAAAGGCTGTAGGTATGGGAGAGAAGGAAGAAGTTAGAAAATTATCCAATACCAGGAACTCCTTAGGGTGATGTTATGGGGGTGTCACAGGAATGTAAAAGGACAGAAGGGAAAGGCAGGCAGAGGCATCACCAAAAAAGTGATAGGAGCATGCTTCCTTTATAATTTTGCAAACGCTTCTTGATTTTGTACCTTACAAAAAATATTTAATAACAAAACATAATTAATGTTTGAATTATGAAGTGACCTAGGGACAAAACTATGGTAGGCAGAATAGTGCCCTCCCACAAAGAAGTCCATGTCCTAATCCTCAGGACCTGTGAATATGTTATCTTACATGGCAAAGAGACTTTGCAGATGTGATCAAGTTGAGGATGTTGAGATGGGGGAGATTATCTTGGATTATCTAGTTGGTCTTAATGTTGTCACAAAGGTCCTTATAAGTGAAAGTGGGACAGAGCCAGAGGGAGGTGTGCTGCTGGTTTTGAAGGTGTAGAAAGGGGCCATGAGTGGAGAAATGCAGAGAGCCTCTAGAAAAGTCTGGAAAATGCAAGGGAACAAATTCTCCCCAAGAGGCTCCAGTAAGGAACAGTTGATTTTACCCTTACCATGACAGACTTCTAACCTACACAACTTTGTAACAAAAAGTATGCATTTTTGTAAGCAATCGAGTATGGTTATTTGTTACAGTAGCCACAGAAAACTAAGAACAGCAAATGCAATGCATCAAGCACTTTATGGGAAGACCTAAGTGGGACACCCAACATAAACTGGGGAGCTCAGGGAAGGTTTTCTTATACATAGGAAATAAATGGAGAAGGAGTTTCCAGGTCAAAGAGGAGGAGAAAGAACATTCTAGTCTATGGAGTTGGGGGGTGGAGGGTGAGACAAGAACAAAAAGGGAATAAGGTAAGAAACAAGAGTTGGTTAGGAACACTACAAATCATCCAGCCTTGTTGAAAAATAATGTGGCAAAGATGAAGCAGGAAGGACAGATGGAGAGAGGGGAGCAACTTCTCTCCCTGGGGAAGGGTTTAGGCTTTCAATAAGAGCTCATGGGGAGGCAATGAAGCATTTTAAAGAATGGTGTGTGTTTGTATGTGTATGAGTGTGTGCATGTGTTAGAGACTGGAATGACAGTAAAATTTGCATTTAAAATTGCACTAAATATATGTGTGTGTGTATAGACACACACACATATATTTTAAATGCAAATTTAAAATAAAATAATTTTAATACATTTTAAATGCAAATTTAAAATAAAATAAAATTGCACTAAATGCACACACGTGCGCGTGGGCACACACACACGCACACACCCCTTTTCCTTTCAGCAAATAATCCTTGAACAGAGATAAACAACAGCAATTTTGACTATGAGCCTGGGTTCAAATGCCCACAAGCCACCGGCTCTCGATATCATAAGGCAGGGTGTTAGATTTACAATCAGACCCTCTTTCAACGTGGGTGACAATTTGTAGTTCTTCAGGATGGGAGACTGCATCTGCTGCTTTCTTCTGCGCCTCAGTCCCTCCTCTTTTTAATGGAGTGAGTAGAAGGGATTTATTCAACACGGGTACCCTGGGGGGTTTGGGGAATGCTTTAGTTCTCACCTAATCTCTATCAGACCCAACCCAAAGTCATTCCAAAATTACGTAATAGTAATACTTTTCTTAATGTGGGTAATCTTAAAGCATGGAGATATACAGGTCTAGAAAATTTTAAATGGTTTGTACATATGCTGTCATAAAAATAATAATCAAAGGCAATAGCTGTAAGAGAAATTCATAAACATCAATCCCTGCCTCATCCCTAACCCCCCCCAATATCCAACCTCTGAGACACCACTGAAGTTTTAAATTAATAATAGTTTATAGATTCTCCTGAGCTTTCCTCTGGAGGTTACTAATATATTGTAACTCCACACTCTTATGAATCCTGAGTTTTTGCTGCTCCCCTTTCACAAGAGGTTTATTAAAATTCCCGAGGGAATAGTCTATTTGCAGAACTATGAAATAAAATTATGATTTCATCCTAATTAGAATGACCAGTTTCACTTAAAATCTCCCCTTTCCCCCCAGAAACATACAGAAAAATCTCAGCTTCATCTCTGACCTTGTCAATTTCTTCTGGGATATTGTCTCAGTTCCAGGGGCTAAAACAAAATCACATAGACTAGTATTAAACTGGCTTAAACCACAGTTAACCACCATTATTTATTTCTCACAGCTCTGGAGGTTGGGCAGTCCAAGATCAAGGCACCCAGAGATGTGGTGTTTGTGGGGGCCTGGCTTCCTGGTTTGCAGATGGCTGTTTTCTTGCTGTGTCCTCACATGACAGAGATCTCTCCTCTCTCTGTCTCCCTCTCTTTATTTGAGACAGAGTCTTACTCTGTTACCCAGGCTGGAGTGCAGTGGTGCACTCCAGCTCACTGCAGCTTCTGCCTTCCAGGCTGAAGTGATCCTCCCACGTCAGCCTCCTGAGTAGCTGGGACAACAGGAGTGTACCACCATGCTTGGCTAATTTTTGTATATTTTGTAGAGATGAGGTTTTGCCACATTGCCCAAGCTGTCTCAGACTCCTGGGCTCAAGCAACCCACCTGCCTTGGCCTCCCTAAGAGATGGGAATACAGGCATGAGCCAACATGTCCAGCCTTTTGTCGCTTCTTATAAGGGCACTTAAAATCCATTCATGACGGCTCCACCTTCATGACCTAATTACTTCGCAAAGACCCCACTCTTCACCACCACATTGGGGATTAGGATTTCACTATATGAACTTTTGGTGGGGGAATACAAATCATTCAGTCCATAGCAGATACAGTGAGACTTAGGTATGAAATATTTTCCTTTAACTCTTACTTTTCTTACTAATTTTATTAAAAATAGTTGAAAGATAGAAAATGAGTTAGCTCTGGCAGTTCTGGAGTACTCACTGGGCCATCCATCCTGTGTTCACCCAGTTCAACCCAGGCTAATTTCCCACTCCAGGAAGGGTCAAGGCCAGGAAGAGAGGTAGACAGGTCTCAAAAAGCAGGCAGTGTCAAATGCTGAGCAAAAGCCAAGCTCAGAAAGAGGAAATGTGGTGTTTATGGAACCAACTTACAAAGGCAAACATTAGCGAACCAAAGCATTGTAACAAATGATTCTCAACAGCTGGATTTCTTCAATGCTTAAACTTGTAATAAACATCCATGGCTATCTTTGGAACACGATTTTTTTGTAAATATGCATACATACATCTATTTATATAACCTCAAGGATTAGTTAACAAAAAAATTAACTAAGAATCGTCAACTTTCACTTCTCCAATTGGGTCACAATCCACAAGTTAATCTGTTAGGAAAAACAGTAACATTTCTCTCTAACTGTCATGGGAATCAGTAATTGTAGGTTTCCCAGGAAGAAAAGCCCTTGGATACTGAAGGATTTGGGTTGCAGTTTTCTCAACCTGTTAAATGTTGAATCAGGGAGAAAATATACTTTTTTTTTAACCCAGAATCCTAAAAGTTTATGAACTTTCAGAGAAACACAAACGCCAACCTAAAAAAGTTCCCAGTGGTCAAAGCTGGAACCATTTGAGCAACAAAATAAATAATGTAGTATTGAATTATATCCCAAAGTATAAAATAAATATACATGAGTCCATGCTGACATAACAAATACTGACATAAACAAATGGTTTAATAAACAAGAGAGATGGAACAAATCTTTCTTACACAATAATTCTAAATAATAATATGTAGATACCCCCCCTCCTCTGGGATGGAGTTTAATCTTGCCCTCATCTTGAGTGTGGGTTGAATTGAGTGACTGCCATTCAGAGTAGAGCGTATGGAAAGAGAAAAACAGCTTTGCAGTAGAGAAACCTGGCAGACACGACCTTAACTAAGGGATCAGGGTCAAGTTACCAGTGATAAGTCATGTGGCCATCGTGCCATGATCCCTAGAGGATTCGATGGAAGGCAATTCATCTCTGTGGCTTTCGCCCCCGAGTCTCATCATAAGAAAAAAACATTACACAACACCCACATGACTGGGTGTTGAGGTACCTCCACAAAACTACACCTTACCAGAATGCTTTCTCATAATATTTTACTACAATTCCTTGCAGCTGTCAAGGTCAAGAAAATACTGAGAAACTGTCATGGATTGGAGGAGACAAAGGGCACAGGAAACTAAATGCAGTGTGGTATCCTGCCTGGGGATCCTGAAAAGGAGAATGGTTAGCCAAAAAGCCAGTGAAAGCTACATCAAGTCTGGAGTAGTGTTAATAGTGGCAGATCAAATGTTAATTTCTTTTAAAAAATATTTTTAGTAGAAATGAGGTCTGGCTATATTGCCCAGGCTGCTCTCAAACTCCTGAGCTCAAGCGATCCTCCCGTCTGCCTTGGCCTCCCAAAATGCTGAGATTACAAGGCGTGAGCCACCGCGCCTGGCCCAATGTGAATTTCCTAATTTTGACAAATGTGCCATGGTTATGGAAGCCGCAGGTATTAGGAGACATCAGCTGAGGGGTATATAGAGGACTCTCTGTACTGTCTGTAACTTTTTTTAAGTTCCAAAAGAAAGTTTTATTAAAAACAACAACAAAAAAATGCACTTGTACTCTATAAATTTATGCCAAAAACTATAAAATCAAAAAATTATTTTAAAAACAAAAACAAAAGTTTACGAACTTAGGGTGCAAATATAACCTTCTTTTAAAGCGGCAGCCGATCGTCCCCACCCCCAGGCACAGCACCCTAGCAAGGGGCTTGAGGGGCAGAGTCTGGCTCGCCGGCGCTGGGCGTGCAAGTCCCGCGACTCCTCCCCGGAGCCTCACCGACGCCGGACTCTGCCCTGGGCGCGCCCCGCGGGGTGGAGTCAAACCTGTGGGCGCTGGCGGCTGCACTCGCAGGGCCCTGGCAGCCGGCCCTGGCAGCCGACCCTGGCCCCAAGGCCCTATCGCCCAGGGGAGGAGTAGCACTGGGACCCCGCGCCGGCTGGGCACCCCCCCAAGGTAGGCGAGTCTTGGCCACCTGCGGGCGCGGTCTCTGCAGCGCGCCCTGGCATCCCCGCCAGGTGTGTGGTGTTCAGGTGCCTTTCCAGCGGCTTCCCCCAGCAGAGCTCCTGGCATCAAGGACAGTTCCTGTAAAAGGGTCCTTGGTGAAGAGGGTAACCCTCCCTGGAAACCTTGGTTCTGGGCTTGGATTTCTGGGCGACAAATTTCTTCTCCCCTGGGAAGAGTTGCTTTTCTGCAAAGAGGAACCCCTCTTTAGCTCGGCGCACACCTGATTATTTACTTAGGTTGATGTTATACAATCTGTTTATCAGGGGTCCCCGCGATTTCTGCCCGCTAATTTCAGTGGCCGTGGAGAAAACCCCTTTGGTAAACGCCCTGACCTGGGAACTTCAGTATGGTGACTTTGACACGTTACTGCGCTCGCATTGTTTTAAGAGCAGAGATGAATGAAGGTGGCTGTCTTCATTCATTTGGGCGGGCTTCTGCAGCTGCAGGTGTAGTAGAAAGAATAGCCCATTGCTTGACCGTTTCCTTAATGTTGTGTAGGCATCATGAGATTTTAGAGCTGGAAGTTACAGCGTGGTAGGCGGCTAGACAAAGGAACGCTCTTATCTTACTAAAAAATAGTATGGGACCGTGCAAGTGTCATTTTCAGATTGGGTGATGATGTAGCTGTGAATTTTCAGCCTTTTTGGAAGGGAAGACAAAATTGAATGTAGGATCAGAACAAGCAACAAACCCTGGACATAAGTGTCTGTTCCCCATTATATTATAATTGTTTTATTTTAGGAATCAAAACCTCTTTTACTTTCTTGGTGTATATAGAACAGATGAAGTGTCAGAATACTGAAAGGAATTATTCTGTGTTTGTGATAGGAAGGAGATAATCTGTCCTTTTAATTTGACTTTATGGTATTAAATATTCAGAGCTACAGTAGTCTGATTTTCCAGAAATGTGAGCTGGTCAGGAGTGTCAGATACCCTGGCTGACACAATTGGTACTGTTGTTAAGCTTTTCCCCAGCTAGAGTGAAGGCCCCTGACGCAGAGGCTGACACAATTGGTACTATTGTTAAGCTTTTCCCCAGCTAGAGTGAAGGCCCCTGACATAGAGAAATTTCTGCCCAAGGCAGGGAGTATCCCCGTGTGGTTCCTCAAATATTTGCAGAAAGAATGAAAACAACTATACTTCCAGGCTGACCTCATAAAAAGGTTCTGACCTCTTGTTATTTACAAAATAAATTGATTCCTTGTCCTAACTAGAAAGAGACTTTTGAAATTAATACAGGTGCTGTTTTATGAATTAGTGATAGGCATGTTATTTGTTAGCTTATTTATTTACAGCGTGCTCCACATTGGAGGTGAGTTGTAATCCAAATTTTGGCCAAAGCTAATAAATGTAAGCTAGATTTAGACAAAGCTAAAAAATGAGGTGTACATTTGCTTGGAATAATGACTGCAAAGGGAAAGAACTGAAGATTTTGATGGGAACGTGAAAGTCTTTTAAAGTAATAGTTTCACATCTTTCCAACTGAGATATTTACATCCAAATTATATGGCTATGTATTGATTGAAAACATTTCATAATGGCAAAATTTTAACATGAATTTACTAACACGTTTAAATGAATGTTATTTACTAAGTACAAAAACAGCCATATATGTGAGTTTGGAAAACAAAAGAGAGAGAGAGAGAGAGAGAGAGAGAGAGAGAGAGAGTATGTGTGTGTACATTCAGTTTTAGAAGCTATCTAGTGCATCTGTAAATTTGTGGGCCTATTCATGTATTCATTGAAACAATATTTATTGAAAGCACTGTGTTCTGTGTGGGAGAACCAGGTGGGAGGGGAAGTGGGGTCTGGGCCAAACACAGCCCTGTGTAAATAAGACAAATTTCTGTCCTCCTGGAATTTACTACGTTGGAGTCTTCCAGGCCACCCCCAAGTTAAGTTCATAGATTTGCAGACCACATCAATGATCCATTCAGTTTAGACAGTGACTGAAACTAGATGAGTTTCAAATCACATATTCCCTTACACTGATTTAAATACTCAAACCTAAAAATGATAGAGGAGCTCACATGTTATTCTGCTCAGTGGTTTGCTTTTTTGTTTAGGTTGGGGGAGGAACTTAGGAATCATGTGTTCCAGGTTTAGTGTTATGAAATATTAACCTAAAATAACTAAGTATCAATTTCATGCAAATTAAATAAAAACCAAACTTGTAGTATGGATGACAATAATCTAGAGACAAAATTTAATGAACGAAAAATTTAAAACTGAAAAAAATCCATTAAATTATTTTTTGCTGTAAATTAGAAAACTATGACTACAATTATATTTCCCCTCAGAGGAAAACAGCATCTTTATTCAAGTTATTCTTACTTTTCCTCTGTTTTTTTTTCTTTAAACATCTTTATTGGAGGTACAATTTACATACCATAAAATACATCCAAGTGTGTAATTCAATGATTTTTGGTAAATTTACCGAATGGTGCAACCACGGCACAATCCAATTTTAGATCATTTCATCATCCTTCAAACATCCCTGGGGCCTGTTTGCAGTTACTCACCATTCTTACCCCCAGCCCCAGGCAACCACTAATCTATTTTGTCTGTTTAGAGTTGCCTTTTCTGGACATTTCATACAGATGGAATCGTACAATATATAGCCTTTAGCATCTGGCTTTTTTCAGTTAGAATAGTTGTTGAGGTTTATTCAGGTTGTCACATGTATCTGTAGTCGGTTCCTTTTCGTTGCTTAACTAGTATTTATTCCATGTCATGGCTATACCACATTTTGTTCACCATTTGGTAGACGTTTCTACAATTACATTTGCGTGGTAAAACAGATACATTGGTGCAGCATCCCTGGTAGGATAATTTGAGAATAACTGATATGAGCTAACCTCTTATTTGATGCTTTGACTCTCTTCTATAATTTTAAATATGAACACCAAGAGTTAAACAACCAGGTTCCTATTAAGCAGTGGTGTTTTTTTGTGTATAACTGTCTAGAGAATAAACCAACATTAAGAACTTCTTAACTTTCCTTCGAAATTTGGGATGCTGAGGTAGGTGGATCACCTGGGGCCAGGAATTGGAGACCAGCCTGGGCAACATGGTGAAACCCCTTCTCTACTAAAAACATTTTTAAAAAATTAGCTGGGTGTGGTGGCGTGTGCCTGTAATCCCAGCTACTCAGGAGGCTGAGGCAAGAGAATTGCTTGAACTTGGGAGGTGGAGGTTGCAGTGAGCTGAGATGGTGCCACTGCACTTTAGCCTAGGCAACAGAGTGAGACTCTGCTTAAAACAAACAAACAAACAGGAACTTCTTAACTTTGCAAGAACACTGATTTTTGGTATACCTCTCTTAGGAACCGGAAAACTGAAACAGCAGTTCCCAGCCAGAATTGTTTTCTTATATATCTCCATTGACCCTGCTTTTTGCTAACTATTATGGCAAATGCATTTTTAGAGATGTGGGTCATGCTTGACAACTTACACTTAGAGATCCTCTTAGGGAGATTTCTCTAGTTTAGTGAAATCCTTTTATAAAAATCTAGTCAGTTCTGTGAGCCTAAAAAGAAGACAATGTCTCTCTGAGTAACTTTAAGTCACGACATAAATTGCAAGTTCCTTTTGGGGAAGAAAAAGAGCATCAGAATAACTTGAGATCTGCTTTTGTTTTTGTGTTTTTCAAGACAGGTCTTATTCTGTCACTCATGCTGGAGTGTAGTGTCAGGATCCTAGCTCACGGAAGCTTCAAACTCCTGCTCTCAAGTGATCCTCCTGCCTCAGCCTCCTCTATGACTGGGACTGCAGGAATGCGCCACCAAGCTCAGTTAATTAATTTTTTTTTTTTTTTTTTGTAGATTGGGTATCACTGTGTTACCCAGACTGGCCTCCAATTCCTGGCCTTAAGCAATTCTCCCACCTTGGCCTCCCAAAGTGCTGGGATTACAGATGTGAACCCCTGGGCCCAGCCCTTGAAGTCTATTTTATTGGCAATTTAGATTGCAAAGATTTTTTTTAACATCTACAATTTGAAAATAAGACAATGTAGGTTAAATAATATTGTTTTCCAAAGCTGAATGTCTTCATTTGCAATTCATTTTTTTTTCTGCTTGAAATGACAAAACAACTTTCTAAAACTCCTAGGTGAGAATAGTACTACTGTTCTGACGATCTGTGTGTGATTGGATGGAGTAATCAATCTCAACTGGTAATATCCCTTTGTTCCTTGGTAAGGATTTTTAAAACTAAAACAAATGCATTTTTTCTAGCCTTACACTGACGATTTTACACCAAGTATCTCCTGAGAGGTATTTACCATCTACAGAAATTCACCTTTATCGTTCTCACTTTCATATACTCCAGTGATCAGGATCAGGGTGGAGACATTCATCAGGCTATGTTGGTTCATAAAGAGGAAGAAGGCTTGATTAGTATTGAGCTGTAAATGCCTGCTATTTATTTTGATGAGGTCACTTATGTTGTTGTGATCTGATATGGTAACTTTGTTTTATCCAAAATGAGAAGCTGCCTCTGACACTTCTATCTTTCTATCAACACCTGGATGTTGGTAGGATGCTGCTCTTGGATAAGTCAAGCATCTTCATGGTGTGGGAGGGTGGGTGAAGGTGGTGATGAAAAGTAGGGTCATGGAAGGGCGTGGTGGGTGACTCATGCCTATAATCCCAACACTTTGGGAGGCTGAGGCAGGTGAATCACCTGAGGTCAGGAGTTTGATACCAGCATGGACAACATGGTGAAACCCTGTCTCTACTAAAAATACAAAAATTAGCTGGGTGTGGTGACATGCACCTGTAGTTCCAGCTACTCAGGAGGCTGATGCAGGAGAATTGCTTGAACCTTGAACCCAGGAGGTGGAGGTTGCAGTAAGCCGAGATTGCACCACTGCACTCCAGCTTCAGCAATAGAGGGAGGCTCCCTCTCAAAAAACAAAACAAAACAAAACAAAATCCTGGCCCCTCCTTTCCACTCTTCTCCAGATGGGAAGGGAGGCATGTGCTCTGCACCTCTTTGCAGTTTAGTTGCTGAACTGAACACTGGCTGAAACTTTAAGCTCTTTTTCATTGTTTCAAATTACGCCAGTGAACTATGAGGATAGACTATTTCATTACAAAGACATCTGAATTTGGGGTCAACCTATCTGTGTTCAGTTGATGAAGTTCTTATAACCTTGAAAAACTTACATCCTTTTTTTGTGTCTTATTTATACATACACATCAACACACACACACACACACACACACAATAAAAATTATAACACAGTGTTGTAATGATTAATTTTGGCAATATATGAAAAATTTTTTGGTAAATGGCACATGCTTTGTCAATAGTATATATTTGTACATTGTATTTACATCAATATTTCATTTTTACCCCAAAATAGCTTTTATGTCTAAGAATTTTCTATAGCACTGGCTATAATATCTGTGTATATACAAATGAGTAGCATGTAGTTGAATAAAATTAATCTACTTAGCCAAAGCTTAATTATTATTTCAAAACAGAACTTGAGTACAGTGTTAACATGCATGTCTTTTGTATACTGTGCATCATTTTTAGGTAAACTGCACAGTCACCTGAGATTTAGCCGGCTGACACTGGATGTCACCATTGTGCTGTGTAATGTAGCTGCAGAACAGGTGTGCTATTTAGTATTCAGGACAGTTAGTCTCATCAGGGTTTGGAAATACATTCACTGTTTTCCCTCATATAACCAAATTATCTCTGTGGCACTTTTGTAGTAACTTTTTCAGTTTCTAATACCCAAGCTCTAGAAAATAGTGATCAAAAATAAACAAATAATCTGTTAGAACCAGGAAATGAAAACCTGAAAACTCAGAAACTGTGCTAAAACCAAGCAGGGCTCTTGAGTGCAACCCGTAGTAATTGACTCTGGCTGACTTAGTAGAAGAAGAATTTACCAAGAGGATATAGAGCAGCTACTGGAATTGATGGGAATGTTGAAAAACTAGGTTTGGAAAATGGGAGGAGCTCATATGCTAGGACACCAGTGAAATCAGGTTGTGGGACAAAGGGATTAGGATCCTCCTGACACAGCCACTGGCCACTGGATACTGACACTGAATTTCCTGCCACTTGGACAAGAAGCACCACTCTGTATCAGAGGCTCCTTCCTTTCCTGAATAATGACTGGATTTCCGCTGCCTCCAGCTCCAACCAGCCAGATGACCAGTCCCTGAGTTGCACTTGCAGCACGGGCTCTCACTGACTGATTCTAGGTGTTGTCCCTGTGCCCCAGCTCCAGGGAATGATCATGAACAAGGGACCTTTTGTGCAAGACTCATACAGATGGTGCCTCAGCATATCTGGGAAGGAGATTCAAGTGCTAGCTAGCCAAAACCTGCCAGACATCCAGCATGGTGCTTTTCAATCAGCAGACCCCAGAAGTGAGTGGAGAATACCTCTGTGCAGACAACCAGACATTGTTGCCCCTTTTCTGGGTGGACCTGGGGTCAGTTGTTTACACTTTTGCAGTACCTGACAGCTTCACTCTGTCTTTGCTTCAGTCCTGGGGGATCCATAATAACAACAGCTAGACCTGTTTTAATGTGGCCAAGGTAGAAGTCCTTAGACAAGCTAGAAGTCTCAAAAAGTTTAGGTAAAAAAGAAAAAGATCTTGCAACATTAAAAGAAAAGAAAATGGTAGGCTTTGCTGTGTGCAGTGGTGTTCTTAGAACACTGTTCTAGAGGCAGGGTGTCGTGGCTCACACCTGTAATCCCAACACTTTGGGAGGCCAAGGTGGGTGGATTACTTGAGGCCAGGAGTTTGAGACCAGCCTGGCCAACATGGCAAAACTCCCTCTCTACTAAAAATACAAAAAAATTAGCTGAGCATGGTGGTGCACCTCTGTAATCCCAGATAATTGGGAAGCTGAGGCACAAGAATCGCTTGAACCCAGGAAGCAGAGGTTGCAGTGAGCTGAGATTATGCCACTGCACTCAAACCTGGGCAACAGAGTAAGACTCTGTCTCAAAAGCAAAACAAAACAAAAACCACTACTCTAGGCACATGCCAGTTTCTGCTCTTGCTCTCCCATTTGCCTGGAACTCTCTTCTCCTAGATCCGAGAGAGCCACATGGCTTGCACCTTACTTTCTTCATCTTTTGCTCAAATACCACTCCCTCAGATCAGCTTTCCTCACCACTCATATAGAACAGCATCTCCTTTTACCCTGGGTCCCCTGATCTGCTTTCTTCACGTCACTCATCACAACCTCCTTTAGACTCCCTCTATGTTTACTTGTTGTTTAATGTCTGCCTCTCCCTCTGTACTGAAAATCTCATGAAAGTAAGGTCTTTGGCTCAGCCCTGTAGCCACAGCTCCTAACACAGTGGCTTTCAATAAATATGTACTTTCTCAATAAACGAATCAAGGGTTAAATAAAGAAAGGAGACACCCTTGTTACAGTCTCTAGAATATCAACAGTGTCTGTAATCCTTTTCTAGGGGTGCTCTAACAAAATACCACACGTGGTGTGGCTTGAACCTGGAAATGGATCAACTCTCAGTTCTAAAGCCTAGAAGTTCAAGATCAAGGTGTCTGCATGGTTAGTTCCTCTTGAGAGCTGTGAGAGAGATCTGTTTCTTGCCTCTCACCTGCTTGGTGGTTTGCTAGTAATCTTTGGTGTTCCTCGGCATGTACAAGCATCAGCAGATCTCTGCCTTCACTTTCACAGGGCATTTGATGTTCTCATCTCTTGCCATATCTGTCCTGATAAGGACATCAGTCATATTGGAGTAGGAATCCACCTTACTGAAGTGTGAGCTCATGTTTACTTAACTAATTACATCTGCAAAACCCTATTTCCAAATAAGGTCCCATTCTGAGAAACTGGGGGTTAGGACTTTAACATAAATTTGGAGGGAGGACACAATTCAACCCATAACAGGCACTTGTGTATGTTTATTGTATACTTTTGCTGTTTTCATGTCATTAACTAGAGCATGAGGTATAGTTAGATTCTCTTGGGTGCCTGGTGGTGTGGTGGTTTATCACTTGGATTACAATTCACAATAATGTGTGTGTATTGTTTTGTAGATTGTAAACTCTTCATTCGATGTTAGCATCATTGATTGAGGAAACTGACAAATTATTGGTGTATTAGCAATAAGGAATTTGTACCACGAATTTGCTAGTCTTAGAGTCCCCCAAAGCAATTTTTCCTTCATAGGCCAGTTCAGTCCGCAGGTTATTTAAAATTCAACCTGTTTTTTTCCTGCGAGAAAGAAAACTACTCAGATTGCTTGTCAGCCTTAATTGTGAATAATGGTTTCATATTTTATGTACTTATTTGACAAATATGTACAAATCATTTATTATATATTATATATGCGGTCATAAGTGCTTGGCAAATATTAACTAATGAACAACCCCACATTGATTATTATTGTTAATAATATTATTTTCATTTTACTGTTAAGGAAACTGAGACACAGAGAGGTTAAGGGACTTGGCAGAGGTCACACAGGTATGGAGTAGCTGAATGGGGCCATGATACTAGGTAGACTGCCTCTAAACTATTTCAGCTATGGAACCCTCTTCCTTCACAGAAAACCTCATGGAAAAATTCAGTGTGTGTGACAGAACAAAGCAAAGCTGCTGTGGTTGAAGTTGAGGCGACAGAGCCCTGTCTATTCAGCAGTCCGCCGCCTCCTCCCTGGGAGCCCTGTTTGCAAGGCCCTTGCCTAGGAAATACCTCCTCTTGGCGTGATGCCACCTGTAAGCTGTCTTCAATCCATTCTAGCATAAAACAAACAAAAGTCTTTCCTTACTTTAATTAACTGATTGTGATTTATTTTGAAAATTTTATCTCCTTAATCTACTTCTGGCTGAAATAAAATGCTAACATGGATTTTCCCCAGGATAGTAATGCCATATGGCAATTTGGACTTTGTTGGCTTATGTTCCCCTTGGGTTTCTTTATACAAATCAGGGACTCTGGGTACAAAAGTTTTCTGAACCAAAGAGAGAAATGGAATCTAACTTCATATGGATATAGTTATAAAGCTTTGTAACCAGATAGATGTGAACTACCTGCCCTACTTGTCTTCTGTGGCTATTGATAATATAAAATAACAGGGGCAACACCGACAGTGACTGTCCATTGAGTGCCTTCTGAGAGCAGGCATTAAAAAAAAACTCATTTTCATATCTCTAGATGTTATCACCTCTTTCTGACAGCTATGTAAATGAAGACTAAGGTTTTATGTAACTTGTTTAAGATGGCCCAACCAGTGAGTGGAACAGGTGGATAATTTCAGAAATATCAATGATCAAGAAGCAAAATTCCTTGATTTTAAGAACAAAAGATACATAAGAGAGTATATTTTAAGATAAAAGATATAAGCCTTGATGCAATTTTTAAATTGGCCATTCTTTCCTATGATAAAATGCCTCTTATCATTTGTTAGTGTACACATTGCATAATATACTAAAAAGGGAGATGAAAGTAAATCAATCAAATAGGACTGTAGATCAGGGGTAAGGTACTGGAGGGAAAAAAATAACTCAGGCCAGATTGATTGCCTTGCTTGCCACTGCTTTCCCACTGGTCCTTCCCCCACTCCTTGCCAAGCCCTAACCCAGAGGTCAGCAAACATATCCTCTAAAGGGCCAGGTAGGAAATGCATTAGGCATTGCTTGCCACATGCTTTCTCTGTCACAGCTACTGAGCTCTGCTGTCTGTGGTGCCAACGCAGCATAGACGATATGATACATGAACGGGCATGCGGTGCTAGAGTAAAACTTTATTTATGGGCACTGCATTTGAACTTCACATAATTTTCATGTGTCATGAAATGTCCTTTTATTTTTTTCAATCATTTTTATGAATACTAAATTTGAAATTCAAATAATTTTCATGTGCCATGAAATGTTATTCTTCTTTTGATTTTTTGTTTAACCATTCAAAAATGTAAGAACCATTCTTAGCTCCGGGGCTGTACAAACAGGAGGGAAACTGGATTGAGCTCCCAGGCTGGGGTTTGCTGACCCCTACCCTGGCCTGACCATCCTCCCTCTGGTTTTCCAGCACACTGCGTATTGTCCCTACGGGTGTCTCCTCTTACTTCAAGCATTTAAATGTTGTTTTGTACCAAGATCTTAATCCCGGAAAAGACTTCAGAGGACCCAGTAAGAGACGTACTTCCACTCACATTTTGCAAAAGCCCACTTGCAGAGTTGCTGCTGCCAAATCAACTTCAGCCAAAACAAATATTTAATAGAAGCCATAGCTGCTAAGAGGATTTATAAGAAAATGGAAAATTCTTGACATACTCAGTCAATTTCATTGAAGATTAAAGAATCAATACAGGACTTTGTAGTATTCCCAGAAGCTATCTTGTTTCCAAATGATACCCTCAAATATGCAAATTCTTTGTGTTTTTTTGCAGCCTAGGTCATTGTTAGATTTTAAATATTTTGTTATTATTTCTCTCCAGGGAAGCCACTCTTAATATGATGGAAACATCTCTGAACTTCTAAATGACCAATGTTTGAGTTTTAGCTCTATGAATTTTACTTAATCTTGGGTAAGTTCATGTCACCATGGGAATGGAGTTTTGGCTTCTTAGCAGTAACATGGTATTAATAATCCTACCCCACAGGGCTTTTTATTACAGTTTACTTATTAGTTATTTACTATTTATTATAGAAATTTCAAACAAACCCAAAATACATAAAGGAATATAATGAACCCTACAGACTCATCACCCAGTTTCAATAGTTATCTATGTTTTGCTAAACTTCCTTAATCTTTATCCCCTTCTCCTTTTTATCTCCCTCTTTGAGTTTTAAAGCAGTTCCAAATGTAATGCCATTTCACCTGCAAATATGTCAGTAGGTGTCACTAATAGATACAACCCTTTTAAGGAATGTCATAATTATCACAGCTAGCAAAATTACAACAATTCTTTTACATCATATATTATCCAGTTAGTCTCAAAAATGTCTTTACATAGTTGTTTTTTTAATCAAAATTTAAACAAGATTCATATATTGCATTTTGTCCTATATCTTTTAAGATCCTTAATTTATGTTAAGATTGATTAATGGGGTCTCTCAGGTTAACTTTCCTTGTTAAATATTCACTAATGCTTTTAGCTTTAGGTGATGATGCTTAGGTTTTTTACTTCATAAGGTGTTGTAAAATACAGATTTTCCAATTTTATCAATCCTTTTGAATTTATTAGCTGGAATTCTGTAAAAAACTTTCCCTCATCAACTATTTGGCTACTATGAAATACAGTTCATATATTAAATGTTTGTTTCTTTTTTTTTTTGCCAGTTTTATTTATTTATTTTTTTTATTTTACTGTAGGTTCTAGGGTTAGTATACTTTTAGTCCATGTGCATTGAGTTGTTCCTTATGTGCTTCTGAAGGTGGAGAGTGAGTACTGTGGTTGTTGTGGGTTTTTTAGTCAGTCATCATCAGTTCAGGGATTTAACATTTTTGATAAGTTTCAATCCAACACATTCTTCTTCAGGATGGGTTTTGTGTCTTATTCAAATAGTATTTGATGACTTTTTTTGCTTGCTTGTATGACCAGATCTCTCAGGCTCACTTCATATATTTCTTACCCCAGACCTGTATCAGCCAAGAAGTCCTAGTTCCTTTTAAGTAGGATATGATATTCAAAGACCACAGACTGGCCACTAGGGATGCTAATTGCTACTATTTCTAAGTTTCTTGGTGAATAGAGGTAGAATATATATATATATATATATATATATATATATATATATACACACACACACACACACACACACACACACACACATATATATATATATATTAAAGAAAAATAAATCATTGCTTTCTACCTCCTGGGTTCAAGCGGTCCTCATGCCTCAGCCTCCCAAGTAGCTGGGATAACAGATGTGCACCACCATGCCCAGCTAATTTTTGTATTTTTAGTAGAGACGGGGTTTCACCATGTCGGTCAGGCTGGTCTCAAACTCCTGACCTCAAGTGATGGGTCCGCCTTGGCCTCCCAAAGTGCTGGGATTACCGACGTGAGCCACCATCCTTGGCTTTCAGCTTCACCTAACATTTTCTTTCTATATTTCATTTTTTCTTTTATGCTAAATAGCTTGATTCTTCATGATGTTAACACAATTACCTGTTGGCTTTATTTTATAGTGTGAACTTGTGTACATACACACACACACACAGTTCACAGTTCAAAAGAGCAATACCAGTATTTCCACTAACAATATTATGAGTGAATATAGCTTAAGATTATTTTGCTACTCTTTTTGTTTTAGAATATAGCACACTAGGGATAAATAGTCCCTAGTGTGTCATTTTTAATCACTTGAAAAAATTTTTGTGGTTACAGAACTTGACATATGGATGTATTTATTTATTTCATTTCATCTTTATTTTGGATGATTACTTTTTCTGTCAATTTTATTTTATAGTTAGATAAAATATATACATGGTTTAGTATTAAAACATTAAGACACAGATTTCTTCCTTCCATTCATATTTCCTGCCCTTCTTATAGAAAATATATTACATATTCTTTTCTACTCTATGCTTTTTCATGAGATAATAATACATCCTAGTTATGACTCCATAACCGTTGATAGTTTATTTAATCTAGCCTCTTTTTGTTGGCATGGGATTTTTCCAGTCTTTTACTATTAGTTCTCCTAATAGTAAATAGCCTTTACAGACTATGTATGAAGGTACACACACACAAGACATAATTTTGTTATAATTATATTATGTTAATTCCACAGACATTTATTACATAGTTTCAATGTGTTAGAATATAAACCTCATTCCTACTCCTGAGATTTTACAGTCTGAGATGATACTGAATAAAAAGAAAAATTTCATATTTTACCTTCTTAGATTATTTAAATGTTAATTTTTTAAATTAATGATTCCTTCAGATGATATTGCTTCATATTAAATTAATTCCTGGATTTATGAATATATACAGATACCAATGAATTATAGCTTTTCTGCTGTATTTGACTATAGTGATAAAACAACTTATTTCAATTTATGAACCACATAATCATGCAGTCAAAACAGTCTGTTTTGCTTAGCTGATTTATGTTTTCCTAAAACCAGAATTCACAATGACAACAGTGACAGTGACCACAGAAATTCCTCCAAGGGATAAGATGGAAGATAATTCTGCCTTGTATGAGTCTACATCTGCTCACATTATTGAAGAAACCGAGTATGTGAAAAAGGTATGTGGGTAGCAGAAATCGTTATTATGATACGATTTTTTAAAGATGAATTCCCATATGGGCTGGAGGGCTTTGTTTCCCTCTCCATATATGCAATGGAACACATGTAAAGGAACAATTCTAATTTGGCAAAAGACAGTCTTCCTAGCTGAAATTTAAACCCATGTTTAGTCATTTCTCTTGAGAATATGAAACTGTTCCTACACTTGGAGTAAAATGATTTTCCTCACTCAATAAAATTGAATGATGGGCCAGGAGGGTTCAGAACACCTATCAGCACTTAATTTGTCCCACACTATTCACCACTGGATTTCCTACTGTTTTATAATGTTTTCCAGTGGTTTTACGAGTGTTGATCATGTTCCCAAGTAGATGTTTATATCTCCAGCTGAGTTGATGCCTCTCCTTACCTTGTTCCTTTTCACAGTTCACGATAACTATTGCCAGTAACTGTGGGTTGGCATGTCACTTCACTGAACATATGAAGTCTTATGAGAATCCAAGATGATAATGGCTGACAGAAGTATAAATTCTTAAATGTTTCTTAGAACTGACATTTATTAAGCACTTAAAATGTGCTAGAGTAGGCTGGGCGCAGTGGCTTATGCCTGTAATCCCAGCACTTTGGGAAGCTGAGACGGGCAGATCGCCTGAGGTCAGGAGCTTGAGACCAGCCTGACCAATATGGCAAAACCCTGTCTCTACTAAAAATACAAAAATATAGCCATGCGTGCTGGTAGGCAGCTGTAATCCCAGCTACTCGGAGGCTGAGGCAGGAGAATCGCTTGAATTCGGGAGGCAGAGGTTGCAGTGAGCTGAGATCAAGTCATTGCACTCCAGCCTGATCAACAGAGAAAGACTCCTTCTTGAAAAAAAAAATGTGCTAGAGTATAAACCTGGCTCCTACTCTTACAGTCTTACAATCTAAAAGGATGCTGAATAAAAAGAGAAATTTCACATTTTACTTTTTTGGATTATTTAATTATTTAACTAAATAATGGACAAATTCTGGCATAGTTCATAACTTGTTCAGATCAATTAATTCCATCATTTTCGAGTGTCTTGCAATCCCATGGGTCATCAAGACATGGGGCTTATATTTCATGCATAAATGTATATGATCTCTCAGTAATTATTCTGTAGTAATTACTTAATGGTAATTATTTTGTAGTAATTACTAGGTAGTAATTATTTTGTAGTAATTAGTAGATAGTAATTATTTTGTAGTGACTACTAAGAAGTAATTGTTTTATAGTAATTACTAAACAGTAAATTAGTACCAAATTACTAAAAAAAACGAAATAGAACTAAATAGGATTAGGTACTAATTACTAAATAACAATTGTTTTGGGGATAATATTCACTTAAGTGATCATATTTTAGATTTGTCTGAGAAAGAGTTCTATAGACCAAATGCTTGCTTTAAGCAATCTAAATAATATTAGCCTAAATGCAAGTTAGGTTGATGGTGGCAGTTATTTAAATCTGAGATCAATATATGTATGTATGTATTACTTTCTAGATAATCAGTTACCCTGTAAGTGGTATTGAGAAAAAAGCCTTTGGCATTAAATGCCTTGAAACAAATAAAATGTTTTTTTTTTGTTGTTGTTTTTCCTTCTCTAGATTCGAACTACTCTGGAAAAGATCAGAAGCCAAATGTTTAAAGATGAAGTAAGACATAATAGTACAAGTCACAGTCTAGATGCAAAGGTAATAATTTCCTTCCGAAGATTAGCATAAAGCCAGTTAGACTTCTTAAAGTCACTTTTTGGGCAATTACTAAGTTCTTTGATGCTTTGAAGGATGAGTGTTGAAGTATTTCATGCATATCTAAAGATGTTAATGATCATATGTGTGAAATGTTTAACCATGAATGTTATGAGTAAGATCAAATTGGAATGACTAGGCCTTACTTGAATATATTAAACAAAGCTTACTTATCTAAAGTAAATGAGAAGATGTCAGCCCAGCCAAGATAGATGACAGCGACATTTCCCAATGACAGGTGGAGCTTTTAGGCTCACCTGGGCCACATGAATAGGCACACACAGTTGAAGCTTTTAGGCCTGAGTTGAGTAAAGACTTTGTCAGATAGTTGATAAGCTTGAATGTGCTCCCTTCCACAACATCAGCTATATATACATATAAGGTCGAGCAGTCTGCACTTAGCATTGTCTGGATTACACCAGGCTAAACCTCATCTGTGCCAAGTGTACTTCATCAGTGTTGTCCACTATAGCATGGCCAGAGAGTTCACCAGAAAGTGGGCTATGATGCATAAATGTAGTACTCATTTTCACCACCCTCAGCCTCCCAACCTAACATAACTAGCTTCAATTATTATTTTAAATACTTTGAAACTAGAAAAAAAATTGTTATGTTTAGGAATGATAGGGAAGATGAAAAAACTGAGTTTTGGCTACATTGAGCTGCCTGTTAGGCCTCCAAGTAGAGGCTCCTGATAGGCAGCTGGACATCTGATTCTGGAGCTGTGGTCAGAAGACTGAGCTAGAAGGTCCAGAATACAAGGTAGAGATTTTGGACATTGAAGGAGTGTATTTAAAGTTCTAAAACTGGAGAAGTTTGCCAAGCAAGTAAGTGTAGATAGAAATGAGAGAAGATCTCAGGACTGAGTCTTGAGGTGCCCATTCCCAATGTTTAGATGTTGGGAAGAAGAAGAACCATCCCAGGAAGCTAAGATGAGGCTAGTGGATTAGGAGGAAAAGAAGGAGATTTTAGGGTTCTAGGGCAGAGTCCAGGTGCTGCATTTCTAACAAGCTTCTGCTGATGCTGAGCTTCTGGGACTGTAGACCAACACTTGAGGGTACCAAGGCCCTAGAATATTATGGTGAAATCTCTACAGGGCCAGAGGGCTGATGATTAGATGTGTAGTTGATCTGCTGGCCTTTCATGGTTTAGAGCTACTCCTGTCAAGGTTACTTCAGCAGGAGTCACTGAAGGCAAATGAGGAAAGGGTTTCAGAAGCGGGTCGGGACCCCTCTGTCAAATGCTGTCCATGGGCCAAGGAAATTGAGGATTGAATGCCAACCATTGGATGTAACAATGTGGAGCGTATTGATGGCTTGATAGGAGTAGCTTCATGGGAATGGTGACTACAGTGTGTTGCCATGTGTCTGTCTCAGCCGCCTCAAACCACGGAAGGTCAGCAGATCAACCATGCATCAAAACATCAGTCCTCTGGCCCTGCAGGGATTTTGCCAGAGTGACCTAGGGCCTTGCTACTCTCAAGTATGCTCTGCAGTCCCAGCAGCTCAGCATTACCAGGAACTTGTGAGAAATGCAGCATCTAAGCTCTACTCCAGGACCACTGATTCAGAATCTGCATTTTTTTTTTTTTTTTTTGAGACAGAGTCTTGCTCTGTCACCCAGGCTAGAGTACAGTGGCATGATCTTGGCTCATTGCAGCCTCAGCCTCCGGGGTTCAAGCGATTCTCCTGCCTCAGCCTCTGGAGTAGCTGATACTACAGGTGCATACCACCACTCCAGGCTAATTTTTGTATTTTTTAGTACAGATGGGGTTTCACCATGTTGGCCAGGCTGCTCTCAAACTCCTGACCTCATGATCCACCCACCTCAGCCTCCCAAAGTGCTGGGATTACAGGCATGAGCCACCCCACCATGACCGGTCAGAATCTGCATTTTTAACCAGATCTATCACCCAGTAATTCACAGGCACATTGAAGTTTGAAAAGCACTGATCAACCATCTCTGTAGCCGTCTACCACTGCTGGTAATCTACCTTCTACAAGAGATTTTCTGTCAAATATTCTTTAACAAATTAAAAAAGAAAATAATTCCTATTCTGTATATGGAGAGCAGGAATATGCACTAGGGCCTGGACTATAAAAAACAAAACTGTGGCAGAGTTATGGTGAGGGAGGATGCTATCCACATGCAGTATGTTCTTTTTGCTTTTTATTTCTACAAGTGTAGTTATTATACTGTAGTGAAAAGAACATATATTTTGTTACTAAACAAACTGAGATTCTAATTCTGGTGTGGCAGTTGCTTTAGGTATAATCTTAGGTGTGTTAGTTAAATTCTAATCTTCAAATTCCTCACCTGTGGAAAGGGCGTAGTGCTTTCCAGTGTTTTGAGTATTCAGACAGAAGACTGCATGTAAAACATCTAAAAGATGACCTGGCACATAACAGGTGTTTAACAAATAGAAGTTGTTATTATAACTGTAGGGTATGTGTAATTGTGTAATAGTTTCTCTGTTTTGAAATAAATTGAAAGAACGAGCACACAGTAACTATTCAAGAGGCTGTGCCATGAGCTCTCTTGCTCATTTGCTGCATAAACTTGGGCCGTGGTCTCCAGTTTCTACATCTGTAAAATGGACAGGTTAGGTTAGATGGTTTCTAATTTCTTTTCCACTTCAGTGTGTGCACAATTCCAGATGAGATTTATGCTCCAAGTATATTTTCAGTGACCTAGAGCTTATATCAAGTTATAATGGAAGTGCCATTCAGTTCTGATATCTCTGATTGGAAATTTATTATGAGGTAATTACAGTGAAACATGACCAAACATTGACTATTATGTATTATAACTATTAGGTCTGACTGTATTAGTCTATAATGCAATGTAAGCAAAATGGAATTATGTCCACAACTTAGATTTTTTAAAACTGTCTGGACTTGTGGATATAATTTATCTCCTCAAAAGCACTTATCAGTATATTTGAAACTATAGAAAATATAAAAGTTAAAATGTCATTCTACCTCTTCTAATACAAGGATCTGTTCAAATTTGAGCAAATATGGAAGTCAGATGTTTCATCTAGAATTTCCCATTGATATTTGATATTCAAAAGATGTTTATTTATGCTGACCTGAAGCCTCTTTGATATATGTAACACTAAATGATCATTATTGTTGTCAAAGTTTGTAGAGGAAAAAATAGGTCTATGATTTTCATGTTTGTCCATTTCAGTACTGTGGAAACCTTCAACAGGGCTCTGATTCTGAAATGGATCCTTCTTGTTGCAGTTTGGATTTGCTTATGAAAAAGATCAAAGGAAAAGACCTACAGCTGTTAGAAATGAACAAGGAGAATGAAGTATTGAAAATCAAGGTATGACTGTTAGAAGTTTCAAATTTTGTGTTTTGAGCCTTTGGGCTAATAGAATGGGTTATTAGCGTTCGTGGCTCTGTAAAAGCAGAGAGTTGTCTATACATATCCATAGATCCACCTGTATGCTCCCTTCCATAGAGAAGCATTTTTATATTTCACAAATCATATCTCACTGTTTTATTGTTGAGGTGTCTTTTGTTATTGAAAATATCTTACAAAAGTTCAAGTTATACAATTTCAGTCATGCAAGATGAAGAAGTTTTAGAAATCTACTGTATAACGTTATGCTTATAGTTAACAATACTGTACTGTACACTTAGTAGATGTCATGTTAAGTGTTCTTATCACAATCCACAATACATTTTTAAAAGTGTGTTCATATTTAAGACATATTAACTATAGCCTTCATAGTAAAATGTTGCAATATTCTTTAAATTTGTCTATTGCTGAATGCTTTTGATTTTCCTCTTTAAAGGCTTATTTTATATGCAGTCCTGCAATGAATATCTTGGTAGGGAAATCTTTATAGTCATCCTTGATTGTTTCCTTAGGTTAAATCCTGGAAAGATTCATGACATTTTAGCATTATTGACCTTAATACTTTAAACGTGTCCCACTTCTATTTCAGGAAGATACACTTTTTAATACTGTTATGGACATTAATGATAAAAGGCTTGCAAATAAGTGTATAAGCTGACAGAGCACCATGGAGTTATTTGAACAGTGAGGAGTATATCTGCAGGGCATTGCTGTGGAATGGGCTCTGCCTTGGTTTGACCATGGCAAATCTGCCTGTTCAACTGAAGAGGGAAATTAATAATTTACAATTGCTGTACAATAAGACAAAATTTACTGCGTTGTGTTTAAGATGAAACTTCCTCCCCTTCCCTGCTGTGCTTAAAATTAACTAACTCTCTGTAAACCATTTAACCTTACCTATCCTCCCCACATTCTTAGCAAAGTTCCCAGGCATCCAGAAGTTCCTATTTTTCTTGCTGACCACCTGCAAGGTCACAGGGCAAATAAAACCTAAAGAATGTAAAACGTGTTCCTTAAAATGTTATTTTTCAAATGTAAAGCACGTCACAAGACACGTCACAGGATTATTAACTGCTCTTTGTTCTTAGTTCTGTAAAATCACTTCCTGCTTCATCATCTTGTATCACAAAGGTACTTAAAAGGCCCTCAGTTTTTTTGTTCCTTGCTCAGGCTTAAGAAGCAATTCCACTGAGCCCATAATCACATTAAATAAAATCCTCCGGCTTCCCCATCGGTCTCTCCAAGTCCCTAATTTCCTACTTCACAACTGCTCCTCTAAATAGGGAGTTTCTCACTGTACATTTTCCTCTTACCAGATAACAGTGTCTTCTCTCCTATCCATTGTCTATGAGACTGTACATGTATAGTTACAGCCTTGGTGTTCTTAATTGCCCACCAAACTGTTCTGCCTTTAACGCTTTTTGTTGTAAATGTCAGAACATGCATAGTGAACTTTTTTCTAGCTGGAAGCCTCCAGAGAAGCGGGAGCAGCAGCTCTGCGAGACGTGGCCCGGAGATTATTTGAAAACTACCAAACACAATCTGAAGAAGTGAGAAAAAAGCATGAGGACAGTAAACACTTATTCCAGGTACTGAACATGCAGCTTGTCTATTGGAGAACTAGCCCCTACCCCGAGCTGTTCAAGTTCATCTTTCTGGAAGAATTAGAAATGAAGCAAGCAATGGCCAAGTGACTTGGCAGAAGACCTGGGGAAGGAGCGGTGGGCTAGTCTTTTTTGCTGATTTCCCTTACCCTGTGTAGCCCGACACCCCAGATGTTACTCAGCTGCTGTGCCTCAGTTCTTATCCAGAGCCCCCAAGAGCACAGGTGAGAGGGAGGCAGCACCACCCTGCCTGGAAATCTGGCTGGCCCCACAGAGCCTGGCTGGCAACTTCCCTTCAGGCTCTGTCGTTGACTCACTAGATGACCCAGACTGAGCCATACTTTCTGGACTTGGATGTCTCTGTCTCTAGAGTGAAAGACACATAGTTTCAAACTTGTTTTGGTCTTAGGATACATACTTCAGATTAATAAAAAATAGAAAACAAAAATATGTATGTATATATATTTAAAAAATATATAAAGTTACATATTTTTATATTTTAATATGTAAATATATATAAATGTTAAAAATAAAAAACATGTACATACCCTCATGCATATTCTTTTTTGTTCATTTGCTTTTAAATCTGAAGTATATATACTAGGACCAATAAAATCTGTCTGAAAAATATATTCTAGAACTGGAGGAGTCAAAAAGTATGTGTGTGCTTGTGTGTGTGTGTGGGTGTGTGTATGTGTGTTTGCCAACATTAAAAATATAAAACAGCTAATCAGAAAATTCATTTATAACAGTTTGGGGCACCCAGGTGTCCGTCAGCTCAGGCTATAGGAGGGTCTCTGGGGGAGTACAGTAGGAAATTCACTGCCTAAGTGACACCCTTTCATGCTTCAGGCTGTGGTAGTGATAGTTGCAAACTCACTTGCATGCAGGGTGCAGATGAAGAACTTAAGTGGGAAGCAGATGAGGGGCGCTATGTGATGGTGGTGCTTGTGGGGACGGGAACCATGCATCCCTGTAATGTGGGCTCAGCCCCAGCCCGGAGTGACCTGACAGGAAGGTTCACTTGGTATTTACAAGGGAAGCCAGACACTTATTTTTCCCTGTGAAATGTCAAGCTTTGTTAAATACACATGCAGAAGAGTAAGAAGTTAGTTGACATAGTCCCACTGTGGCCTGTTGCCTGCTAGATGGAGACTTCTCTCCTATGATCGTTGAGCACTACCTGTGCTCTATGCCTATGAAGTAGCACTATGACACAGTGAGGAGACTTATTCTGCTTTCATGACACTTCCTGATTAAAAATAAAACATGTTTTCATTGAACATGTAAGATTTTTTTGTTCTGGATAACATTACAGGAAATACCCAATGTAGATGACTGGTTGATGGGTGCAGCAAACCACCATAGCATATGTATAACTGTGTAACCTGCACGTTCTGCACATGTACCCCAGAACTTAAAGTATAATAAAAAAAATTTTGCTTTTCTTAAATCAGTATCTTTCTTTCTTATACCAGTTCAGGAAGTATGCTTTATGGTAACAAATGTAAACATTATAGGAAGAATATTTATACATTATTAATTCTCGATTTAATGTTGTTGTAGTCTATCAGGGTTATTTTGAAGGAAACACTGATATCAAAAGAGTAATTCTAAACAAGTATGAATTCGGAATTTTTTTGGCTAATTAGAAAATTATAGGAAGAGGTAATATGTGTATAGTTTAATAAAAACTGAGTTTTCACAACACAACTGTTTCTCTGACCATAGGTTAACAAGGTTGAAAAAGAACAGAAATTGAAACAACATGTTGAAAATCTGAATCAAGTTGCTGAAAAACTTGAAGAAAAACATAGTCAAATTACAGAATTGGAGAACCTGGTACAGAGAATGGAAAAGGTACGCCCCTGGAGAATTAGGGGATTTTCTTACTGACATGGTTAGGATGAGAAAGAAATAAAGTAACACTAAAATAAATAGGACATTAAATTAAATAAGATAATATTAAGTGAAAGTGTTCTTTACAATTCTTGGCCTTAGGAAGTATTTAATGTTATTTTGTTCCCTTAAACATTTCATATGATCTATACTGTAGTGATTGATTTACCTTTCTGCAAATATTATAGTCATATCATCATTTGTCACATTCTCTTTCTAGGAAATACATGACTTAGAAAGGGGATCCAGGTGAAGCTGTGAATGCAAATAATGGAAAAGATCACAAAGTCCATCTACTAGGAGCAATAATATGGCAGGTCCTTGTAATCACAGCATTTTCATGTGCAGTATCC
Source organism: Ateles fusciceps (assembly GCA_036589455.1). Classification (NCBI taxonomy): domain Eukaryota; kingdom Metazoa; phylum Chordata; class Mammalia; order Primates; family Atelidae; genus Ateles; species Ateles fusciceps. The sequence continues at coordinate 16,738,761 of JAZHEH010000078.1, forward strand.
ATTTTTGGCCACCCAAGTCCACATTGTGTTTGTAAAAATCTATGGCTGCGCTAGGAGAGATACGGTTAACATTAAGAAAATCCATTCTATGGAAATTGGAACTTTAAGAAGGCATATTTAGAGAAGAGTAATAATAGAACAAATATTATAAAATGTTTCAGGCAATGTTCATTTAAGTAGCTGGCACTCCAAATATACATAAAAAGTAAACACATAAATTTGTGTATGCATGCCTTAGAATTTAGAATTTGGACAAATCAAGGAATATTTTTTTTAAATAGCAAAACAAAGAGAAAACCGGCATCTCTGAAATGGAACTGGGGTTAGAGAAGAATATAGGTTTTGGCTTCTAGTAAATATTGCCCAATACATTTTTTATATTTATTGTATTTGCCTCTGTTCTTTTTAGCTTTATCATTCTGCCTGGGTTTATGCCATATTATAAATGTCATTTCAAAAACATCACATTTCAATATTCAGGTTTCTTACCAAAGGAACTTTGATGTGTTTAAAAATATTTCCCAAGAATTTAAAGTTTTATAACATTGTGATTTGGTTGAATTTGTAGTCTTTGTGATGTCCTATGAGGAAATCACAAAAATTAAATATGCTCATTTATCAAGTGGTTCTCAGATAATAATATTCAGCTGCATGTGTATTATGTGGTGGGTCACAGAGTGTTATACTTTAGTGGAATCAGTGGGCTAGAATGTCCTTAAGCAATTAGTTTATCCAGGCATGACAGTTTATAATTATGCTGTTTTGGAAAAACTGTAATATTTGATTGAGTACTTGGTAGTGTCCGAATACTTGATCCTATATTAAATAGCTTAACAAAACTAAGATAGCACAAAGAATGTTTGCATTAAGGAAAGAAAGACAATTCTGGGAAACGAATATAATTGCTTAACCAAACAACTTGATTAACCAGCTTAACATTTAAGTATAGACTAGAGCTCACCCCACCTCAAACCCAGTAATATTGGGTCAGGTTTAGTGGCCACTGTCACTGCTCCCCCAATTAACAAAAGAACAGTGGAAGATAATTTCTATTTCCTAGTGACCCCAGGAAATGTGTACTAGATGTAAGTTCATCTCAGAGTTCTGGGTATATTTACTTGACTGTTCATTAAACAAATATTTGAACACCACCATCCACAGCATAGAACTATGGGCTGGATATTATTATCTGAATATCATGCAGCTGAATATTATTATCTGGTTCATTTGTGAATGAACCAGACAGTCTTTTTGTAGAGATGACAATGTAGTATATCTGGATTGTGTGAGGTTCAAAGAACTTCCCAGATCTCCCTTTCTTAATTCTCCTATGAGTCCTTTAGGGAGGCTGAAAGCCCAGTCGAAGGCAGAGGAGTGTATTCCAGAGTGAGGTTCAGTGGCTCAGATCCTGCAGGACATTCTTGGGAAGTGATGGCCTCACTCCTCCCTAAAAATAACTCATAACAGTGGGCTGTCTAGATCTTGGACAGAGGAAGTAGACAGGATGCCCATGGCTTGGCAAGGTCATGCAGAAACCTTCCACAATAATTCAGTGACTTCCTAGAATACAGCCTACTGGAATCTCTGGAGGGTGGAGATAAGTGGGGGATAATGTGGAGGGGAAATGTGCAGGAGCCTTATCTTTAAAAAGAAATGGTTTAGGCCAGGCATGGTGGCTCACACCTCTAATTCCAGCATTTTGGGAGACTGAGGCAGGAGGATCGCTTGAGGCTAGGAGTTCAAGACCAACCTGGCCAACATGGTAAAATCTTATCTCTCCTAAAAAATACAAAAATTAACTGGTCATGGTGGCATATGCCTGTAGTCCCAGGTACTCTGGAGGCTGAGGCATGAGAATCACTTGAACCTGGGAGGTTGCAGCCAGCCGAGATCACACCACTGCACTCCAGCCTGAGTGACAGAGCAGGACTCTGTCTCAAAAAACAAAACAAAAATAAAATCAAATTGTTTTAAAGATATTTTATATTTGTGAAACAAGCAAATAAATAAAACTGTAAGAAGCAAAGCTTGGCAGCATCTTGGTTTAAGGAGAGACTGAGAAGACAGGCTGTGAGGAAGGGTGTCTCAGGTGGGGAGTGCGGGTCAGAATAAGGGAGGGTGTACTGGCCCTTTTGTATTAATAGGAAAAAGACACAAGTTCAAAAAGAAGTAAAAATTAAAAATGAACATCCTCACAAAGGTTGATAAATATTGCCCTGGTAGTGCATACCCTCTGGAGAAGAATTTCCTTGCTACTCACTTGAACAATCCACCGCTCCAGTAAATAGCCATTAGTGGTATGAGGTCTGGTAATGAATGCATTACTTAAAACCTTCACCATCTGTCCCACTTCAATCAGGAATGCAGTGAGAATGAATTCCATAAACACAGTGATAAGCTAACAAAAATGCCCAATAAGAGCATTTTAATATAGTGTATGTTCCATTTGCTAGCAGTGCAATTCTGTTACATCATATTTGTTTTCTAATGTCATTGATTTAGCTCTATTGCAATTTTAGAGCTGAAAGACACTCTTGAGACCACCTAATTCCTCGTGATAATTTTATAAATGAGGACAGCGTGAACCAGAAACGATTCCACAATCTTCCACTTCCTAGATCATACCACTTTCCATTATGCCTCTGTCTTCTCTAATGCTGGACAAAACCGATAGACTTGGTTCCCAAATCATTCAGATGTTACCATTTGGCAATGATTTAAATTGGTGGCCACTCAGATCAGTCTGGGGAGGGAAACCTGGAGCTGTGTGGAGGTATGGCTCTGGGAATAGTGGGTTGCCCACTGTGTGGTGCTGTGAACTCCCTTTCCCTTTCCGGAAGTCATTGCCTGAGAAATGCTATCTGGTATGGTGTGATTTTCTGTGTTGTCATAGAGGAGGCAAAAAGAACCCAAGCTAGATGCCAGAGCCTGGCCAAGGGAGAGCATTTACTTGTCCTGCTGTCTGGTTTCCCTGACTCCTGTTTATGAAAATCCATTAATCAAGAGTAAGTCTATTTAATGTTGTTAGGAACCATTTTCCCTCACCCCACAAATTCAAAATACATTATCTGTGGTGTGTTTCTTTGATAATCCAAGCATCATCATATGCTTGCAAGATGTATCTGTGATCCCTCAGAAATAATTTGAACACAGCTAGGGTAACTCCAGGACAATTTCTATGTGGCAAGAATATTATAAGAAAAATTTGAAAAAGTGAGCATAATTAAAAAAAAATAACAGAACATGTAAGATATGAAGTAACTGGTACCTTCAAATTATTATATACTGAGGTCCAAATATGTGCCAGGAAGCCTGTATGCCTTTTACATATATTATCTCCATCATCCCAACATTTCAATATAGGTAATATTATCCCCCATTTTAGGAATGCTCAGAAGATAAAAGTATGAATCAAATGAATATAACAATGAATGCCTGTCAAATGTTGCAACTAACTCATTGATTATTGAAGGAAACAGTAAGATGAGAAAGCTGGTTTAAATAAAATGTTTTGAGGAACTAGCCATTTATAGGCATTTTGTAGAAAAAGTGAAAATAGAATAGGATTACTAGATTACATTAAAAAAAACAGTTAATATTCTTTAAGGCAATTAAACCATAACCTTTGGGATTATCTGATTATCTCTTCTACCAGACAGAAATCTACATATTTACATTCAGCTTCGCAGAATTAGGGCTCTAATAAAATAATAAATAATAGAAGCAAACACAGGGAAATTCTCTGAGATAATTAAATCTTGGGTCAGATGGTTAAACGATTATCCAACATGACATTAAAACTGCATGCTGTATATTGTTTTTATTTCCAAGTTTGGGTTAATTTTTCTTAACATTGGTAAGGCCCAGAGAGTTTAAAACCTTGGTCAAAATTTAGAAACCAAGTAAGTCCCTGCATACCATGTTTGTGATGTTTCTGCTATACAGCACTGCCTTGCTGTGTGCCACTCATTCAGATGCTGCAGCAGGAAGTAATTTTAAACAGCACTGTAGAGTTTCAGCACATCTCTTCCAGTCAATTCCATCCATGTTGCCAATACCAATTCCTCCCTCTTTTCAATCCCCCTTGATTCTTTCCAACTTGGCAACCTCAATCATCAGGCCAAAGCACCAAATTTCTGTTTTCAGCCAATTGCCATCAAATACAAAATGAACACAGTCATCTCAGCTTTGTTTTTATGGTCTTGTTTGTTTTCCCTTAGGATGGAAAGACTTTGGCTTAATAATCAAATTAAGGCATTTTTAAAAGATGGTTTTTTCAGTATCATAAAATTGCAATCTTAGTTTCTCCTGTATCCTAATTGGAAAGCAGTTGTATCCTTTGTGGCCTTGATCCTTCATCAAACACATGTTTATTTACTACTCTCTGACAGATGCCACATAGTAGGTAGCGTATCTAGTGTCCTAGATACCACCAACTCAGTCTAATGTAGGGAAGCGGGTATAAGGGTGGGAGAGCCAGTGCCTAGTGAGGGGAAGAGCAGGCTGTTTATGTGGGGTAGGATGGGGAGAGGTGAATGGGAGAGGCTGAGCTGAACAGGCTATGGGCAATGCCCTGGAGGATGAGCAAAAGTCCTCCAGGCAGGTGAGAGAGTGAAGACAACTATTCTTGGCCTATAGTTGAACTACGTGTAAGGCACACAGGAGAATACTTGACCAGATTTCCTTGAAGATGGGGAGTAACAGCACATGTGAAATCAGCTCTTTAGCTCAAACCATAGTTCTAGTATAAACAGAGGAATGCCTTACCAAACATACACATCCAGTTTAGCACAATTTGTATCTTATTTTCTCCTAGGAAAAAAGAACACTACTAGAAAAAAAACTGTCTTTGGAAAACAAGCTACTGCAACTCAAATCCAGTGCTACATGTGGAAAAAGGTTTGGAAAGCTACCTGTTAAGTAAAAGCAGTTCCTGATTTCTTTCCTGTCCACTGGTACACCAGCCAGGGAACAGAAGGCCTTCCATCCCCCAAAGAAATAGGATGACTGACAGTGCAGGAGGAAGGTTGAATTCCTAGGATTAACAGATATGTGGTTACGTGCTCCCCCTTCCTCAGACTCAGAGGAATCACAGGGCAGTTGGGAGTGGGGCACTGCAGAGTTCACTGGGGGTGCAGGGAAGCTGGCAGGAAGGTTAGTCCTTCTGAAGAGTGAGTAAGCCTGGCATCTCCTGGTTTACCTTTTGTGCTAAGTAGGATGCTTGAGAGGTCTTTATTCTCCAATGCTTCTGTCTTTGTTAATGAGTCTCTTCTACAGCTGACATTACAGTGGCCAGCCCACAAGTAGAATTCTAAGATAGTTTCCTGGTACTCCTTAATTTGGTAGGGTGAAGGAAATGCTATGGACAATATCCTTAGTTCTTTAAACTTACTTATAAATACTCATAATTTAAAAGCAGTCACAGTCCTTAGTATGCTGGGGGTAGGTTTGTGGATATCACCATAATTACTGTGCTACTCAGCTGCTATTAGAAGTCTCTGTATTATCATGTAATGAATCATAAGACATTTTCTGAGATTTTTCTTTATTTTTTTTAAATTCTAAGCCCAACACAGTCATTGTATGTTCCGATATAATGATATAATAGTGCAAAAAGTCAAATCGATTTCAAGATCTTAGTTTGCCAACCTAGAACTATTGTTCACTAGGATATCAGGCACTGTTATGGACAGAATTCTTGTTGTGATTTATTCAATGATATATGCTCAGACATCCCTCTTTCTGAGTTTTTTGATTTCCCCCTACACTGCTTCCTTTCCTTTTTTTATCTTTTTTCCCACCTGTCCTCATATGTTGTACCTTCTGCCTGGCTTGTATTCCTGCATTTTTGACCACATATAATGGGCAGACCCTGAAAATTACACACACATACTTGAAACATACTAGGATACCAATAAGTTATTAATTTTCCTATCTTCTTCCCTGCAACAAGCATACAGGCCGAGAGGGGGACTTCTAAGATAGTTTTATAACACTGCACATTTCTGTAGAGAATGAAGGAAATACTGCAGAAAGTCTCCTTAGATCTTGGAATTACATATGGATATTCATAACTTAATTCTAAGTAAATCTTCAGTTAATATTTTTTCTTAAATAGGCTTTTTTCTTAAGTAGAGTTTTTCTATGTAGCAGAACTACTGATTTGTACAATGTATCTTCCATTAAAAGTTCAGGCTGTCCAAGTTTGATGTTTTTTTCCTTTAAAAAATGTATTTTAAAAAAATTGGTAATAGGGCTATTGTCCATCTTTGAGCTAACAATGTAGCTGTTTTAAAAACCAACTTGATCTATTCTTTCACTTCTGTTCTAAATAAGCAGTTGTTATAAAGAATGTTTTAAAAGCGCCTAAGGAAGTTTTAGAAATTTCTTGGGGAAAATGGATGTTTGGTGTTTTTAGAAAGGTTTTTCAACATCCAGGCTTATGCAATTTTTTTTTTAGATTGTGGATTTCACACATATTTGCAAAGAATTGTTACTTTTTCTGAGCTTTATGTAGAAGCATTCACTTTGTGAAGTGACAAAAAAATGAAATCAGTAGGAATCAGACTCTTTTGGTTGAAGCAAAAGAGACTTGATTAAGCTACCACAAAAAAGAGGGTTTCTGTTAGGTTAAGATTAGATAGGGTCATAAAAAAGAGACAGGAAAGTTAAGATTTGTTTCCTTAAAAATAAGGTTGACTCCATATTTGTATTACTATTACTGGTAACTGACACAGGTCAAATGCTTTGCAGTTTTCAGAATAACCCCAGGCACCTTCTTTACTTTAATCCTTTCATTCACCTTTCAAGGAGAAAGGTAAAGTTTGAATTGGGTTGTCCAAGATTGCTCAATCTCTCAGAAGTTGTAGAACTGGGAGTTTTGGCTTCTATATTTTCATACATAGCAAAGCATGTGCTCATTCTGCTATACAGGATTTTGATTGTCTTTCTTTTATTTCTGAAACTTCTGAAAATCTCTCAAACTGGGTTCTTCATTCCTCTGAATAACGATTAGCAAAAGCTGCTTTCCGACTTCTCCCTCTGCCTTGCCACATCACAAACAAATACTCAGGCCTTTTTCAGAGTTATTTTTTGGAGAAACACATCTGGGATTGATATGGTGTGGCTGTGTCCCACCCGAAAAGATGATAATCCTGAATTGTAGTTGCCATAATCCCTACGTGTCATGGGAGAGACCTGGTGGGAGGTAATTGAATCATGGGGTGGTTAGCCCAGTGTTGCTATTCTCTTGAGTTCTCACAAGATCTGATGGTTTTATTAGGGGCTTTTCCCCCCCTTTGCCTGGCACTTCTCCTTGATGTGTGGTTTTGGCCTGCCATGTGAAGAAGCACATGTTTGCTTCCTCTTCCAACATGACTGTAAGATTCCTGAGGCCTCTCAAAGCCCTGCAGAACTGTGAATCAACTAAATCCCTTTCCTTTAGAAATTACCCAGTCTCAGGTATGTTTTTATAGCAGCATGAGAACAGACTAATACAGGGGATTGTAAAAATAAACAGTGTTGGCCCCTCCATATTTACATAGATGCTGCTTGGGAATAGAAACTCCTTAGAGGAGGAAAGACCTCAAAGCTGAGGTTGCACGTCAAAGCATATAGTTGCTACTTAAATTGTACATTTGTCTGTGGTAGTTTGGCGCGAGAGTGTTCTCTCAAGGCGCCCCTTTGATGCCACCACTAAAAATAATAATAAAGAAGAACTTTATGGAAAATAGTAAGAGACATTCATGAATTTTGTTGAAATGTGAACAGGGCTACACCTACATCTAAGCTGATTCTTTCCCTTAGTCTGGTCTGGGAATAGTAAGAATCTAACCCCTTCTGTTCTTGTGGCTGTGGTCCCTAGTTACCCTTTATACCACTGGGAGCCCATAGTCGGTGATGTTCACACTCATAGAAGTCAAAAAAAAACATTTGATCCTAAATAGAAGGCAATATGAGTACCCACAGATGGTAGCAATATTCTTTTATAGCTTCAGAGAAGCTCTAGGATGCCACTAATCTCACTATCTTCTCTCTCCTGTGGGAGTTCTATGTAGGGTTATTCATATTTCCAATGCCTTGGTTATCTGTAGTGTGCCCAGAAGTAGCCTCTTGGAGCCTGCAACATGGCTTCAGTTGCTACATTTACTTCCTTTGTCTAAGCATCTAGCTCTTTTGGTTTCTTCTGGAAATTTCATTCTAATAAGCATTTTACCACATGAATCCCTGGTAATAAATGTATTTTATAAAGACTTAAACATGTTATATTCTTGGGCTGTGTAATTATGGCCATGCTCAGGCTATTCATGCCCTTTGTGAAAATTTCAAGAAAAATTAAGGTTATTTATAAAAGCTACATAAAATATAACATGATTACTTAAATTGGAAAAAAATTAGATGATGAGGACAAGGAGATGTAAGAATAGGTATACCATAAGGTTCGTTTACAAAATTAGGCCCATGAATACTACAGACTTGCTCACAGTAGACCACTGACTCAATTTTAAATTTTCTAGCAGCCAACCCAAACAAGAAATGTTTAGTTTTGTGAGTCACAATTCCACATGATTAAAACAAATCGGGTCTTTGGGATCATTCAGTTCTTTCTAATCTATCTATAAGGCCAGAAAGAAAATTGCCCAGGGTATGGTCATAAAAAGAACCCTGAATAATGTCTTCAACTGACCCCTTGTAATAAACACAAAGGCTGTAACTCAGAACATCATCTAAAAGAGAGGAGCATGATGCCAACACAATCCAGTCAAAGCCACTGTAACAGGGAGGAACAGAGGTCGCTGTGAAAAAGTCCAATAATGCCACACTCTATGGTGTAAGTTCACCCAAAAAAAAGATTCTTGAGTATCCTGAGGAATGGAGGGAGAGACAATTCTCCACAAACTCAGTTTCTTTCCACCAAGCCTTTGGGAGACCTTGGGTAGAAGAGAAATTGAGGGTGGGATTCCTCTCAAGTGCTTCTTCTATGATCATCCCATGTTGCTAATTAGAGCCAAAGTCATTTCTTTTCACATTTCTGCAATTAAAGATATGATTGACTTCCTTTCCTGAATGCTAAGGAATCTAACAGGAAAAGAACCAGAAATAGTTGTCTCTTCCCCCTGCTTCAGTGATGAATTGAGAGAACCCCTCAATTCCCTTCCTCTTCTCTTTTGGTTGGGACTTTTTCGGTTGCCCCCATTGGCATTCCAGGCTGCTGGTTTTTTCCAGCTCCAAGTCTGGGATGTGTGAAATAAAAAGAAAACCCAGGGGATTAACCATCGTGTCATTTCCTGTATCCCAATTTCCAGAGCCAGTCTGCCTTCTTGTTTCCACTGAGTCTTCTTGTGTTTTTTTTTCATATACAATATCCAGGGCTTTTAGTTGTACTTAGTGGGAAGAATGGGAAAAGAATGTCTTCGACATTTCTTAGAAGCCAAACCTTTTCAATTCTGCTTTAATTCCAACATTTGCTTTATATTTGTATTCAGTTGCATTGCAGAGGAAAACATGGTCAAACATTATATTGAGACATTGGAAAGCAGAGCGTGAATCCTGGATACAGACATTTGCCTCCTTTACTTAGGCTTGGCCCTTCCTTATGTTTTCTTCGTCCAGTTTTGCTTGTGCACCTCTTTATTAACAGTGGGCTGGTGCAGTGTTCATGCCTGTAATCGCAGCACTTTGGGAGGCTGAGGTGGGCAGATCACTTGAGGTCAGGAGTTCAAGACCAGCCTGGCCAACATGGTAAAGCCCCATCTCCACAAAAAATACAAAAATTAGCTGGGCATGGTGGTGGATGCCTGTAATTCCAGCTACTCAGGAGGCTAAGGCAGGAGAGTCAGAAAGATAAATAACAAAGCTCAAAAGAAGATCAAGTGGCAGCTTACTTAGATATATTTTTACACTTAAAGGTCTTAAATGGATTACTAGGCTTCATATTTATTGAACAATCCTAATAGAGATTTTGTGCAATGTCCTTTAGTCACTGTTTTATAGTATTAATGGAGATAAGTGAAGCCCAAAGCCTTGTGTTTTGAGAGTGCTTCTAAAAATATTTTTCTTCCATCTTGAGTCCAATCTCAAGTTGTTCTTTTTTTTTTATTTACAGTGAACTTTATGGTAATATCTTCAAGGAATACATTGGAAAGTTTTCTGAGCTTTGTATTTTTGATAGAAAAATAATAGCCTCTGTTCCCCTTGCCTAAAGCTATCTTTTTTTTTTCCCCTTGGTTCCAAGGTTCTGGGTCATGGGACACAAAGAGAACCATTTTAAATATTCATCTTTAACAGCTTACAGTATTTTTATATTTTGTGCATATTCAAAGCCAGCTTGCTTGCCTCTGCAAGGCGTCTTAAGCTCTTTCTCATTACTTCCCAGGAAAATTCTGAGTCTGAACATTAATTGGGTCATAGCTGCTCTTTCTGGTTTTTTTTTTTTTTTTTTCTTCTTTTCTTCTTTTACTTTCCTTGTTGGAGCAATTGTGAATGTCAGCACCAGCTATGAACTCAATTTCTGTTTGCCCTCTGTGTTTCCCCCTTTTTTTTTCCTTTTTTCTTTTTTTGAGATGGAGTCTTGCTCTGCTGCCCAGGCTGGATTGCAGTGGTGCAATCTCACCTCACTGCAACCTCCGCCTCCTGGGTTCAAGCGATTCTTGTACCCCAGCCTCCTGAGTACCTGGGATTACAGGATCATGCCACCAAGCCAGGCTAATTTTTGTATTTTTAATAGAGACAGGGTCTCACCATGTTGGCCAGGCTGGTCTCGAACTCCTGACCCCAAATGATCTGCCCACCTTGGCCTCCCATAGTGCTGGAATTACAGGCGTGAGCCACTGCACCAGCCTAATTTTTGTATTTTCAATAGAGATGGGGTTTCCTCATGTTGGCCAGTTGGTCTTGAACTCCTGGCCTCAAGTGATCCTCCCACCCTGGCCTCCCAAAGTGCTTGGATTACAGGTGTGAGCCACTACGACTGGCCTGTTTTGATCTTTATATCCTCAAGTCATCTTTTCCTAGTAACAGAGGTTTCCTTCTGAGGCTCCTCAGTTACCCCACCCTCTGCATGTTCGCAGCAATTCTACCCTCCAAGGGTTCTGAGCAACATCTGCAGATTTCTTAGCCCTGCCCCTCGCAGACACCCAATCTTCCTGGACTTCTGAAGACCTCCTGCCCCCTGAAGATTCTCTGTAGGCTGTAAGCCTTCTCACTCTCTTTTGGGAATGTTTGCAGACATCCAAAGTCTGGTATCTCCTGGGAAGGCTCTTTCATCTCTCTGCAACATCCTTAGAGTGTGGACCCTCACCTGCTGGGGGTCCTGAAATTTCCTCAGTCTCTTGTGCCTCAAGAAGCCTCTGAACCTCAAGTCTAGGGACAATTGAAATCTAATGTGAATACAGGCTGCTGATGCAGCCATTTTTCTGAACTTGATTTGGAAATACTGTGAGGGCTGAGTATTGCTGCCATTATCAGTTCAAATTATATGTGCACAAAGCGTTTTCATCTAAATCAGGCATCCAGCTTATCTCTTTTCAAACACTTCCTACCATGGACCATGGAAAGAAAAACAAGGCACTCCTTGCTCATTTAGTTGGTTCAGATTCCCCACTGACCCTCTCCAAGAGAGAAAGACCAGGGTAAGGTTTTCTGCCAGCTATGGGGTCCTTTAAATGATTGTGTTATAAACAGCAGGTAAAATATTGGCACAGTTGAACTAGTGATCTTCCTTCAGCCTGCGTTGACAGTCTACAGTTCTTTCATAGCTTTCCTTAATTTGGTAATTGCTTATAGTGTTAATCAAGAGGAGGGAAATGGAGTTTTGCAGTGAGAGTTACTTGGGTAGGTATGATAATCACATGTTTCTCATTATCATCTAAAACACGGTAGCACACAGTTGCCACAATGCATGTGGCTTCATAACTCTAATAACATTGGCAAGAAGGGAAACAGCCAAAAGAGCACAATCAATTCCAGTTACCTTGATGGAGTTTTGGGAAAGTATAAATAATCTAAATTCAAAATTGACTTATTCTTTTTTTCATAATGGTTGATGTGGACTCAAAAATATTTGCTAAAATTTAATTTCTTCCTTTCTTCTCTTTTTCCCTTTCCCTACTGATTCATAGAATTATCAAAAGTAGGAGGCCAAAAAAAAAAATAAAAAAGACAAACACAGACAACCCACAATATATACTAAGCCCGAATCATTAGAAAATGGTTTCTGAAAAATATATTCATATATAAAATCTCCATTTCTGCTCCCATGTTCTGACTCTGCTATTGCCATGTAATTGTCTGTGAAGTTTGATAGGTGCCAGGTCTGTGGGTGCTCAGGCAAGGCAATTTAGCTTATAAGTGCTTTATCCTATGGAATACAACTTGATTCCACTACCTGCTGGAGGAGTCACAGATGGCCAGAGAGTAGCTTTTGACATGAATTGATATTCTCTTTCAAGTTTATGTCCAAGCAAATCAGAGCCTGCTTCATAGCTATTTATCTTCAGTGTCTTGTGCGGCATGATGGGACTCTGGGGTCTTACCTACCGGATCCCCAGTAACAGTGGAATGTGTAGGAGGCCTAGCAATAAGGGTGAGCTATGGAACCTGTAAGCCAATCATTTTCTCTAACTCTTTTTTCCTTTGCATTCCCAGATGCCAGGATCTTCAGATGGAGATTTCCATTCTTCAGGAGCAGATCTCTCATCTGCAGTTTGTGATTCACTCCCAACATCAGAACCTGCGCAGTGTCATCCAGGAGGTCAGATTAATCAAGTGTATTTCTCTGGTAGATGGTATGTTTACAGTGTGGAGCCCAAATACAAGTGGCTTGCCTGGTCTTTAGAAGCAATGAGATTTCTCTCCCTACTGACATATCCTTTTTTGTTTCTCATGCAATATGGCTCTGTTTTCAATGCCCTCTCTTGTTTGTAACACCAACACCTGTAATGTTCTCAATGAAGATAGCTTGGAAAATTATGTAGAACTGCTTTTTCGATGTTTCTGTGATTTTCTAAAAGTCTTTTGAGCCAGATAATGTATACTGGTCTTTAGACAAATTTATAGATCAGGAGATTCAGCCCTTCCTTGAGCATGAAATGATCTGTTTTCATAACTTCATGATTTATGTAGGAGATGTTTTAGGGTAGGTGTGTAGCCTGGCCCTTCTTCTCTGAGAGCAGCCTGACAGGTGGCAAAGCAGATGGGATTGTGGTGGCAGCCAGCTAGATGATGAAGTGTGTAGTTAAAATCTACTTCAAGGTATGCTGGAGAGGATGTGGAGAAATAGGAACACTTTTACACTGTTGGTGGGAGTGTAAATTAGTGTAACCATTTTGGGAAACAGTGTGGCAATTCCTCAAGGATCTAGAAATAGAAATACTATTTGACCCAGCAATCCCATTATTGGGTATACACTCAAAGGATTATAAATCATTCTATTATAGAGACACATGCACATGTTATGTTCGTTGTGGCACTGTACAATAGCAAAGACTTGGAACCAACCCAAATGCCCATCAAGGATAGACTGGATAAAGAAAATGTGGCATATATACACCATGGAATACTATGCAGCCATAAAAAAAGGATGAGTTCATGTCCTTTGCAGGGACATGAATGAATCTGGAAACCATCATTTTCAGCAAACACAAGAACAGAAAACCAAACACCACATGTTCTCACTCTTAGGCAGGTGTTGAACAATGAGAATACATGGACACAGGGAGGGGAGCATCACACACTGGGGTCTGTTGGGGACTAGGGGGCTAGAGGAGGGATAGCAGGGGTTGAAGAGATTGGGGAGGGGATAACATTAGGAGAAATACCTAATGTAGGTGATGGGGGGGATGGAGGCAGCAAACCACCAAGGCATGTAACAGTCCTGAAAGATCTGCATGTACCCCAGAACTTAAAGTGTATATATATAATATATATATACATATATACATAGATATAGATATGCATTGATCTGCTTTTGGGTGTCTGTTTCAAAATTTAAAATCAGACTTCTATTCAATTATTATACTGCCAAATAGAAGTCCTCCCAAATAACTCCAGAGCCTTCCTGACATAAATATAGCATTTGTGCTTTCTTGGCTATGACCTCACTAAAAGGCCAGAGAATTGAGTAGTGGAATTTGAGAGCCAGAAGGGACTATGGGGGCCACTCCACACCCTCTTTTTACAGAGCAGTTTAATGACAGCTAGTGGTGGCAAAGTTGTCTTAGAATTCATGTCCCTTCTCTTCTTGCACCACTTTGCATCTCATCACCCCACCTCCCAGTTCCACATTGCCTCTTGGCAAAGCAGGCTCACCTTATCACGTTGCTGATTGACAAGTCTCTACCTCAAGGAGCCTCTGCACACCAGGCAGCAGCCGTCATCCTGTCCACCAGCAGCTGCATCTGCAGGATGAGAACATTAAGTTGCTGAGTTGCAGAAGGGCGGCCAGTGCTGCTTTCACAGGACGCACTCCTGCTGAACTTGGTTTAAACAGGTTATTCAAAGACTAAAGTGAATAACAGCACCAGCTGAGGGCTTTCAGCCCCAGGTGTCAATTTGGCCTGGTATTTTCTGTTGCCTGCTGAGTCTGCTAATGCTTTGGGATTTAATTTGTTTTAAATTTGATGAATATCTTTTGACCTCAGAAATCCATACAATTTCTGACTTAAGTAACTATTTCCTGTGGTCTGACAAGATTTTTCCTATTGTGTTTTCTAATTCTCAGATGGAAGGATTAAAAAATAATTTAAAAGAACAAGACAAAAGAATTGAAAATCTCAAAGAAAAAGTTAACATACTTGAAGCCCAGGTAAGGAGGGAATCTGTCTTACATTTTGTTGTGAGGGTGTGAGTGGTATGTGTATGTATCTGTGTGCATGAGGGTGTCAGTATCAGTGAGCCTGTGTATGCAAGTGTGCAATTGTATACCTGTATAACACTGTGAGTATGTCTGTTTGGGAGGGGGCATGTGAGTGTGTCTGTGTGACTGTGTATGCTATGTTTGTCTATGTCTAAGTATATGTGCGTGTGTCTCAGTGTGTATCCAAGTGTCATTTTGTGAGTGTGTGTATGTGCATCTCCTATGCATAAGAAATCAGTGCTATGGAAAAAAGGAGTGACAATTTAATGATTGCTAAATTATGCAGTGTTTAAAATATTTTATTATGTTATTAAATTACTAGCATTATTAATGTTAAATATTATTAATGTAATTAAATTACTATGAAAAGTTCATTTAAATTTTCCAGAATACTTGCTGTAATGGAGAGACAGATGATAACCTCTCTTGATACGGACTTGAATCAGAAGATTGCTCAAGTCCACTCTTGTGTAAATTCCACTCTAACCAGATGGCCAGGCTTCCTGTGTCCTGCCTTTGTTCCCACGCATGATCCTTTCCTGGTTTGGGATGTCCTCTTTTCTTCTTTCTTCATTCATATCCATCCTGGCCTCCAACCTTTGCCTCCAGGCTAACCCACTTCTAGAGGCCTGTTGTAATTGCCTTGCTTTTCAGTGTATTCAAACTGAGCACAATACAGTCTAATATCCTAGGATAAGACATGCTTTTCCTCCCTCCCACTCAGATCCCCTTTCCTCAGGACCTCTGTATTAGTCTGTTCTCACGTTGCTAATAAAGACAAACCCAAGACTGGGTAATTTATAAAGAAAAAGAGGTTTGTGGACTCACAGTTCACATGCTGGGGAGGCTTCACAATCATGGCATGGTGGAAGGTGGAAGCTGTGGCTTACATTGGCAGCAGGCAAAAGAAGTGTCAGCAGGGGAAATGCCAGAAGCTTATAAAACCATCAGATCTCGTGAGAACTCACTCACTATCATGAGAACAGTATGGGGGAAACTGCTGCCATGATTCAACTATCTCCACCTGGCCCTGCCCTTGACACGTGAAGATGATTACAATTCAAGGTGCGATCTGGGTGGGGATAGTGGGGGATACAGACCAAAACCATACCAACCCCTTTGCCGGCACTCAGCTGCCGTCCTCGGCTGGCAAAGCTTCTGCCTTGCAGGAAGCTCAGTGAAGCTGCTGCCAAGTCCAGAGCTCCTCTGAAGACCCCACAGCAACTCCACTTCAGCTCCATTTCTTGCCGTGTCTCTGCTTCTGTCTCTGTCAAATGACGCATCACCCACTGCCTGGAGTTGGTAACCTGTTCTACTCCGTCCCTCAGTATTTTGATTTTCTGCTCATTGTCACCTGCCAATGTTCATGTTGTCCAGTCCTGTGGACTGTGGAGATGCCCTAACTTCCCACTGGAGGCCTTATCATCTTTTGGAACTGTTCCTTCCACTACCATGTTCTTTCTGCTTTCCCCAAACAGAAGATAAAAAATCATAAGAACAGTTTTTTACATCTTAATTTTTTAGCCTCATTTTCCGTTTCTATTTTCCCAGCGGACAACTGTTCTTTGGTTTTGAGGATAGACCTCATCGAACCTCACACTCTTGTTAGATTCTCACCCTCTTCAGGTTGTATGAGACTGATGAACACACTGCTTTCAGCTCTGCACAGCTCAATATGCCTTGATTGTGGAATAACTGTCTCAAAACTAGTGTTCACCCAAGTGCCCAGTAATAGCTGGATAATTTATATCAGGGGACCTTCAGATTATGTGATTCATGTCACAGTGGAGCCTCCTCCTATGAAATGTTCTCCAAAGACATTTCTTCACTCCCTTTCTTACCTAGAGGCAAATGTTACTTGGTAAAATATCTTTTCTTGTATTATTACATGTAGCAATATATTTGCGTGAGACAGGGTCTCACTCTGTCTCCCAGGCGGGAGTGCAGTGGCACGATCTTGGCTCACTGCAACCTCTGCCTCCCTGGTTCAAGTGATTCTCCTGCCTCAGTCTCCTGGGTAGCTGGGATTACAGGCGCACACCATGTCACCTGGCTAACTTTTGTATTTTTAATGGAGATGGGATTTCACCATACTGGCCAGGCTGGCCTCAAACTCCTGACCTCAGGCGATTTGCCCAACTCCCCCTTCCAAAGTGCTGGGATTACAGACATGAGCCACCACACCCAGCCTATTTCTTACACTTTTTATGTAACTGACATTCATTCATTCCATATAAGTTAGGACACATGGATATACAAATAGAACAAGAAAATCACTGATAAAAGTACCATCCCTGGGTACCAACTCAGCACAGTTCGGTATATATGTGTTTTGTGGGAATCTGTGTGCCTGTTATATACCTGTGTATACATATTAACTATAGAATATATATGTCACTGCACTATGCCTATCTATTGTATTCTCATTTTTAAGCTTTCATTTATTTTTTCATTTTTCCACATCACGAATTATGTAATTACTTCTACACTTAATTATTGAGTGGTTACTATGATATAGGCACCAAATTCTGGAAAACAATATTGAGCAAAGTAGACATGAGCCCTCCTCTCTGGAACTTACTGGCTAGTGAGTGAATTTGAAATGCTTTTTTGTTCTGGACTAAATTCTTACTGAAACTGTTCCAACAGCGAATCAGCCTATTTTGGCTCCAATAGCTTACTGCTTTAATTATTGTACATCTGTAATGTGTTTTAATTGGAGAGGTTGTTTTAGGGTTGGCATTGTTCTCAGATCTTTCACTTCATATGGTTCTGGGCTCTGCTCTTACCTAATGAAGTGCCCATTCTTATCACAACATCAAGGTGTCAATGGTACTACTGCCTCTAATTCAATTTTGTGTTCTATAATTGTGTCTATATATTTATATTGTTCCCAATGAGGGTTTTATCTTCCTAAATAAACTGGCAACTTAACCCAGATACTGTACATTAGCCAGCTGGCCTGTTGGTTAAACAGACCAGGAAGATGTATTTGTTTCCATTGTACTCTGTTTGTATATTCCAAAATTCAGCAAATAATTACTGACTATTCAGCAAATATGTCACGGAAATAGATGTGTGTCCCTCTCACCTCTCATGGAAACTTCTTGGCTTGTGACAGACTCTCTACAGTAATGTGACAGCACCTCTCAGTGTTGTCTTAGATTCTCTGTATGTAGCTCAACCCAAGCCAGTGTTTTTTTTCTTTCTTTCTTCCTTTTTCTTTTCTTTTCTTTCTTCCCTTTTTTTTTTTTTTTTTTTTTTTTTGAGACGGAATCTTGCTCTGTCACCCAGGCTGGAGTGCAATGTCATGATCTCTGCTCCCTGCAGCCTCTGCCTCCCAGGTTCAAGCAATTCTCCTACCTCACACTCCCAAATATCTGGGATTATAGGTGCCGACCACCACACCTGACTAATTTTTATATTTTTAGTAGAGACAGGGGTCTTACCATATTGGCCGGGTTGGTCTCGAACTCCTGACCTCAGGTGATCCACCCACTTCGGCCTCCCAAAGTGCTGGGATTTAGGGGTGAGCCACCGCGCCCAGCCTCAAGCCAGTGTTTTCTAACACTTCTAAAGAAAAATGGTTTCAAATAATAACAGTATCTGATGCGTGACTTTATGTTCTCAACATTTATTTTCTTCAATAGATAAATCTTTCCTTCACAGTAGTGAATGTTACCATGCCCAGTTGAGCTTTAAAAAGTCCAAGCCATATTAATTTATTTATTCAGTAGATATTTTGTGTGTTTATGATGTGTCAGGAAATGTTCTAAGTGCTAGGTATATGGCCATGAATGTGAAAGATTGTCCCCAACTTCATCTTACTTATACTTAGAGAAAACAGATAATAAACAAGCAAGTATACAGCTTCATTAGGAAGTGCCAAGTACTCTGAGGAGGAATGGAAAAGTGTGAGGAGTCATAGAGTAACAGGGATTAGGGAGGGCATCTCTGAGCACGTGATGTTGGATTAGGTATCTAAATATGTAAATATAGTGACCTTGAGCCATAGTGATTCAACTTTTTATTTTATTTTATTATCTGTTTTTTAGAGACAGGGTCTCACTCTGTTGCCCAGTCTGGAGTGCTGTGGCATGATCATGGCTCACTGCAGCCTCAACCTCCCAGGCTCAAGCAATCCTCCTACTTCAGCCTTCTGTGTAGCTGGGAATACAAGTGCACACTACCATACCTGACTAATTTTATTTTTTAAAAATTGTAGAGACAGAGTTTCACTGTGTTGCCAGGGCTGGTTTCAAACCCCTGGGCTCAAGTGATCCTCCTGCCTTGGCCTCCCAGAGTGCTGGGATTACAAGGGTGAACCACTTCACCCAGCCCCACAGTAAATAAATTTCTATCCTATTCCTAATGAATGCCTTATTATAAAGCTTTTAAACTAGAATAAAATGTGCAGGGGTACACTATCTTGCACTGCACATTTAAGGCCACTGCCCATTTTGGAATTCCTGAAATAACAGGATGTACTGATTCAGTTTATGAAAAATGATCATCAGAGCTTGAACAATATTTTAAACACATCAACTTTGTAAACCCTAAAGACAGCATCACTTTCTCATTCATACTAAAATCATTTGTCTCTGTTTAGTCATGCTATGTATTTGGTTTTCTTTAATCCTCAAAGCTGCTCCAGGAGAGTTATTATTGAGTACATTTTGCAAGTAAAAAACTGAGGGTCAGAAAAGTTGAGCAACTTGTTTAAAATCACTCAGCTAGCAGGTGGCAAAACCTGCCTTTGAGTCTGCTTGGCTTTGCAGCACATGCCTCCCCGCCAATATCTGCTTATCTGGATATCTGGGTGACACAGTTTAGCTGTGTCCTCATCCGAATCTCATCTTGAATTGCAGCTGCCATAATTCCCGTGTGTTGTGGGAGGGACCCAGTGGGGAGATAATTGAATCATAAGGATAGTTTTCTCCCCTACTGTTCTCGTGATAGTGAATAAGTCTCATGAGATCTGAGGGCTTTATAAGGGGAAACCCCTTTTGCTTGGTTCTCATTCTCTCTTCTCTGTCTCCATGTAAGATGTGTCTTTGTGTCTCTTTTGACTTCTGCCATGATTGTGAGGCCTTCCCAGCCATGTGGAGCTGTGAGTCCATTAAACCTCTTTTCTTTATAAATTACCCAGTCTTGTGTACATCTTTATTAGCAGCATCAGTACAGACTAATACACTGGGTGATTAAGTGTGTGTTTTGTGTGTGTGTGTGTGTGTGTGTGTGTGTATATGTGTATACATGTTTGTGAAATATATATGTGTATCCAATATATTTTTAAACACATGGTTATAACATTAAATTTGCATGATCTTTTATATTGATTTTAGTCATTGTCACAGTTACTGTATTAAATATTTTCTATTTTACTTCTAGCTTTTAAGTCATGGAAACACTTTTTTCCTGTGGTGGTCATTCTATCCTAGCAGTTTTTTTCCTGCCTATAGGTGATAAAATTGACTCATATAACCCTATCTTTTAAAAAATCTTTAATTCTTCTTAACCAGTTTTAAACATCACCAGAGAATTTCTGCTTAACTCTACCAAAATTATTTACTTCCTGTTTTTGCATATCTGTCTTCATCTTAATTTACCGCTCTGACACTCATCTTATATTTCTTGCATTTTTAGTTTCTTCACTAAGGACCTGCTCCTAGAGAAATGCATCTTCAGAAATTACTCCATTTTCTAAACTTTTAAGATTATCCTACTTTATATAAGCACCATCATCCTTAAAATTTAATTCTTGGAGTGTGTTGCTAAAATATTAAGTATGCAAAAATTATATTCTTTTTGAAAACTATGTGAATAAACTATCCTTAGACAGAGCCATAATAATGGCAGGCATATTCTGGCCAGTGATTTGCAGTTTTTAAATAAAACTCATGCATATACCGTCCTAGTTAAGGGAAAAATCAGAAAAGTCTATGAATCAAGACTAAATACCTAAATCTGGTAGATGAAACAAATCAGCATGGAATTTAAAATAAATTAAAGAGGGTCTAACATAAAAACTCTTATGCTTTTGTATTGTTTGGTACTGAATTGGTTGAGAAAATGGGAGTTTATTCTGGGAAAACCTAAGTAGCTTTTACCTAATTGACCAGTCACAGAATATTTTCATTCCAATAGTGCTTGTCATCAAGAGTCTGTTTCAAATTGCTTCAGCATGTGTAAAATACTGTAGAGAGGGACTTTTTTCTAGGCACATGCTTGGCCTATAATATGTGCCTGCACTTGTTTGGAGCGTATAATAGATTTATATTCATTATATGAGGAGATCTTTATCATTAATTGATCAAATCTGAAGTACGTTTCCTGGGTAAAACTTAGCTTCACTCTTGAAATTTCATAGTGGAATGATGACTGTATATGAAGATACTGGCCCCATCTTTGAATTATTATTCATGATAAATGCTGAGAGCTAAGAAGGGGCACAATTCAAGACTGACTCTAAACCATTGACTTACTCCAAACCATCAGGTGGAATTTCAGAAAATATCTTGTAGGCTGGGTGCAGTGGCTCTCACCTGTAATCTCAGCACTTTGGGAGCCTAAGGAGGTTGGATCACTTGAGGCTAGAAGATCAAGATTAGTCTGGCCAACATGGTGAAACCCTGTCTCTACTAAAAACAAAAACAAAAATTGGCTGGGTGTGGGGGGCACGTGCTTGTAATCCTAGCTACTCAGGAGGCTGAGGCAAGAGAATCGCTTGAACCCAGGAGGTGGAGGTGGAGGTTGCAGTGAACCATTGATGTCTGTGGTGGGCCATCTGGAGGGGCCACTGCCATCTCACTGGCTGCAGCAGGGAGGCGTGGCCAGGGCTGCATGCTCCATGGAGCCCACAGAGCCCCACCCCCCACTGGGCACAGCTCTAGCTGCCCAAACTGTGGCTGTAGATTCAGGAATCCCTGTACTCTTGGGGGCCTGGGAAGGCCCCCTCCACCACCACCCTTGCAGGCCCGGAAGTGCCTGCGCCCACTGCCTGGCTTCTCTCTGCTGTTGGCACCCTCTCCAGTCTCAGAGCAAAATTGGGTCCAAGCCTGGTCGCTGTCACAGGGCCAGGTATGTGCATTGTCGGGATAGTGCTGACATGCCAGCTCCTTTCTGCCTCAACCCCCTCTGGACTTTGGGCACTAACAAGCATGGGAGGGAAGCCAAGGGGGTGCTGAGGGCAGCTTGGCACTGCCCTGAAAGTGCCCCTTGACACAGCCTGGGCGTGACAAACCACAGCAGAAGGCAGACAGGCTTCTGGTCAGAAGGGGCAGTTCCCCAGTGAGTTCCCACCTTTAAGCCAGGGAGGTCCTAAAGGCTGGGGGCCAGACTGCCAGTCCATGTGGACTGGAGTGGGAACTTGTGTTGCCTTTTCTGGGCCCATCCATGACCAACCATGGACCTATCAGCACACATTTCCTCCCTTTAGGGGCCATAAAAGCCCCAGGTTTGCCCCCTGCCTGCAGAGAGGAGGCACCCACTCTAGGGCTTCCTGTCTGCTGAGAGCTGCACAGATGATGGGACAGCCAGCTGTAGAGAGGAGCTACCCTCTCTGCTGATAGCTGAACACTTGGGATTACTTGCTTAGCAGAGAGGAGTTACCTTCTCTGCAAGGAGCTGGACACTCATCAGGACACAGCTCCTGAGTGCGGAAAGGAGCTGCCCGCTGCAGGTTTCCTCTGAGCTGTTCTATTGTTCAATAAGGCTCCTCTTCATCTTGCTTGCCCTCCATTTGTCTGTGTACCTCATTCTTCCTGGTTGCAGGACAAGAACTCAGGACCCAGTGGGTCCCTAGGTTAAAAGAGCTGTAATACAAACAGGGCTGAGACATGCCCCTTGCTCGCCATGTTGCAGGCAAAGAGAAGGAAAGAAGAGCTGTGGCCCTTTGGGGATCCCAGACCTGTGAGCTCCCTGAGCTAGGGCTGTGCCTCTCTCTTTGGGGCCTTGCGGTTCCTGGCATCTCCAAGCTTCCAGGTGCCACTGTGTTCCCAGGTGCCAGCTATGGAAGCTACTTGCGATGCGCCTGGTCTGGCTGCAGCCTCGGCACCCATGCCAGTACCTGGAGCTGCACACCCCACTGTAGCAGCCGGCATGTTTGACTGTGCACAGTAGCAGACCCCACGCTTGGTCACCCACCCCTCGCCATTCCACGTCTGACTTGCCCTTGGCAGGCATGAGACCTAGGCCAGTAGCATGCAGCCTGCCAGGCTGAGTGAATGAAATAAGCCCAGCAGACCCAAGCAAAACTCTGCCAAAGGCGCCACCGGCCACAAAGATTTCTAGTCAGAAAAAGACACCCTGTAACACTGAGATCACACCACTGCACTCCAGCCTGGGGGACAGGGTGAGACCCTGTCTCAAAAAAGAAAAAACAAGAAAGAAAGAAAATACTTTTTAAACTATAATTACATGATGCTCTAAGCCTGTTTTCCTTGAAAGGGAAGGGAGCCGGTGTCCCTGTTCATTACCTGTCATTGTTCCACCCAGCTACCTTTTGGTCCCAGACACTTTTATGTGGGTGTGTCCTTTAAAGACCCCTGGCCTGCCTATGCAACTCACTGGCAATTCAGCATTGGTCATGATCCTTCGCAGTTTTAAGTCTCACTGTCCAGATCTGGGAAGTAAAATTGCTCGTTTGGCTGTGTTGTAGAGAAAGCACTGGATCTGGATGGGAGTACACAGCTTGGCATTGACCTCTGCCATGAATAGGGTGTGGGGCACTGGAAGTCTTTGGAATTCAATTTATAGTTATAAAAATGATACTTGGGGGCTGAGTACAGTGGCTCACACCTGCAATCCCAGCACTTCGGGAGGTTGAGGCAGGCAGATCACTCGAGTCCAGGAGTTTAAGACCAGCCTGAGCAACGTGGTGAAACCCTGTCTCTACCAAAAATACAAAAATTAGTTGGGCATATTTGCACACACCTGTGGTCCCAGCTACTGGGGAGGCTGAGTGACACCCTGATGGTTTCAGCCCGAGAGGTGGAGGTTGAAGTGAGCCAAGATTGTGCCACTGCACTCCAGCCTGGGCGATGGAGCCAGACATTGTCTCAAAAAAAGAAAAAAAAAAAGGCACTTGGACTAGAAAATCATAACCAACTCCTTTTAAGTCTTAAAATCTGTGCCAGGCACTAGCTGAGCACTTGACATATTTTTTGTCTCATTTTAAATCTGTGGAGAAGGTGTTACTATATCTGTAATACAGATGAGGAAATTAGGCACAGAGAGGTTAAGTATCCTAAATGAGGTCACATAACCAGTAAGTGGCCGTGCCAGGATTTGTACCTGAGAACTTGCACCCCAACCATTCCTTTTCTTAGCTGTTGCATGAACTCCCAGAATTATGAGAGTGCTTCCAGATGTAAAATATTATGTTCATATGTTATTTCTTCCAACAACTTACACAAGGTAGGCAAGCATGTATTATTTACCACTAGTATAGATATGAAGAAACAAGGCTTCATGAGAAAATTGAGGCTATAGAGGCCATGAACTTATGTTAACAGTAAAAAGCAGATGGGACCTATTTTCATGGGGTTTATAATCAAGAGATCTCAAAAGAAAGACGAACATGTGATCGATATTGTGGGTATCTTTAACAAGGTTCTTTAAAAGTTCTTCTCATTTGTCTATATTTTTAAAACTCTGTAAAATAAAATATAGATACTTCAGCTGTTGAATTTCAGATGCTAAATCAGAATACTATATTTTAGTCCCTTGGTAAATTATGCATTTTTCAGGGAGTATCTGCATCTTCGGAGATAATATTTAGTGACTTTCAACTGGCTATTGTCTTTGTTCTATAGTATAATTGCAATAACAAACTTACTGCCAAGGAGTGAGGCAGGTGTTGGGTTGAAAAGAAGCATTGAGGGGGTAGCTAATAAATATGTTAGTGATTTGATCTCTGCATTTTTTTTCAATTTTAGAATAAAGAACTAAAAACCCAGGTAGCACTTTCGTCTGAAACTCTTAGGACAAAGGTATCTAAGGCTGTTTCTACAAGGTAAGGTCTTTGTCTTCTTCCACCCTGTCTTCACAACCTGTGTTTGACATTTCGACCCACTCGAGAAAGATTCCAGTCTGTCAATACTTATGTAATCATTTGTCTCCCAGTTTCTATTAAGAAGTGTGTTAATCTTGTTCATCATTTAATCTTCAAAGCCTAATATAGAAATACTAAATAAATTAATGAACAAATTTACATTAACTCTTTTTTTCTTCTTTGCCCTAAAACAAGCCCAATCTCAACTCCAACATCTAGACATTACAGATCATCTCCTTTACCGTCTTTCTTCTTCTGTTGCTCATATTTTTTTGTACCATTGTTGGACATTTTAAACTTTAATTGTTGGTATGTATGGAAATTGCTGTGTTGTCAAATCTAATAAATTATTAATATAAATGTCACCAGGGCAAGAATAGTTCTTTTTATTTCTTGCATTGGTAAGAACAAGGATCTTCAACAACTACCTAATAATGAATGATTTCAAGTGATGATGAAGACCTACTAAAGAAATTGAAATGATGATTGAAACCATCTAAGCCATTTTTTTTAAGTTAAATTTTTGTTGTGGTTGTTGTTGGCAAAATCAGAATCTGGGCTCATATCTCATTTCCATAAACCCCTTGAAATTATCATTTAAAAGAAAACATAGTCTAATTACATGTATCATTTAAAAAGTGATTAAAAACTTCCTCTTCTAGCAGCTTCTGAATTTCCCAAGCTAGTCCCTCTAGGGAAGAATCTCATTTTCTAAACCTCTCTTCATCCCAGTGCCAGAGGTGGGAAAAATCAGACCCACTGTGATTAGCATCAGTCTAGGAATTCAGGAAGATTCATCTCTCTCTTTAAAACTGCCTGAAACAGTATTTCACTTTGCTAATGCTGTATGTATTTAGAGACTAGAGATGAAACTGTTATGATTCAAGTCCTCTAAAATCTTTTGGCCTCCGCAGGCTAAGTTATAAAATTTCTGGCCACTAGCCCTGCAACTTCTGGAAAAGAAAAGAAATGAAGCCCCAGAGGTTTCCCAGGAGGAGATGAAATGCCCACATCTCAGAGGCAGGGAGAGTAGAGTCACTTCAGCTGGGGGAGACATGAAAGGTTTGGACTAGAAGGGCAAGCATAACATTCCAAGGGAAGGAAGCATGGTCAATGTTTTGCTCCCTTCCATCTGTACCATTCCCATTTGGGTGGTGAAGCACTGTGGCCAGTCCTAGCTGCTTGAACCATGGAGGGAATGGAGCAATAATGGAGCAGACAAGGAAACAGCCGGTTATCTTCATATTGTGACTACTCTAGTATTGAGTGCTGAGACTCTGGCTGGTATATAGGGGTCATGTTGGAGAAAATTACTTCTTTGGCCAACTCTTTAGCTACAGTTATTAATTAGTATTTAACTAATTAATAGTTAAAGGTTTACTGTTTTAAAGACTTTTCTTCTCCCTATGACTTGGGAAAGGTCAAATGGGGAAATTTCCTAATTGAAGTAGTGACAGTAGACTGAATGTCCCCTTTGTTCTGTGATTTTTGATAGAAATTCTAGTGTTAATAATGTAAAGCAGCAGTCCCCAACCTTTTTGGCACCAGGTTTCATGGAAGAGAGTTTTTCCATGAACCAGGGTGGAGAGGATGGTTTGGGGATGGTTAAAGTGCATTACATTTATTTCTATTTTTATTACATTGTAATGTATAATAAAACAATTATAAACTCACTGTAATGTAGAATCAGTGGGAGCGCTGAGCTTGTGTTCCTGTAACTAGCCGGTCTCATCTGGGGGTGAGACAGATATTCCGGCACTAGATTCTCATAAGGAGCACGCAACCTAGATCCATGGCATGCACAGTTCACAGTGGGGTTCTTGCTCCTGTGAGACTCTAATGCCATTGCTGATCTGACAGGAGGTGGAGCTCAGGAGGTAATGTGAGTGATGGGGAGTGGCTGTAAATACAGATGAAGCTTCCCTCTCCTGCCTGCTTCTCACCTCCTGCTGTGTGGCCCTATTCCTAACAGGCCATAGACCGGTACCAGTTCATAGCCCAGGGGCTGGGGACCCTTGATATAAAGGTATAACTCACATTTGCAAAATGAAATATGACCCATTGGCTACTTAAAACATGTAAGTGGTAGTTTGGTTTGGTAAATCTGGATTTACCAATATACAGTGAAATTAACTCTAGGGAGAGATTTGAGTATAAAGATAACTGTTAAGATTGAAATTAGAAAAATATGTACACATAAAAATTTAATCCCAGCAAATCTCTACACATTCTCTCAGGGAGTACAAACAAGGTTTTTCTTTTTCACTTGAGTATTAGAACATATAGGTCTGTCTTTCCTTCCTCCCTCCCTCCCTTCCTTCCTTCCTTCCTTCCCTCCCTCC
Organism: Ateles fusciceps; assembly: GCA_036589455.1. Classification (NCBI taxonomy): domain Eukaryota; kingdom Metazoa; phylum Chordata; class Mammalia; order Primates; family Atelidae; genus Ateles; species Ateles fusciceps. Next base: position 16,766,011 of record JAZHEH010000078.1, read on the forward strand.
CTCCCTTCCCTCCCTTCTCTCAGCCCTTCCTCCCCTCCTCTCCTTCCCCTTCCCTGCCCTTTCTCTCCCCTCCCCTCCTCCCAACCAGCCCCTCTCCTCCCCTCCTCTTCCTTTCATTCTCTCTGTTTTTCTCTTTTGGCAGGTCTCACTCTGTGGCCCAGGCTGGAGTGCAGTAGTGTAATCATAGCTCACCTTAACCTCAAACTCCTGGCCTCAAGGGATTTTCCCACCTCAGCCTCCCCAGTAGCTAGGGCTACAGGCACACCATCATACCTGGCTGTTTTCTTTTTGTAGAGAACAGGGTCTTGCTATGCTGCCTAGACTGGTCTTGAACTCCTGGGCTCAAGTGATTCTCCCATCTCAGCCTCCCAAAATGTTGGGATTACAGTCGTGAGCCACTGTGTCCAGCCTGATGTTTCTTGAATGGTTTGCTTGAGATTAGGGGCCATGTTGTTAAACAACAATAATAAAATATCCATATGTATATATGTGTATGCATGCATATATGTCTGTGTACATATATATATATATATATATATATATATATACTGTAAGCACATATGTACTTACAGTTTTAAATACTAGAATCTCAGAGTGAGGAAATAAATTCAGGCTATGCAAAATGCACTGAACTAAAACAGCCTGGGGGAACAGTAGATCTGTGTTTTGTCATCTCCAGCTCACTCTAGGGAACCTCTTCACCAGGTAGAATGGTAGATACAGGCTCTTACTCTCTCTGGCTTCCCTCATGCTCCCTAATTCTTGTCCTGTTACTTCTAGCAGAATTTGCATACATTAAATGCTTTCACAATGCGATTCTACTGTATATCATGGGGAACTGGTCAGAATACATCTATTAACACATCACTTAGAACAAAGCAGTTAGTTCAGATTTGATATTAATGTATTGTGGTAGTTGAGTATGGTGGTCTAGCCATGATCACTAGAGTTTAGCATTCTCCATTTTGATCATCGTGTTGTCTTTCTACAGTGAATTGAAGACCGAAGGTGTTTCCCCTTATTTCATGCTGATTAGGTTACGGAAATGAACTGGCTGGATGAAGATCTGATTTAGAAAGACTGCGTAAATCTTATTTATTCTCTGAAACACAGCACAAACTTCATGTTAAAATGGCACAATGCCATTATTTAAATGGAGCTTACTACATACCAATGGCTTTGCAAGAAGATGACATTTTAGAAAATCAAACAAATGTATAAGTAACGGAAGGACTCTTCAAAACTTACCAAATAGGTGAAGGAACCAGGTGCCTTCCCATGATGGTAGACAGATTCCGCTTTAAATTAAAAAAAAAAATCTGAATCTTGTTTTCACTTTTTCTTTCAAATGGGACTGTTTTAAGATTGTCAACTCTGAGTTTTTGATAGTGGTTTTTAAGTGTAAAAATAGAAGGGAGAGTGTTTATATGTATGAATGAGCATATATTTTCTGCATATATATGTACGAAAGGCATATATATGTATAAATGAGCATGCATATTTGAAAGTTGACTTTGGAATGATAAGAAAGATCTCACAGCAACATAAGTTCATCTACTGATCCATTGTTTGTGGGAACATTATAAACAGCTGAATTATGGGCATGAGAAGAGCGGATTCCTTTTAGCTAATTCCCCAACCCAGACGCCCCTCTGAAGTTGAGAATAATGGCTGCCTCACCACACCTTAGAGAATGACTGTTCTTCAGTAGTTCTGGAATTAAACATTGGTTTCTAGAGGTAACCTATACGCTTAAACACATAGGAGTGCACATGGTATCCTCTGCCTTTGCGACGAATTTTCTTCTTGATATTTATTAATAGTATCTAAATAAAATATTGGGGGGGGAATAGAAAAATAATGGTGTTAGCCCATACTTCCATGAAAATGTATTCATTGTAGGCTCAAAGGAATAATGGCTGCTGTCTGCAGCCAGGAAGAATCTGAATTCATGAATTGAACAGTATATCTAGTGTTTTTGTGAACGTGTGCTTAAATTCTGATATATGCCTTCTTTATAGGTGGAGTTTGTGATTGTAGTAAATAAGACCTGACTTGCAGAAATGCAGGCGTATACTCAGGAAAGAACAAACTTCATTTAAATGTATCATGAGAGAACTTGGTCCCCCTAAAGGATGAATTTCCTTTGGGCCTTTGGTCTTCCTCTCTAGTGTATAACTTTAAATATTTGCTCAGGAAAGATACTTTAAGCCTTTCTTTGTGGAATGTGAAATACCAGTGTTGTCTATAAAATATTTGAAGGTGTATGAAAATGAGATGATATAATATATTTACAAATTCATCCAAGTACTGTAAGCCTTGATTTGTTGCATAACTGTGTGTGAATTTTATGCTTCATGGTATCTTTGGAAACATTTTCATTGCTTGCTTATTTTGAAGGTATAAGTTATCCGTTAACACTTAGGGTATGGTTATCCTATGCCAGGAAGAAGTCTAAGTCCTTTATTTGTATTAAGTCCTTTTATCTTCCCCAAAGCCCTCATAAGCAGATAGTATTATTCCTGTTTTACAGAGGAAGATACTGAGAATAGTTGAGTAATTTGCTCAGCTGCTAACTGTAAAGCAAATATTTGAACCTTTTGACATGGCTATTGATATTCATTCTACTTGCTCACATGGTGGTCTGAGAAGTTTCCCAGCTATAGAAATCTCTCTCTTTGCCACTTTAATAAGCACAGAGCTTTCTGGATGACTGCCTGTGTTATCCTGTGGATGACAGTAAAAAACAACACTTACTGATAAAATCAATGTTTTGCTGAAATGAGTTGACTTTCACCAGTTGAACTACCATCGTAAGAACTCAGTTCAGGGAAGCTGATTTGAGCCGGCTCTGTGTGTATTGAACTCTTTCTCTACTTCAATCCCCTGCCTTGATTGGCTGTATGTGGGCAGTTGGCTTAATGTGGGCAGAGGGCAAGATAAACCCACTGGGCAGTTACAGTGGAATATAATACGGATGAGACCTGCTCATGACGTCTCCAGGCTCTCTCTGGAAGTCTTTGGATTTCCTGAGAATAAAAATAAGCCATTTCAGAGGACCCCAAAAGTTCAAATTCTTCAAATATAAATGTGTCTTTAAAATACTATCAGCCTTATCATTTATTTGTCATATATAGGTTGTTTTCTATATCCTTATTATTTCCACTTTTATCATTTGAAATGCTTTAAAAAAAAAAAAACACCTCTCAGTGAAAAAACAAGATTACAGGGGGGAATACTCTGTGTTCAGCTAAAATAGTACTCTACAAGAAATATAGGAAAAGAAACAGCAGTTCAGTTGTATTTTAAATAAATATACTTCTAATTACACTCTTGAATTTATTGGATAAGAAGGTCTGAGGTGGGTCTGAAATTCATACATGAAGTCAGGAAAAGAAAAGAAACTTAGTACCTTGATTACATATGTTGTTACAAATTATCATTATGAAATATTTAAACAATTGTTCTAGTATATCTTTTGAATAATTGCTTATAATATGCCTTACCATAAATAAAATTGATGCTACATTGTGTGAATTATTTTTATTTCTTTTTATATTAAAATTATGCATAAATGAATTAAGTAGTTTTTATCTAATTGTTCATGACATTATCCATAGTATATGTATTGTTTTGGTCAGTGAACAGATTTTTAAATACCTTCCTCAATTTTTCTGCTGCTTTTCCATGGATTCAAATTAACAATAAAGTAAATCTACTAAGCCTTTACTCTAAATTTGAGAAAAAGTTATAAAATTAAGAGGAACACACACACACACACACACACACACACACACACACTACTCACAGTCATTCATATTTCTTCACTTTGAACATTTCTGCCTCTCTTCTGACCTGCAAATAAATACAGAATCCTCATCAATATCCAAGTAGTTACTCTATTCACCCAGAACTGAAAAATCCTCCAACTAATATTGCAATCATTATAATTTCCTTCCTGTCTCCCTTCCTTCATTTCTTATTTTTTGGTGGAAAATATTAAGGAGGCAATACAAATTTAAGTAATAATATTAATGGATATATTATTAAAGTATATACTTATGATGGTTTTCAGGACATGCTACCCCAAAAAACATGGCACCCTGGCATTTGAGAAAACAGCAGAAGCAGGAAGGCCACTTTTACTTTCCCTCCTTCTCCCCTGAAGCAGGTCATAAAATCTAGCAAGAATTTTTTTTTTTTTTTACCTTCCCCTATATGATCCTCATTGAAGAGGTGTCCTCCCTATACCCACAGGAAAGGAATGTCCTTATCTTAGAAGACACAGGGACACAGAGAAGAATCTGAAAAAAACAGGCCTTGATAGTTTCCCCCACCTTGGTTACCATTAGTTCTTACTCCTTTTCTCCAATACACTTCTTCACAACTATCCACATCTTCATCAAAACTAGCATTAAAAAAATACACAGCTTTACCCATTTCTTTAGGTCTTAATTTTCTTATAAAGGCTCCTATGCTACATACAACTTATATTAAATAAATTTGTGTGCTAGTCTCTTATTAATCTATCTTTTATTATAGGGGTTTCAGCCATGAACCTAAGATGGGAAAGAAACATATTTCTTTACCTCTACACAAAAAGTGTTTAAAGTTGTGGTAGAATTATGAAAAATTGGGATTTATCCTAGGCATGTAAGGTTGGTTTATCATTAGAAAATCAACCAACGTAATTCATCATATAGATATAATAAAGGAGGGTAGTTATAAGATCATTTTAGTACATGGAAAAAATTACTTTACAAAATTTAGCACCCTTTCATGATAAAAACATTAAGCAAACTGGGAATCATAGAAAGCATCATCATTTCTGATAATGAGCATTTATGAAAAGCTTTCAGTTAATATACTTAATGGTGAAATACTAATGCTTTCCCCACTGATAGTGGGAAAAGGCAAGGATGCCTGCTTTTTTTTTTTTTAACCACTTGTCCTCAACATTGTACTACAGGTCCTAGTCATTGGAATATGGCAAGAAAAAGAAAAGAAATAAAATGAAAAGAAAACAGGAAGAAGAGAAAGAAAGAAAGAAGAGAGAGAGAAAGAAAGGGAAGGAAGGAGGGACGGAAGAAAGGAAAAGAAGGCAGGCAGGCAGGAAGGCAGGAAGGAAGGAGAAAGGAAGAAAGAAGAAAGGGCATACAGATTGGAAAGGAAAAAGTAAAACTATCCATTTTTTGCATTTCATATAATTACTGATATACAGAACTCTAATGAATCTACAAAACTACCAGATATTGTATACTTGAAATTTGCTAAGGGTATGGTTCTTACGTATTTTCACCCTCCAGTCCCGCACCACACAAAAGGTTAACTATGTGAAGTGATAGATATGCTTATTAGCTTGATTATACTAATTATTTCACAATGTTTATTTATATCAAAATGTTATATATCCTAAATAGATATAATTTTTATTTGTTAATCATACCTCAATAAAGCTAGGGGAAAAAACTGGAATAAGTGAAGTTAACAAGGTCACAGAGTATAAGATTAACAAAAAAGAATCAACATATTAACAGTTGGTGAAAAGACAGACAGATCAATGGGAGGAAGGAAGAATCCATAAGTATGTCCATGTAGATGACTCACTGAGTTTTGAAAAAGATGTCAAGGCTATCCAATGGGGGAAGGAAAGTCTTCCCAATGGTAACAGAAATACTGGAAATGTTGGCATGGGATGGGGGAAAATAAACATTGATCCTTACTTCATACCATATACAATACAATAATTCACCTGAAATGGGCAATATGCCTAGATGTAAAGCTAAAACTACAAAATTTCTAGGAGAAAACCTAGTAGATTATCTTTGCAATATTAAGGCAGGCAAGATTCCAAAATAGCACACAAAGAATATGAGCTATAAAAGAAAAAAATTATAAATTGAATTTTATTAACATTCATCCCTTTTGCTTTTTGAAAGACACCACTAAAGAAACAAAAAGTAAGCCATAGAATTAGAGAAAATACAACGTATATAGGGTTTGAATCCTCAATACATAAAGACTCTTAAAACATAAATATAATAATACAATAAAAATTGGCAAAAATGATTGAACTATTGCTTTACAAAACAAGATATATAAATGACAAATACACACCTGAAAAGATGCTTAATACATTAGCTGCCAGGGAAATGCAAATGAAAACCACATTAGTGGTATCTAACACTCTAACCCATTAGGACAAACAAAATTAAGACGACTGGCCATTACTGAGGATGTGGAAAACTAGACTTATCTTTTAGTACAAGTGGGAATGCAAACATAGTACAACCACTTAGAAAACAGGTTGTTTCTTAAAAATTAAATATGAACGTGCCATTTGATCTAGTCACTCAATTCCTCATTATTTTGCCCAAGGGAAACAATGATTTTGTCCACAGAAAGAATCATATGTGAATTTTCATAGCTCTTTATTTATAGAGCCCCAAACTAAAAACAAATGTCCATTAACAGATAAACAGACAAACAAAATGTGGTACACCTATATATTAGAATATACCTCAATATAAAAGGACCAAATCACAAATATATTCAGTGGATAAATCTCAAATCCTTATGCTAAGTGAAGGAAGCCAGAAGGAAAAAGAGGATATACTATATGATATCATAATGATAGAGAGCAAACTAGTAGAGTTGAGCTTGAACAACATGGCATTGAACCGCAAGGGTCCACTAATATGCAAATGTTCTTCTGCCTCTGCCACCCCTGAGACAGCAAGACCAACTCTCCTCTTCCTCAGTCTATTAAGTATGAAGACAAAGATGAAGATCCTTATGATGATCCACTTCCACATCATGAGTAGTAAGTATATATTCTCTTCCTCAGGACTGTCTTAATAACATTTTCTTTTCTCTAGCCTACTTTATTGTAAGAATGCAGCATATAATACATATACCAAATATGTGTTAATCGATTACTTAAGTTATCGGTAAGGCTACTGGTCAGCAGTAGGCTATTAGTAGTCAAGTTGTAGGGGAATCAAAAGTTATATGCCAATTTTTGACTTCCTAATTTGGGGATGGTCAGTGCTCACAATCCCTCCATTGTTCCAGGGTCCCGGGGACAGGAGTAGAGGGGAGGAAGAGACTACAAAAGGGCACAAGGAAACACTGGAGGCCATAGCAACATTCAGTGTGTTCAAAATGGTGTTTTTTTATGGGAACATTCCATGACAATGGTCATTACATTATACAGTTTAAATATGTGCAATGTATTGTACAGAATGTTTGCTTCAATAAAGTAGTAAAAGACACTGTTATTCTATAATCCCACCCAATCAGATTCTCTGGCAAGATTCACTCATTTTTCTTTCAACAAGTATTTTATTGATCACTTCCTGTTTTCCAGGCATTGTTCTAGATGCCAGGGCTACAGTAGTGGGCAGTTGGTGGGTGGGGTAGGCAGGGAGGGGCAGGGAAAGAACAAAAGTCTTTACCTTTATGGGAATATATTCTAGCGAGGAGGAACAGATAATCAAGTCAGAGGTGTCTGAAGAATTGAAGAAAAATAAAACTAAGCCCACAAATAGGGAGCTTTAAGGATGACAGTATGGTTGCAATTTTAAGTTGGGTAATAATTTAACAAATGTTAACTATAGATTGGCAATTTAAATAGGAGAGTAAGACCCTCCTATCATCTAAATCCTTACATATGCAATATATTTTGTCAGTTTCCTTTGTATAAATCATTCCCTTAATTTTGATTGGTAAGTTATCCTTCCAGTTTTTTGAATGCTAAGCAGTGATTAGCCAAGAAGTTTTTGGAATCTGTATCTCAATCTCCTTCTGGGTCTAGTTTCCCTAATATACTGAGAACTCACATGTTCTCTGCAAAAAGCATTGAAAGAAAAACTGCACCTAGATGGTTCAGTGAAGTGGTCTTGCTTTGATCTCCCTTCTTGGCTAGAGGAAATGTCCTTGGAAGTAAGGGGAGGAGAAAGGGCCCAAGGTTGCTCACAGTGGGAGTACTCATAATTCAACATTCTAACCAGCACAACTCCAAATCTCTCCTTCTGGTTCACTTTCTCATGAAAGTGAATGAGCTCATGATGTAACTTTCTCAGAGGCATCAAACAGATGAAGTCTTCTCTTGTAATCTTGCTGCTTTTAATTTTTATCCTTTTGGTAATGGACAGTCTTTTGTCTTTCTCAGAGAAATGGTCTAAAGCTATGATAATTGAAAAAGTCAGATTACCATCACAAAGCATTGAGAACCTATAATACAGCTTTAGTTAAATCTTAGTGTATAGGCTTCCTAAGCTGTAATGCAAGTCACCTAAATGAGTTTCTAAGAGAACAGCCATGCTTACACTATTATGGCTATTCTTTCCCCACAAGTAGCAATCCATATTAGAAATGAAATTCTCCTTGGCATGGAGAACTGTGAATAATACAGCTTTAAAAGAGAACTTCTATTATGACAGTGAATGTCCATGTGCTATATTTTATTTTATTTTTCCTCAATATGGGGCATGCTACGACTTTTAAAAAATTCTATAAAACCATTAAGAAAAACAGGTTCCCAATTACTTATCTTATTAAGAAGAACCCAGTGGACAAAAGATTCTGCCTGTGAGAAACAGCATTATTGTTACTGGGGAGTAAAGTTTAGAGAATGGTGCCAACGATTTATTTGCCTGCAGTGGGAGAGCTGTTTATTTTTAAATTAAAAACTCATCATTATCTTGGCAAAGCCGATCTAAGCAACATATGGAGGGAAATTCACTCTGGGAACAAGTCAGCCTTTGCAAATGAACACTGTAAAGGAAGCTGTACGGTTGTAGTCTGAAGTTGGCCTCAAATGCCAGTCTTTCACCAGTGTGTGACTAAGGTAGATACCACCACCTGCTCACCATTTTCTTATGGAGAAGAAATAGGTTATAGTATGTGGAAGTGCCTATGTACCAGGGAATACTTCAACATGTTAATTCCTAAGTTTAATAAATGTTTCCTTCAAAATTATTTTAAAAATTCACTTGCAAAGCTCAGTCTTTAAATAACTAACGAAAAGTTTGGAGAGAGAAGTAAAACTCACTGTGCTAAGTCCAAATCACTTATTTCCTTGTTCTGAATGGAATCCATTGTTAATGTGATACAACTTCACTGTTCATATTGGTTTAGTGTTCCCCACTCATCATACACCCAACTTCAGCACAGAAATAAAGTTGCTTTGAGTACAGAAAATAATTGATAAAAATGCATTTTTTATTTGAAAAGTGTGCAGAAACAATCATTGAATACAATACGCAACCAGAGTACTCAAACCCAGACACCATGAAATCATTGGATGCTATGATTTCTGAAGCCACTAGAACTTTGGTACAACAAAATAATGACCTAACAGTGTGCATCAGGAACCACAGTCTATTAATGGGAATATAGAATGAAAAATCCATGTTTATAGTTTTAAATTACATTCATAGCACTAGGCAAAACAGGTGTGTGTAGGAGACAAACAAAATAATCAAACGTGCTTAGCCTAAAAATAAGGATAATATTACTTGAAGGTAAACTGTTGGGATACAATGAGAGCACTTCAGTGTTATATTAGAACACTGTCTACTTTTAACACACTAAAGCAGGATAATTTTTAAAAAAATAATTTCAGATACAATCAGTATCTCTTACAAGGCTATGGACACAGACGGAAGTCCTATTTGTACGTGGAAGATTTTGACCAATTTGTAACATACTACCTAGAATGTCATTGGTTTCCTTGGAAGAAATACAAGATGACATACATATTTTGTCAATAACGAGATGTATTAAACATTTTCAATCAAATACAATGGCTTCAAGTTGCCTGCCCATTTGTAATTTCCAATACCTCTACTGTACAAAAATTAGTGTGTTTTCCCTGCTCTGATACCTTTTTTATGACAAGCAGTTTAAATTACAACTGCAGTTTTCTAAAATTAGATTTTAGTTTGTAAATAGTGTCTATTTACAAACTAAATGGAACACAACTTACAAACCATTTCTTACACATTTCTCCTTCGAGCCAGACATGGACCTGTGAAGCACATATAAACGCATGCAGGATTTATAAGCCCTATGTGAGGATAAGTCACTAAGATATTTTATGGTCCCCAAGTTGTTCTTTCTGGCCACTTTCCTTTCTACAATACTAAGTCTTTTCTCAAAGAGCATTAGAAAAATAAATCACCTGGGAAAAGAATAAAGATAAATGTATGTTACTACTTTTCTGGGAACAGAAACCATTTTGATGTGCCAACAGACATAAAAACAGAAGCCGCTGATTAAATAAGGGACCTATTAGGTTAAGGTCAGACATGCTTGCTCCTACAGAATTTGCTAATAATCCTGTAGACAAAGTTAGCTGAGGGATGTAAGCCATTACTTCCACAACCTGCTGAAAAGGAACAAGGGAACCTATTCAATGAAAAGACGGTTTCTTTGTGTATATTTTTTTTCTCAGAAGATGACAAAATAGTTCTACTATTTTGGTACTGTTTTTGCTTGTTTGTTAGTGATATTCTCTCTATATAGGAAATGAGAAAACATCTCAACCATAGACTGTTGATACAAGGAACTCTGCAGGAAAGCATCTTTGTGATGGTACTCCCTGAAAAACTAATCAAAGTGCTTAGAATTTATGATATTTTCATAAATATAATTTATGGAAAAATTAGATTTATATGCAGTAAACAAAATGTCTCTAAGTGTCCCAAATTGTTATGCTGATGGAGAAATTGTTTTGTTCAGATATTTTTACTAGTGTAGTTCTAAGGGCATAAACCTCTACTTGGTAGAAGATAATGAATACATATTTTCTATGAATCTGGTTACAAAAAAATTACCTATTACTAGGTCTTTTTTTATTCGGACTCAAAATCAACCTTCAAAGTATGACCTTCTCCAGGTTCTGCTGTATTTGAGAGCACAATTTAAATATCTTTTAACTCTAATTCTCTTTAAAATAGTTCTTGCCCGACAATATCATTGTAGTTGGGTCTCCACCCAGAAATTCAAAGCAATAAATTTATAAATTTCTCTATATATCCAACCACAAATTGTATCAGTTCTACTTTATGAGACAAGTAGCTTCGTGGATTTATAAAGCATTGAAATTACACTCATCTCAGATAATAGTCTATATCCATTTTCATGTATAAGAATTCAGCACCTTTCCCAGAAATAAGCTGACATCACCTTGGTCAAAGATCAAGAAGAAAATATAGTTTATGGTGAATTCCCAGACAACTTTTGCAAACAGAGGCAGCAGCTTGGCATCTTAAAAAATGATAAAGCTTTCTCTAAAATATTCAAATACATCAGACTTTTTTAATGTCTTAAAGCTTGGTAGTAGAGAGGCAAAGACAACTATTCTATCACTTTGGCAAATACCAGCTCTCAGATCTTCTTTATAAACAGTTGTTATGTATCTTAGGAAACCAGAGACTTGGAATATTATTTCTTTATTGTTGAGTGTTATAGATCCAAAATCCTTTATGAATGAGGATTTTTCCCTCAAATGTTTGGTGTAATACGTAATAAGGAAAGAATAATGTGCCCTTTTATAAGTGAAGAGAGAGGCAGAACAATGAACCTGCTTCATGAACACAAGGTTATATACTATGCTTAACTAACCACTGCACCTATTGCACAATATTGCTTCTCTAACTGCTGCACTCACTCCACTGGTGAAGAGATATACAGGCTTCATCAAATTTGTTGATTCCCAGTGTACTCAATTTACAGCTTAAAAAATGTCATATTGTGACTATTAAATTATTTTTAATGTAGTCATGTCCTTCTCTGTGGTCAAGCTTCTCTTTCTTACAAAGGGGACAAGAAAGGGCTGATTAAAACTCTTGCCTGTACAGGTTGACAAAGAACAATTTATAGTAGAAGCGTGACAAAGACACCTATCTGGTTAAAAATAACAGATAAAATATGTACTTTAGAAATTGCTGGGTTTGAATATTTTGCAGGGTGATAGCTGATAATATGAAAATGATATCAAATTGGATAAAGTGGTAATTTGCAAGAGTTTCATTTGTTTTGAGACAGAGTCTTACTCTGTCACCCAGGCTGGAGTCCAGTGATGAGATCTCAGCTCACTGCAACCTCTGCCTCCTGGGTTCAAGTAATTCTCCTGCCTCAGTCTCCCAAGTAGCTGGGATTACAGGTGCCCACCACCACACCCGGTTAATTTTTTGTAGTTTTAGTAGACACAGAGTTTCACCATGTTGGCCAGGCTGATCTTGAACTCCTGAACTCAAGTGATCAACCTGCCTCAGCCTCCCAAAGTGCTGGCATTACAGGCATGAGCCACTGCACCCGGCCAAGAGATTTAAAGCTCTTATGGAGAGACCCACAGGCTCAACTCTTGGCATTTAGTAGTTTCTCTGCCAACCCTTGACCTCTTGTCATCATCAGACCAAGACAAATATTATGTTCTCTGAACTATTTTTAATACATTTTTTCAAAGGATCTTTCTTTTTCTACCCTAAAAGGTAAGCTTGTACCTAATCAGAGCTAAGGGTCTCAGGAGATGCCAACTCCATAAGAAGTAAGCAAGGAGACCAAGAGAAGGTGGTTATGCTCTCTAGATTCCAATAAAGTCTTTGCATCTCTTGCTGATAATATCAGAAGATCTTCAGCTGTGTTAGTGTCTCTGTGAGGGCTTCCTATGATATAACATTATAGGAAATGAGCTATGTATGATCTGAGGCACTGAGTTAGAGCAAAGTAAACATCAAACCAGTGTAAATACTCCAGAAATGATTTCTATATCAGAAAGTAGTTTCATGTACATTTTAAACATTTCTCCTAAATACAATGTGATTTACTAAAGCATTGGGAGATACTTAGTAACAGGATATATGTTGGTTAAAAGTACATGCTGTTATGAGGTAAAGGGGATACAGAAATCTTTAAAGTAGTCTGTATACTTTATGGCACCAGATTAATTTGAAATTGTAAAATGAATTATACAGAACTATTAATCATGAAATAATGAGAGAAGGAATTTCTAATAATGATCACATAAAAATCTGGGGTCAGATGTCAAACTTTATGGGGAAATTTTTTTTTTAGATCAAGCATTTATAAATAGAATAATATTTTAAATCAGTTTTTCACTTTTCATTCCTCTTGAAATTATTATCCAATAATTGTTATTTTACAGGAAACAGTTCTGTAATTATGGGCATCATCAGCCTCTGCTTCATGCTACAGCTATCAAATAATGATCTTAAAACAGACCCTGAAAAAAACACTCATTAAATAACTGACAATGACAGAGTCTCGGCATAAGTACATCAATCATATAATTGAAAATGAATAGAAACAAAAAGACATGTCAAAATAGAATACTTTCCGGGTTTTATAAAGGCTTCACATTCCCTATTAAGGAAATGCAGGGGACATTACAATTTAAATCCAAAGAAGAAATTGATAATAACAACCACAGACGTTCACCAAATTTTGCCATAGCAATGGCAATACCACTTGTTTCTGCTCACTTTCCTTCCAGAAAAAACATCTTAAATGTTAGTTTAGTTTTCTGTCTTCATGGCAAAGGCATTGAGATAACAAAGAGCATCCCAGAGGAAACACCATGAGAGGGAATGCCCAACCACGATCCATCTTAGGACCTGCCGTGATGCTGCAGAAATCAGAGGAGCGGGGCAGTTAATTGCTAGAATTTCACTGGGGGCTAATAGCATAAAAGCTTCCAAATTATTAATATTTGGATTCATGGCACATTTATGTGTTTAGTCCATCCTAAGAATATTATAAAGAGACATTTCCTTGGATCTGTCTGTGTTTCTGAAACTGAGTCAATACCAGATAGAAGTTGGTAGAGGGAAGTTAAATGACGGATTGGGAGTTTTAGGGTCTTCAATGTGTATAACAAAAAAATATGCACAGAGTATGAAAAAAATAGGTTTGACTGGAAAAAAATTATAGGACGAGGAAACAGCCTGTCAAAAACTCATATGCTCATAATTAAAAAAAGCAATGAAAATACATTGTCTCTGCTATTGGTAAAATTGACTGAAATAAATAATATTTGATAGAAATGGCTTGTATTTATCAGAAACTAAGATCAAAAATTAATGTAATGTTAGATTACGCACAAGGACAGAATAGGCCAAAGAAAAACAACTTTGTTATTATTTCTTAGAAAGAAAAGGCAGCTTTACATTAAAAAATACTGACCAATTTTTTGGTGAGATAAGATACAGGTCCTTTCTCACCCAACCCCCCCAAATATGGCTCAACTATAGGTGTTTTGCCTTTGGCAAAATAAAATCATATTACAATATAGAAGGAGGTATTATCATTTTTATGTGATTAATGACATGAAAATTCAGAGTGACCATAGAATTGATCCATCATTGTTCCAAAGTTACTGATCAACAAAATACCACACCTGCATTTCTGCAGTTGGTTGAAAGCCAGGAATGGGTGGGGTTTGGAGGGGAAGAAATGTGATTTAGAGTTTCTAGTGCTTTTGTAAACTAAAAGGAAACCCGCAATAATTGTCACTTTTCGTTTCATGTCACCCGCATATTTCATCTAAAAAAATTCAGGGCTAATTTTCCTTGACTGCATTTTAAAAGAGATTTAATAAACCATAACTGTTAATTTCTCCTTGTGACTATTTTATCAACATGTGCTAAGAAAAAATGAAATGTGAAGCTGAACACCAAATTGATTTCTAAAATTTTGTTTGAAATGGAAACCTCTGGAGTTCTCTTAATCCCAACTGACAATGTCAGCTCCTAATTGGCTTGAGTGAAATTTGGCTGAGTAACCCTTCCAGACATCTTTAACAGATACACTAATTTCAGCTGTACAAATGCCAATCTCTCATACTTTCATTTTTTTCCCAGGGTATTTGTCTTGTACTTTGTCACTTACAGTCCTGTTCTTGTCGATGTGCTATTTATTAAGAATATAAAGATGGCATTATGACACTATCTCCTACATTTTAGCAGAAGTGTGACATTTACCTATTTCTAACCTTATCAGTAATTTAGTCATTCTAGTACAGCTTTTTGGGTGTACATAGTAATGTCATTCATAATGAGCCAAATAGAATTCTTCATTGTGTATCCATTTTTAGCTGGTACATTTCCCCAACGCAAATCTAAAATTATCCATCTGATTCAATATAAGAAGCAAATCCAATCTTTTGAAATTCTTCTTCCTGTGTTCTCCCTTTAGTAGCCCACCCTTTTCTTCGATGTGACAGGTAACTTGTTCTGATTTAAAACTCACTGATAGTTCTTTTATATTGTCTTATATACTCATTTTCTCTATAAGAAAAATAAATTGAATATCCATGATAATGAAACCACATTGGGAAATCTTTCATCTTGTCTGAAAGGGCCTCAGGGATAACTAGTCAATTCTTTTGAACACTGTTGACTATTCTGGTTTCTTAAAGTAGATTTTCTGGCAGAAAAAAGAAAGACATGCCATTGTGTATTGTTTACTCAACAACAATTGTGTGGTTTGTCGTTGTTTTAAAGGTCATATTTGGGTGGGATTCTTGAAGATCAGTTTCTACGTGGAGTCTAGCAGGCACATTTCTTCTCTGGTGGCTTTTCCCCATCCAACTTTCCAAGAACTTCCACCATTGCCAGCATCGGGGATTGGTCTTCTCCACGCACTGGTCCCATCCGCTTCATGATTTAAGTCCAAAAGGGTTTCTACAGCTTTCTCCACATCTGTCCAGTTGCTGCGCTTGTTTCAAAATATGGTATGCTAGCACAGAAAGGATGGCAAATATTTTTTTGAGAGGAAGAAATCAGAACAGATACAGCAAGATGTACAAGTGAATCACACATGCAAAAACGGCTGGCTGAGAGACTGTGAAATAATTATGTTTTTGCTGGCTAAGTTGGAAAGCATCCTTGTTTTTTCCTTCAGTGAGTAAAAATTGGTGAGCTGCTCTTTAGCATGGTTATAGCCAGTTTTATGGGCAAGGAAATTGATACAAGAGGTAGTCAGAAAGTTGAAGCCAAAGCATTATCACCGTTTAAAAAAATTAGTAGGAGAAAAATACCCCATGATCAATAAAACTCTACCGATCAACATTACTATTAAAATACTGCTTCCCTTTCACTCAATTATCTGGAAACCTGCTTTTGAAAATAGAGGTCCAGTGTGCAGTGTCCAGGCACAGTGTCTCATGCCTGTAATCCCAGCACTTTGGGAGGCCAAGGCGGGCGGATCATGAGGTCAGAAGATTGAGACCATCCTGGCCATGGTGAAACCCCATCTCTACTAAAATACAAGAAATTAGCCGGGTGTGGTGGCATGCACATGTAGTGCTAGCTACTCAGGAGACTGAGGCAGGGGGATTCGCTTGAATCTGGGAGATGAAGGTTGCAGTGAGCTGAGATCATGCCACTGCACTCCGGCCTGGTGAAAGAGCAAGAGTCTGTTCTCAAAAAAAAAAAAAAAAAAAAAAAAAGGGAAAGAAAGAAAATAGGCATGCATTGAATAAGGCTATTCATGTGAATACAGTCAATATTTATTTGGAATTACAAGTTTCAAGAAGACTTGTAAATTGTACAGCTCTCAGGGAGAATTCTTCCATAAAAAAATTGGCAGACATGATAAAACTACTTTAAATTTAAAAAATAATGACAGATTCTGCCTCAGAAGTCAATTTACAATTACATGGGGTGTTGTTTCTGTTGTTGTTGTTTTTCGTGAGCTGCCACTCAAGCTCAGCTGGGATAAAGACTACATTTTCATGTCCATGTCAGGGATGATCCTTAGAGTTTTACATCTACTGATTAAGAGGCAGAAGAATAAAGTGTTTAAGAGCATGAGCTTCGATCTCAGACTGCCTGGATTGAGTTGAAGCTCTGCCTCTAACTGTGTGGCATGGCCTTCCATCAGTTTCTTAATCTCTCTGTGACTCAATTCTTATATATAAAATGGGATAACTCTAGTTATCTCCCACACATGGTTATGAGGGGGTCAAAATGAGTTAGTGTCTAGGAGCTCTTACCAGCACATTGTACATATACAGTAAACGTTAGGTGCTCTTATTATTAAGTAATTCATTAATACATCACACATCTATCTCTCTGAAAGATCTTTTTAATCCACATGCTGTTCTTGGTTATGAGGATTTCTTCTAATATCATTCTCATGTCCCTGCTCCATTTGTTGAACAGAAGTGTGCAAAGTCGCATGCTATCTCCGTGTAACTGACTTACCCGTATTTGTCAGCCAGTTCCCGAGCTTGCCGTTCATTGACTTCCCTCTGGTCCGGTAGATCTGCCTTGTTGCCAATTAATACTATATCTGGATTTTCACAATAAGCATTTGCTTGCAGTTGGCCTGAAAAGAAAGCAGATGGAACCAGCAAGTTATTGATAAATAAGTGATGTCAAATGATTGCTCTTATTCCAGATTCCTGATCTAATTGTTCATCTCCAGTTTGGTTGCTTACTAGTTATATTAGCCAAGTTACTTCCTCTTCCCAGTCACAGTGTGCTCATCTGTAAAATGGAGATAACACCTTACAAATTGCAGATTATGGAAAGGACTAAAAATATATATAAAGCACCATATCAATACCCAACATTTAGTAAATGTTAGGTGCTTTATTATTAATTCATTAAAACATCACATGTATTCCTCTGGAAGATCTTTTAATCCATGTGCTGTTCTTGCTTAAGGGGATTTCTTCTAATAATGTATATCAAGTTGCCAACACATAGTAAGTATTCAGTAAATATGGAATATATCTGGGGAAATGTCCTCTGAAATGGCCATAACTGCTTCACACCATTTGTTCCTCAAATATAGATGGAAATAAATAGAACATGATTTTTAAGTGAATAAATTTTCTTTATCCTTTAGGAAGTTGCTCTATTTCCCTTCCCTAATGTCTAAAGTGATGATCTATAGTGTGGAACATTTTTGAATCACTACAAATTCATGTAGAAACAATTTTAAGACAAGTAACTTGTTTTTCTCTTTCTACAAAAAACATTATGTGTGTGGGGGGGCGTGGTAAGAAAGAGAGAGAGAGATAGGAGGGAGAGAGGAAGGACAGGAGGAAGGAAGGAAGGAGGGGAAGGAGGGAGGGAGGAGGAAGAAAGGAAGGAAGGGAGAGAGGGAGGGAGGAATGGAGGGAGGGAGGGAGAGAGGAATGGAGGGAGGGGAGGGGAGGGAAGAAGGAAGAAAGGGAAGAAGGAGGGATGGAGGGAGGGAGGAAGGAAAGAAGGAAGGAAGGAAGGAAAGGAACTCAGGGAGAAGGGGAGAGGGGGGGTGGGGAGGGGAAGGCAGGGCAGAGAAGGAAGGTGGGGGTGACAAAAAAAAAAAAAAAAAAAAAAAAAAAGAAAAAATATAAGAAACTGATCAAGCTGTGTTTTTGAGGTTATAGAGGCTACTCAAATGTCTATCATAAAGCATTTTGTGTGCTACCTTGCTGAGACTAGAGGAAGAAGACAAAGGCTTACCCTGTAATACCAATTACTTGGATGTTAAAAAATTCAAGTGTTATTAGGCTTGACAATTAATTATTTTAAATCCCAGAAATATCCTTCTGGAGATGTTTAAAAACAAGGGAGACTCTCATCTGCCTTGAAAAAGGGTAAACAAACCATTATCTGAAAGAATTTAATAAGCTTATTATGTCCTTGTCTTCAGAATCTAATGCTACCACGAAAATTTGGGTAGGGGAACACAGTATTAAGTGGAAATAAAGGACAGATCCTAAGATAAACATTCATTTGGAGAAGCAATTACAAAAGTCAGGATTTGTTTCCCCATTGGTTACAACAATATTGAAACCACACTGAGAGTGGTTCTATATAATTATTATATATAATCATGAATTATATGCAAAATATTAATTTTACATAATATGTAGTGATAAGAAATATATCTATTTTGAGCACCTGCTCTGTGCCAGGCACTCATCCAGGTATGGCATATTACACTGAAAAGAAATGGAAAAGTCTGCACTTTCATAAGAGCTTACATCCTAGTGGCAGAAAGCATCAAAAACACAAGTAAACCAAAAATACATCACATCATGTCAGGTGATGGCTGGGACTGAATGAACTCTAAAGCATGTTGAGGGGGATACAGTGATGAGTACTATTTCAGATGGGGTGGTCAGTCAAGAGATAAACAAGGCTTGGTTAAAACTTGAAGTGGTGTGGAAATAATATGGTTCGGATCTGTGCCTCACATTGAAATGTAATCCCCATTGTTGCAAGTGGGATCTAG
Organism: Ateles fusciceps; assembly: GCA_036589455.1. Taxonomy (NCBI): domain Eukaryota; kingdom Metazoa; phylum Chordata; class Mammalia; order Primates; family Atelidae; genus Ateles; species Ateles fusciceps. Next base: position 16,785,271 of record JAZHEH010000078.1, read on the forward strand.
TGAGAGGCAATTGGATCTTGGGGGGAGGATTTCTCATGAATTGTCTAGCACCATCCCCTGGTGCTGTTCTCATGATAGTGAGTTCTCATGAGATCTGGTTATTTAGAAGTGTGTGGCACATCCCCCTTTGCTCATGCTGCTCCTGCCATATCAGATGTGCCTTCTCCTTCACCTTCCACCATGATTGTAAGTTTCCTGAGGCCTCCCAGAACCCAAGCAGATGGCAGCAACATGCTTCCCATACAGCCTGCAGAACCGTGAGCCAATTAAACCTCTTTTCTCTATAAATGACCCAGTCTTGGGTATTTCTCTGCAGCATTGAAAGAATGAACACAACAAGTAAACCAAAAAATACATAACACAGTATGAGGTGATGGGCATGACCTATAAAGTGTGTTGAGGGGATACAGAGTGATGAGTACTATTTTAGATGGGGTTGTCAATCAAGAGATAAATAAGGTTTGGCCAAAACTTGAAGGGAATGAAGAAACTAGCAAAGGGCTGTACATGGGAGAAGAGAAAACAAAGGGGAATGGCAAGTTTTCATATTGGGAATAGCATGGGAGCCAGTTGGGCTGAAGGCTAGGGAGCCAGGTCCAAGTAACAGGAATTAGAGAGGAAGCCCAGATATCACAGTGACCTTGTAGGTAAGTGAAGGACTCTGGATTTTATTCTGGGTAAGAGGGAAAGTTACAGAAGGACTTTGAGCAGGAGAATAACAAGGTCTAGTTTTTAAAAAATACCTCTCTAACTACAGATGGCCCAGACAAATCTGGAAATGACAAGAGTAGCCCTATAGGATGAGTCATCTGTCCTGCTCTTAGTGTATCCTGCTAAGATCAAAATTCTTACTTGTAATAAAAAATACAAATGAAATATACCCTTTATTGCTACATCAAGTAAAACATAAAGGAAAATTCTAATACTTCTCTCCTGTGTTGATGTATGTCAATATGACTTTAGTAATTGATTAGGGAACATTTCAATTTTTATTATATCAAAGTTTCAGTTTTTATTATAACTACATTTTTATTATATCAAAGGCTGAAGATTCATCTTGACATGGTTTCCTCACATTTGAACCTTTTTGGAAAAGTAAAATGCCCCAGGGAGCTGACTGACTGACACACTGTGCCTCACCTTATCATCACGCAACTGGTCTGTTATGGTTTCACACCTAATTAACCCATTAGTGCTTAATATGCCTTAGGTGTCAGTGTCCCCCTCTCAGACAACGCTGCTGGTTTTCCCTGTGATCTCTCCAGGTCAAATGTAGTAGCTCACTTAGTTTTAAGAAGTCCTTCAAGATTTACTGGAAAAGTGGAATTAATGGTCTTTCAATGACAATAATAAAGATCATAAATACAGGTGGTGATAAAGTAAGGTAGGCTTCCTCTAAAAATATCAAAGGAAAACACAGTTCCAAGCTGCCTTTGGTGGCCCACATAAAGGCCACGACTTTGAAGGTGACACAGGCAACACTAAACTCTTGACTTTGAAAGTTAATCTGTGGTACCCAATCTAGTTGCATCTTGTGAGACCAAGAAGCACCTAGAGCAGTGGGGTACCCACGCAGCCAATGCACATTACTCAGTCCCACTTACTCATCCAGTTTCTGACATTTAAGAAGCTCTGCTGACTGGTGAGGTCAAACATTAATAGAGAAGCCCATGGCATCTCTGAAAAATGCAGTGGTGAGACTCCGGAACCTGCCGAGGAAACACAGTGGGAAGTTCTGAAAGTTAGTGCACATACTTTTGACAACAACACAACCAACAGTTTCCCTATCAGGTATGAATTCTCCATGGCTGGCCCTTATGGCATATCCTAGGGAAATGGGAATGTGGGCAAAGAGACTGCTGAGGAACCAAGGGAGAAGATTTGGTTGTAGTTTTTATTATTTTATTTTTTTTTACCACTTCCTGGCTTTCTGGTCTCACAGCACTTTATACACACAGTTTGTAACATTCAATCATGGAGTTGCTTACACAACTTTTTGGAATCTTTTTTTTTTGGGTCATGGGCATTTCGTGGTCTACAATTCAAGCGTAAAGCACTTTAGAGTGGGCACTTTAACTTATACTTTCCATCTTTCTTGTCTCGGCCCAGAGAAAGCTTGGCACACGGTAGCCTGAAAATGAATGCCTGCGATGATATGAAGAAAACCGCAACTTGTTAGCTACAGGAAATAGAATTCTTTTGTAGGGAAAAATATTGATGACAAAACTCTTTTTAAAAAGCACTGTTTTGGAGTAAAACTGAGCTTCAGTTTGGCATCTGGGATTCACAAGGAAAAGGAAGATGACTGGAGGACTGAGTGAGGGTCAGGACAGAAAGAGACATAGTCATTGGGGAAAGAAAGAAAGAACTGTCGTTATTAATCAAAATTTTAAAGAAATTTGCTCTTTCGTGTACAATGCAAAGTTTTTCCCTCCCTGGTCAGCTTTCCTTGTCCCCACCCCCCAACCCCAGACACTACCAACCATCTTCAGTGAAGTTAAAGATGTGCTGAGATTTACTTCAATACGAGCAATGGGCAAAACAAGAGACCACATATAGGGACCAGAGAAGGTTTTGAATTTGGCAGTTGGTTTTTAGAAAGGCACATAACTTTGAACTAGCAATATCGCTTCCTATCCTAAATGTTCTTCTAATTTTTGGTCTCCTATTTTAGCCTGTTTTTAGATCCTTTGTGTTGGTTTCCTCAGAGTTCTATTCTTGACCCCTCTCCCTCTATACACATTCACTGGATAATCTTATCCACTTCCCTGGCTCAGTTGTAGCCTGTAAGTTGAGAAGCCCGAAATTAGAAATCTAGCGCTTCCCTGCCTTTCACACTGGATGCCTAACTACTTGTTGGAGACTTCCACGTGGAGGAAACTCAGGCACCTCCAACTTCATACATCCAAAACCAAACTGGCCACTCTTCTTGGTTTTCTGTCTATGACATCACCATCCTTGTTACCATGATCCCTTCCTCCTTCACTTGCTGTCTACAGTTAACGCATGCCTTTTGACTTTCTCATTTCTTACTCTGCCCCTGCTCTACTTCCAAACTCATTCTCTCTACCTGGACAACTTCAACAGCTTTCTGATTAGGCTTCCTGTATCCAGTTTTTTTGGGACCCTACTCCTATCACCACTCCGTTTCTTCCCATAGATTATATCGATGCTCCACAAATGACATTTTAATGATTATACATCACTCATAAGCCAATGCACAAACTCCTTAAAAAGCTGCCAGGGCTCTGCAGGAAGTGATCTTTGTTCATCTACCCAGCTTCATCTCTTTGACTACCCACAGACATGCTGATCTCTTTTAGTTCTTAGAAAGTTCACTCTGCTCCCCCTGGTCTTTCACACATGCTGGTCTTTCTGTGGGTTACCTTGTCTTTGTGCTTCCTTTACTTCCCACCCCTTCCTTTAGTCAGGATAGCACTCACTCATACATTGTGCATGAGTACATTCATAATGGTATCAGAGGAAATATCACTTCTCCAAGGGACCTTCCCAACACTGCATGTGGGCTATGGGCTCCTCCTGGTGGGCCTGCCTATGCCTTTGTTTTCATGTTACTATTCTAAGGCTCCATTGCAATTGTTTTTTCATCCAAATTCTATCCTAGACTATAAGCTCCAAGGGGAAGGGAGCTGTGTTTCTAACTTGCTATCTGTCGTATTTTTTGGCTCAGAACATGGTATTTGCTCACTAAATATTTGTGAAATTAAACAGTGCAAGAGAAAGAAAGAAACAGTAAAAGATATACAATTATTAAATATTTTAATTGACTGCAACAGAGAATGATACTTTTCATACCAAAAGATGGGAGAAGAGATATTTTCACTGCTATTTATTTCCAAAGTAGGATTTGTTTGTAGGGCATCATCATGATCTAAAAATGTAGAGCAGAAATACCAAAAAAATTTATTCAATTTCTTCTTGTGGATTTGTTTCTACCATTCCTTGGAAGCCCACAGAGATTACAGTGTTTTATTGAATAGTTCTCCCTCTTTGGAAACTAGCTGTACCCACAAAATTGTCTCCTACTCAACCATAATTGTGTCATGCCAGGAAAACTGTTCTTTGTTCTCTCTTTAAGTGTGTATGTCTCATTTGAGGACAAGACTGTGTGTTATTCCCTGTCATTGCCCAGAGCATATGACAAAGTTACTCACAAACATGCTTGCCACAGTCATCTGATTGGGGCAAACACTTTCTCCTCCACAGCAGCATAGATAGAACACGCTTGTTCCAGAGCAGTAACAGATATCCTGGTCATTTCTGTCTAGTATCTTTGATATCCCCATCTCCCCACCCCCTGGGGGAGACAAGTAATTCATTTCCAGCCTTCCCTACCCATCTCATTCTGTCTGTTGAGTCAGCCGGGTGGAGGAAACCAGTAAAACCATGTTCCAAAGAGTTAAAGAAACGAGTGACAAACAGAAATTGAGTTTGCAGGATGGCAGATAAAGAAGGAAATAACTTGCTGAAACAATGAAACTCCCTCTGCTTAGGAGATAAGAGAGCCGGCTGAAATCGATTGGACCCAATATGGCCAACTGGAATCTGTACAGAATGAGCTTGCTAACGTCACAGCCTGAATTTTTACCACGTGTTTCCCACTAACTCCCCTTGAATTTTCACATGTGACCCCTGAGATAGCATGCAGACATAAGTGCGCATGTCCAAGGACTTTCCAGCCCTCCCTTTCCTTCCACCAATCACCTGTTAATCTCAGAACCCACCCCCGACCCAATCTTTTCTAAAAAAATACTGCTTCAAAAGCCAGAACAAAAAGATAGATTTGAGCTTGACACTCCTGTCTCCCTGTGAGTCGATTTGCAATAAAAACCTTTCCTTTTCTCAAAATCCAGTGTCATATTACTGGCTTCTAGTGCATTGAGCAGCATGCCCCGTTTGCTCGAGGATACTAGGATCACAGAAGAAACAGACCCCAAAGTCACTTATCACTCTTCCCAGTCACTGGGAATGAAGGCTGTGCCCTATGTCCTTTAGGTTTCCTTAAGGGCCGTGTGTTTTCTCTTCCTTCCCATGATGTGACTTCTATCAATATCCATTATCTTCCATGGATTGCACTGCCAGATGTCCTTAGGCACAGGGCTGAGGTGTGAGGCATTGCTTATCTTGTTGCTTAGCTACACCTTATATATACACAGAGTACAAAATTCTCAAGGGATGAATAACCCAAGTGCTACGAAGACTGCCCTGAGTCTTCCTCATTTCCCCCATAGAGCAGCTGCCTTCAGGGGACAGACAGAGAAGGCTGCCATCATGCAAGGCTGACATATCATGTGTGAGGACATATGGGAACCACATTTTCTCATATTACTTCTTCAAAAATGAATTAAAGTGCTCTATAAAACATACATCTTTGTGACAACAAAACTGACATGTGAACAGAGATTCTTGTGAGTAATGGCTTCAGAGGAACCAGCAGTGTTGAAGGGTGTGTGTAAATGGGATTCACAGTCAAAAAAGCTAACAGAGAGGGCCCAGCACCTCTCCTGGCGTTTACGCTCACTGAAAGCGAGAACACTTTGGATGCATTTCAAAGACGGAAGTGTTTACAAGCATAAGCATTATAAGACATACGATGCAGAATTTGGAGGTATGTGCCTTCTAAATATCCTCTCTGCCAAGTTTTTGCCACTTTTAATTTAATCTAATATTGGAAAGCTTCATTAGCTTGGGGTCTTTTGCACTTTGAAATTTTGGTTCCCCAAAAAATATTTTTTCACCTAACAATGGAATAGTACCTCCAGCTCTTAGAAATTAGCACCACTCTCTACCATTATCTCGGACACTGTACCAGAGACAATGCTGAAAAGCCAGGCAAGATCTCCACACCTGTAAAGCTGACAATTTTATTGGAGTGAGAAGGCCCCAAGTAAATCAGTGAACAACAGTTAAAGATACAAACAGAATATTAATGTTATGACAAGGTGGCATATAATTACTTTAGACCTTAATCATGAAATAACTGGTGTTTGCAGTTCAGAGGAAAAGTGGGAGTTTGTTTCAGCTGGGGTGTTCAGACAGGCTTCATAGAGGAGATGAAATATGAGCTGGGCCTGGTGCAAGGAGAGGATCAGAAAAAGTGGGAAGAGAGTAAAATATTCTAGCTGGAGGGTAATTGTTTACAATCAAAGTCTGAAAGGACAAAGCCAGTCATATGGCATGGGACAAAGAAACTGTCCTGAAATAACAGAAAGAGACAAGAAAGATATTAACATCCTTTCTTCAACTCCCTCTTCAAGTAGAACTTATAACAGCGTGTATTTCCCATCTTCATTCAGTTAAATTCTGGAGAACCCCCTTTTTTTTGTTCTAAAAAGTGCAAAGACAATGCATAGCAAGAATCTTCAGAGATATGTTTGAAAGTCTGATTTTTGAAATTTGTGCCAACTGCACAGTGCTACTGCGGTTAATTAATTACAAATCATTCATTTTTATTTCTGGATACAAATGTCTATTTTGAAACCAGGAGAAGAGTTGAATATTATTTGTTTTTCAAATTTTGCATATAGCATTCATTTTAAAGTAAGTTTTTCTAAGCTATGTGTAGCTACAAATAAAGCAATTTCCTATTACCGCTCTTGTCCTGCAGTGTCCCAAAGCTGAAGATGCACTTTAAATGCTTTCCCTGAAGATCCATTTGGTCCTTGTGTATTATAAACCTGAAATACATAATGTTCATTAGTTGAGGTTGCTTTGGATTTTGTCAACACTCAAATTCTCTGGGTTCACTCAGCATGTTTTTTCTCAATTACTATAATCAAAGTTCATAGTGCAGAATAAATATTTGCTCTATTTTTTTCCAGAATTATCACATGTACTCTCACTTTTAAATGTCAAGTGCAAGTATGATTTTCAGCACAGTTTAGGCATATTGCAAACTTAAATTAGACACCTTCTGTCATTTTCTCATGAGGCAGCAAACATCAGATTTAGGACCCAAGTTCTAGGTTCAACTACAAACTCTTAATTTAACCTCTTTGAGGCTTATTTTCTTATCTCTAAATGAGAGATCCGACCACTTCCTACTTTATAGTTACTTCAAACTGCAAACTTCAGTGAAATCACAGATGTTAAAGCATTTTTAAAACAGTAAAGTGTTTTATAAACACACAAATATCCTTTACTGAAAAATACACTTTCGAAATGAACAGAATTTCTCAATAAGTTGACACAGGACATTTCAAGCCTTTCTTTACCAGTCATTTAGTCAAAGGCTCTTTTTAGGTAAGTTTAATTTTTTTAAAAAAAATCCTGGCCTTTTTACTGTTGAAGCAAAGCCTAAAACATTTAATATTTACTCAGTTTCCTTAAGTATAGTTTAGTGAATATGTTTTAAAGGGAAAATTTTGCAAGGACATATACCCAGATAAAGGAAAGGACGGAAGGCAGGAAAACCCTGAATGGGTTATTAGGGAGTTTGCTAAGCCTACAGAACCATGTATTGACTTTCAGATAAGGTCCAGTACATTATAAGAAACCATGATTCAACTTGCCAGGCAATGGCTTCCAACTACCATTCTTTTGTTTTCTTCCCCAGTTCTCAAGGAATGAGTAGATTTGTGACATCAACTGGAAGCCACAGCCATTTGGCAATCAAGAATACCCAGGGTGGCAGTAAATCTGGCTGAGCTTCTGTGCCTATGCTACACATCTCACATGTCACAATATCCTTATTCCTGTCAATAGCGTCTAGCATAGGAGAAGGAAGTGGTTGTGATTCTCACTTAAACTCCCTTATCTTGGAAAATAGCATGATTGGTCTCACATTCTGTTCATAAGAAGCCAGTGATTGATGGCTGAGTCTACACATAAATAAAAATGCAGCAAGAACTTACAAAGCTCATGTTCCAGATATTTGCCAATCATACTTTTAACTTCTTTCTTAAGAGTGGGGGAAATGATCACTTGCTCTTATTGAGGAATTTAACTCAGAACAGAGTTAATGTTTTTAGATTCTAATAATTCAAGTTTTGAAAGATTTCTTAAGAATTCATGAAAAACACACATACAAATCTGTAAAATATTGACTTGGATTGCCTTGTATAATTTGGGAGATGAGAGAGTGCCACTTAATACTTTTTTTAAGAAAAATGTTATTTATGGGTGAAAAGTAGTGAATAATATTCTAAAATAAAGTGACAGGTTATGAATTTCATGTGACAAAAGACAGGCTCGAATGCAATCAACATAGCTTCTGGATTCTTATTTTATATAGGGGGATGAGTGACAAGCAAGATTAAAAACTCACCACACGTTTTTCCCGAAAGTCTATTCCTACTGTAGTGATGAATTTGGGATTGAATTTATTGTCTGTGTATCTGTAAAGAAATGTTGTCTTCCCCACCCCCTGAATCTCCGAGGGCCAGGAGTTTGATCAGATAATCATAGTCTCCATCGGTCATAGTGATGGTCTCGGTCGGTCTGTATAGGACAGGGAAAAAAAAGTGTTACGATTAAGGTTGATTTTCCTTTGCCTTATATCAAAATACAGCACAAATTTAATTTTCAGGGTTAAAAAGTCATATACCTCTATTCTGCCATATTCAAAATTAACTTGATCAAAGCAGCTTTAGGGGTGAAGGCACATCTAGTATTTCACTGGGTACAAATCTTTTTACATCACATCACCTAATATCGAAAAATATGCAAAATACCAATTGCCACAGTGTATTATCTGTTCTCATGCTGCTGTAAGGAACTGCCTGAGACTGGGTAGTTTATAAAGGAAAGACATTTGACTTACAGTTCCACATGGCTAGGGAGGCCTCAAGAAACTTACAATCATGGCAGAAGGAATCTCTTAACAGGTGGCAGGAGAGAGAATGAGAGCTGAGCAAAGGGTGAAGCCCCTTGTAAAATCATCAGATCTTGTGAGAAGTCACTCACTATCATGAAAACAGCATGAGCAGCATGAGCATAACTGCCCTCATGATTAAATTACCTCCCACTGCGTCCCTCCCCCAACACAAGGGGATAATGGGAACTATAATTCAAGGTGAGATTTGGGTAGGGACACAGTCAAACCATATCACACAGCAATAGTAGAATTTAAAGTAAAAAGTCATAGACTTGTGTTTTAAAACCAGTGCATTTGGGATTAAGAGGATAGTATTAGGAAGAGCAGAGAGTCACAGGGGACAGAAATCCCAGTCCAAGATGATGCAGATATCCTAGAGAGAAACAGCAGCTATAGACAGATAATGGAAGAAAAAAGCAGAGGGATCTATTTTGCATCTAAACATGCAGGATGAGCCTTCTATATAATTTGCACACAAATCATTTCCTTTTAATTTAAAAAATTTAACAACTGGAATGAAAACCTTTAAACCTGTACTGGTAACACCAAGAATACCAGGACATGTATTTGAATGACACAATTACCTACTTGGTGAAATATCCACTCTTGAGTTGAGCAAAATAATTTACTCTTTGGTACAACTTCCTGAATCATGGGTTATATTAATAGAAATGGGCTTGTCATATATGTAAAGGAAGGCCTATGAAGAGTTTCTAGAATGCAAAGGTTTATCTCATTATTATGTGAGAAGGAGGAATACTTCCCCACTTCTGAAGATCCATAAAACGCTGTATTCTTTAAGCATTCTGGGGTAATTAAACTTAAATGTCAACAATAGCCTATTCTATGGATATGATATGGTTAGGCTTTGTGTCCCCAGCCAAATCTCATCTTGAATTGTAATCCCCATAATCCCCCACACATCAAGGGAGAGACCAGGTGGAGGTAACTGAATCGTGGGGGTGGTTTCCCCAAGCTGTTCTCATGACAGTCAGTGAGTTCTCACAAGATTTGATAGTTTTGTAAGGGGCTCTTCCCCCTTTACTATCTCCCTTTCTCCTGCTGCTTTGTGAAGAAGGGGCCTTGCTTTCCCTTTGCCTTCCACCATGATTGTACGTTTCCAGAGGCCTCCATAGCCACGCTGAACTGTGAGTCAATTAAACCTCTTTCCTTTATAAATTACCTAATCTTAGGCAGTTCTTTATAGCAGTATGAAAATGGACTAATACAGGAAATATCTAAAATTACTAAATAATTCTAATAACTTTTTATGTGTAAAAAAATCGTGCAAGTTCATGTAAAAAATTAAAACAATTTTTTATGTTGTTATTTAGTCACCAATCAAAACCAAAAAGTTTTATGTCTTTGGGTAAATAATGATGAAGAATAGAATGAAGTACTCATCAAATAATTCAGGATCATTATGTCATTTGGAATATTTGCAATTTTTTATATCATACTTTATTATGAATGTATGTTTCTTTAATGAATTAATGCTTTTTGAGGTAAGATGTTTTGAAAGTTGCCAATTCATACTTTTGCTCTAAATGTGTGTGTGTGCGTGCCTGACAGTCTCAAGAAATGCTAAGTAAGTCATGAGCAAATCTAGTTAAATATCTTCAATACATAGTGTTAGGCCCAAAGATGAAAATTTTAAAAATGGAAGTTCTAGTCTAGCTTCTGACAAGATATGAATTTACTTAAAAGGGAAATAAGGATGTGAGAAAATACAATGTAATTTTGCAAGATAGAATGATTAATTGATAAATGAGTCAAATCCTTGTCGTGTTTTCAATTCAAACAGAACAGTATCTTCTTGGACTATAGGGATCCAAGAAGACTGCAGAAGAAGAAAAATTTGCATTTAACCTTATGGCATGGAGGGGAAATTAGACATGAGGAGAGGAGATACAGGACCACAGCATGGGAGATTACTTCCTGTTTGTAGAATAAGACTATTACCACTTGCCAACTACATGACCTATCATATTTTCCTGATTGGCAGCCAGATTGTTGTCTGCTGTTTGTACATAAACCTGCCTGGGGCAATACTGGTGCTGCCTCCCAGTCAAAATCTAATCCAGAGTGAAAAATCCAGGCTAACACATATCAATTCCTCTGTGGCCCATACTGCCTCTTTTCTATAAGTGAAGGGTGCTGAACAGTTTGTGACATTTAACTGGAAAATCTGTAGTGTCTCTAATAGGCTATTTGACATATTAAGCTAGGTATGAGATAGTTCACTTCCAAGTTCCTTTCAAAAATGAATTTTCTTATTTTTTATATCACTACTCTCCTCTCTGCCTCCCTCTCTCTCTCTACACACACACACACACACACACACACACACACACACACACACGCAGTATTTGGCTCAGCTCCTCTTTTTATTATTATGTGATTTTTTTGAGTCCTAAAATCATATAGCGTCAATATTCTATTGTTGGTGGTTGGTATGGCAAATTTGACACTATAAAAAATAATCTTTGGCAAACTTTCCTAGAACTGGGCTAAAAAAGTGATGCGGGAAAGATCAAAAGGCCGACAAGTTTCACAGTATTGTTTATTGCTGCACAATGACTGATGGTCTTGCTGGTTCTTGGTTCTGCGGATATAAAAGGGTAGAAAAGGCCAGAAGACTGCAGTGTTTCAGGAAATGCCTCTCACTTAGTCCTTATCATGGTATGACCAGCTGTACCACAAGAACCGGAAGGACTTTTAGATACAGAGGAGCCCTTTCATGGGTAGTCAAGGGGCTAAAAAGAGTAGGGGAAAAGAACTAAAATGTATCACATTCATTAGTCTCTGTTTAATGAAGAGTCTTAAAGGTAGAAAGGAACCCAAGTAATCAGGTGGTCTAGCCCCTCAGTTTTTGGATGAGAAGTCACATGCAGAGAAGTTGTGTGATTTGTGAGAGTGACAACTAGATTGTAATGGAGGAGAATCCAAGAGTATTATTATTATTTAAAATACAAAATGAGCTAAATAGAAACAAAGTAGGAATACTTTCATTTTATATGGGAAGGGAATTTTATCCTAGATATAGACAGAAACAGAATTTCCATAGCTAGAATATCTCAAACCAAGTTGCCCATGGATTCACGGTTCCCCGCTCTAACTCTCAGCTCCCATAATTTTTGTTTAATGTAAGTTCCATTAGCAGAGAAACTTGGTCTCTTTTGTCTACTGCTGGATCCACAAGCTCATCTCAGTGACTGCCATATAGAAGGAGCTCAATACATATTTGTTGAGTGTATAAATTTACTTAAGCTATTCATAGCCACGCAAATGTCATGATTAATGAAATTAATCTCATGAGCCACTTGTGGAAGTGGCATCCATCCAAGTACAAGGACTTGGATTCTTTTCTGTTTTGTTTTGTTTTGAGATGGAGTCTTACTCTGTTGCCCAGGGGAATGCAGTGGCTTGATCTTGGCTTACCACAACTTCTGCCTCCTGGGTTCAAGCTATTCTCCTGCTTCAGCCTCCTGAGTAGCTGGGACTACAGGTGCATGCCACCACGCCCAGCTAATTTTTGTATTTTTAGTAGAGATGGTGTTTCATTATGTTGGCTAGGCTGGTCTCAAACTCCTGACCTCGTAATCTGCCTGCCTCGGCCTCCCATAGTGTTGGAACTACAGGTGTGAGCCACCACACCTGGCTGGATTCTCCCTTCTTATCAGCAAAGTGAGTGTTTAGATGAAAGGATCACTGTAGGGCTTTCCAGGTATGGCTTCCTGAGCTCATTTTTTTATCTTTAGTTGCACAAGAGTGCAAAACTTTCTCAAAATAGAATATTTATATCTTCAGAGGAATAGTTTCAAATAACATAAGAAAAGACAAAGCACAGAGAAATTGCACTTAAAAGTGATATTTGTGCTGGCAGAGAGCACATAAAAGCTGTCAATTGAATAGGTCAGGGCTCAGAGAACTGGGATCCTCCAAATAAGCATCCATTTGCCATCTAATATACCCTCATCACCACATCTCATTTGCGTGGCATTTTGCATGGCTCTGAGGATATACTCTTTGCTCGCCAGTGGGGAGCTTGACAAATGCTACAGTTACATGTTGATGTAACATTTGGAATTACCCACGCAAACTTTGGTGCTTTTTGCCAGTCCACTGGATAACAATCTCAAGAATGCATTGACAAGCTATAAACTTGTGACCTTTAACGTGTTAAATTAGTAGAAACAAACTTAATATTTTTAAGGCACTACAGAAAGCTCAAAATAGTAGGCAGATAAGGTATCAGTGGTATTTCTTTGCATTCCATGTACAGGGTTTCAATAAAATAAAGCTGTCAAGCACAAGATAAGCAGATGTTTAATATTTCCTCATTTATCTTCATTTTATTGGCTTGTGTCAGGCTTTAGTAGGTACATTTTCAGATCTAGAACTCTCAAAGCAAGCACCTCACTGTCTGAATGATAGCCTGAGGGTGGTTCCCACAAACTGACCTTGAAATATTAGTTCCTGTAACCACATTTATGTCCTGAAGGTTAGAATTAAATTAATGGGTGGCTCATCTACTCTAGGGACCTGCAGACCACCAAGAGAAAAGAAGGCATGTTTCTGAGGGAAGGGGAAGTTTCTTTAGTGTATTTTTTAGCATTTTGTTCTATTAGGAAGGCAGTTAATTTTGTATTTCAACTCTTCTTAAAGACTATTTAAAATTAATTGATGAATGCTCATATGAAACATTTCAGGTCAAATTAAAAATATAAATTAACATCAAGCAAAAAATTACTTTTTCTCTAAATGGTATATTTTCCTTTGGCTTAGTTTAGCTGCATCTTTTGAAACTATATGAATATTTTTTCACTTTTTATTTTGGAAAATTTCAAACATATACTAAATTTGAGAGACTAGTATAATCAATCTCTCAGCTTCTAAATTATCAATATATGGCCAATCCTCTTTCATCTGCCCTATAACTCTCCATATACCAGATTACTTTGAAGCAAATATCAGATATTCTAACTTTTTTCAATAAATAATTCAACACATCTAGGTAGAACAAGATCACTCAACCTTACCAGGATTGGCATGGTGTATATCTATAGAGAAGGTTATTAAGATGGCTTTTTAAGAATTAGACAGGATAAAACAATAAAGGGGTATCATCACTGATTCCACAGAAATGCAAACTACCATCAAAGATTACTACAAACACTCTATGTACACAAACCAGTAAATCTGGAAGAAATGGATAAATTCCTGGACACTTGCACTCTCCCAAGACTAAACCAGGAAGAAGTTAAAACTCTGAATAGACCAATAACAAAGGCTAAAGTTGAGGCAGCAATTAATAGTCTACCAACGAAGAAAAGTCCAGGTCCAGATGGGTTCACAGCCAAATTCTACCAGATGTACAAAGAGAAGCTGGTACCACTCCTTCTGAAACTATCCCAAATGATAAAAAAGAGGGGAATCTTCCCTAACTCATTTTATGAGACTAACATTATCCTGATACCAAAACCCAGCAGAGACTCAACAAAAAAAGAAAACTTCAGGCCAATACCCATAATGAACATCAACATAAAAATCTTCAATAAAATATTGGCAAACCGATTGCAACAGCACATCAAAAAGCTTATTCATCACAAGCAAGTAGGCTTCATCCCAGGGATTCAAGGCTGGTTCAACATGCGCAAGTCTATAAATATAATCCATCACATAAACAGAACCAAAAACAAAAACCACATGATTATTTCAATAGATGCAGAGAAGGCCTTCTACAAAATTCAACAGCCCTTTATGCTAAAAACCCTCAATAAACTAGGTATCAATGGAACATATAACAAAATAATAAAAGCTATTTATGACAAACCCACAGCCAATATCATACTGAACAGGCAAAAACTAGAAGCATTTCCTTTGAAATCTGGTATTAGACAAGGATGCCCTCTTTCACCACTCCTATTCAATATAGTATTGGAAGTTCTAGCCAGAGCAAGCAGGCAAGAAAAAGAAATAAAGAGTATTCAGTTAGGAAAGGAGGGAATCAAATTGTCTCTATTTGCAGATGACATGATTGTAGATTTAGAAGACCCCATCGTCTCAGGCCAAAATCTCCTGAAACTGATAAGCAACTTCAGTAAAGTCTCAGGATACAAAATCAATGTGCAGAAATCACAAACATTCCCATACACCAATAACAGACAAACAGAAAGCCAAATCAAGAGCGAACTCCGATTCACAATTGCTATAAAGAGAATAAAGGCCGGGCACGGTGGCTCACGCCTGTAATCTCAGCACTTTGGGAGGCCAAGGCAGGTGGATCATGAGGTCAAGAGATCGAGACCATCCTGGTCAACATGGTGAAACCCCGTCTCTACTAAAAATACCAAAAAATTAGCTGGGCATGGTGGTGTGCACCTGTAGTCCCAGCTGCTTGGGAGGCTGAGGCAGGAGAATGGCTTGAACCCGGGAGGCGGAGGTTGCAGTGGGCCAAGGTCGTGCCACTGCACTCCAGCCTGGTGCCTGGTGATGGAGTGAGACTCTGTCTCAAAAAAAAAAGAAAAAGAAAAAGAAAAAAGAGAGTAAAATACCTAGGAATACAATTAACAAAGGATGTAAAGGACGTCTTCAAGGAGAACTACGAACCACACTGCTCAAGGAAATAAGAGAGGACACAAACAGTTGGAAAAACATTCCATGCTCATGGTCAGGAAGAATCAATATTGTGAAAATGGCCATACTGCCCACAGTAATTTACAGGTTCTATGCTATCCCCATCAAGCTACCAACGACTTTCTTCAAAAAACTGGAAAAAAAACATGTTAAACTTCATATGGAACCAAAAGAGAGTCCGCATAGCCAAGACACTCCTAAGCAAAAAGAACAAAGCTGGAGGCATCATGCTGCCTGGTTTCAAACTATACTACAAGGTTGCAGTAATCAAAACAGCATGGTACTGGTACCAAAACAGAGACATAGACGGATGGAACAGAACAGAGGCCTCAAAAGCAACTCCACACATCTACAACCATATGATCTTTGACAAACCTGACAAAAACAAGCAATGGGGACAGGATTCCCTGTTTAATAAAAGGTGTTGGGAAAATTGGTGCAGAAAGCAGAAACTGGGCCCCTTCCTGACACCTTACACTAAAATTAACTCCAGGTGGATTAAAGGTTTAAACATAAGACCTAACACCATAAAAACCCTAGAAGAAAGCCTAGGCAAAACCATTCAGGGCGTGGGCATAGGCAAGGACTTCATGATTAAAACACCAAAAGCAATGGCAACAAAAGCTAAAATAGACAAATTGGACCTAATTAAACTCCAGAGCTTCTGTACAGCAAAAGAAGCAATCATTAGAGTGAACCAGCAACCAAGAGAATGGGAAAAAATTTTTGCAATCTACCCATCTGACAAAGGGCTAATATCCAGAATCTACAAAGAACTAAAACAGATTTATAAGAAAAAACAAACCCATTCAAAAGTGGGTGAAGGATATGAACAGACACTTTTTCAAAAGAAGACATATATGAGGCCAACAAATACATGAAAAAATGCTCATCATCACTGGTAATTAGAGAAATGCAAATCAAAACCACATCGAGATACCATTTCACACCAGTTAGTATGGCGATCATTAAGAAATCTAGAGACAACAGGTGCTGGAGAGGATGTGGAGAAATAGGAACACTTTTACACTATTGGTGGAAGTGTAAATTAGTTCAACCATTGTGGAAGACAGTGTGGTGGTTCCTCAAGGATCTAGAAATAGAAATTCCATTTGACCCAGCATTCCCATTACTGGGTATATACCCAGAGGATTATAAATCGTTTTATTATAAAGATGCATGCATACATATGTTCATTGTGGCACTGTTTACAATAGCAAAGACCTGGAACCAACCCAAATGCCCATCAATGATAGACTTGGACAAAGAAAATGTGGCACATATACACCATGGAATACTACACAGCCATAAAAAACGATGACTTCGTGTCCTTTGTAGGGATATGGATGCACCTGGAAACCATCATTCTCAGCAAACTGACACAAGAACAGAAAATCAAACACTGCATGTTCTCACTCATAGGCTATTATTTTTACTAATAATACAGCCTAGTTCGTTAATCATATTTTCTACCACCATTCACTTTTTGCTTAGAATATCCTCTCTAGCACTACTCTATCTTCTAAATTCAATCACACCCACAGTTCTACTGTCTATGAATTCTTGTACTTCTCCAGTTTTACTCCAGTTTCTATACCCCTACCAAAAAACAAATGCTATGGGGTGAATTTCTAGTGGACCTTGAAAATCTGGACATAAAGTTGATAAAACCCAAATTTGCTCAAGGAGCATTCTTGCTGGGAACTCAGACACTTGTCAATAATGTTTTATAATCAGTGTTGGGAAAGGACTTTTCCCTAATCTAAGACATTTTGCCTGAATTCAATATGTTTTTAAATCACTGTTTACTAATATTGATCCATTCAGATCAATGCTTGTCATGCATTTCCCTACTACAAATGATTACAACTCAGCAGGACCCAAACCAGCACAAAGCTATTTTGTCCCCCAGGTGTAGAACAATACTGACAAATATTACAAATGGATTCCATCTGAGAACAACATGAAAGCAAAGAGCTAGCATAATCTCTGAAGCTCACATATACCGATGGATAGAAAGCAAATCCCTAATTAATATATGCTTTAAAACACTGTTTTGCAGAAAAGACCCAATCTCAGAGTAAGTTAAAACAATTTAGGATTTTGTCTTCAGATGAGTAAATGATCAGGAGAAACAAGACAGTACCACACAAAGTTGCTGTTTCAGATTCAGAGATGCCTTTGTGAGGGCTTGTGTTTATGGGCTATAAGTAATTGAGAAACATTTTAAGATGCTGATAGCCTAAAATGCCTCTTAATAAAAATAGAGAGTTTAGTTTATGACCAGCCTCTACTAAAAATTCAAAAATTAGCTGGGCATGGTGGCGTATGCCTGTAATCCCAGCTACTTGGGAGGCTGAGCCAGAGAATCACTTGAACCTGGCAGGCAAAGGTTGCAGTGAGCTGATATCTTATCATCACATTCCAGCCTGGGCAACAAGAGAGAAACTTCGTCTCAAAACAGCAAAAATAAACCTGAAAACAGAGTTTAGAATGTCACATCCTTCTTGGAAACAGAAATATGTGTGATGCCAAAGTGTGCCCAGGGTTATGCTGAGGGTTAGGTGTACTGGGTCTTTCTTACATTACCATAAAGAAATACCTGAGGCTGGGTAATTTATAAAGAAAAGAGGTTTAATTGGCTCATAGTTCTGCATGGTTTACAGGAAGCATGGTGCTGGCATTTTCTTGGTTTCTGGGGGAGGCCTCAGGAAGCTTACAATCATAAGCAAAGGGGGTACAGGCACATCACATGGCAAAAGCAGGAGCAAGCGAGAGAGATAAAGTAAGGGGGAGGTGCCACACACTTTTAAATGACACAGCCAAGGTTCTTGACTGTGCATTAGAAGTAGAACACCACACCTAAGTGGTTTAAGCTGGTGGCCAGAATAAGAATTTAGAGGCATCTCTCCCACTTAGCATTTTAATGCTCCCACTTTTATTTTAATAAAATAAAAACCAATCTTGTGAGAACACACTCACTATCACAAAGACAGCACCAAGACACGAGGGAACCAACGTCGTGACCCACACACCTCCCACCAGACCTCACCTCCAGCATTGGAAAACACATTTCAACATGAGATTTGGAAGGGGATAAATCTCCCAACTATGTCACTAGGTGTGTGTGCAGTTCCACTAGAAGCGACCAGCTTCTTTGGTAAGTCATTTGCACTGCTGAGGTTTGAGGTGGTGAGAGAGGCAGGCAAGCTCCCCATTTTTTTCTCAAGGATTCCTATTGAACCTTGCTTCTCCCACTTCATGTCCATCTTTCTTTGTTGCCCCAGGTTCTGCTACCTTCAGGTTCATAAGACATAAAAGCACCAGGCTTACAAAGACTGCCCAGCCAGCTCCTACAATTGCATAAGGTCTAATCTGATTAGTAATGCTATTGTTCATTATTACAGAATACCACTCAGCAGTGAAAATGACACAGCCAAGGTTGTTGACTGCTCATTGGTGGTAGAAACACCACACCTAATTGGCTCAATCTGCTGGCCAGAGATAAGAATTTAGAGGCATCTCTCCCACTTTTATTTTAGTAAAATAAAAACTTATTTTAACCAAGAACTCAATTTTGGTTGTTATTTTGGCTAAAATAAGTTTTTAACAATAGAAAGGGGGCTCCCCACATCCTGCTCTTTCCTTTAAAGGGACTGTTCAGGCATTTTCCCAATACTTTAGTATGACCCAAAACTTACTCCATATGTACACTGCTAATTGCCACATGCTAGGTGTTCTTCTTGTTCTCTGTCTGACTCTTCATTCCTGCCTCGTGTGACCTGGGGATGATGGACTGTCTTACTGATTCATCGCACCCTCCCTGCCCAGGATCTGTAAGTAAAATCCTTTGAACTTGCTTCCTATTATGGTGGTGCCTTGAATTTGTGCCTTCCATCTAAAACGCAAGGAGCTGCCCCACACTGGGTTTTCTCCAGAACACTGAGGAGAACAAAAGGTTGGCTCCCAGTGCCAGAATGATGGTCAGGAGGGGCAGAAATTGGACACAGGTCAGACAGGAGCCACAAGAGTGTCTGCCAGTATAAACAGATTACCTGTTTGAGGGACTCCTGCCCCCAGCCTCCCCTCCCCATCACAGGTGGGAAAACTAGGCATCTGGCCATCTGCCAGGTAAAAGTAGGATCCCAACCAGGTACAGTGGCTCACACCTGTAATCCCAGTACTTTGGGAGGCCAAAGCAAGTGGATCACCTGAGGTCAGGAGTTTGAGACCAGCCTGGTCAACATGGTGAAACCCCGTCTCTACTAAAAATACAAAAAAATCAGTTGGGTGTGGTGGCACATGTGGTAATCCCAGCAACTTGGGAGGCTGAGGCAGGAGAATTGTTTGAAACTGGGAGGTGGAGGTTGCAGTGAGACGAGATTGCACCATTGCACTCCAGCCTAGGCGACAGAGTGAGACTCCATCTTGGGCCGGATTGGGTAGGTGGAGGGGGAAAGAAGGATCCCATGAGAGTCACACTGTAAACACCCAAGTCCAGCTGCCCTTCATTTCCCTTTAGCATGGTGTTGCTAGCAGGTCTGGGTTTGGAACCCCAATTTAGTTGGGGGCTCTCAAAACACACTCATAGTGATTCTACTTTTTTGATAAAACTCTCACTGATAAAACTTTCCAAAGTGTTGATAATACAGCATCAGGTATATGTCTTTACTTTTTAAAATTTAGAAAATTAAAGCATAGATACTGTTACAGCTAGGATAGGGCCATGGACTGAACTGCCATTTCAAATCTGATATCCTGCATAAGTTACTTCCAACCTATAAATTCCAGTTTTGAAAGACAGCCTTATAAATACCGTATGAAGGTATCCTGCTTATATATCCTGATAACCAGCTGAGAGGGTCATTCAGTGAACTGGCCTATAGTTGAAGTGGTTATTGCATATTCAATTTCAGTATTTCACATCAACTGAATCAAAGTTATGAGCATTTAACATTAGCTTATTTAAATCTAAGGTGTAGTTTTGACATTTCCCTCCAAATTCTCCAAAAGAAGACCTGTGGATGCTCACTTGTCTTAAAATCAAATAGCAAATGGATCAAAGAACTTTTGCTTCATATGCACATATCAACCTGCAGCTCACATTGATGACAAGGAAGGGGAAAATTTGGTTCTTTGTCCAATTTACAGCATATTAAGCCAAAGAAAGAATAACTCTTTCATGGTTTGGAATAGGGCACCTTCAGACATTACTCTCAAGTTTAAAGCCTCATGAAATCCGTAAAGAGTAACTAGAAACTTCATAGATAGTTCTTTACAACATTGTAGTATAGAATTTTTTGGTTATTTCCCATACATTGTACACTTGGCAATTCTTATGTACCAGCTAACATAATTTCCACATTAATAAGTTTTTACCAAAGAAAGCAAATTGTGACTACGAAGAGAAAAAGGCCACACACACACACACACACACACACACATACACGCAAAAGGCCATGGCAGTAAAGATAGCAAAAATTAGAAAGGAATATTTGAGACAATTCAAATGATAGTAGAATAATGATAGAACAGTGCCTGATATATATGTATATATTTAATCATCTATATACTTAATCATATATAATATATAATCAGGTACTGTTCTACCATTATTCTATTATCTAGTCTATTATCATTAAGCACTAAACACTAATGATTAACACTTTTAATCTTTAAAACAATGTCACAACACTACAGAATTAACTTAATCCCCTTCAAAATCTAGTTGCTTTCTTGCAAAAATCACAAGCTATGATCCTAAAATTCACATGGAAATGAAAGGGACACAGAATAGCCAAAACAATCTTGGCTGAAAAATACTAAAGTTGGAGGGCTTATACTTTTCAGCTTCAAAACTTACTACAAAGTTACAGTAATCAAGAGAGTGTTGCACTGGCATAAGGACAGGCAAATAGATCCATGGAAGACAACTGGGAGTCTAGAAATAAACTCTTACATTTATGGTCAGTTGTGACAAGGGTGTCAGGACAAATAAATGAGAATAAGAATAGTCCTTTCAACAAAGATGCTTTTATAGAAAAATTAACTTAAATGGATCATAGACCTAACTATAAGAGCTAAAACTTATAAAACTCTTAGAAGAAAGTATAGCAGTAAATCTTCATAACTCTGGATTAGGTAAATGGTTTCTTAGATGCAACAAAAGAAAAAATAAATAAATTAATTAAAAACTTTTGTGCCTCAAAAGACACCATAAAAAAAAAGGAAAATACAACCCCCAGGCTGGGTGAAAATGCCTGCGAATCATATATCTGACAAGGAACTTGTATCCAGACTACATATAGAACTCTTATAGCTCAATTAAAAGACAACCAAACTTTAAAAATGGGCAGTCTTTGAAAAGATATTTTCTCAAAGACTATATATAAATCACACATGAAAAGAAGCCAAAACAGCATTAGCCATTAGAAAAGTACAAGTCAAAACCACAATGAGATACCGCTTTACACCCACAGGGATGGGTATGAAGAGATGGACAGTAACAAGTGTTGAGGATGTGGAAAGCCAGAACCCTCCTATGTTGCTCACGGGAATCTAAATGGAGCAGCCACTTTGGAAAACAGTTTGGCAATTCTTCAAAAATTTAAACATAGATTTAGCACATGACCCAATACCACTTCTGGGTCTATACACAAACAAAATAAGAACATATATCCACTCAAAGACTTTTACATGCATGCACATATCAGCATTACTCATAATAACCCCAAATTGTACACAAACCAAATGTCCATCCACTAACGTATAAAGAAAATGTGGCATGTCCGTACAATTCAATGTTATTCTCCATAGAAAGGAATGAAGTGCTTATACATGCAACAACACGGATAAACTTTAAAAATATTATGTTAGATTAACAAAATCAGAAGCAAAAGGCCAAATATTTTATGATTCTATTCATATGAAATGTCCAGAATAGATAAATCCATAGAGACATAATGTCTAGTCACCATTGCCAGTGGCTGGTGAGAGGAGGATTGGAGAATGACTGCTAATGGATACGGGCTTCTTGTGGGGAAAGGGTGAAAGTGTGCTGGATTTAAATGGTAATGGTGGCACAACCTTGCGCATGTTCTAAAAAACACTCTGTACTCTTTGAAAAGGGTGGGTTTTATAATACATGAATTGTATTTCAATAAATCTATTATTAAAAACCCCAACAAGATAAGAATATTGTATTTTCTCTTACAAATAATTTTTCAGGCCTAGTTCCACAATACTTGTTTGCATTGCACTAATAAGTATCATGCATATTCAAACAATAACACCGTCCTGAAACCAAATGGAAATGGCCTTTAGAATATATGCTATCTATGGGCCATAGGATACATTTCTATCAAAAATTAGAAAAGCATATTTGAGACAACTCAAATGATAATAGAATAATGATAGAACAGTACCTGAAATATATGTGTATATTCTATCATATATATTTAATCACCTATATATTTAATCATATATAATATGTATTTAATCAGGCACTGTTCTATCATAATTCTACTATCATTTGAGTCACTATCATTTAGTCTAAACAATAAAAACTAATGATTAACACATTCAGTCTTTAAAACAAGCGACAACATTACACATCCAACTTATTCCTCCTCAAAATCTAGCTGACTTTTGGCAAAAATCACAAGCTGATCTTAAAAAAAATAATAATATGAAAATGAAAGGGACACAGAATAGCCAAAATGATCTTGACTAAAAAGTAATTCTCACAAATAATTAATTATTTATAAAAATGTTTGTCATTTGATAAAGTCCCAGTAGCCAATCTACTGTGCACATGTGCTCACAAATCAGGACTGAGTAATTGATAATCACTGACAAACAGCAGGGCAGGTTGGTGGTCCAGGCACCACCAAGCAATACTAGATCAGAACTTGAGCGTGTATATAATCCAATCGGTTCCACACTGGGGATCATCAATATTCCCCGTGAAGTTTACAAATACCAGCTCAAGGGGACTCTCTGGATCAGCTGAAACAGAATCTCTTCAGGCAGGTCTTGGACAAATGGGAGCTTAAATATTCCAGTAGGAATCAACAGAAGAGCAGCCAGGTCTGAAAACCATTTTTCTCTATCCTCATGCTTCACCTTGAGACATCTCTAGAGGGCACTATTCCAGAATCTTGAGACTCTGTAACCCCCCCTTCAGCACCCCATTCCAGTATAGAAAACCCATTGGTCAAGAAAGAGCCCATTTGTCTACTGATAATTTGATTCTGAGTTAGTTTAGAGCCATTTCTCCTTACTGGTGGCTATCAGCAAAGCTTAGCACATAGCTCGTGGATTTCTCCTTCTGCTGAAAACTGTTATAAATGCCTTTAATATGCTTTCCCCACTACATATGATTTTGTTCCCTCACATAGTCTAAATTTCACCCAAAATTAGTAGTAGCCCCCAAAATATTATAATTTTCCTCATTCAAAACAGATGCACTGAACATGTTATATAAATGTTTGGATTAAATAAACTCAGCTTCAAGAATTTCTGGAAAGATTTATTGTTTGATTTCAAAAATTTTTCAGCTTGTCTTCATAAGTGGGTTGCATGACTCAATTTTTCTAAGGAAGTCATGCTTCTTTTTTTCTTTAAATGCTTTCCTAGATCGTTTCTGCCAGGACTCCAGCTAGGGAACAAGAAAAATAAATGCAAATTGCTTAAAATTCTGTGAAGCCATATATTGAAAGAATCTTTCACATACATCTCTTTTAAGACTGAAAACACCTGTGATGTTATGAAGCAGAACCTACGTCCATGGAGCAGACTAAGAAGTACACCCAGACAGGTCAATGCCTTCCCAGAGATCAGCCACCAAGAGCAGAAAATGGGTTTTCTGGTTCTCAAACTTGGCTGCTTTAAAAACTCCCTAGCGCCCAGGCCATACACCAATCCAAATATTGTAAATCTGAATTCTGATAATATGACAAAAGCATGCGCACCTTTTAACACTCTCCCTAATGATTCCAACATGCAGCCAAGATTAGGAAGCACTGCCCTACCTCTTAGCCCAGAGACTCCTCACTGCCAAAGAATGATTCCTAAGTCTCACTCTACAGCTACTAGGAGAGAGAGGTGGACCACACTCATGAAGATGTATCTTTTTCTAAGACAGTGCTTAGTTAGGAAGATGGTTCCTTTTCCACCATAGGCACCTGATTCAATAGGCTAACCAGCACCAGTCACAGCACAATTCATTTCCCTTATCATGAAAATGATATGCCACCCTCAGTGAAGCAGATAACCCATCCCTTTTCTCTGTAGAGTTATGTGATATATGAAAAGATATTAAATGTATCTAAGCAAATTGAAGTTTCTACTCCTAAACAATGTCTCCAAAGAGAAAAAAATTTGGTTTTAGGTTAAAGATATGGCTTGTTTAATAAAATGCTTTACTAAGTTTTCTGACTTTGGGCTATTACTTGCAAATTGGATTCATTTTCTAGCTGGCTGCTGCTTTGAGGAAGTCATGCCAAAGCTCAACTTCTTTGCTTTATTATCTGAGAAAGGGCAAACTAATCAAAATATCTGCCCACAAGTTCTGCCTCCCTGAGATGTGAGGAAGCTGAATTAGATAGCATCTATGGGTTCATAGGCAAATATCTATGAAAATAAGATGTCTCATTTTATTGAAAATTTCTGACTTAAACATAATTCTAGATAACTCACAGAGCCATATGATTCCAAGGAAAAACCAAGATCTCGTTAGAAAAAGAATGTTGGCTGTTCATTGTTTTAGTGGGTATTTTACGAGAAGCATTTTATGAATTTAATAAATACTGAAAAATAGAGATTATATCTACAGAGTATGGCGTTAGTCCAAAGAAGGTTATTTGTTTCACCAGGGCTCTTTTTACATTACATAGATCCCTACAGAAATAAAAATCTCTGACTTGGAACTTTCCTTCTGTGATGGGCATGATTTGAAGCTGAACAGAAAATAAGGAAGGCAACTACATATGATTCTTAACTCTTATGTGATTGGGGTAAATGTTCCTTCATCTGCTAAGTTATTTGGAATGAGTTCTACCTCAGAAAATCTAGGAGTCTAAATCTGACAGAGGAGAAAGGAAAAACTCATAAAGAGATGTGTGGTGGGATGGGCAGAAATAATCAGGAGGGCTTCATGGAGGAGGTGAGATGAGAGCTAGAGTTTGATAGGGAAAGGAGAGAGGGGAGAACTGGAATGATGAGAATGCTGGTCCTGGAGACAGAATGTGTACAAGGGTCATTGGTTACAGGAGATTTGCTTCTGGGGGCTGTGGCAGATGAGGTGGGATCTAAAGGGTCATTGTTGTCTATGGCATAATGGAAAGCAGCAGGCATTGGAATCCATAGCCCTGAGTTTAGACATTCAGTTTTAGCAATTTACCAACTACAGGAAAAAGGACTTAAATCTTGATTCTTAGGATGTTTATCTGCAGTCGTTGAGTATGTAACACCTGGTTCCCTGCCTTCACCATGAATTCCTCTCCCCTTGTGATGTCCCAAGAAATAGGGAACCATGAAATCCTTTTGACCCAATGTACTTTGACTCAAAGTATCCAATGTAATAAAAATACAAAACAATTAATCAATTATTATAAGCTACTTTATAACCTAACTGAAGTAACCAACTTCATCAGAACAAAGGTGGTATAGAAATCCCAAGGGAAAGGAATGGCTGAATTTTTAAAATCTGGTTTGACTTCTACTTCACAAAGCACTGGAGTATTGCACTAGATGGTTTCAGCAACTCCATCCCCTACTGAAGCTCTGATTAAAAATACAATATGTCAACAATGACTAATTACAGCTGTAATGAGTCTATTGTTTACTTCTTGGCAGTAACCTAATCGATTGACCATGTTTCAAACTCATCTAGTGTTTTCCAGTATAAAACATTTATAATTTTGTCTTTGTCGAGTTTCACTCCCCAGCTGTTACTGGTGAGAAAAGTCATCATTAGCACAAAGACATTTACAGCTATGATCACCTTTCCTGCTGTTTGGTGCATTTTAAAGTTTAATAAGAACAGAGCAGAAGGCAGATTCTTGGTGCCTCACTTAGAGCCTGCTAAGGTTCTGACAACAGTGAGTGCCATTCCCAATTCTGCAATATTCTTTAACTTTCAAATTGGTGATTTTTTTTAACTAATTGCAATTTGTGGCTGACAAAAATCATGAAATATACACTTATAAAAAGGTTAGAATTTTGCATTATGCTTTTTGCTCAACTTTTCCTTAAGTTGGGAAAGGGACTTTCATATGGAAACATCTTCTGTTGACGGCTTATATTCACAGTGACTGTTCTTGCTGAAAAAAGAGTCACAAATTCAGCAATAAAACAAAAAAATAAAATAAACATCAAGAATTGTAGTTCTTTCAAACTAAGACTTGTTATAAGACAGTTGTTATGAAATAGCTTTGCCTGTATTTTCCAGATTTAATCTAAAAAGAAAGTTTGTGAAACTCAGAAAGGATACAGACTAGTGTGTGTTACATCTCATCTCTGTAAAGTCACCACCCTGAAACCTATTCCTAGCCAGGAAAAAATATGACAATGTCCATTAAAAAGTGACATGTTAGTTTCTGATACTTTTGAACAAAAGGACACATATAACTTACTATATTAACTCAAACACTAAAAAGTAAATGTTAACATTTTAGTGGAAAAAACGTCACAAAAAGCTATCTATCACAAAGAATAGATTTGCTGTATCTAACTCTTCCAGTTTATTGAAGGTCTAGTCTCAAAGAAATTCTTGGGAATCATTTTACTTCTCCAATGTTGACGAATGCTCTTCCTCACTCATTTCCATTAATTTTTAAAAACGAAAATTCAAATCCAAATTTTATTTTATAAGTTTCCGATAACCTAAACTGCAAGTGGTGGACGGGCAGAAAAGGGGTTTTATTAATAGCTAAACTCATAGTTTTCCCACTGGAAGCTAAGCCCAGTTTGGTAGGTGTTATTCTTAAAACAAAAGGCATAATTATGAAAACTAAATGCTTTCATATTAAATTTCAAGCATATAAATTGTAATGCATAGAATAACAAAATAGAAATGTTTCACATTTGCTCTATCTATGAATACATTAAGCTCAATATATCATTGCATGTGACTATGAGAAGGTTCATATTTTAGAAGAATGTCAGCATTGTCCTTCTCTGATAATATTGCTCAGTAGTTAATCATCTAGTTCATATTTACACGATGATGAACACAGGCTAATATAAGGTCCATTATCTTTCTCCTAATCAAGCAAAGGTTGGGACTATGAGGTTGTAAACCTTAAAATCTTCCAAGATCATCTGAAAGAGCTGATTTTCCCTAGGATCTAAAATGGAAACTACTTTTATAAATCCAACAAAAGAGAAGATGCTTTTGTTGAATAATCAAAAATGTCAGCAATTGAAATCCTTCATCGCATGATATATAAGTTTATATTTTCTTAAGCAATGCAAATAAATAGGATAAAATAGGAGGAAGGAGTATAAAGATGCAAGCTACAACATTTTCTTCTAAAGCATAACAGCATTGACTGGGTTATATCAGGTTTATTGATTATAGAGGATGGGCAGGGTCATAATGAGTGCATGCGCACACACATCTGCATGTATGCCCACATGTGCATGCATGAATGCACACACATGAACACATGAACATACGCAGTATACACAGGCGCATCAAGCGTGGGCCTATCATTTAGCTCCTGCATGTACTTCTTCTGTTTATATGCCATTCTTCTATTTAACCTGATTGTGTCAGAAGATATGTCTATTTTGAATGTTTATGGAGCAAGCCAGAAATACATACAATATACAATACAAATTTTATGAATTATACAAATTTGAAATTTTCAATATGCATAATTCAAAGCAAGAGAGTGAGATGCTCTTTTTATTGGAAATTTGATACAAGTTTTGCATATTGGTATGCAAAAGCTACTCTACCTCTAAAGGGTGTGGTGGGTACTATGGAAATGATTCCAAGATCTCTTTACCTGAGAGTAAGGTAGAATTATTTCCTGGATAGGCAGAAGAGGAGAGAGGTTTTTGCAAAAGGTGTGAGTGGGTAGGTAAGACAGCACATACCATTAGACTTGTTAAATGAACTCTGACAGTTTACCCAGGTGGAGACCTTGTGAGGTTGAGCATTAAATGTGGAACAGGGTGCTTCAAAAGGAAAGATCAAAAAGTTTCCTGGGGACTCTGTATTGTTAATGGTCTCTCTGGTTCCTGCCTTTGATAAAAACTAGTACAGCAAACATATTTATGAAACCTTTGGATGTAGAACACTAAACCCAGGAGAGGGAAGAAAACGAAAGAAGAAAATGGAAATATATGTGCAGTAGTTTTAAAACATTTGAAAAAAAACAATTATGATGTCTTAGGTAAGAAATTCAAGAGTGTGGGTTTTATCATTGGAATTAGAGTTCATAATAGGCTTGTAGCATAGCTTCTTTATGAGACAAAGATACTAATCTTCCCTCAGATTGACTGATTTACTCATTAATTCACCCAGAAAACATTTATCAGGTGCTAATATGCATTGGGCACAGAGTTGATTCTGAAGATTACATGACGCATCCTAAAAGGCTCTACTGCTGTCTCTCCAGCAAGACCACTGTAGCAGCTAAAACAGCCACATGCCCTGGTCTGCTCAGCACAGGCCCAGCTGACATCCCCCATTCTGTAAGTGGCACTCACTTGCACTCTCAGAAAGGCTCTGCTTCGGCCTTATTAGTCATTGCAACTAATAAGAACCTCCTAACTTGTCTCTATGCCCCCAGTTTTGCCCTTCCCCCATCCATTCTCCACATAAAAAGCAGTTATCTTTAAAAAAATCCAAGTCAGACCGCATTACTGTTCTGCTTATTATTTTCCAGTGGCTTCCCATCAAACTGAAAATAGAACCTAAAGCCACTTGTCTGGCTTATGAAAGCCATAATCTGGGTCTGGCTAGTTTTCTACTAATTCTCTTTGCCCTCTGTTGTTACATTCCTTGAAGGAGCCAAGTTTCATCCTGCCTCAGGGCCTTTGCACTGGCTGTTTTCTCTGTCTAACTTTTCCTTCTCCCCCAACTTTCATAAGCTAACTCCTAATTATCATTCAGTTCTCAGTTGAATTTTTTCTTCCTCAGAAAGATCTTGAAGAATACTGTATCTAAAGAAGGTCCCCATTCATTTCTATAGCTTCACCATATTTTAATTCTTTTTGTAGCCCTTTTCCCCAGCTGACATCTGTCTTCTTGTTTATTATCACTTGCTTTTCCCTCTAGGATGTAAGCTCTAGGAAGGAAGAAGCTTTGCACGTCTTGTTTACAGGGTCTACCTCAAAATAAGTGTTCAACAAATGTTTGCTAAAAACAATAATATATGCCCTGTTGGATCTAATTCAGTGTGGTTGTATAATAAAGACTACTGGTCTTGGAGAACTTCAGGGTGTACATGCAAGAAAACAACACTGCATTTTATATAAGAAAAGTATCTTTACTCAAAGATACCTTGTATGTTGAATCCCAAGAAGAACCCAATCTAAAACTCACAAATATAAAGCTATAGAATTAAGGGACTCTATCATGAGGTCAAGAGATCGAGACCATCCTAGCCAACATGGTGAAACCCAGTCTCTACCAAAAATACAAAACTCAGCTGGGCGTGGTGGCATGCACCTGTAGAACAGCTACTTGGGAGGCTGAGGCCGGAGAATCACTTGAACCCAGGAGGCAGAGGTTGCAGTGAGCCAAGATTGCACCACTGCACTCCAGCCTCAATGACAGAGAATCTGTCTCAAAAAAAATAAAAAAATAAATAAAATAAAAACACCAGAATTAAGGGACCCTAATGAATAAGTATATACTTTTCAATAGTATACTGAACCCTCTCTGCATTTAAGACAGTAAATTACTTAATACTTAACTTTTGCTTCTGTGGTTTTCAGAACTATGCTCAGTAAAAATATGTGATGGGAATTTTAATGAGTTACTGGAATGGGTCTTATTTAGGTGCTCAAGAGTAAGACTACTGAAGAGGGAATTCCACCAAGAGAATCACTGACTCAAATGCTTACTTCTACCTTGTATGCAAGGCTGCTAATGGAGCGACACAACACCTTGGACATCACCCTTTGATGACATGTATTATATAATACAAATAATTTGTACTTTAAATAAAAACAAGAATCATGTTAAATCAGGGGTCCACAACCCTTGGGCCAGGGACATTTACTGGTCAGTGGCCTGTTAGGAACTGGGCCGCACAGCAGGAGGTGAGCAGCTGGCCGGCAAGCAAAGGTTTGTCTGCATTTACGGCTGCTTTCCATGGCTCATATTACCTCCTGAGCTCTGCCTCCTGTCAAATCAGCAGCAGCATTAGATTCTCACAGGAGCATGAACTCTATTGTGAATGGTGCATGCAAGGGATCTGGGTTGCACACCTCTTATGAGAATCTAATGCCTGATGATCTTTCACTGTCTCCCATCACCCCCAGATGGGACAGTTTCATTGCCTGAAAACAAGCTTGGGGGCTCCCACTGATTCTACATTATAGTGAGTTGTATATTTATTTCATTATATATTACAATGTAATAATAATATAAATAAAGTGTATAATAAATGTAATACATTTGAATCATCCCCAAGCCATCCCCCCCACCCCCCAGTCTTCATGGAAGACTAAATAAAATAGTCTTCCATGAAACCAGTCCTTGGTGTAGAAAAGGCTGGGGACCACTGTTTTAAATGGATAAATATGGATAGTGTTTCAAGAAAATTCAAGAAAACATTATCACTAAAGGATGTAAATAACTCCCATTATATGTAAACTAAGGATGAAGCTTGTGTGGCGCCATTATTTTTATTTTGGACTTGATTCTTCAGCAGCTCATAAATTAATTGTTCTGTAAGAATCTGAACTCTGAGAGCAGGTCTGCCTGTGGACAAATTTCAGCTATGTTGAGTTCTCAGAACCTGTATTATAGAGATCTAAATGGAAATTCTATACTTATTTTCTTAATCTCTACATATTTTTAAAATAAAGGTTATGCTTGATCTCATTACTCCCACAACCACCTAAACTAAACCTTTTATTGATTCTCAGAGTAGCGGTAAAGAGGCACAACATATTTGTTGAATGGATAATGGAAAAGACACAAAGAAAGAGTTGGAATGGGACATATTCCTACCAATGAAAATCCTAAATGGGAAAGTGGAAGAGAACAAGAAGATTACTAGAATGAAGTCAATAGGCACATGGAAATACACTTAAGAATGGAAAAGTGTGTATGTGGGTGGGGTGGGTGGTAGGGGATCTGAAGTCAAAGCCCATGTCTTCCCTGTCTTACAATTTTGTTCCTGGCTGACTCTAAAGATACTGTAACAATTTCTAAATATCTGTCTTGTAACTGGATTTATCCCATGTTTGATGAACTCTTAAAATTCTAAATACTAATGTAAATAATTAATCTGGGAAAAACCTCTCTGCCCATTACCAGTGGCATGTAATCGAATGAATAATAGTCTGCACTTTGATTAATCCCCAAAGTTAAAGCTATGTGTTGAAACAGAATGCAGTAAATGGTGGGGAGTAAAGGAGAAATATCAAATTGTTCATCTAGAAGTTATAAAGACATATTGGCATTACTGGATTCTAGATGTAAAAGAAGCCACAAGCAAAAAGCTACACAAAAAACACAAATGAAAGTGGATTGAAGAAAGAGGATAATGTGAGGTGAAAAAATATTAGACGTGAAATAATGAAGGTCAAGGCTGGACAAAAGGGAATTCTATACAATAACAAAAGCTACACATCATTCCAAGCTTATAACAGGTAGTCCATCCAAAAGTGGATAAAGGGTATTACTAATAGTAATACCCATAAAGAGAACCCACTGTGTGTGAAGCATGCATGATTGTGATACTTCCAAAAAAGACAGAATCAAGAAACTTCATACCAATTATTAGGATTAGCAAAAACACTAAGAAGTTAACCTAGTTATCGTTTCTCTCCTTCACAGTATTTAGAGAAAACTATACTTAGAATTTACTTGTTGCTGTCACAGCATTATCTTTTGAATTCTGGGCCAAGACCCAAGTCCAAACTACTGGAATCAATAAAATTGTGGTTTCATGGATTTTTGTTTTTATATAAAGCAAATCCACAACTTGTCATAGACTGCCAGGCATCAAGTTCTCCCTGAAATTCACTGGACTTTATAAAGTTCTTTCTCATCTACTTATTGCTGAATGTTAAGATTTTAAGTTCAGTTGCTCTTCTAAAGATGCTTCTAGATGAATTGAGATTGCCAAAATTAAAAATATTTGAGATCCCATTGCAGTTCTGTGGTGCCTGACTTCATAATTGTGCCCTCATTGATACATTGCCAAATTACTCAGAACACAGCATATTCTCAGTTTTCAAAAAGAACATCAAGACAGTTCAATCAACCTTTACTGAACATCAGCTATATGCAAGAGACTTTCAAAATTGCCTTAAAGATGGAGACAGATGGACAGAGCTAAGCCAGAAATAGAATTTAGTCCTACTCTCCTCCCTGAACCTATGCCTCAAATTTACAGGAAGATAATATTATCAGGAAATGACCTTGAAACAGATACACACACTGTGTTCTCTGCTGCAGAAACCAGAATGGTTTTGTGGTCTGTCTACATCCTGCATCTCAAAACACACATCCATAAAGGAAGAGAAACAAGATAGTTGGCATGTGCAGGAACAAGATATTCACCCCTAGTGTTTTAAGTCAATTCTTTCATTTTAGTGGCACATCAAGACATGGATATGATATACACACAATTTGAGGAGAATGATAAGATTCATTAGCAAAAGACACTACTTCCTTTCCTCTGAAATCACAACTTGTAATTATACCTTTTAAACTATTTTTTAAATAAGCCCTTCATGCTCAGGTACTCTAAGGCCTGTGAACCAACAAACAGAAAATCCAGAACTACCTTGCAAAGGCTTTCATAGAGATCACAGAAACTTGAGCCTGAAGAAATTTGATCTGTTTTGTTTCTCTTGACTGGTTCTCTCTAGAAGTCATTTTGCCTGAGATAACCATCCGCTGAGAAATAGAAACAGCTATTCTGAATCATTTTCCAATGATTTTCCAATCATTTTCCAATAAATAGCATGAAGAAAGGTGAAATCTTAAAATTATGCCATATTGAGAAGTATCTTTACCAAGAATTTTGGGTTAAACATGTGGTTTGAATCCTAGCTCCTCTTAATATTACCTATGCGGCTTAAACAATTTCTTTAACCTGGACCTCAGATCCTCCTGTATAGGTAAGAATTTGTAGGGTCATCCTGTATATTTGAGGCACCAGGCGTAGCACTTAGCCAGATCTTGAGTAGGTAGAAATGATCTCTTGGTACTAAGTACTGTCTGCAACCATTTCTTTGCAACCTTTGCATTTCTTTGTAATAAGTGTTGCAACTACAAATACTCATTAATAACATTTCTCATTTTGTGCATTAAACCTAAGCAATGACAGCAATAAAGAATTCTGTTATTAGTCAACCTGTATTTATCTGAAACACAGAATGCTCAAGTCCTATGAAGAGAAGTAGCATAAAATATAAAGCTTGTTCTAAAGGGTTTACAATTTAAGAACTGATTTTTGGGTGATCACCAAAATATATTATTAAGTAAAAACAGTTGTATAGATTTGTCATTGCATTCATTGAATTGTACTTTTAAAATGGATTTTTTTCGTGTAAGTTATTCCTCAATTAAACACAATCAGAGAAAAAATACTGTTGCCCAAGCACGATCCTTGGAGATTCTGATGAAATTGGTCTGGTGTGTGCAGCTTGGGCATGGGGAGTTTTAAAACAGTTTAAGTGATTCCAATGCAGAAAAAAAGGGGAAAAAAAAGCAAACAAACAAGATACAGAATAGGGTGGATAATAATTTACTCATGCCAGGTTTAGCCAATAAAATTCAGGACACCCAGTTAAATTTGAATTTCAGATGAGACACCAATTAATTTTTTAGTGTAAATATGTCTCAAATACTGCTCATTTAACTGATGTTCCGTATTTTTTTTGGCAACCCTAAATGGTATGCTAATTTTTGTGCAAAAAAGGGTAAAAATTATATGTGCATCTAATTGTTTTTATATGCATAAGATAGATTTTGCAGGTTTGCTTCTGAGTAGATGAACTACGGCAGGAAACAAGGAGGAAAAAGACTGTTTTACTGTATTCTTTAGTGCCTTTTGAATTTTGAATCACATAAACGTATTACATATTTTTAAAACAAACACTATTATAAAGTTGAAAAATAAGTAATTACTAACAGGAGCTAAAAATCAATATAAGGAAACAAACTTAATAATACATGTGATACACTTAGCAAACCAAACCAATAGAAGTTTGCCCAAACATTTTATTCTATTCCACTCTGATTTTCTCAGTGTAGTTGGATGTATACAGAATATTAACAAGCACTTGCTGAGTTGCCAGACTATCACTCAAATTAATATTAGCAACCTCCTGTTGCATTGCACTTTCATAGATAAGTTAATTGAATCTTCAAAATAATCCTCAGAGGTTTTGCAAATGAAAAGGCTAAAACTCAGAAAGGGTAAATAATTTGCCCACGACCACACGACTAATGAGTAGCAGGCCTGAAGTTTGAAGGTCTGTCAAAATCTACAGCCTTTTGCTTTTAAATACAACACAACACAACACTCTCTTTTGGAATATGTATTTCTAAAGAGTCAAAACATTGGTCTTTAGGCATGAATATCAATGCAAAAAGTAAAAGCACTGAGTAAGCCCCTTCATATTATGCCAACATCAGTCACTGAGCTATGAAACATGACACACTGGTTAAAAAAACTATATTCTGAGGCCAGGCACGGTGGCTCACGCCTGTTATCCCAGCACTTTGGTAGGCCAAGATGGGCAGATCACTTGAGACAGGAGTTCCAGACCAGCCTAACAACATGGTGAAACCCCATCTCTACTAAAACTACAAAAAGTAGTTTGGGCATGATGGCTTGCACCTATGGTCCCAGCTACCCAGGAGGCTGAGAGAATTGCTTGAAACTGGGAGACTGGGAGCCGGAGGTTGCAGTGACCTGAGATTGCACCATTGTACTCCAGCCTGGGTGACAGAGTGAGACTCTGTCTCAAGAAAAAAAATACACATACACACACACACACACACACACACACACACACATACATATATTCTGTTTGCTTTTAAATATATATGTATATATGTTTTTTATATATACATAATATATATGTATATATAATTAATATATATGTGTATATATATTCTGTTTGCTTTTAAATATACAGGTATACTTTACTTTGTGCAACGCTTGCGTTTGTGTTCCAGGAAACTTGTTTGTAAATTACATATATGCAATTGTAATTATATTTAGAATAAAATGGGGGAGTCTGCTTTTTAGACAAACTCTGTTAAATGTTTTTTTAGATAGGAAGATATTTTTATAATGTGCTGGTCCCCAGTTTGTTTATTTTTGGACAGGGTATAACATGAGATGATCCACGAGTTGGCTAATTGTCCTTCAGAGTTGGGGGTCTTAACACAAAACACGGCTGACGGTTTGTGTGAAGAGGAATTTTGCCAAATTACAAAGGATTAGGTTAGGTTAAGTTTCTAACTCAAGCTTACCTTTAGCTAATTTTTTCTTTTAAA
The DNA here is from genome assembly GCA_036589455.1 of Ateles fusciceps. Taxonomy (NCBI): domain Eukaryota; kingdom Metazoa; phylum Chordata; class Mammalia; order Primates; family Atelidae; genus Ateles; species Ateles fusciceps. The sequence goes on from JAZHEH010000078.1 coordinate 16,821,459, forward strand.
GGTATGAGTAAATATGTACCAGAGAATAGCAGAATGTCATTTAAGTGATCAAACCAGTACTATTTTCATAGCTTATTGGAGACAAGAATATGTCGGAGGTCTATTCAGTTTCCTTTGTAAATGGTTTAAAAAGGTTTCTTCTGAAGTCCATTTTGTCATATAATTCCTATACATTCCCTAGTGATTTACTTTCTTTTTGTTTGTTTTGAGATGGAGTTTGGCTCTGTCACCCAGGCTGGAGTGCAGTGGCACTATCTCAGCTCACTGCAACCTCTACCTCCTGGGTTCAAGAGATTCTCCCACCTTAGCCTCCTGAGTAGCTGGAATTACAGGTACGTGCCACTACACTTGGTGAATTTTTGCATTTTTTAGTAGAGACAGGGTTTCACCATGTTGGCCAGGCTGGTTTTGAACTCCTGACCTCAAGTGATACGTACCCCCTCCGTTTCCCAAATCACTGAAATTAAAGAGCCACCACACCTGGCTGATTTACCTTCTTTATAGTGCAGGTGCAGAGTGGGAGGAAAGATTTGGGCATGGCAATAAAATTAATCTTTCAAGAGCCATTAAAGTTAGTAATTTTTAAAACAGTTGACTAAAAGCTAGCATCTCATTGGAAAGAGATTCACAGCCTCCGTGAATATGTGGCAAGATCTCCACCAACGTCGGGGTGGGAGTGGTCATCAGGCAGCAGAACAGCCCTTCACAGATCCCTCTAACCTGAGTGTACCAAGGCTGGGCACATGGAGGTTCAGGCAAGTGCTGAATTCTCCATACATTTCTCCTACTACACATCGACATTTCTGAGCTGGCAGCACTACAATGCCAAATCCAGGCTTTTAAAAAATCAGCTCAGGACTCAACATCTAAAATGAAATCCCAAAGGTGCTGCTGGCCTGGCAATGGCTCCATTTGTCCCCATCGCCATCTTTGTATTGCAGTGTTTGAGCCATTATCTGAATATTGTATTTCTTATTTATTTATAATCAAAGTGATGATTTTCTTTGAAAGAACAAAATAAAAGTATATGTATAGAATACTAGATCTGTGCCATCAAAAATTATGTCTAAAAGAAGCAAGTGGCCAGACACAGTGGCTCATGCCTGTAATCCTAGCAGTGTGGGAGGCCAAGGCAGGCAGATCACCTGAGATCAGGAGTCCAAGACCAGCCTGGCCAACATGGTGAAACCCCATCTCCACTAAAAATACAAAATAGTAGCCAGGTGCAGTGGCACACAACTGTAATCCCAGCTACTAGGGAGGCTGAAGCAGGGGAATCGCTTGAACCTGGGAGGCGGAGGTTGCAGTAAGCAGAGATCACACCACTGCACTCTAGCCTGGGCAACAGAGTGAGACTTCATCTCAAAAACAAAACAAAAAAGCAGCAAGTAATTAAAGAGTTGACATTACTTATAGCTCCCTGGAACAGACATCCTTCCTATCCCCCTCTTCCAATCATACCACAACATTTTTTTATGTCAACACATTTGATTCAGTAGATATTTTCCAGAATGCATTACATTCTGGTAGGGTACTGCCTACAGTTAATCTGCATTAAAATCATGTTATTTACAATAAATCAAATTGCATCTCCATTTGATTGTATTTGTTATATTTAATTGGATCAAATTTTTGTTTATTCTTCTAAATATTAAAAAGTAAAGGAATGGAATGATTTATATTTTTTATAAACTATGATGGTTTTTAAATGACTTTCCCTTCAGTTTTCTAAAGCTCATTTTTCTCCTTGCAGATGAGCAGCCCATTCTTACCCAAATTGTTCTTTACCTACAGTCTGGGGAAATAGACGTACATCTATTTATGAATAAATTCCATGATTTTTCCTATTTAATATTTTAATGGTATAAAGCACTGAGACCTAACATAAAAATCTCAATAGTACAAAAATTGCTGATAATGCAGAGTTATGAGATGGCCATAAACATTCATTTTTTATAAATTTGTTCTTCCAGAATATGTATTCCTAAAGAATCTGTTAAATCAAGTTTGGCCTAAAGCTGCCTCCTTGCATATTTATGTTCAGCCTAAAGGTTTTTCTATACATCGTGAACTATACGAGTGAAGGTGTAAACTGACCATGGCCCACATCTGTGCCAGTCACTGAGCTTGGCCAATCAAATGTAGCCAACTGTTTTAATCATGCTCAAATAAGGCAAACGCAGAGCTTGTAACCATCCAGTTGTTTCTGTATCTTACTTCCGTTTTCTGAACATCACTTTCCTTTTGCTGTCCATAAATTCTCTTCCACCATGTGGCTGCACTGGAGTGTCTGAATCTGCTGTGATTCTGGGGCCTAAGGGATTCGTGAATTGTTCATTGCTCAATTAAACTCCTTTAAATTTAATCTGGCTGAACGGCTGAATTTTTTTTTTAAACAAGTCCCAAATCTATGAATAACCATGTTTGGAAAATCAGGACAAATTAAGCTCAAAAATCTGGGCATCAACAGCAATCCATAAAATATATGGGGAAGTTTAAATGCGTCGATAAGGTTTTATTCAGTCTTCTGTTTTTTTCTGAACATTTCTTTATCACTATTTGAACCTATATTTTGTATCTTTCTCCACATAATATCAGAAAATTCTCAGCATGAGTAGTAGGATAAATTAACAAATTAAAATGAGCGCAGATATTTGAAAGAGTCAAGGACTTGGTGGAGGGAGTTTCAGATACATCTAACCTCATAATTAACACAATATTTCTAATTAACATCATATTCCTTATTGGAGTAGACTATTATGGGTTGGAGACTATTCTCATTATTCTGGGCTGCCCTATGTTGACTCTTCAATTCGTAGGCAAATGCAGATGTCTTCTTTTTACAGTGGTTTTAGAGATAACAACACAGCCTGACTCAAACATAACTCCCCTTTCAGTTTACCAGAGAACTGGGTATTTCCATAATTAGGATAATTTCACATATACAGTAGAAATGCATTTTATGTCAGAGCCCCAGAAATATTTAGAACTTCAGATCCCTGTAGGAATGCCTTCATAGAGCAACAAAAACAGCATCAGTGCCTTGAGGTTTATCACTGTCAATTTCAAAAGCAGTCATAGCCGGGCATGGTGACTCAAGTCTGTATTTCCAGCATTTTGGGAGGTTGAAGCCAGCAGATTACTTGAGGCCAGGAGTTCGAGACCAGCCTGGCCAACATGGTGAAACCCTGTCTCTAGTAAAAATACAAAAATTAGCCATGCGTGGTGGTGAGCACCTGTAATCCCAGGTTCTCGGGAGGCTGAGGCAGGAGAATTACTTGAACCTGGGAGGTGGAGGTTGCAGTGAGCCAAGATCATGCCACTGCACTTGAGCCCAGGTGACAGAGGGAGACTCTGTCTCAAAACAAACAAACAAATAAAACAACTAGTCATGTGAAGTTCATTTCTACTTTATTTATAAAACTACAATTAGAAATCCCATTGCCATTATGTGTTTTGTGCCATAAAGTTACTCTTAGAATTTACTGATAGAAAAAAAAATGTATCTCTCCACAAAAGCTGATACATTTGCTTTAGCCTTATAAGAAAAGTTATAGTATTTCTTGCCTTCTTTTTTTTTTTGCCTCTATTGCCTAGAAGCTCAGAGTTCAGTTTTTTGCTCAAATATGGTACGTATCAAAGGTTCTCTGGTTCAACTACTTTACCTTTGTCTACTTCTAGACTACATGGTTTGGTTCTTGCTTGGTTTTTATTGTTCTTTTACGTACCTGACTGCATTTTATTTCTATTCCTAAATGATTGCAAATTATTTCATGGGAGAAGATAGAGTCCGTTGTTGTTATTCACAGGAGTTATATGTTCATTCTATAATGTCGCTACACTGAATTAGGAAATACCAAGCCATTGCTATTAAAGGAAGTGGGATTAGGCTCCTGTGAGCCTCTAACCACAGTATTTTCATCCACTGAGCAAAACATAACCTTGTTTTCTGTGTGCTTTTGTTTAAAGATACCTTATACATAATATATAAGGTAATATATAATATATAAGACAATATAAAGTTGATTCACTAACACTGAACTCATGGTCAACAGCACTATAACTCATGCCTGAACGAAACTTGTCTATGTATTTTCTCCCTAAGGCACAAACAGCCTGCTTGCCCTTAGGAACACTAGACAGCGTCTAAGCACTGCACATGGGGGACATTTTAAACAGAGAAACCACCACTCAAAAGGACAAAAATGTAAAAAAAAACAAAACATGGCATTAAATAAATCATGAAAAGGATACTTGTTTACAATAGGAGAGCTTAAACAAGAATGTACAGCACCAACTTGTTTGACCTCAGCTAGAATATGCAAGTTGGATGACTCAAATTTTTACCACGCTGCATATACCTGCAAATGACTAAAAAAGCACCATGGTATTGATTATGGGGTTACAAATGAATGTTATTAAGTAATCAGATTTGCAAATACATGATTAGCGAATCACAAGGATTGATGGTATGTTATTTCAAAATTAATATTGTTATATTTTGGCCAATTAGCACATTTACAACAATTAGAATAGTAGGTTAATAAGTAGAAAGGAGGGTTCTGTGGGAAAGGAACTAGTGACAAGTACACTTGGATAATCTTGTAGAAATATTCAAAAGATGGTCGGGCGCGGTGTCTCACGCCTGTAATCCCAGCACTTTGGGAAGCCGAGGCGGGCGGATCATGAGGTTAGGAGATCGAGACCATCCTTGCTATCATGGTGAAACCCCATCTATACTAAAAATACAACAACAACAACAAAATTAGCCAGGCATGGTGGCATGTACCTGTAGTCCCAGCTACTTGGGAGGCTGAGGCAGGAGAATCACTTGAACCCAGGAGGCAGACGTTGCAGTAAGCCAAGATCGCACCACTGCACTCCAGCCTGGGTGACAGAGCAAGACTCCATCTCAAAAAAATAAAAAATAAAAAAAGACATTCAAAAAGCTAGAGCAGAGACAAGATGAGCATATTCCAGGGGGCAATGGAGGGGGTCTGACCACCAACTCAGGGCCCTGGGAACAGACTAGGAAAAACAAGGTGAGGCTAAAAAGGAGACATCATTAACTTATTTCAAAATTTTCTTTTTTTCTATTGCAATGACCTTTTTATTATATTTATTATTGCTTAGCTAGACGTATCCAAAAGGACTTGTTTTCTTCCTAAATAATTTTTTTTTCTTTTTGAAGTGGAGTCTCCCTTGTTGCCCAGGCTAGAGTGCAATGGCATGATCTTGGCTCACTGCAACCTCCGCCTCCTGTGTTCAAGTGATTCTCCTGCCTTAGTCTCCTGAGTAGCTGGGATTACAGGCATTAGCCACCACACCCAGATAATTTTTGTATTATTAGTAGAGACGAGGTTTTTTACCATGTTGGCCAGGCTGGTCTCAAACTCCTGACCTCAGGTGATCTGCCCACGTCGGCCTCCCAAAGTGCTGGGATTACAGGTGTGAGCCACTGCACCGGGCCCTAAATAGATTTTTTTATCCTACACTTAGACAAATGTATCAGGCCAGGTAAGTGGGCATTGTGATGCTAATATGTCTCAGAGAAAAGTACCCTAATACATAAGGAGCTTTGGCCAAATTGTTACTAAAACTTGAGACAACAGATTCTAAAGGAAACCTGATGTCACATTTCTACTGTTGATGATGAAAAACTTTACTAAACCTGAAAGAGCCAGCACCCTCCCCACACCTCCATTCTCACAGCAACACCCACATAAAGACACCCAACCGGTGAAAACTGGGAGAAAGGTAGGCTGGGAAATACATATGTGAAATTTGTAGGACAAAAGAAGCAGATCAGCATATTTATTTAGGATGCTGCAACATAGTAGATTCTGAGTATCTCAGGGATCTATTATTCAGGAAGTAGCTCTAAACTGGGCCAGGCACAGGTGTAACCCAGCACTTTGGGAGGCCGAGGTGTGCAGATCATTTGAGGTCAGGAGTTTGAGACTAGCCTGGCCAACATGGTGAAACCCCATCTCTACTAAAAATACAAAAATTAGCCGGGCTTAGTGGCGGATACCTGTAATCCCAGCTACTTGGGAGGCTGAGGCAGGAGAATCATGTAAAGCAGGGAGGTGGAAGTTGCAGTGAGCCAAGATGACGCCACTGCACTTCAGCAGGTGACAGAGCAAGACTCTGTCTCAAAAAAAAAAAAAAAAGTAGCTCTAAATTAAAACTACATTAGTTCATGAAGTGAAAATTCAGTAAATTTTCTTTCTGTACCAGGATTGTCTTCAACTTTAACCCTCACAGATCTTCCATTAGGTAGAAAATTATTAGGATTGTTTGTACCACAGACCTCCTTAGAAACTTTAACTCATAATCATTTGTAAGCGTGGTTAGCTGATTCACTGTCTCTTCCCACAGTTATATCCCTCAGAAGATATTGATATATAGATAAACCATACTTACACACTGTGTCTTATTCATGAACTTAGCTCACTTCTTGAAGTGGCACTCTCAATTATCTCAGCCCCCACCCTGATTAATATGACACTCCTCCCCTCTTCCCTGCAGCCATCTCAGGGTTATGGGATGGCTTTTCTTCTACTTCTGTGGCTCTTATCCTCCCTGTCCTTCATTTGGACTGTGGTCCTAAACCTGTTTGGATGGGCAACCAACATACAGATTATAGTGTACGGAGGGACCATTGCCCCAATATGCATGATTTTTAACATTAAATGTGTTGATCTTGTTATTTGGCCAAATTTTATGGAATTTGAAGAAACATTTCAGAAAAGACTTGATATGAACATTTTCCTTTCAGAAGAATAGAAATAATCCTCATGTTATTATGATACACGGAAGTGTTAGAATCAAGTAGATTGACTTGAAAGTTAGAATGAGTCTGATTTCCAAATAGGTCAGTTGGCTCTGCTGTCTTTTTTTTTTTTTTTTTAAGATGGGGTTTCACCATGATGGCCAGGCTGATCTTGAACTCCTGACCTCAGGTGATCCACCCACCTCGGCCTCCCAAAGTGCTAGGATTACAGGCGTGAGCCACTGTGCCCGGCGTGCTGTCTTTTATAATAGGTTGACATCAGACCTTTGGCTCAGCTGGAACACACCAGTGTGGTTTATTTTGATTGATCAGCAGGTGTCATTCTAGTTGTTCAATGTGTTTAATATCACCTTTAGTCCATGGAGAATCAGGAGAGGAAGCAGTAGAGATGAGTGCAGATACATTTCTGACACTTTTAAAAATGACTCTTCAAGTGTAAATTATCTTTAGAGAGAGCCAGAAAGAAGGATCTTCTTAATATAGAATAAGCTAGCACTGCTAAAAAACAAACAAACAAACCAACCAGAGTTTTATTGAAAATTTAAATATCAGCTGTACAGGGCATTATTAATTTATTGTATTGCCTTCTTGAACAATCAGAGACATTTTTACTACAAATTCTATACAGGTTATGTTCCTTGCTGACACGGTATCCATGACAATGGTACAAATGAATTTGAAAGACAGCTATTTACTTTATAGGAGTTTATGTTGTCTGTTTATTAAAAAATAACATTAATGCATAAATTCAAGATACTTGCTACAAATACTTTTGTCTGAAACCAGCAGGTCTAGGATAAAATTAGTTGCAGCAGCCTGCAGACTGTTTTTAAATAAGCATTTTGTTCTTGAGAGTACATAGATTAGACTTAACAGCAAGATGTGTCTTAAAATTTATTTTAGTCAAAGTTTTGATTGCTCCTTTGACCCATAGGAAAAAGATTTCTATCTATCCTATTAATATATAAGGTTATACTGTTTCTTGATATTATCTTCTAAACTTTGATGGGTTTGAGAATGTTCTGATAAACCTAGTTATGCTTAAAATTACTTTAAATATTAAAATGGATTTTCTTTTACACATAAATATTTCCAGAAATATTTTCTGAGAAATAGTTCAAAAACCATATTCCCTTGAAGTAAGACTACAAGCTATTTCAGTGCAATTGATTAAGTCCTCTAGCAGTTCTGTAAAGAAAAACCCATAAATTCTAAGAATATCAATAGTTGTCTGATCTAGGCTTTCCTTGGGCTGGAATAAGCAAGAAATTGTTTACATATCTTTTCTTACAAACAAGTGAAACAACCAATTCCACATTCATTTTCTAAATTTCTCTGACTTGAAATTATTGTTTAGAAATAAGTCAAGTACAGATAGAAAACCAGGACTAAACTTCCCTGTAATGAACTAATTAGTTAAGTTTAGAGCTATGTCTCACATAGCAGTCTTCTGCCATTAGACATTTGACCTAATTTGTTCCTTCACAGTCACATACACATGTTCATGTGGCAAATACTGGACACCATTTAGCTGAATCAATAGGATACGTTTTTAAGGAGTCAAGCTGTTGTCTGTGAGCCCTGGGAATTGTCCAAATCCTTAATTGTGATCCATTTTGTTCTATGTAATGTGTCTATTTTTCTAGGCTGGAGGACTGGAAATTGGGCTGACTAGTATATTGGTAACTTATTTTTGAAAGTAATGACTCAGGAGGCAGTATGGCATTAATGATTACTCTAAAATTATTAGGGTGCAATCAATCAAAAGATCTTTTGCTGTCATCTATCTTTGAGGTTGGCCATTTAGACTGCAACTGTGGACCGGTTGCCAAACCTACTGTTATTTATAAGCCCACCTCTTATTCTAGTAGTTGGCTAAATTTGACTTAGAAAATAATGCCACCATTCTTGATGGAAAAATGCTCAGTCTGGTTGACCAGTTAGTACTACTTTAGTCTGCAGAATTACCACAGCATCTGCCAGTTCACCAGCTAAATCTACTTACATAGAGTTTTTCAGTGTTCATGGGGGATTGGTTCAAGGACCCCCTGGTGGATAGCAAAATACACAGGTGCTCAAATCCTGTATAAAATGGCACAGTATTGGCATATAATGTCCTGCTATATATTTTAAGTCATTTGTAGATTACTTATACCTAATGCAATGTAAATGCTATGTAAATAGTTGTTATACTCTATTGTTTGGGGAATAATGACAAGAAAAAGAAGTCTGTACGTAGTTAGGACAGATGCAACCATTCATTTTTTTTCCCAAATGCTCTTGATCTGTGGTTGGCTAAATCTACAGATAGAGAACCCATAGATGGGGAAGGCTGTCTGTTCTTTCTTTTTTTTCCAAGATGGAGTTTTGCTCTGTCATCCAGAGCTGGAGTGCAATGGTGCAATCTCCGCTCACTGCAACTTCTGCCTCCCAGGTTCAAGCAATTCTCCTGCTTCAGCCTCCTGAATAGCTGGGATTAGAAGTGCACACCACCGCGCCTGGCTAATTTTTGTATTTTTAGTAGAGACAGCGTTTCGCCATCTTGGCCAGGCTGGTCTCAAACTCCTGACCTCGTGATCCACCTGCCTCAGCCTCCCAAAGTGCTGGGATTACAGACATGAGCCACTGTGCCCAGCCAGCCATCTGTTATTTTAAATATTCACCAAACAGGTGGGAAACTGAGAACTTATTGTAAAAGATACTCAGTCAAGTGTTGTTGACAGCATTGGTGAATAAGCCTCAGATTCTATGAAAAGGCCAATTCCCATCCTGAGGACAGACTTAGAAACTCTACAGGAGGAAGACAAAAGACAAGAGAGGATAGTGACCACATTTTCAGAACTATAGATCCAAACATTTATTCAACCCTGAATCTACCAGTGTAATGGAAGATTTAAAGCAGTAGCTGCTCCAGAAATTCCAGGCCACAGCACTGCCATCCACATGGGTCACACTAGATTTTACTGATAAAGTTATTTTTGCCCCAAATTCTTCCTTCACAACTCTATTTTTAAGCCTGGAGCTTCTAACATTAGGCATAACTTTGGATTTTTGTTACATGTAAACAAGCAAATATATTTACTGGGAACAGTAATTTATAGTTGTTTTTAGCCATAACTACTTCAGCAGAAATTAATTTATCAGAAAGACTGGCCAATGTCCTAGCTTGGGGGCTGCAAAATGGCACTAAGCACTGTAGAAAAGTATCAAGAGAGATAAAAGTGGGCTCCAAAGTAAAGTTCTAAGAAAGATTAATTTTACCCATAATTTATACCAAAAGGAAAGAACTTTACCCTCAATTAATGTGATAAATACTTAAGAAGACAATCTTACCTTCATGATAAAAAAGACAAGTAATAGCATTATTTGCCCAGACAGGATTTTAGGAGCCATAGAGAATGTCTGGCCTTATAAAAAACTTCATTATTTCCAATTAAGTAGGAGAAGCTGAAGATACATTATTTCTTCACAAAGTCTGCAAAAGAGCATCTTTTGTGTCATCCTTAATAAAATTTCATGACAAAAGCAACTGTTATTAAGAATGTTATTGATTTATGTATGAAACTCATCCCTGGAATAAATTTCATAAAAATATTCACTCCTGTAATTCTAGATTCAATTCATTTCTGATCCACGTATACAGGGTAATTTTAAAGTCAGAGTACTGAAGTGATATTTGCTGCTAAAAAAGCAAAAAGATATTCACAATTAGTCTACTTCTTAGACTTTTCTTAATTAGTGTTGGATTTGAGGTATACTCTCAGCATCTGAGGGTACTAGATAGTACATCAGGCCAAGGAAATAGGACCTTAGTAGATAAGGAACCTTCACTTTTCTGCCTTTATATTTCTTTGTCCTCAGGACCCTGTGGTTTGGACAGCACCTAACTGTTGCCTGTATCGTCTAGTTCAGTTTTGCCTTGAAATCATTCCTAGGGCTGATTTTGGTAATTGTGTTACCTAAAACTGGACTCAGAAAGATTATGGCTACAATGGGAGAATGTTTGTTTACTTGAAGTCTCTTTCATCTTTTTCATGCTGTGCATATTTACTGCACAAAGGTCCTGAAATCTTAACAAGTTGTATGTAAAAACTTATTCCAAAAAGAAAGCGGTAGTAAGAAAAAATGGAATTTGCAAAACTGTTCCCATTAAAATCAAAATTACTAAACTTATAAATTTCTTACACAATAGCCTAGACTTGAACACTGTTATATTCAATGAGTGTATGCTTTTGGTGATAATAGTTCAAAGCTGAAAATGAGGATGCTTATTGTCAGTCTTTAGTCACGGGTTTAACATCAATGCACATTTTCAACCTGGATAACCATGTCAAATAGTCATCATTTAAAATGATTCACAAATGTTCACCATAAGTGGTAGGAGGACTTTTTTCCAGCAATATTTGTGTCTTTTTTCCATATTTATTATTACTCTCTTACATAAGTCCATATACTCTTTACAAAACAAGAGATTTGTCCCTACAATGTTAACTTACTTACAATCAAAACACAAGAAAAAACACACTGATATTTCCCAAAAGAATGTGAAATGTTGTTCAATTTACAGAAAGGGATAGTATAGAAGATTTGCAGTTGGATACTAGGTTAGTGAATACTGTAAGTAGCCAAATGCTTAAGGAACAAAAATACCAAAAGGATTAAAGTCCACAAGAGTACAATCAGAAATCTTGCTTGGAATATTTGTAGGTATGGATTATGTGTCTAACTCATATATGAGTCATTTAAATGTTCTCCATCTATGATCACCAGAACAGAAATAACTGGGATATTGGTGTATTACAAGAAGCATTTATGAAAAACATATTTGTTCAGAACTAGATGTCTCAAATGAGGCATCCATAACAAAGAAAGTGTTATACACCTGAAATCCAGAAGGAACACAGAGAACATCTCAATTGAACAAGTAGGCATGCAATGTGTTCTCATGCTAATTATTTAATAGTCAGAAAGATTTGTGATGGAGAGTGTGAAGCAGTCAGAAGGTGGTTTAAAGAATTTTTATAAGTGTAATAGAATATTCCCCAAACTTTTTTAAACAGTGAACTGGAAAAAAGTATTAACATGGAGATGAAGATGGGGGTAAGAAGAAGAGGTAGAAGAGACAAGATAACTTTCCCTAAATTTGGTAAATCATTTGACATGTTTTTCAAGTCAATTTCTTGACAATATTTTCATATTATTGGAATCTACAGAAATAATCATTACTAGACAATCATTCTTTAATTTTTTTTAGAACACCAAGACATATTTTGTTATGCTTTGCTAAGTAGGTCTTGAGGCTAAAAGTGTCATCAATTTAGTCACAGCAGAGGTAGAACCAAGCTATTAAGTAAAATAAAGAGAATGGAAGCTAATTTGCACTTAAATTAACATTGGCTGGGCACCATTTATTAGAGCATGATATTAATGAGCCAGAATCATTTGATTCAATCACTTAAGGTATCTGTTGGGTTCCCATTCTCTAGCATTAGAACATTTTCTAATTGAGACATGGTTTGTCATTTCTCACAGGCTGGGTTGGGAGTGAACATAGGTGAAAAGAATTAAACGTAAAGGAAACATTACTTGGTGATTGCTCCATAGAAGCTACAGGCATATTTATTATGTCTTTCCAATTTAGCAACTACAATGATTTTAATGATAAATACACACATACATATAAATATATATACACACACACACACATATATAATTATACATAACCTTAAATTTTTCCCTAAGTCCTTCCAGAACTTAAATGTCTTTATCAGCCAAAGCGGAGTAGTAGTACTTGCAGAAAATAAAGAAAATCATTAGTCCTCTCTTATGGCTACTCCTCCGCTTTCTTTCCAGGACTTCCTTGACAGATAGCATTTGGTTTCGTAGATTTTTCTTAAGATTATCATTATTATTATTATTTATACTTTAAGTTCTGGGGTACATGTGCAGAATGTGCAGGTTTGTTACATAGGTATACACGTGCCATGGTGGTTTGCTGCATCCATCACCCCATCGTCTACTTAGGTATTTCTCCTAATACTATCCCTCCCCTATCCCCCCCACCCCCTGACAGGCCCAGTGTATGATGTTCCCCTTCCTGTGTCCATGTGTTCTCACTTATAAGTGAGAACATGTGGTGTTTGGTTTTCTGTTCTTGTGTCAGTTTGCTGAGAATGATGGTTTCCAGCTTTTGGAGATCACCTGCATGCCAGTACTTCCCAATCATTATCACCAGCCTGATCTCTCCTGAGAGGTCTACATTTTAAGAGTCATTTTCTTGAGCGTATGCAATTGAATAACCACAGGTACCTCAAATGCAGTATTTCTTCCTCCCCTAAACTGCCTTACCTTTTCTATGCCTGATTTCAATTTTGGGAACCACTATTTATCCATTACCGTAGTAAAGCCAGAAATTTAGACTTTATAATAATTTCGCCTTTACCCCAATGTCTGATTAATGCCCACTCTTGCTAATTATTTTTTTAATATTAATGTAACTTATCTTCTCCAACTTTACAGTTTCGGACATTTTTTATTTCCCACCCCTCACTGATCTCGCTACAGTTCTAACCTCCTTAAATTTATCTTCTTGTTTATTACCATATTGCCTTCAAACCACAAACTGAAAACTTAAAGTTACATTAAAATTATGTGCTCATGTAACTCTCTATTTTACTAGATTCTAAGTTCTTTAAGAGCAGGAACTATCTCTTACTGACCATCACAACTAACGTACCTAACATGACCTGACACATAGTAGGCACTTAATGAATGTTTTAAGCAAAATTTCAGACAGAGAACAATTATACCAGAGATTAAATTAGTATTGTCAGTTTAACATGGTGAGCAGGTCTTTTGTTGTAATAACATCATCAACTTTAACCAATTTAACATTTTTCCTAATGTTTATAATGTCCTACAACAGGGAGAAATTTTGCTCCCCGAAGAATATCATTAATTCTTGGATGTCTTGCTATCAGCTTTTGGATCGAGTGACTATGCACAATGCATGTTTACTGTGAAAAACACCAATTAGAAACCAGTTTTGAGCTATTTTTAAATCCTCCGATTCCAATTTCTACACACTTTTAGAAAACATGATTCCTGAAAAATAAGACAAAATATTTCTACCGGTTATAAAATATTGCAATGCTAACAGAATATCTTTCTTTAAACATATAGTTAATATTTATGAATTTAAATTGTTCCTTTTCTATTTTGAGTTAGTTCTCTGTTCTCAAGTTGCCAAGCTCATATACCCTCATGTGTCTCAATATTTACAATATTGATTTTAGGAATCAACCTTACTTCTCTAGATGACTTAGACCTTGAAGGCTTTGTTTTACTAAAATGGTTCTCATCTAACACCTTACAGAACTGAAGAAGCGGAAACTGGTTTCTAGGTCCCTGGCCTCATGCATAAGTCTACCTTAAAGTCAAAGTGAACTTTGAAAGGGTGAAAACTGTAAGGAATCAGAATTATGGAAGTACACTTGATAAGGAGAACTGCTGGGAACCAGAATAACAATATAATTTGAGGCAAATTCCTCGTCAAAGCAACTCAGTTATTATTATTTAATTATTTCTCAAAGAAAACCACAATGTAGAATTTTATGACTTCCTCAGAGCTTGCACAGGAAACAGATGCCCAGCAAGGTTTCTCCAAGTCTGTAGAGGACACAGAGCCTGCAGGTTGGTGTACCTGCACATAGTGATCAGTACATTTTGTCTTTATCCTCCATTTTCCATGTCTTCCTCACCTTCATCTAAATATATAAACTGCTCTGTAATCATAAATGAACAAATTCTCATCAAGTACACACATTCCTGAGGGCACCCAAATTAAGGGTGTTCAAAAACAATACTAATGAGTAGTTGTTGAGTACATTTTACTTGTTTGCTTGGTTTTCCTAGTAGATAAGTGAAAAAATAAAACATAGCAAAGGATATCTGGGGGAGATTGTGTAGGCCAATTTCAAAGTAAGTAGCACCTTATGATGGTCTAGTGAAGTCCCGAGAGAAAAGCAAACCCGAAGTTGCTCAGTTTGTTTTATTACTATTACTCTTATGCAGGCTTCATCAACTAGCATCTCATTTCCAACAGAAGATTAAAGAATAGGCCTTTCAGATGTGAGGTCCTATTTATTTAAGCCTGTTTTATTATGTTTTAACCCTCAGTTATAAATATGAGAATATATTCATTACAGCTTTTTTCCTCCCCCCTGTAAGATACATTTTGCAGTGTTGTTCTCTAGGTTCCTCCTAATAGAAGCTTTTACTTCTGAAACTTGAGAGGCAACATTTGAGAATAGGTGTTACTAACCTTAGGAAGATTAAGATCAAAGATTGAGTGGGAGAGGGATAGATACAGGGACTGGGAATGGCAGTTTCCATATAGCTAGTTGTGATATGTATCTTTATTTCAAAGAATTAATAAATTAGCAAACAGATTGCATTACTCCTGCACTTTGCAGCATTTGGGGAAAAGTTCCAGAAAATTAGGGGCTTAAATTACTCCAAGGAGGCACCTGAGTCAGTATGTGGCCCCTCCTTATATTAGAAAAAGTGTCCACTTTTTTCAAAAGCACTAAGACATAACTAGTTTCTTATTCCTTCTGAAAAATCTAATTTCATTTTGCATGTTTAATATTTAGATAGGTATAGGAACATTTATCAACAGTACATTTTGTTTATGAAAATAATATATTTTGAATAATAGACCATAAGAACTGAATAATTCATTTAAGGAACTTCTCAGGCTCTGATTACCTTGCCTAAGTTAGATTGGGCAAGCTGATTTTGCTTCTTCTAATTATTATTGTGCTGGTATATCCCTCAGGTCACATTTAATACCTAATCTCATTTTTTTTTTCTGAGCAAGTAGAGAAGAAGAAAACAGATTAGGTTGACCCCAAGTTCACTATGATTGAAAATAAATTTATGTGCTAGAATGAAGCCAGAAAGAGGACTGAAAATGAAGTCTTGCATTTTTTCCTTAAACTTTTAAAAATCTTCCCTGTACAGAGGAAAAATTCATATGTTCATAGAGTTCATATGTTTCTCTCTCTTCCTCCATGTTTACGTATATGCATACATACACATATATACTTATACATACAGATTTAGGTACAACATAAAGATAAACTTAGGTAGATCTAAGGCTATCTATCTATCAATCATCTACCTATCATCTATCTAGAAGGATAGATAAATGGAAGGAAGAAAAGACAAAAGAAGGAAAGAAGGAAGAAAGTAAACATAAAACAAGAATTATGTGTTAAGTCTAGAGCTGAACAGCAGGGATGTTAAAATAATCAACTCATACCTTTTATTTTGCACAGGAGAAAATCAAGATCCTTAAGGAGACTGAATGTCCTAAGTTATACGCTACTCAACACTAGCAATATTTGACTCATAATAGACTTCCTACTGATTTGATTTAAATCCCACCAATATATGAATTCTATCTCTCCTCTCTACGAAACTGTTTCCAAAATTATGTGAGTGGGTCTTGGTATCCTTGAATAAAGCTGTAGCTACGTATTGTTAGAAACGTGAGAAATGCTTTTCCTGCTTTTCAGAATATTAAACTTATGCTTTATGTGGCAGCTACTACTTAATTTACTTTGATCTGTTTTATATTTTATAGCTAAACTTTCACTATCAATTTTTTTTTTTTTTTTTTGAGACAGAGTCTCGCTTTGTCACCAGGCTGGAGTACAGTGGCGTGATCTCGGCTCATTGCAACCTCTACCTCCTGGGTTCAAGGGATTCTCTTGCTTCAGCCACCCGAGTAGCTGGGACTACAGGCGTGCACCACCATGTCCCACTAATTTTTGTATTTTTAGTAGAGATAGGGTTTCACCATGTTGACCAGGAAGGTCTCGAATCTCTTGACCTTGTGATCTGCCCGCCTCGGCCTCCCAAAGTGCTGGGATTACAGGTGTGAGTCACCGTACCCGGCCCACTGTCAATTCTTAATTTTAAAAATCTAGCATACATTATTAAATATTAAACAAATTGTGTTCTCATATTTGTTGGATTACAGCTTTGGATGAGAGCTTGAGGGTTGGTTAATTCAACCTCCCAGTAGAAGCCATCTCTATAACACTTCTGACAAGTAAGTTTTATGTTGCTGCACTTCCTGATCGTCCTTGGTCTTGTCTAGTTTCTGCAATGACTTCCCCACTGGTGCCTCCAACTCACCTTGTGCCTCTCTCTGCCACCTGCTTTCCATTCTCCAAACTCCTTTTCTCAGTTTCTTGAACGCTCCATGCTCTTTCCCGGTTAAGAATTTAGCAAATCCTTTTGCACCACTTGGTTTGTTCTTTCTCAACTCCTTCATCTAACTGGCAACCAGGGAACCTTTAGGTCTCAACTGAAATGGCCTTTCCTCACAGAGGCCCTCTTGGCCATTTCCACCATTAGTCTTTTTCATTTAAAGAAGTTATTTGCAGTCACAATAACTTCTCAATTTTCTTTGATCTTAATTTTCTTTTGGTGTTGTCTAGATCTTCCATTTTGAACGCTATTTTCTTTTATACAGAAAGAGAGGGACTCATGGCCAGGTGTGATGGCTCATGCCTGTAATCCCAACACTGTGGGAGGCCAAGGTGGGTGGATCACCTGAGGTCATCAGTTCGAGACCAGCCTAGCCAACATGGTGAAACCCCACCTCTACTAAAAATACAAAAATTAGCCGGGCATGGTGGCACAAGCCTGTAATCTCAGCTAGTTGAGAGGCTGAGGTGGGAGAATGGCTTGAACCCAGGAGGCGGAGGTTGCAGTGAGCTGAGACTGCACCACTACACTCCAGCCTGGAGAACAGAAATGGTCAAAAAAAGAGGGAAGGAGAGGAAAGGGGAGGGGAGGGGAGGGGAGGGGAGGGGAGGGGGAGGGGGAGGGAAGGGAGAAAGAAGAGGGACTTCAGATAGAAATTGAGTAATTCCACTTTCTCTCACGTTCACCAGGATGTAGGAAGATGACCCTTCTATATTCACTGCTTTGTTCCAAACAATGTGAAAATAATCTTTTGCTCTCCTGAGCACTTTTTTCCCAAACTTCAACTCACTGTGTATTACTTTTCTTCGAGCTATGTGTACAGCTCAGACAATATCTTCATAAGTATTTCTAATTATATGCTTCCTTTATTCATCTGTTCTATAAGTCATTTTTTAAAAACTGAATTTATTAGAGCTTCTATGTAGCCTGATGAGTTTTTCTGGTGGCCTCTTTCTTTCCGATTCCTCTTTAGGATTAGGAGAAATGCTATAATTTCAGAATTTTTTGAAGTTAGTTTTCCTGAAAATTTTATTTTGAAAACTCCATGTCTTTCCCAAGCTGCCAATTATTCCACAATGCCACACACAATCATCACTTCCCTGTCCTCATCTCACTGTTTATCTTGGCCATGTCTGACACTATTGACACCGCCCTTCTTCTTAAAAAAAACATCCTGGCTTAGGTTCATGATGACACTCTCTTCCACTTTACCTTTTACTTGACTGGCTTTTCACTGACTCCTCCCATCCAAGGTCTCACGTGTCAGAATAAGCCAGAGCTGCATCCTCAGACCCCCATTTTTTCTCTGTAATCTCTGTCTGAGTTATGTCCTCAAGGCTATCACTGTAAATAGTATCCACAGGCACTTGCCTCTCAAACTTCTCTATTCAGCTATGATGATCTCTAGGTGCTCCAGATTCATATATGCAAAAGCCCAAGTTGATAACTCCACTTGGATACTGAAAACTACTTCAAAAGTTCTCACTCTGTCACCCAGGCTGGAGTGCAGTGGCATGATTTCAGTTCACTACAAACTCTGCCTCCCAGGTTCAACTGATTCTCCTACCTCAGCCTCCCGAGTAGCTGGGACTTCAGGCGTGTGCCACCATGTCTGGCTAATTTTTGTGTTTTTAGTAGAGACAGGGTTTCACCATGTTAGTCAGGATGGTCTTGATCTCCTGACCTTGTGATCTGCCCGTCTCAGCCTCCCAAAGTGCTGGGATTATAGGTGTGAGCCACCGCACCCAGCCAGAAAGTCTTCATTTCCCATTAAAATGGCTCTTCCATAGTTTTATCCATCTTAGGAAATGACTTTACTGTCTACCCAGTATCTCAGTAGGAATCCTGTTGATTATTTTGGTTCTTTCTTTTTTTCACCTCCGCCTTTATCCAATTCATTAGCAAGTTCTGTCAGCTCTGCCTTCAAATATTTCCTGAATCTATCTACTTCTCTCTGGGGCCATTGTTCTGACCCTAATCTATGCTACTGTCATTACTGGTCTGCTGGAACAGCCTGCTAACTGGACTTTCTTCTACTCTGGTCACCCAGTGACTTAGTCTTTGCAGGGAAGCCAGAGTGATCTTTTAAAAAGATCATCTGGTCGGGTGCAGTGGCTCACGCCTGTAATCCCAGCACTTTGGAGGGCCAAGGCTGGCAGAACACAAGGTCAGGAGATCAAGACCATCCTGGCCAACACTGAGAAACCCTGCCTCTACTAAAGATGCAAAAATTAACTGGGCATGGTGGTGTGTGCCTTTAGTCCCAGCTACTTGGGAGGCTGATGAAGGAGAATCAATTGAACCCAGGAGGCAGAGGTTGCAGTGAGCCGAGATCTCACCACTGCACTGCATTCCAATCTGGCAAAAGAGCAAGACTCTCTCAAAAAAAAGAAGATCACCTCCCCTGAGGCTTTTCTTGACCACTGGATCACACTGTCCCCTTCAGGTCACACTCTCAGTATATTACCTTTAACATTTTTTCTTTCTTAATAGCACCAAAAGTTCCAGAATTACTAATTTGTTTATATACTTTATATATATATATATAATATATATATATATATTATCTCCATAAGTATATACTTATATATACTATCTCCAAACCCTAAATATAACATCCATGACATCAGAGGTCTTGTATGTGTCACTAACCTCTGTTGTTATCCACAGTGCTTAGAAGAATATTAAAGTTCATAGTATGCTCAGTAAGTATTTGTTGAAAAACATTCAATGGGCTATATCTAAATCATAGCGTTTTGTCATTTTACTCGGAGTAAAAACCAAAGGTCAACATGTTTATCAGGACCTTCAAAGCCCTCCAAGATTGTCTCCCATTATCCCCTCTCCCCCATTTCTTGCCACCTCACCTCACTCCCTTTGTGCCAGGTGCATGGGTTTCTTTGCTGTACCTGAAAGATGCCAGCAAACTGCTCCCTGTTCCTTCAATCTATAATGCTCTTCCTCAATGTGGATATGTGGATATCCATATCTTACTTGCCTCAGATCGATATTAAAATATCATCTCAGTGAGTCTTTTCCTGGGCATCTGATCTAGAATTTCAGTCCTCCCGGACCCTGGCCACTGATATTTTCTGCATGCCTCCTCAGCTTTATACTCTCTGCTTAGCACTTTTCTCCAATGTGCCATGGACTCAGCCTGCTTATCTTGTTTGGTTTTTATCTTCCTGGTAAAAGACAAGCTCTATAAGGTCAGGAATTTTTTACTTCTATCCACACAGAGCCCAGAACAGTGTATGACACTCTTAACAAATATTTGTTGAATAAATGAACATGCAACTTATTAATTATTTATCTCAATATATTGAGCAGTTGTTTAGTTTAAAAGACGAAATTTATTGAAGATTTTTTTTGGCCATTGGATAAACAGAATGTTACTCTCCTTATTGGCAATCTAGACAAGTTTGTCTCATTTAAGGAGTGCCAATGGGAGGTTACTATTTGGAGAACATGAATAATGATTGCAAAGGGTGTGAATCAAATTAAGTAATACTCTCAACTCCACATTTGGGGTTTACAATACGTTAGTTATATACAGTGATGTTGCTGCTTTCTACTTCTATAGGATATACTAAAGCTCCATATATACCTAATAATGAATTTTTAAAAAATCAGTCCCCTTTGGTAGCCATCTTTAGAAAGTATTCTTCATGGGAAACACCTGGTTTGTCCTGTCTGCTTTTATTGTAATCATTTCCCTGCATCTCAACATTACAATTACTTGCTTAAGAGCTGAACTATTGGTCAACCTGCCTTGATGAATCAACTCAAGAAACTGGATTGTGAGATGAGTTTATATGAATAGTTGTTCTATATTTCATGCCCTACTGATCTGAGAGACCAAAAACCTAACCAAAAATTTCCAGGAGTGAGGGTGGGGAAGAGAGAGGTTTCTATTCTGAACCACCTGGACCTTTGGATACCTTCAGTTTTTCCAGCGAAACAGTAAAATAAATGAACAGCAATTCTGAAAACAACATATACTTGTAGTGTAAACTGGCATACCAACTGATCTTCTACCAAGAAGATCAATTACATTAGGGTTACCTTCCCTGTTGGGTCAAACATATCTGTTCCAGAAATGACCTATGAGAAAGGGGAACTGTGGTTTGCTTACATTCAGCAGATTCCCTTTATTCCTTCTTGGCAACTATGAGAACAGGCTCATCCAGTTTCATCTGCAATGTTTTGTTTTCCTTTCGAAAGCATTGATAGTAACACTGTATGAGAGGCCATAGTTAGTTCTGAAACAGAAAAGCCCCTTAATATTAAAATATCTGTCAAAATTGCCCTTTTTGGTCATCTATTGGAATCACATTTTGCCTTCAAGGAGGGCTGACCCCATCTGAGTAGAGGATTATGCTAGGAAACTACGAAAAATAACCAACTGAGGAGTGATGGAACATGACAGGTATGTCTCTGGCTTCATCACTGCAATATGGACTTTACAGCAGCTTGAAAATTCACTAAACTTAAATATCTGAGTTTATAATAATGCTTAAGTCCATTTTTCCATCAACTTTTCAAAATTTATAACCATAAAACCTTGTATATTCTATATATATTACTGAATATGTGTGAATATAACTAAATAGAGAACTGTAGATATTTTCCTTGTAAACAGAACAAAATCAAAATTCAGAGCTGTATTATATTAAATAATAATTTTGCTGTTAACACTGAAACCATATGTTATTACTTTGATCTTAATGATGTGCAGTTTAAAACAACTGGAATCTCATACCCTTGGCTTTAGATCTTGACATAAAAAACTCATAAAACATGTTACAGGTGTGAAGGCTCTAACCAAACACAGTTTTTTCCTAGGAACGCAGTCTCTGCTTACAGTTCACCTACTTCCGTAGTTTTCAGAGGCTTAATTAACGTTGCATTGGGTGGGAAAAGTCTTGAAAGCAAATTTATTGTGATCACTTGAACGAACACACACACACACACACACACACACACACACACCTCTAGCCTAGCCGGTGTGACACTTAGAATTCGAAAGTAACGGAGTAAAAAAATTGGAAAACAGAAAGTACTCTTAAGGTCTCCGTGGCTATTTCATTTAAGGAAGTGTAAATAAATGTCTTATCACTCTCCTGGCTTGCCTCACTAAGTCATTCCTCCTGGAATGAAACTCAAGCACATCATCATCCATACTTTTTCTTATTCATTATTTTGGTTGCTTGTTGAGATGCAAATGACAGGAAATTGGCATTCCTGTGACTAGGTTGTTTGTTTTTCTTTTTGCTTTTTTTTGGTGGTAACCAGCTGTTTGATAAGCAAACACTCAAAGAGAGCCAGGTCGAGTTGGCCCATGCCATCCGTGCAGCATATATCACTACTGTCTTCTTTGCAAGGATTTCTGCTGGAAACCGCTGTCGAAGGTGCACACGCGCGCGCGCCCCACACACACACACACACACACACACACACACACACACACACAGGCCTCACTTCCCACTGTGCAGGCCCGCGCTGCAGCACCCGGGTGGGTGGGAATGCGTTCCAGCAGCAACAGCCCGCCTTCCCAACTCACCAGCCTGCAAAGTTTCCTTGCTGGGAGAGCAGGTGTCAGATTTCAGAGAGGCTTCTTCCCCTTCCCAAGCCCTGGAACTCCCCGGGCTCCACCGCCAGCAGGGGAGACAGATCTGCTCCACAGGGCACGGGGGAGACCGCACGGGGAAAGCTCCTTATCTCCTCCAACCTGTGGCTGCAGATGGGTCCGAGGCCGGGCGGTCCGCAGCAGCCCCTGCCCGTCTGGACTGCGAGCAGCAGGGCTGGTGGCACCACCCTCGGAGTCCGCGGCGGCGGCGGGCTGGGGAAGGTTTGTGTGAGAAGAAGGCGTGTCTGCAAGTCTCAACGCGGATGTGCGGAGCTCACCTCAGGCAAGTCTTGCTGGTGACTCAACTGCTGCAGTGAGAAACACACTCCGCTCGGGGTTGAAGTCTCCACGTGCTGGGGCTTCCAGACCTAGCAGCCAGCTCATTTTTATTCATTTTTTTTTTCTGTGTTTTCTTTGATGTCTCTCATTCAAAGAGCCCAGGGCGCTGTGAGAAGAACTGAGGCCCTGGCACTGTGTTGTCTCCTCTGAGGGGGGTGTCTCATTAACTATGGGGGAGTGAGGGCGAGGGATTGAGAGTGGAGAGCAGAGGATGGCCTCGGGAAATAAAAGAAGGTGTTGGAAAGAAATTAATATTTTAAAAGTTAGGATGTGTTCATATGAATGCATTAATCAGTATACACCATCCTAATTCACTTTCCAAAGCCCTAATTCACTTCCTGAAGTCACTTCAGAGATCAATAGTTTACCACTAAGCAAGATAATGAGCACACAGAGGCACTGAACAAATATTTATCAAGCACCTGCTATGTGCTATGCCCTGTTCTAAACACATTAGATTCGTCCACAAAGCAAAGGTCCTGACTGCCTGTCTTAGGATTACATTTTAGACACATTCAGACATCCCTAATTTACAGACTGGTAGTAAAGGTAAGAATACAAGGTTGGGTACATGATAGTAGCAACCAATTTATTCCTCTGTGAACAAAATTTAAAAGTTCCAAACCTGCGGCTTGCATTCATGTTAGTAAACAATGAAATGCCAATGGCTGCTTGGATTTTAATTGCTTAACTTGGTTCTTATTGGATGCCCTAGAGACAATCTGGGAGCACTGCTGTTATCAGCGCTGAGAGAATTCCTTGTAGAAGGGAGTAAAGGAATCGCCCAAACCAAAACCAACAAAACAAACAATACCAAAGTAGTGGACAAAGGGAATATTGAACATTTTGGTCTCATAAAAATCTGTCTATTCTATTACGAAACAATGAAAGACGTTCTATTTTATTTCCCTCAGTGTTATCGTGAAAGTTGAAAAGAAGGGTAATAATAATGACTTCATAGTGTTACTGTGAGGATCTGACTTCCTATCAGGAAAGTGCATAGAACGTGCCTGGCATAGTAAGTTCTATGAATGTATTGGCTATACTTATCATTTTAATAGCACTTAATCTACTCCATTCTTCCCAAGTAAGATCCAATACAGAAAAATTATTTTAGATCTACTACATAAAATATATGAGACTCGGATTATAGATTTTCAAAGTATGCATGCTTGGAATCTATATTCATGATAAATCTACTTTGCATTTAACAGCAATATCTAAGTATAAACAAATGTGTGTCCATGGGCCCAGACAGAAATAAAAGAAAGAACCTAAGAACCTTGAACCTTCTCCACTCTTAACACATTGATTTAAAATGACTCTGTGCTATACAATGATAACCCATATTCTTTACCTAGTTAATGCGTTCACTACCAACATTAATCCTAATAGCTATTATTTCCTGTATGCAACAGAGTTTATAAAGCCTTTGCCCATAGAGCATCTAATTTGGCTTTCACAACACTACTTTGAAACAGGCAAGGCCTCTGTTACATTTATTGTCTCCACTTTCAGAATGAGGTAACTGAGGTTGAGAAAATCACAGTAAATTTGTCCAAAATGATAAGGTTCAAAAGGTGGAAGTCAGGTCTATTGATCCTGAATGCTCAACTCATAGTGATCACTGCATTGTGCTACCTCCCTACAACTTCTAGAAAAAGTTCCTGCCATGAGAAAATCTAACACACACACATTTATTGATGACTTTCCTTGCCATATTTCCCTATGTAAGTGTGTTACTGCTCTATAGGGCCAACTATTGCAGGGATAGCCCTCCTGGAGTGACTTGTCACACACAGTCCTGTCTTTGTGGTTCCAAGTCTCAGATCCAGTCGTGTTACATAGTGACACTACAAGAGAATGGTAGAACACTTCTTTCCCCTGGGAAGAGGGGTTCCAAGAAAGAAAGAGTAGGAAGATGTAAGAGAAATGTTGCTTGGCCACTTCATGAAGGCCACTTTGACCAGAGGTAGAGCAGAATAAAAATCATGGAAATCCAGTGAAAACAAGGTGACAACATTGTGTGTCATGATAGTAATATTAATAAGGTCTTCTTGTAGCTGGAGTTTATGTAGTACAACTTAACTGGACATAATATCTGTGTAGTTCAATCAATATGGCACCGAGGTAAACCTTAATGTACATGGGGAGATGTGTAGTTACAAATGGAAAAATTATCACATGTATTTCATCTCTCCTCAAGCTGCTTTATTAAAGAATAAATAAATTGTTTAAAATGTTATTGAACCACAAAGACAAATAAACTTGCAATTAATTTTGGAAGAAGCTAAATCAAATGGCGGTGTGGTAACTGATTTGGAAGAGCAGAGGATTCTATACACTCCATGCCTGCAGGGAGAATTACGGACGAAAGGCAAGCCAATTCTTCCTGCAAAACCTGGGCAGACTCAGGCCTAGGAGGCAGAAATCTCAGCATAGAAGGAGGCCAGGTGGTGGGGTAAACACAGGGGTTTGGTTAGACGTCTGTATATTGGAATGCTTGGACCCAAAGTTCCCTTCCCCACTGTCACACTATCAACCAACCATAAGTTCCTCCATCTGCTCAATCCAGCTTCCAGGAGACTGGAGGTTTATTTTCTGGAGAAGTAAACTAGAGTAATTTGTGGTTCAACAAGATGAACTGAACACATGCCTTTTTACCCTGCTCCTAGAGATAATGAATAAAAAAGAAATTTATATACAAAACAGGAAAAAGAATCTTTTGAAATTGAAAATATACTCAACATTTACAAAAAACTGACAGATGGGGTAGAAGACTAAGTTGAGAAATCTTAAGAAAAGTAAAGCAAAAAGCTGTAGAAGTAAAAAAATGGAAAAATTCTGACTAATGGAAATCTCAAAAAGCTCTAGAAAAGAGTCCCTTCTACGCAGAAAAGGATAAAAACACTAATTTGAAACAATACCAGAAATGAAGATGATGAACTTTGGGGATCAAAAGTTCCACTAAACGTCCAGGAGAACAATATTTTAAATTAATCAAATAATTAAACACATCAAGATATACTACTCTGAGATAAAAGAAACCCAGGAATAAAATGAAAAATCTAAAACATCTTCCAGAAACATAAAGCAGATCACATACAAAGGAAAAAAATTGCATTGGATTTCTCAAGAGAAATAATGGATCCAGAAGTTTCTTTGAATGCCTTCACATTTTTAAAATGAATGATTTTGAACTTAGAATTGTATACCAAGACAAATTGTCAGCCAAGCTTGATTTAAAAAAATGTTCAGATATGCAAAGACTTAAAAAATATACATCCTGTGTGCCAGTTTAAAGTAGCAGTTCCCCATACAAGCTTATAAATCAAGAAAGAGGAAGAGATGAAACCCCCAAAAATGCAGGCCCAACATAAGAGGCAGTAAAATAATTCTTCAGAGCAATGAGTGTGAAGCAGGCCTAAAGAGAGGCAAAGAGATGGCTTGCAGTGGGAATGTCTCCAAGAAAAAAAAAAAAACGAAAAGAAAACAATAGATGGTTAGATACACATGTGCATTTGAAAATACAGTAGATATGCTGGGCATCATGGCTCATGTCTGTAATCCTAGCATTTTGGGAGGCTGAGGCTGGTGAATCACCTGAGGTCAGGAGTTTGAGACCAGCCTAACCAACATGGAGAAACCCTGTCTCTACTAAAAATACAAAATTAGCCGGGTGTGGTGGTGCATGCCTGTAATCCCAGCTACCCAGGGGGCTGAGGCAGGAGAGTCACTTGAACCCAGAAGGCGCAGGTTGCAGTGAGCCGAGATTGTGCCATTGCACTCCAGCCTGGGCAAAAAGAGTGAAACTGTGTCTCAAGAAAAGGTGGAAGGAAGGAAAAAAGGAAGGAAGGAAGGAAGGAAGGAAGAAGAAGAAGGAGGGAAAGAAAGAAAAAAAAAAAGGAAGGAAGGAAGGAAGAAAATAAAGTACATGGTTGCAAGTACGTACCAGATTCCACATTCTACTCTTTTTCCTGAGCACCACGCTAGATTTTATTTCTTAGCCCCTTGAAGGTGGGGGAGGCATGTCACTGAGGTCTAGTTTATGGATTGTGGACAGAAGTGATGTACTTCACTTCCAGGGTATGCCCATAAAATAACCCCTGAGATCCTCCATGCTTCCCCTCTTCCCTTATTAGTGTGCAGATGCAAAGAACCAAGTAAGAGCTCCTAGACCCTAGAAGACATGAAAATTCATGACCCTAAATCAGGGTGTGGCACAGCAACCCCAGCTGCCACACATTGGACTACAACATGAGCTAGAAGTAGACTTGTATTGTATAATGCCATGAAGATTTTTAGAGTTGTTACCACAGTTAGATCATTCTGTTACAGTTTTAAAGATCAATTGGGGGCTATTTTGAATAATATACAATAGGTACAGAGCATGCTGAACTAATTTTATAAGGACATTATTAACTCCAGGAGAAACAAAAGGTTGCAAGAGAAAAGAAACATTGTGATAGATAACATTATTATATTCAGATCTGAACATAATAAAAATGTTGGGAACACTGACAAGAGAATTAACCCTAAACTATAATAAAACTACAGGTGGAGGATGGGAGCGGGAAAGACTATCTGTGTATATGTGCATGTGAGACAAGTAAACCCTCAACTATTATAACAAAAATCAATAAATAATGTGTAAAATTGCTAAAGAAATAGCAGGATAAGCAAATCAGTTAGAAATATAAAAGTACAGTTAAAAATCTACTAAAAGAGTCAAATGTTAGCTTATAGGGATTAAGACCACGGCTTAGGAGGAGATTCATGCTGCTCTATAAGAAATGTAAATTTTGATTTTGTTTTAAATTATGAGATGTATTACCTTAATAAAAATAAAATTAATCTTAAATTACATTTAAAATATACATAAGGAAACAAAAGCTATTTGTTCTGTAGAGAAAACATTATGCTTTATTAAAGTATGCGTATATACTTTAATATAATGATCTATAAGCAGTGGAGAAAGTGAATCGAAAGACAGAATGAAGATATATTTGAGAAGTTTGCACAATGATTTATTCATTCAACAAACATTTATTAAGCAACTTGCACCTGGTCACTGCTAGGTATGAGGGATCCAGTGTAGAATATGAAGGGAGACTAAAGGTGCGCTCTAAGAGAAAATCAGCATTTGTAAGTTTTAAGCAACAAATATATTTGGGTTTCTTCTCTCTTGTCTTTAGTAGCATGAGCCACTGACCTTCTGGTCATGATAATGCCCTTCATCCTTCACTATCCTCTTAAAAATTTCTCGTGACTTTATCCGCGCCCCGCCCCCGCCCGCCCTCCCGACGAGATCCGAGATTTCATAACCTTTCTCTTGTGATTGCAGGGGAAGGCTTCACCAGAAAGTTATGCACGGGTGTGCCTCTATTTCCTGCTGATTTTCTGTTCATGTGAAGAAGTCTGCCTAATCACAAATAAAAATCCACCCTTCTCCAGTTTGAGAAAACCTCACAGCATGACTAACAAGTCATAAGACCGGACTTCCAGGTCATGCTAGTTTTCTTCACAACGAAGATGTAACTTCAAGAAATAAACATGTGTAAGAGACTTTCCACTGGCAAATTACTTTAAATGTGTAGCACATAAAAACTTATTTTAGATATCTGCTCATTAAACTGGCTATGTTTTCACATTTGAACCTGCAGCATCTACTCTGTGGTGAGGTCTTAACCTTCCTAGTTCCAACCTCATTTTGCCTGTTTCTTAGAATGTGTAATGAAGATATACTCAGACCTTATTGGAGATTATTGTAATTTTGTCTATTTTTTTTTCTTCTTATGTTAAAGGAACATGCTGTGTGGAAGGCCCAGAGAATTTCATGAGTAATGTTCACATATAGCCTTTATGCAAGTCCTAACTTGCCAAGAAGCTACAGTCATGTGGACATGCCATGATTCTGCCTATGAAATATTTGACTCTTTATAAAAACAATTCTATAAGCACAACTTTAGAAGTAATTACAAGATGGTTTAATTGATTTTAAAAATCTGTTAAAGAGAAGTTATACAAATAAGAACTAATCATATAGGAAAGAATAATTTATTTTCTGCAAGATGTATAATAATACACGTACACATACATATATATAGTCATTTATTAGCATATATAATTGCATGTGTGGACCTAAGTATAGTCATGTGCAAATCCATATAAAATTTATAATTATATTTGCTTTTTGGTAGCTTTATGGTGAGCCTCAAAATAAAATGTCATATGGGCTTACCATATAAGTATAAATGAATATATGGTGATTTCTCCATTTTCCCAGAAACTGTTACCTAAAACCAGTGTTTTTGATACTTTTGCTACTTTTTAAACTGCAAACACTTGAAGCTGTGATGTCATATATTCAGGAATGATTATTAAATCATCTTAAACTTCTTTGCTGACCTTTTAACCAATCATAAGGTAAATTTTTAAGGCATCTAAACTAACAATGATTAAAGTAATTTCAGGGAAAAATGTCTTTCCTTCTCAAAATACATTTTTATCAAATTGTTTTGATGATTGTTTCCTTATAAGAGAACTGTAAGAAATCCAATGTTAAGATAACTATTTCTTTTTTAAGGTATAATTTGGAAAATTATCTTGCCTTACTTTGGGTCATATATGATGTTAAAATATATGTAAAGAATAAGAGCTAGCTAATTAAGGTTTGATTATAGCAAAGAATCACATGCTACATGATTACTTTTTTTTAAACTATACTTTTGGGAAATAATATCAATAAATCTTGTGATAAATATGTGCAACATGATCTAGTTTGCTGTTGTTGTTGTTTGGGGGACAGAGTCTCACTCTGTTGCCAAGGCTGGAGTGCAGTGGTGTGACCTCAGCTCACTACAGTCTCCGTCTTTCAGGCTCAAGTGATCCTCCCACCTCAGCCTCCAGAGTAGCTAGGATTACAAGTGCACGCCCAGCTAATTTTTTATATGATCTAGTCTAGTTTTAATATCAATATAGTAATAGCTTATAAGCCTATAAGGAATGTTTATTATATTTCTAGTAGTATAATAAAATATATAAAATAAGTATGTTTATATTGATGCATTATATTTTATATAATTATATATTATATTGCTTTAGAATTATAATTATATAATATTGATAATATATAATTAATAATTATGTTAATATATAAGTATTTATAATAATTAAATTTCTATTTCTAAAATGATATGAAAATTCTAAATACTACAACCATACAATACCTTCTGAAGTATGCATTGCTGCCATAAACACTAAGTAGATTTCTGTTCTGTGGTATTTGTAGCTACAGATTTCATTGCTACTGAAGGTTGAGTGGCTGGAGAAATCCCCACATACGTGATATAAAATGTGAATATGCTAGAACTATTCAATTTATTTTAAATCAATTATAAACAATAGATTTTGATGTGAGTCTTGACAGAAGAGATGAGTTTCCTAAGAACTGATAGAAAAAAAAACATGATTAGGATAAAGATACAATTAATAAGAACTTCTCAATTTCTTGCATTTTCTGCCTGTAAAATGTTGTGAACATTAGTCACATTGGTATAGGCACTCAAATCTCTTTCCTGTTTGTGGGGTCTCCTCAAATGCATGTCTTCGTGCAAAAGTCAGAGGTCAGGTGCTCATGGCACTAATGGTGGTGCATAGGACCTGAATGCAATAGCACTGACTGGTTCCAGTGGAGGCATCCTAACCACATGGTTGAATGACTTTGCTTATGGCTCTAGTCCCATGCCAATATGTCCTGGAGTAGGGACTACAAAATGCCAAATGAGGGGAAAAAAGTCTTATACCAAAACAAATATGGAACTTGATCATTTATATGAGCAAAGTGAGAAACATAGATGGGAATGAATTTTTAGGGTGCTCATACCAAGGAAAAAGGAGCACAATTTTTGGAAAGGATGAATTGATTATTGTAGATGCATAGGATATAATATACTAGTTTAGTTACCTGGGGAGTGCTTCTAATTGTTTTCTCTGTTTGATGAAACTCAAACCTGGATTAACCCCTGTCTTAAGACAAAGACCTACCCCAACTCTTCAGGAAGGGTATTGCAATACCATTACAAATACATTCAGAGTATCTGCTGCCTAAAATTTCCCAAAGGATTATATGGCTATTTTCCAAAGTAATTGGCACTGGAGAACAGGAACATTTCCAGAGTAACAGAAAATCGACTCTAAGCTATCGCTAAGAGCTGGATAACGAAAAAAAAAAAAACAACAACACTGAAATTCAAAGATTCAAGTCAGGATTTGTGGCTTAACCAACTTTGACTTTAACGTAGGCTTAATAGGAGTCTCAAATCCACCTCATATCTTTGCCATTCCCCCATTCCTATGGATCAAAGGATAATGTGATTGAAGAGTGAATTCAGAGATACTGAAATTATGCAACACAACTCAACAGAATATATCAAATAGGATAGTCATTTTCTGTAAGAATTGTAGAGATTAATGTCACCATTAAGGATTCAAGCCCTTAATGGTGACACTAATTCCTGGTGATTCTTATGAGATCTTTGCTAGGTTCTCTACACTGACTGTGTAGAAGGTGGATGGGATGGGTCTTCAAAGACACCAATGAATATCTATAAACTTAATCAGATGATTACTTCATTTGCAACTAATCAAATAGCTACATATTCTTATACTTGGTATACTTTGATAGATGGCTCTAAGACATTTATTTAGTAAATTACTTGCAAGACTCTCCAACTAATCCAGGTTTTAGACAAAGCCATTCTGTTTCTTGCATTTTATGCCCAAGAGATTTATGGTAAAAGATTTATTGGTAGTAGAACAGAGTGATGTATAGAGCCTGTGACATTCCCTAGTAGGATAATTATTTTGGAAGCCTATATATTATAGACTTGATCTTCCCAAGTTCCAGATAGGGTAAGATCAGTAGAACTCTAAATCTAAAACTTTAGGTTTTACTCCAGGTTCTGTCAAAGACATGTGATGAATTCGTCTTTCATCTTATATGTTCAAAATAGAAGGTTTTAAAATAACTCATTCTGCTGATAAAAGTTTCACACACCTGATGCCACAATAGGTATCCAAAGAATGAATGTTTGGTGAGTGCATAACTGAATGAATCTGCTAATTATCTTCACATCCTTAGCAAGGAAAGTTTCAAGTAAAAGAACATAGAATCTCTTGCTTTAAATTTCAGCAAATTTGATTTTTTTTAATAATTAAGAAGTAAAACGTTAGAAATAAAGATTTGTGAAAATGATAAAAAGTATTGTATATCAGACTCTCAAATGTGATTTGGAATAAAAAATGTCTATAGCAAATGTAATACATTTCTTGAGTCACAATGATATGAATCATTTGTATTTTTTCTCTATAATAATTAGAAAGGATAACTCCCTCACATTAGTCATTATATTATGACCTTATGTCACAATTAGTGATAAACGTATATGCAACTCTCTGTCCTGCATTTTATAAAATAAATCACAGAAATGCCTTGGCTATTGCTCGTTGCCCTTAGCCTTGCCACAACTCATTAATGGACAAAATGGATTTGTAACAATCAAACAATACACAGCCCAATCTTAAGATTAATGATCCTAACTATAAATCTTTTAACGCTTGTCACCACAATTTGGAATCTGCTTTCTCCAACTAACTGAAAGTGTTTTTCACTTTCCTTGAGACTATCACTGTCAGGGTAAAATTATCCCTAAATCTTCTCTGTTTCAAAGTTAAAAATAAAATAAAATATTGCTTAAATCATTCATTTGGTTATTAATGACCATTCAATAAATCAGAAAAATATTTAAACATATAGCTCCAAATATGTCAATCCCTCAGTTGTCTTGGCACAGATATACTTATGGATTTAAAAATACTACAAATAAAAGTTTTTGAAAATATTGGAAATTTGTGAAATATCTCAAAGTTGAATTCAACCCCTAACCCCATGACTCTATGACCCCATGTTTGATGTAGAAGCAACTATTACTGTATTTCACCTACTCTTGATTTGGCCTTCACTTTATACCCTCAATTTGGTCAGTGGGGACCAGAAAGCATTTCTAACCTACTAACGTTTTTGCTGACACAATTGGTATTTTTTGCCCATGACAAGGAACAACCAACTCTACATTTCACCGTAACTCTAGAAGGGCTTGCTACTCACACTTAAGCACATTAAAATAATGAATGTTTATACTGGTGAATTTGTGCCATCACATACACAAACTATATTAAATAAGCCAGTTGAAAAAGATAGGGGTTTAGATATTTAATCTTAATAAATACATATATTGAAATAAAAATATTTTGATAGTTAAAGAGAGAAGATTTATTTAGCTGGTAATTTATTAACAATAATACTGGCCAGGCACACTGGCTCACACCTGTAATCCCAGTACTTTGGGAGGCCAAGGTGGGCAGATCACAAAGTCAGGAGTTTGAGACCAGCCTGCTCCACATGTTGAAATCCCGTCTCTACTAAAAATACAAAATTAGCAGGGCGTAGTAGTGCATGCCTGTAATCCCAGCTCCTTGGGAGGTTGAGGCAGGAAAACTGCTTGAACCAGGGAGGCAGAGGTTTGGTGAGCTGAGATAGTGCCATTGCACTCCATCCTGGACAACAAGAGCGAAACTCCGTCTCAAAAAATAATACTAATAAGTAGAATACCAAATCTCTAATGATGTCTAGCGATGTCCCAGACTTTAACTAGCCTTGAAAATAAAAATTTACATTTTTGGTTAAAATAATGATCTCATCACTTTATTAATCCTTAAAATAAAATCATTTAATCTCCTCTTTTGTTCTTTCAGGTGCCTAAATTTCATATCTCTATCCTCATTCACTTAATATCTAATTGAACTAGGTTTGAACTAGGTTTTTGAAAACTGAATTATGTTTGTGTGATAATAATCTCATGATTATTATGTTTGTGATAAGAAAAAAAGTGCTCTTTTCCTACAAGTAGTTTTGTGCTAACACTTCTCATTACATTTATTTATTTGAAATGTTCAAATATACTTTTTTCAATCTAATAGGTGATATTGAATTAAGTAAAATGAAGTTTGTCCTAGGTCTCAGTATTATTTTTGATGATTTTTGTCGTAAATATTTTCCCTATAAATATGATACATTCTATTCCATGCCTTAGTTTAACTGATTTGTCCATTAAGTTATGTTTATCTATGATATCCTCTTATAAATAGTTTTTAGTTCTAGATTAATTTTACTTATCATTTAGGACAGCTATTATATTTTGTATAATCTACAGTAGCAAATGTAGACAATATTTTAACCAAGTTACAAATTAACCCAAGACAAAGTAACTGCTCCGTGATTTAAACTTCAGCACATAAACTTAAAAAAAAAAAAATCAACTTATACAACAAAATTCTGTAATATACCAGACATAAGAATGTTGTTACTAATTGTAACTCTCAAATGAGACTGCTCATTTTCAACAGTTCCTAATATTCATAATAAGTTTCATGAAATTCTTTAGTGACTAGCAGAAATTATCACTGAGAATTTACTACATTAGAAATAGGACAGACAGGGCCAGTCACGGTGGCTCACTCCTGTAATCCCAGCACTTTGGGAGGCTGAGGCGGGTGGATCACGAGGTCAAGAGATCGAGACCATCCTGGTTAACATGGTGAAACCCCGTCTCTACTAAAAATACAAAAAATTAGCTGGGCATGGTGGTGCGTGCCTATAATCCCAGCTACTCGGGAGGCTGAGGCAGGAGAATTGCTTGAACTCAGGAGGTGGAGGTTGCAGTGAGCCGAGATCGCACCATTGTACTCCAGCCTAGGTAACAAGAACGAAACTCCGACTCAAAAAAAAGAAAAAAAAAAAAAGAAATAGGACAGAAATGCTACAGTTCTTTCTGCATTAACATGTACTGTGATAATATTGAACGTTTAGCCCATCAGGTCTCATCTATAGTTTATTTGTACTAAATGGTCAAGTCC
The DNA here is from genome assembly GCA_036589455.1 of Ateles fusciceps. Classification (NCBI taxonomy): domain Eukaryota; kingdom Metazoa; phylum Chordata; class Mammalia; order Primates; family Atelidae; genus Ateles; species Ateles fusciceps. The sequence continues at coordinate 16,856,480 of JAZHEH010000078.1, forward strand.
TTTGCCCAATGGCTTTGACTTACAGTTAGTTTAGGCTTAGTACTAGAAATATTTATTTATGTATTTTTATATGCCAATTTGCTTCAGAAAAAGGTTAAATTTTTTCAATAACTGTAAAATACAGTAAGAAAAATAAAATAACACAGTAGAAAAATGGGCAATCAAGTTGAACAGGCACTTTACAAAAGACAGTATCCAGATATCCAGTGAACATGAAAAGTTTCTAACCCTTATTAGTCATCAGAGAAATGCAAATTAAACTATAATGAAGTAAACTTATGGGTTTACCAGGATGGATACAATGAAAAAGGACTGATGACAACATTGGAGAGAATGTGGATGGAGCAACTGGAATGTTCATTTTCTTCTAATGGGGATGTAAATTGGCTTGACTATTTTGAAAAACTAAACTCAAGCAGAGATATGGCCCATCTTATATATATGGTCTATAGAAAACATTGTAATATGTTTGCCAAAAGTCATTTGTAAGAGATATTTGTAGTAAACAACCTAAATGTCCATTAACAATGAAAAAAATTAATGTATTTTCATAAACAGAATGTTACACTGCAATGAGAATAAACTATTCCTACCTACAACATTAGCGAACTTCACAAGAACAATATTGAATGGCAAAACCCAGGTACAAAACAATATATTCTGTAGGATTTCATATGTGTGAATTTTAAAACAGGCAAAATTAATCTATGGTATTAGAAGTCAAGATAGTGATATTGCAGCAGTCAGGAGGCAGTGACTGAAGAGACATGAGAGGACTTCTGGTGATGTTCTGTTTCTTCATTTGTATGTTGGTTATGTAGGCATATTTGTTTTGCAAAGTTTATCTAACCTTAGGGTTTGTACAGACTTCCATATGTTTTTTGTTCTTTAATAGAATTGCCTTAAGATATAAATTCACAGCACCACAACACTGAAATCAGGTTAAGATGAAAAAGAATGTGAAATACCGGATGAAGTAAACAGTGACTAGTACAGAAAAAGGCCTTCAGTAACATTAGTTACACTTGTTAGAGGTAAGCCAGGAATAAGATATGATTCACTATGTTCTTAATAAGAAAACAAATGTGTTACTCAAGAAAAAACCTGTGCATTCACAGGCTTAAGATTAAAGAGAAGATGCTTCCATGCTCATAGAGAGGATTTATCCTACATAATGAGTTATGACTTTAAGAATGTTTGTATAATAAATACCATCTTGAATTGCTTTGAGTGGTTTCTTAAAATGGTCCTCAATGTAGAAGAATGACATTAATAGCAAATTATTATTCAAGAAAAGCAGATAAGAGCTTCTATAAGGGAGTGAGGGGCTTACAAAATGATGCTCTTTGAAGATTCAGCTAAATCAAGAAATTGATTTTAGAATAAGGAATTGATAGACTGTAATCTCAGGTACACAGATTTTGATAAGTCCTGAGGCAGAGGGACTTGAGGCTGTATCTCCCAGAAGTACTTGGAGAATAGCCATTGCCTGTTGCTGGTTAAATGAGAGTCAGTGTGCTTGCTTTAGCCAATGAGGTAAGATGATGTCTTGCCATGAAAGCTGAGAAGTCTGACATGGCTATGCCTGCACAAAGAACTCCCTGTCTCTGCTCAAGTTTAAAACAGCGGAGGATCCTCTGCAAGCAGTTCTAAGCCTTCTCTAGTACATAGTTACCATAATTCCTGAAATAATACTTCTTGGAAGATTAGTCTGATCCTTGGAAAACAATTGAAGTAGTTATAATCCATGAATTTTCAGTGAGAAAAATATTTCCCCATGGAGGCAAAATTTGTTGTTGCAAGGTGAAATAATCTTTCTTTATGTATAAAGTACAGATATATCTATGACATATAAACAGGTACACAGTATATCTGTGGTATTAAAATTTCATTTGGGTGGTAATAAGGGGAAAAGGTGTCTGAAAAGGCTTCTTAGGGTGGAGATGAGGGTTGAGATGGTGGTTTTGAAATAAAGGATGAAAAACACTGATATAACCAAACATCAAACACAAAATAACAACAGCACATTCCTTGCAGCCCTGATTCACAAAATTATTCACAGACATTTAAACATTTAAATTTGATGAACATAACCTCATTCAATATCCTACAATAAAAACTATTGGTAATATATATTCTCAAGTAAATGAATGGGTTAATTCAGCTAAATGTTGAAATGTATCTACTCAAAAGATTAATTTGGTTTTAGAATATTAATATTTTGGCATGACTGTTATTCTACTAATCCCATTTTTATGTTGGGAAAGTAAAAATATATCCTTAACAAACCTTGTCTTTTTAGTGTCTACAGTAAGAGGGATGAGATATAGCTAATCTAAGAATTATATCCTGTTGGTTGTTAAAAATAGTTTTAAAATATCCAGGAAGGTAACCAGCTCTGGAGTACTGAGTTGCTCAAATGAGGTGGGATCACTATTTGGGATTTAATTTTTAAAACTGTTTTCTCATGGCATCTGGAGAAACAACGCAACAACACATAAAGAAAAGCCATAGATTTCTCTCCTCCATTCCCTTGAGCTAAATCAAAAATATTGCCATGTTAATGTTCAAATACTAACTTATATAGGGTTTTAAAAATAGAATAGTTTTATTCAATAAATCTGGATTGTAAACCTGGACCTTTGACAGCTTTCCCAGTGCAATGGCAAAGATGAGTAGTTACAGTGACAAAGTAGTTGCCATAGCCTACAAGTCTGAAATATTTATTATCTGGCCCTTTACAGAGAGAGTTTGCAGTGCCTAACAATAGGGGATTTGGTTAAATAAATTACTGTTCATCCACTCAAACAGACTGAATTTATTGAAATGTTATTGTAAGAGAATTCTTAATTAAATGAAAATAGATGTACAATGTGTATGAACTAAGCAACTGAAAACAGCATACATAATGAAAGTCAATTTTTGTTGAAAAGTGCACATATACAAAAAATACTATGTTAGGTGCTTAGAGTTGAAAGACCTTGGCTATCAGAGTTTCACAGGCCCAAGCTCCATTACTGACCATACCAACTAATTATCCATTGTGTGGAAAAATACTTTATCTTCTTTCTCCAAAAAAAAAAAAAATAACCTGGAGATGTTCAAGTATAGCTATATGACATCTACTTCCAAAAGTTGATTTGAGGTGAATTGACATATTTATATCTATTCCTGGGTTAGTCTGTTTATGTTGCTGTAAAGGAATACCAGAGACTGGGTAATTTATAAACAGGTTTATTTTGGTTCATGGTTCTGCAGACTGTATAAGAAGCATGGCACCAGCATCTGCTTGGCTTCTGGCAAGGCCCCAAGAAACTTACAATCATGGAGGAAGGCAGAGGGGGAGCCAGTGTATTATAGGCTGAGAGTGGAAACAAGACAAAGGGGAGAGGTGCCATGCTCTTTGAAACAATCAGATCTTGAGTTAACTCATTACCACTCATTACCATGGGGAAGACACCAAGTCATTCACATGGATCTATCCTGTAACCCAACACCTCCCATTGTGCCCCACTGTCAACCTGGGGATCACATTTCAACATGAGATTTGGAGGGAACAAATATCCAAACCATATCAATCCCTTATGGAGATTTAATTATTAAATGAAACATGTAAACTTTCTCATAGGCTGTCTAGTACATGCACAGCAGACTACATTTTTAAATGTTCCTTTTACTTCTGCTTCAAGCAGGCAGTAACAGAAAGTAAGAAACTCCTATTTTATTATTTTTCAATAAGCAGATGGGATACAAAAAACAGTAAAGAAACCCCCTTCAGTGCTGGGGTATTCTCCAGCCACAGCAGTGGACAAAAACCACAGAACCTCAGAGAAAGTCACAACCCGACAGCAGCATGAAAACGAGGTATTAGCACATTTCTATGCCATGAGATCTACTTTCTTCTCTCAATTATGTCAACTAAGGGGTATAATTGCAGAGGATGGCAGAGAAACTATGCTTTTTTATTCACTCTATTTCTCATACTGAGATGGAATTATCATTTGCATCAAGAAGATGGGGAAAATATTTCTTGAATTATTAGTTTTATTTGCAATTATTTGGTATAGATACTGTGTACAGATGTACATATACAAACTTGCTCATGAATTTTGTTTTCCTCACACTATGATTTAAATTACTCTGTATTTCATCTTTAAACCATGAGAAATAAATATTAACAAAATTAATTACTAAAATGTCCTTGTTAATTAGAGTCATAGAATCTCAAAATTTGAAAACAATCATCTAGGTTAGAATTTCCCAAACTCTCTCTCTCTCAGAGAGAGAGTGAGAGAGAATCTATCTATCTATCTATCTATATAGATAGATAGATAAATAGATAGATATCTATATATAGATACCTCTATAACTCCCAAACTCAAAGAATTATATATATATAATTATATACATAATATATATTATATATATTATAAATTATATATTTTCCAAACTCAATTTCTCAAGCTCTTTCTTACTCTCTCTCTATATATTATATTATATATATATAAAATTCTAACCTAGATGATTCTAACCTAGGTGATTATTTGAATTAATATATATAGAGAGAGGAATTAATATATATATAGATGCTTGTATATACTTGAAACCAAAGTGAAAAGAGATAAAAAGAGAGACTGCTCCTCTAACCAGTCTTCTATGTTCCCCACATGGTAATACACCATAGAGCTCCATGTCACATCACCAAGCTGCATCTGCCTAAGAAGAGGGTGGCTCTGCGTTAAGCAGATGATTCAGATACAAGTCAGTTTCCAGTCCTTGACCAAAGGGTAAGTACACTGCTTATCTGTGCCAGCTGTCAACATATTTCAAAAACTGTGACTATCCACAGACCACAGGATGTGGGCATCAGAACAAAAAGGAAGCACTAGCGAAATGTTTTATATCTTTAAAGGAAATCCCCATGGCTTGCAAAGCAGATTGAGTGGACTAAGTACATCAATCATTTTTTCACAATGGGTTATGATGAAGCAGCTAAATTAGAAGCCATAAAATTGAGTGGCTTGGTACAAAAATGAGCACATGGTTTCAAGTGAATTGGGTTTGTCTCAACTTACGAGTAATAAATGTATGATTTTGATGGAGTGGTACTTGCGTTTGGAGACTTAAATTATAATTTCCAATGGAATAAAAATTAAATGCTTATCTGAGGCATTTTTATTACTCAATATAAGATCCAATTCTTCCGAAACCTGATCTTCAAAGTAGGAACTTAAGTTTCATATAATAACTAAAATAACTGCTTGGTGAATGATGTGTTAACCTCAAGAAGACATTCAACTCTATTAGTGATTCTTAAGAATTGACTTGTACTGTGCTTTCAAGACATGAATAACATGATTCCTAAACTCACAAATTACCTATGCTAGAATTTTCACATTAACACTACTGTGTTGTAGTCTTTTTAATGAGGGAAGTGTTCAATCACAAATAACAAACTTGCTCATGAATTCCCTAAGTACATAGAGAAAATTACTACCATTTAATGTTGTGAAAATTGTTTTTGTGCTTTGGATATGTACCTGGAATAGTACCCTGACATTTTAAATAGAAAGACATAAATTTCTACAAGCACAGGAAGAGGAAAGTATGAAGTTTTAATATTATACAGTCTTTGAAGGAATAAATAAACCAGAAGGAAAAGAGACCCAGACCCAGAGTAAATCTTTTTTCTAGTGTTTTCTAGCCTTTACTAGGAATGAATGCCACAGTGACCCCCCAAGTCTATGCGAGTTGTTTCCCAGCTACGTCCCTGGTACTTGATAAGGTTCCCACTTGCTGCCTATGATGTCAACCAGAGCTGAGTGTAAGGGAAGTGTGCAGAGTGCCTTGTGTCCCTGGGAAGGCTTTGCTGCCCACTGGTTGAGGCTCTAGGGAGGGTGCTTGGAGTGCCCTTGGATTAAAGAGATCTCTGGAAACCTCCCTGTCAGCTTGGGCACAGGATGCAATGGTGCATAGCACTCAAAAACTTAAAAAACAAATGAACAAAAAACTCCAAAAAAAAATAATAACGTTTTAAAAGATGTATAAAAAGAGTGGCCACGGCAAAAGGAAATTCTCATACATGTCACCCAGAGATCCCACTCAAGTGTGGCCAGTTGTCTCAAAAATATCTTCTAGCGCAAAAGGATTCAACTCCAGTTCTGGATCCCATGTTGCACTTTGTTTTCACGTTTCTTAATTTCTCTTTACTACAGAACCGCTCTAAAGTCCTCCTTTGACCCTCTCAATCTTAACACTTTTGGAGATTACAGGTCAGTTGTTTTAGTCTGTTTTCATACTGCTAATAAAGATATATCCAAGTCTGGGAAGAAAAGAGGTTTAATTGGACTTACAGTTCCATATGGCTGTGGAGGCTTCAGAATCATGGTGGGGAGGCAAAAGGGACATGGTGGCAGCAAGAGAAAATGAAGAAGAGGCAAAAGCAGAAACTCATAAACCCATCAGATCTCATGAGACTTATTCATTATCACAAGAATAGAATTGGAAAGACTGGCCCCCCCCCATGATTCAATTACCTGCCCCTGGGTCACTCCCACAACATGTGGGAATTCTGGGAGATAGAATTCAAGTTGAGATTTGGTGGCAACACAGCCAAACCATATCCCCAGTTGTTCGGTTGAATGTCCTTCAGTTTAATGTTTCCTAATCATTAGATTAGTTGCTCTTTCCTAGAAGTCAAACTTTAATGTGCTTAGGCATTTCATGGAGAATTTAACTAAATTGCATATTCTGATTCAATAAGACTATGGTGAGATGCATGGTTCTACATTTCTAACAAGCCCCCAGACCATCAATGGGACTGACCACATTTTTAATAGGAAGAGCCCCATAAGACACCACTCAAGATGAGGAAGAAATAATCAGGATTACCCACCTTCCCCCTCACTAGGACTAATCCCATGATCCTTTGTGACTGTTTAATGAAGTCACTTCCAGAACTCCAAACTTTCCTGTTTCACTGATTTCACCACCAGAAATTCCAAACTTTTAGAACTATTGATTCTCCTATCCCTGAATGAACCCAGAAATCTGTTCTAACCAAATTATCATCATCCCAGTGAATGGTTCCATCATCTCCCAAGTTGCTTAAGTCCAAAGCCAAGAAATTACCCCTAATTCTTTTCTTTTACTCAGCTCATCTTGCCAGTCCAGCAGAACCATCTAACTCCAAAACATACCCCAAATCTGATCACTTCTATTTGTCTCCACTGTTCACAATGTATTGCATATCCCCATCCATCATCTCTTGCTTGCACCACCACTGTAATTTCCTGTTTCCATTCTTGTCCCCCTCCACCCAAAAGCCAGGGAGAGCTTTGAAAAATAAAGTCTGGCTCCCCCTGCCCGAAACCTCTACTGGATACTGATCATGTTTAGGGGAAACACAAATGCGAACTACTCACTTCATTCCCAAGGATCTTTGGGATTGCTCTATGCCCTCTTGCTCACTGTACTCTGGCCACACTGGGCCTCATTGTGTTTTCTCTGATCACTCAAGCTTCAATCTCTTTCCTGGCATACACTTCACCCTGAACATCACTTAGCTTGCTACTTACCATTCCCGATTCTGCCAGAGCATCTCTTAGGGGGACTTCCTATTGCCTTATCTGAAAGAGTCTGTTTTCCCAGTTTCTGTACTTCTCTATCCCCTAGCTTTCTTTATTTTCATCATAAACATCATCACTATGTGAAATGATGTTATTTATTTTTTTCCTTGCTTAGCACTCCTTTTATCTTCTAGATGTACATTCATAAGGAAAGAAATATTGTATTTTTTTCATTCATGTATTTCAGCTTCAGTGCCAGTTATAACACACTCAATAAATATTAACTGAATAAATGAATGAACAAATAAATACTAATTTAAATCAATATGCTTATGTAAGGACTGAGTGGGGAGTTGGTAAAGCTGCCACTCCTCACATAATTACACACCATTGACAAAACCATTCCAAATCAGCACATGTCCCATTGACAAAGACTTGACATAGCCCATCTTCTTCCTATGCTCAGAGGTTTACCTAAAGTTTCACAGAATGATCCTGGTCCAGTTAGAGTTTATAACTCCAATGTCCCTCATTCTAGGCAGGAAATTTTTCTGACTTCTGGTTTCAAGATAGCAAATTGAGCATACATGTTTAAACTCTCTTTTGGCTTATATTCCATGGAAATAACTAAGGACTTTAGAAATAAGCAAATATTTGTAGCAGTTAGGAAAATAGGGAAGTGTAAAATCATGTATCAAGAAATCTTGAAAAATTTCAGGAGGGGATAGAGATGATATATTTGGCCTGAGAGAAAATCTCCCAGTTGCTGACCATCCAGTCAAAACAGAAAGGAGCTATCTTGGACATAAGTGAAGAGACTGTTGTGACAAATCCTAGAAAAACTTTAACTCTTGAATCACCATGTACCAGATATAAGAGCACTGAACCAGTGGGAAAGGCCAACAGTAACCCTAAAAAAAATAGGAATGACAGTTTTAATAGGGGATAGCAAAAAGTGACGTCGATAGTTGCTGACTGAACCTGTATCTCAAGGCAATGGTTCTCACAATGGGGCCACAGTCCTCCTCCTGGACATTTGGCAATGGCTGGATATATTTTTGGGTCTCAACTGGGTGGTAGAGTGTGTGTTACTGGCATCTAGTGGGTAAAAGCCAGAGATGCTGCTAATCATCCTGAAATATACTGGACAACTTCCCAAGCCCCAACAAAGAATTGCCTGGCTTAAAATGTCAACAGGTCTGAACCTTATAAACCCTGCTCAAAGGTCAACAGGCCTAGATGGGCAATAGTAAGTGAGAACCTGGCCATGAACAACAGGATATCATGGAGAAGCTGGTGACCTGGGATACACTGATGACAGATTTTCCAGTTTTTGAAGAGAGAGAAAGAATCTGGGTTTTTACTAGTCATATATATTGTTGTAAATTAGTTTTATAGTGTTTTTTATAAATGTTGAAGATTAATTTTAGAATGTTGAAAAACTAAATTAATCCACAAGAACATGCTGGGTGTGCTGGCTCACACCTGTAATCCCAGCACTTTGGGAGGCCAAGGCAGGCGGATCACTTGAGGTCAGTAGTTTGCGACCAGCCTGGCCAACATGGTGAAACCCCATCTCCACTAAAAGTACAAAAATTAGCCAGGTGTGGTGGTGTGTGCCTGTAATCCCAGCTACTGAGGAGGCTGAGGCAGGAAAATCACTTGAAACCAGGAGGTAGAGGTTGCAGTGAGCTTAGATCATGCCACTGTACTCCAGCCTGGGCAACAGAGCAAGACTCTGTCTCAAAAAGCAAACAAACCAACAAACAAAAAACATGAGCAAAACAAATTTTAATGTTAAACTACTCCATGAGCCAAAAAATAAAATAAAGTAAAATTTGGTGGTCTGGATCTGGTCCATGGATTGCTGGTTTGCCACTGCAGATTTAGTACTTTACTCATTATATATGAACTGATAATAACAGCATAATAAAGTCTAAGCACCCACGAGAACAGACAGTAGTTAAAAAGTGGGCATCATAATAACAGTAATAACCAGAGAACATGACCACAATGGAAAAATGTGTATATAAACAAGAGGTGAATTTACAGCATCATATTCTTGGTGAGAGTAGAGATGTGCCTGGGAAGGTAAGTAGGGACAAAGTCTTAATATCTGTAATCTATAGCAGTATTTCAAATAGGTACTGCAAGGAATACTTCAATAAAAGTGCAGACAAAAATTATAAAAGGTACCTTCTCAAAAGAAGAATGGCAAACAGTTGCAAGAGATGAACAGTTGCAATGACAATGAAATCAGTGCAAACTAAAATGAAATCTTCATCTATGATACTAAAAAGGAATTAATGCCCAGCATGTGGAGCAATGGAGATGGAGGAGGAAGAAGAACATCACTAGTGCACTACTGGCAAATGTAAACGTTCTTTGCAATCTAGGCTTTGAATCACATTAAAAATGTACCTGTTCTTTGCACAAGTCTACATCTAGGGACTTAGGGAAATAATTGAACAGGTGGATACAGATAAACATACAATTGTATTCATTGTAACATGGTTTATAATAGCAAATAATTGAAAATAATCCCAGTGTCCATTTACAAAAGTTTGGTTAAATACAATTTATTAACAACCACACAGTGTAGTGGTATACAGCTGCCAAAGTGAATGAACAAATCTGTGTATGGAGGGAGGATAGATTATAATATTTTTATAAATTCAAAATATTATCAATGAATAAAACAGATGGAAGAGCTGAAGGAAAGTGAATAAGTCTTTGAAAGGGAAGTTCTCACTAGTTCAAGCTCTTGTTGGTTGATGTTCTTACTGTTTCTCTATGGTGGCATAATGGTTATTCTGCTTAAAAAATCATTTTATCATACCTTCTGTTATTTTTTCCTGAATATATTGCAAGTATAACTTGCTTTCATAATAAAAATATTAATTTTTCTTAAAAAAACATAAATTACTATTTTAATGTATAAATCAATCTGAAACATATATATTTAAATTTATAAAATATTCACATATACGCTATAGGAAAACAGTATAGTATTTTATGACCTACAAAATTATTAAGCCCAGATGTCACTTGGTCTTTCAAGTATCAAGAAAATTCCAGTTGATTTATTTGTTTCTCATTAAGTCTGAGAAAAAGCATTAGTTAGTAAAAGCAGAAGTGCCATTAAGTTAGGGATACATTTTCTGTCATTGATGATAAATGAAGTGATCCAAACAAAACTAGACAAATCATGTAAACTTAACTCTATTTTCCCTCATGATCCTAGCCTAATCAATAACACCAATTTGGAGGTTAATGAGTCACAATTTTAATTTTTGAAAATGCACTTTGGGAGGACAGGGCAGGTGAATCACTTGAGGTCAAGAATTCAAGACCAGCCTGACCAACATGGAAAAACCCCGTCTCTACTAAAAATGCAAAATTAGCTAGAGGTGGTGGCACATGCCTGTAATCCTAGCTACTTGGAAGGCTGAGTCAGGAGAATCGCTTGAACTTGGGAGGTGGAGATTGTGGTGAGCTGAGATCGCACCGTTGGACTCTGGCCTGGGCAACAAGAGCGAAACTCCATCTCAAAAAAAAAAAAGTATTAGTGTAATATCACAGAAAGTTTAGTTTTTGTAACTCATTCTAAGCATAGCCTAAAATAAATAAATAAAAAAAGATTGTTTCCAGGAAGAGACTGATGACATTAGTAATTTTCTTTTAATTTAAAAATTCTCAGAAAACTTGAATAAAAGACAGTCTTTACATATGTAATCCTCTTGTGACTGTGACTGAAAAAACGTGCAATTAGATTTTTGCCTTCATCTTCATCCTTGAGGATTTTAATGTTTTTATAGTTTCTTAAATTTTAATAATATATTTAGGGCATAAATTCTTTTGAATTTATAACATGTGGTAGTATATACATTAGTTCCTAATAACATGAACGAAAATAATGGTCATAAATAAATAATAGTATTTAGTGTTCAAACAACTAGTACATCTTTGATATACAGAATAATGTGACTGAATGTTAGCAACTTGGAAGTTTCAGAATCAACAAGTCCTATCGCGTTCATATTAAGTAGTATTTTGAAACGTTGCCACTAATGTCTGTTTTTCCTATTTTTTTTTGAAGGTCTAACACACAGAAGAACTTCCCCAGTGTAGGTTGACTCACCTATGCTGAATGGAATGGCTTTTCTCTGCCTGGACACTTACATGAAGAGACTCAAATACTCTCCCATGAAAAGGGTGGCCTCAGGATGGAGTGGAGACAGAGAAAGCCTGGGTACCTGTGGCCTTGGTTCTTATTTAGCTTCATCAGCACTAGTTCTTTGATCCTGTCATCTTCATGCTTCTGTTTCATCATCGGAAAAATGGAAGAGTTGTGCAATAGCTGAGGTCTCTTCAAGCCCTCACCCTCTGTGACTCTGTGACCAGATCCAGGAATACACTTCAATCATGGATTCCTCAGGGGCTCCTGTTGGCATCTCAGCCTTGGAGGAGGGCTGCCTATATGTTTAGTCCCTCTATGGTGGATGATTGTTTCCTAGGCTTGTGATTTCTTAGGAAACATAATGTGAATTGCTAACCAATGGAAAGAGGAATGAACTCTCAATATAAAACATTAATGGGAAAGAGAAATAGATCAGAGAAAAGGAAAGAGAAGTCAGTTGTTAGGTCATAGAATAGATGGTGGTTCTGGCACTAGAACCACCTAAGGAGTTCTGAAAAAAATATCAATGTTCAACTTACCACAATCGATTAAGTCAGAATCTTTAAGGGTAGAGCTGACACTAATACTTAAAGAATAAAAACAATGTCTCCTGTATATTTCTATTGCACAGCCATTATTGAGAAACCACGAGACAAGATGAGGGCAATGGTATCATTTGAAGAAGAGAAGAAAATAAGCCCATGTAAAAATATCATTATGTAAATAGAGACTGTGTTTAAAAATCTACAAACTTGGAAATGTTAACTATTCTCAGTTTACAAAAATGACCCAGACAACTCCCTAGATGAGTCTATCGGGCAGCCAAGGTTAGACCCACTAGACCATAAGTCACTCTGTAATCCTTTGATACTTGCTCCTTATTAGACTTCAGACTTAGGTCGTTAGAAAATAGAGACAGACAGTTGTATATTTAGTCCGTTTCACCATGAGTGAGAAAGACTTATGGTGAAATAGACTAAACTATGCTGAAAAAAGAAATGGATGCTTTTGCATTTTATTTCATTTTATTTTATTTAGACAGATCTCGCTCCGTCCCCCAAACTGGAGTGCAGTGGTGCAATCTCAGCTCACTTAAACTTCCACCTCCCAGGTTCAAGCAATTCTTGTGCCTCAGCCTCCAGAGTAGCTGGGACTATAGGCACGCGCCACCACGCCTGGCTAATCTTTTGTATTTTTAGTAGAGACGGGGTTTCGCCGTATTGCCAGGCTGGTCTCAAACTCCTGACCTCAAGTGATCCACCCATCTCGGCCTCCCAAAGTGCTGGGATTATAGGCATGAACCACTGTGCCCGACCACTTTTGCATTTTAAAAGAGATGTTATTCCCTAGAAACAATTCCAAATTCTTATAAGCCTGTGAACAAATTTGCAGTCAAATGTCTGCTTGCCTTTCTGCATATATCACTTATTTGCACCCGTTTTTATAGAATTGGAAATATATTTTCTCGATGTTGACAGAATTAGAGGCATTAGTCACATTAGAAATGATCAGGGTAGATAAAAGTCCGCATCCCTGTTTCTGAAATGGAGCAAAGATTGCAATGACTCCTCTTAAACTCTGATGTTGTAGAAAATTATGTCTCTACATCCTGCTCAGGACCAACTATCATGTGGCCAAGCTGTTATTACAACTATCATGCCACTATTTTGTCTTATTTTCAGATCTGCTAGAATGATTGGGTGGTTCCTGACTATGTTTGTTTGTTTGTTTATTGAGATGGAGTTTTGCTCTTGTCACCCAGGCTGGAGTGCAGTGGTGTGATCTTGGCTCACTGCAACCTCCACCTTCCTGGGTCAGGTGATTCTCCTGCCTCAGCCTCCAAGTAGCGGGGGTTACAGGCATGCACCACCACACCTGACTAATTTTTGTATTTTTAGTAGAGACAGGGTTTCGCCATGTTGGCCAGGCTGGTCTCGAACTCCTGACCTCAGGTGGTCCACCTGCCTTGGCTTCCCAAAAAGCTGGGATTACAGGCATGAGCCAGTGTACCGGGCCAACTATAGTTTTTTGTTTTTTGTTTTTTTTAACTGTGGATATAAATTGGGAAGGTATGTGATGAGAACATGTTTTTACAGATTACTAGTTCTGATTGTTTATAATTTCTGGAAAAAGAGATTAGACATCAAACTTGTTATTACACTTCATTTATTCATTGTTTGATCAATAAATATTTATATTTTTTCTATTAGAAATGGTTATGACTAGACTTGGAGGATGATAATATTAACAAATACAAAGGCAACATTTTAGCTAATAATTTTGATTTTAGAACCAGATATTGATGCATTAGTCACATTCATCTTTCTAACCGTTGGAGAGAGATTTACAAATATAAAATTGATAAAGGCCAAGAAGAATTCTATATGTTGAAATGGAATTTGAGGTATTACTATAAGCTTGCATTCATTTATAGTTAGATATATACATGAATGCCCATAGCAGCATTATTTGAAATACTCAAATATCTACTAACAGGCAAACAGATAAACTAATACTATCAGCTATCCAATGGAATACTACGTAGCAATAAGAAGAAATTAACTATTAATGCACATTGCAACATAGATGAATCTCATAATATGTTGAATGAATGAAGCCAGGCTAAACAAATAGTACACGTCATTCCATTTTTATGATATTCTAGAAAATGTGAACTAGTGATACAGGAAGAGGACAGGGAAGTGCTGCGTAGAGAAGGGCAGGCTCCACCTTCGGGTCTGTGTTTGAGGATCTAAGTGAAAAGAGTCACTCCTGTTTTTGCACCCAAATGTTGTATATTCCAAGACCACTCTGGCCCTCCATGCCCCCTGGTCCTGTGCCCATATAAACTTGATACATTAGCGGGCACACACACAGTGAGTGAACATCGAGAGGAGCAGAGGAGCAGACCAACAGACACCCGCAGATACCAGCAGACTGGCAAATCAGTGATGGCAGAATGATGCAGCAGAGTAAGAGAGAGGAGGAGTCTGCTCTGGACAGCCTGACTCCAGGGGAAGACCACCTTTCCATTCCATCCCCCACTTCTGGCTCCTCACCCATCTCACTGAGAGCCACCTCCACCACTCAATAAAACCTTGCACTCATCCTTTAAGCCCACATGCAATTTTTCTGGTACACTAGGCAAGAACTCCAGATACAGACAGCTGTATACTGGTCCTCTGCTCTTGCGATAAGACAGAGGGTCTATTGAGCTGATTAACACAAGCCATCTACAGATGGCAAAGATGAAAGAGCACACTGCAACGCATGCCCACTTGGACTTCAGGAGACACAGACACCTATCCCTAGATGCTGCCATGGGGCTGGAGCCCAAAAGCACTCTCTGTGGCCTCTGTACCTGCCCATGTGCTTGCTCCCCCTAGGGGTTTGGGCAGCAGGGCAGCCAAAGGAACGAGCCACACTCCTGTCAAACATCCTGCAAGGCGGATAAGGGAACTCTCCTGTTTCACTAGTCTATAGTAATAGAAAGCAGATCAGTGTTTGCCTAGGATAGAGGGACACAAGGAAACGTTGGGGGTGATGGTTATATTCATTTAGTTACTGTGATGACTTCATGGGTGCATACATGTTTCAATACTTATTAAATGATACACTAAATACGTGCAGCATATGTTGACTAGACCTCAGTAAAGCTGTTTAAAGTGTTAATGATAAATACAGGTTTTCTGTATAACTCACTTTCACACCTGATTCCAATGTAAAATTTAAGCTTTTATCTTATCTCTTCATCCACAATACAATGTATACATGTGAAACTGACCCACTAGTCTCAGAGACAGTTTCTGGGATAAATATAGAAATTGACCCTTCTACTCTTAAAGCTTGAATAATACAATATTGGCCTTGTTGCTATGGGGTAAATTTACCAGTGAAAGGTGAAGCATTCTCTTTAAAACTGGGGACTTAGCACAGCTACTTCCTAGCCTGGGGTGGCAATGGGGGCAGGGGAGCCTCAGGCTATACTTCAACTCTCTTGACTCAGGCATATGACAGTGAATGGCATTGTGGTAGCATCATAAATTCTGTAAAATTAACCGTAATGGGAAAGTTTTAAAAAATCACTCTAAAGCTCAATTTCCATCCTGATATGAAGATGATAAATTTGGAAAGCTGGTGACAGGAAACAGACCACACTGCCATGCTGCAGTTAGGAAGGTTTCCCTTTGAAAAATAATGCTTGTAGTCTTTGCAATAAATAGGAATAGTCAAAAAAGCAACAAATATATAGCAGCCAGCCATGTAATTTAGAGGACAACTTCATTTGTGCATCATGTGACAGGATTGCTGGTCTTGTCTCTATTTACATTTTTTATTATTTCGTGCTAAATAAAAGAAGCATGGACACAAACACACTGGGGGTGCGGGGCAGCCCAGAAACTAAACTGCTGGAGATGGTGGCATTCTGGAAACTGCTTCTGCACTCTAAAGGGGCCACTTCTGTTCAGCTCTAGCTAATTATCCCCATAGGACATACTGTCAGATTTCTCTTTCTTCAAAAAAGCTGGGAATTAAGATTTTTATGTGAACTTCCATTAAAAAATAGGAACAGCCATTCCAACAATTTTTCCAACATTGTATGGATCAAATACACACATCAGTATCTCTGTCAAAACCATCTTAATATCCTGAGACAGAGAATCATTCTACATGTAAGGCTGAAATTTCATTTCTCAGAAAAGTCTGAAGATTTTTGTTTTTACTCTGTAAGAGCTCATATAAAACTTATGCAAAAGGCACATCTTTAATACAGCTACTGGAGTTCATTTTGATTATTCTCAACTTTTTATTTCATGAAAATGCAATCTTACTGAAATGTCATTGATAAATGGAACTCAGAAAAATATGCAAATGCATTCACCTAGCACTCAAAGTGTGTAGAGAGTTCTAAGAAGGCTAGAGTGTGCAATGAAGACTAATATTATCTATTGTTTTGTTAGTTCAGGGTGCTATAATAACTACTTTGTATATATTAATTTACTTAATTCTCAATAACCATTTGAAGTACTAGTTTTATAAGCTCCATACAGATAGAAAAACAGAAGCATAGAAATTTAAGTATTTTGTCAAACTTCTCACATACAGAGGAGGTGGCAGAGCTAGGATTCAAACCCAAGCAGTTTGGCTCCAGAATCTAATTTTAATCCCTTTGCCAGTCTGTCTTTCAAATGAAAAAGTTAATAAGTATAAATGATTGTGCATTTTTATGTGGATCATGACAATTATAGCAGAATTTCAGGCTGTATACATTCTTGCAATGCAGTAAATGGAACAAATGTAACTATTTTTAAAAATGGAGATGGGATCTCACTATGTTGCCCTGGATAGAGTTGAACTCCTGGGCTCAAGAGATCTCTCTCCTCAGCTTCCCAAATAGTTCAGACTACAGGCCTGTATCACCATGCCTGGCTTGTAACTACTTTCAGACTTGATTGGATCATTACAGTGCATCATCTTCTGAATTTACTAGAAATCACTAGTGGTGTTTTCAGCCCAATATACAACATAAGGAAGACTTTACTTGTTCATCACAAGACTTGACTAGCTTACTTGCTGTTATTTCAAACATATCACAATATCCTACGAAATGAACATTCGAAGAGACAGATCCTAGGGATTATCTGGTCCAAAATCCCCATAATTGAGAACTTGGGAAAACCATGTGAAAAGGACATCTCTCTCTCTCTCTCTCTCTCTCTCTCTCTCTCTCTCTCTCTCTCTCTGTCTACTGTCAAAATTGATTCAGTATATGTGGGGGATTCTTGTCCTTTATCAACTATCTATGTTCCTCTCTTACTATGTGGAATGTCACATGAAAGAGGATACTCTTTTTGGATAAATAATTCTCAGAGGAAGAAATGAGAAGGTGTCAGATCAAACGGTTTTTCCCTAAGTTGGTTTGCTAGTAGTGGAGTTGAAATATTTTTAATCCAATGAATTCTGTTTCTGTTTTGTCTGCTGAGACATTTTTGTTCAAAGGCCCAAGGATAATTCAAATATTCATTCATTTACCAAGTTTCTAATGCATTTACATCAGGAACTGAGATAGTCTCAATTTTCACATAATATCATAAGTTAGCCATTATGTTGCTGTCAATAATTAAAAAAAAAAAACAAAAACTACAGTTGATGCTTCCACAACAGGGGCTTGAACTGCATGGGTCGATTTAAATGCAGATTTTTTCAATCAAATGCATATTAAATATAATTCAGGGATGCAAAATCCACATATATGGAAGGCTGACTTTCCCTTTACTCCAGTTCTGCCAGAGGACTGTGGACTTGACTCCTGGAACCAATGCTCCTACAGTCAAAACTGAGGAATGACTGTATTATACTGTTGACACTGATGACAATTTTGCAAATCTCTTACTCCTAAGGAGTTTCTATTTTAGAACTTTAAAATACCTACTTTTTGTTAGAAATTTGTAAAACACATTTTCCTCTGGCAGTAATCCAGTGGAGATCTTCATGAGTTCCTTAACACCAGAGAGTGTTAGGTACTAGAGCAGTGAAAAAAAAAATATTTCTTGTTTGGAATATAAAAGAAGATCGTAACAGCAACTATAGTAATAACTAGAGGAAACAAAATGATTATTTAGAAAATCAGAGTCTAGTCAATTTATTCACTATCTTACATTCATAAATATATTTCTTTCTGTTAATTAACATGATTTAAGTTCTTAAATCTTACTCAGTTTATGCAATTGAATAGAGGGATTTAGACTGTTATTTATTTGACCATGTAGAGAGACCAAGGCTTGGGGCACAAAAACAAAGTTAGCTTATGAGTCTGATTTTTTTTTAAGATAGGGTCTTGCTCTGTTTCCTAGGCTAGGGTGCAGTGGTACAACCAAGGATAATGGTGAAAGAGGAAAAGTTCCCTTGTCCCCCTTGCAGGACATGCGATGGGGGTGTGATTCGCTTCTTCAGTGCCCCGATGCTCAAACCTTTAGGGGAGCATACAGACCAGCAGGCTGTGGGGCTCTGACCTCATGGCAGTGTCTAGAGGTGAATGTTTACAACTTCTGAAGCCCCAGTGAGCATGTGTTACAGGGAGCTCTCTTAGTTTGCTGTCTGTAGGTGGCTTGTGTTAACCAGCTCAATTAGACCCTCTACCTTGTCACAAGGACAGAGGGCTTTCTGTATACCTAGTTCTTGCTTTGACATACCAGAAGAATCTGATCACACCTGGGCTTGGAGAATCAGTGCAAAGTTTTACTGAAATAGCTCTCCCACCATGGAAAGCCAGAAGGGAGTTGGTTTTTCCCTGGAGTTGGGCCGCTTGGTGCCCCCAGCCCCCCTCCTCTGACTGGCCCACCAAACTCCATGCAGGACGATGGCCTGCCAGCTTGCCAGCATCTGCTGGTGTGCTCTTCCACCAGCGTGCTCCCTAAATGTCTTCTGTCTGTCCAGCCGCTTGTGTCTTTGTCTGCTGATGTGCTTCTCTTGACAGCTGGTTACCTGTGAGTCTGCCCCGCTAGGAATGGGAGGTGTGGAGGGCCAGGGTGGTCTTGGAAAATGCAATATTTGGGCACTAAGGCAGGAGTCCCTATCCTCACCTAGGTCGTAGAGGTGGAGCCCTAGCCAGGGACCACACCCTCCTCTATCCAGCACTTCCCTTCCCACCTTCCATATCATTTAAAGGGATCACACTCTTCCCTTCCCACACTCCCTTACCAATGGCAGCCCTGACCTTCTGGGTTCAAGTGATCCTCCTAACTCAGCCTTCTGAGTAGCTGGGACTACAGGCATGTTCCACCATACTCAGCTAATTTTAAAATATTTTTGTAGAGACAGGGTCACACTTTTTTGTCCCAGCTGGTCTTAAACTGCTGAGTTTGAGCAATCCTCTGGCCTCAGCCTCCCAAAGTGCTGGGGTTACAGGTGTGAGCCATCACATTTAGTCAAGTCTGATATGCTTGATCCATACAGGGTTGAGGTTTCTTCTTTTCCTTTCTTTACTCCTTTTTTTTTTTTTTTTTTTTTTTGGATGCTCTAGATCACTCTTTATTGTGAGACAAGGCTATAAAGTAATGAGAAAGATTAAAATAGAAGACAAATATTGGATGCTAAAATCCAAATGACAAATGATACCTTCTTATATTTGTCATTTGGGGCCATGTTCTTACTGCAATGTCTCTGTTGAAGATGTTTTCAGAATTCCACTCTTAAAATTGCCGTGTCTTTGCAATAATCTTAGGAACAGAAAAATTTTCGTACTTTGAGGGTGAAATTTATATATAGAAAAAGCCAAAAATTACTCTGTCTCAAGTGTGATAAATGGAAGCTTTGAAGAAGTACAGTGATATCATTCTCTGCATGGTTCAAAATTAAGGCTTAAAGATAATATTACAAGTGCTAAAATGTTTTATAAAAGTTTTAGCAGTATTAAAAAATGTCATAATTCCTCAGGGCAAAAGTTTTTAGAGATAACATTTAATTGGATTTCTGAATTCTCACATGCTTTCTATAAAAAAATACTACACACAGCTATTCTGTAAAATAATAAATCTTGAAGATAGCATACTGAGAATGTGAACACCTTATATAAAAATATCTCCAAGAAAAACTAAAATTTTGTTTTTTGAAAATTGTGCCGGTTAAGATATATGCTAATTACCTTGCTTTTTGAAAGTAATCTGGCTGTTTACTAAATTTTTCATTTTTTTCTCTAAATTTTAATGTGAAAAACAATTTTATTGTGCTTATATTCTAGAATCATGCAAGATTAAATTACTGATCATTTTTATGTAGTCAACATTCAAAATGAATCAAGGTATGGTCATGGCAATGGCGAGAGAAAATGGTTGGGACTATTTGAAAAGGAATAATTTTTCACAAATGCCCTCATTCATTTTGAAAAATGTTTTGAGGTTTCCTGGATACTGTCTCTAAATACTGTTGCTAAGCCTCACTTTTACAACCATCTGGTTTATATATCTTTTTTTTCTCTTAAGTATGACATACTTCACACATAGTTTAATATAGTTTATTTGTAGAGATAAATGTTTAGAGAATATTTTGTAAGATCAGCAAATTGTGCGTGTGTTTTAATAAAAACAACTTTAAATACTTTTTTTTTCCGACAAATATAAAATGACCAGGTTTCAATGATTCATTGTTCACCTTCATTAATTTTCCTTCAATAAAGAATTTGCCTCATGTTAAGTTGTGACTAACAAGAGCTATGAAACCCTGCATTTTGAAGGAATTGATGGGTCAATTAAAATAACTACAGAATTTAGTATAAAAAAGTATAGCAATTTATCAAAATAATCCACTACTCAAAGGTAAAAGCAAAACCTTAGTAAATGTAGAATGCACTGAGACAGGATTGGAGTGTTCACTTGAAAAAGTCTTAGCAACAGATCATTTTATTGTATTTTACTTTAATTCCAAAAATGAAATAGGAAGCAGGTAATTTTAACACAACCAGTCCTTCTGATATGTTAATCATATTACAGAGATTTGATCTAAAAACTGATGTGAAAGTTACAAAAAGTCACTGGTCATGTTGTTTTTTTTCTAACAGTAGTTATTTGCAACATCTTAGTAAGTTCAAATATAAAACATTATTTTGTGTTGGAAAACAGAAAAAAGAATGTGAAGATAAGACATATGAAACATGTATTTGGGGGCCGGGCACGGTGGCTCATGCCTGTAGTCCCAGCACTTTGGGAGGCCGAGGTGGGGGATCACAAGGTCAAGAGATCAAGACCATCCTGGCCAACATGGTGAAATCCTGTCTCTACGAAAAAACACAAAAATTAGCTGGGCGTGGTGGCGCATGCCTATAGTCCCAGCTACTCGGGAAGCTGAGGCAGGCAGGAGAATCACTTGAACCTGGGAGGCAGAGGTTGTGTTGGGCCGGGATTGTGCCACTGCACTCCAGCCTGGCAACAGAGTGAGACTCCGTCTCAAAAAAAAAAAAAAAAAGAAACTTGTATTTGGATAATAGTATATTCAAATGAATATGTATACATATATATTTATGTAGTAAAATGGTATTTGTATGTATTACTTTTCTATCATTTATTAATTATTGGGGTAATATTATTTAAACAGCTAATATTTTGTTTACCTGCTATTTAAAAAGAATTATTATTTAAATGGTATTCCACATAGCAATTTAGAGAATATTAATCACTTTGACTAAAAGCATACCATGGTATACATAATTTTGTGGTTTTGATGCATAAAAAAACAGCATAAATTAAAGCCACTGGTATGAATATAGAAATAACATGTCTTTTTCATTCTTATAATTTTAAGGATGTTATGAATATGATCATCAGTAGGAACTGAAAAATTTCTTACAGCTATTCCTGTGATGGTCTACATTTCTTCAAATTTAATGTTGCAATAAAAATTAACTTATTCTGCCAAGTGTCTAAAATTTCCCTTATTGGCAAGATAACCAGGCCCAATACCTAGAATAAATATATTAGGGAAAAAAATGTCATACTTACTTAGGACCATGAATTTGTGAATTTCGTAGTTTGCAGTTTCAGTGACCTCTTAAGCACTGTGAAAATCACACACACTCTTTATCCAAGACCATTTCTGTGCTAACAAGTTCCTTGCAATGCAAGCCTTGAGCAAAGGGGTGAGATACCAGCCAAATCCATATGTTTTATTCCCTGACAGACAGTTGGAGTGTGAAAGCAGAGGCACCTACACAAAAATAGCTTCTTCTCAGATGCCACTATTAGCAGATCTACTTCAGTTACTAACTCCTAAATATTATTATCCTTTATTGTTTTCTTTTTCTAACATTAAAGTTGAGGGAAAGAACCAAAAGTAAAATTAGAGTATTTCCAAGGGCCATGGTTGTAGACTTGGTGTTCTTAAAAATCAGCTGAGGCCGGGTGCAGTGGCTCACACCTGTAATCACAGCACTTTGGGAGGCCAAGCAGGAGGACCACTTGAGGTCAGGAGTTTGAGAACACCATGGCCAACATGGTGAAACCCCATCTCTACTAAAAGTGCAAACATTAGCTGGGTGTCATGTCAGGCACCTGTAATCCTGGCTATTCAGGAGTCTAGAGCAGAAGAATTGCTTGAACCCAGGGTTTGCAGTGAACTGAGATCGTGCTACTACAGTTCAGCCTAGGTGACGGAGTGGGGTCTCTGTCTCAAAACAAAACAAAACAAAACAAAACAAAAACACCTATCAGTGAAATCACCATACTTTAGTACCATGTACAATTAGCAATTACTCATACAATATAAAAAATGCTTGGAGAGTTTAGAAGTCTCTAAACCTGTGCCTCTTTCAATGAAATTTCTCCCATTTCAGTTTGTGTAAATTTAGTCTGGGCTAATTTTTTCCACTCTGTAATTCATCTGGCCTTGCTGAGAAAGTAAAGCAAGGAGGGACACAGGAAGAGATATACCAGAAACATCCATGTGCATAACTGGTGCTAGCAACACACTCAAAGTTGATCTCTTCTTGGATCCCACAATAGCAACTCCTGAGTGTCAACTGGGGACCATGTAGATTCAGATATTGCTGGTTAAATATTCCTTGAATGGAATCGTACTGGAACTTTAGGTCAATTAATTTGACTTGAAAACAAATTAATGTGAGTAAATTATATGGCACAAGTGATGAACACTTAACTTAGGCATGTACATATAGAGCCAAAGCTCTCTCTCTCTCTCTGTGTATGTATGTGTGTGTGTACACACACACACACACACACACACACACACACACACAGACCATGGAATATTATGCAACTATAAAAAAGAACAAAATCACATTCTTTGCAGCAACATTGATGCAGCTGGAGGCCATTATCCTAAGTGAATTAACACAGGAACAAGAAACCAAATATTGCATGTTCTCACTTATAAGTGGGAGTTAAACACTGGATACGTACTTGGGTACTCACGGGTGCAAAAATGGGAACAATAGACACTGAGAACTCCAAAATGGGGAACAGAGGGTGGAGGGTAGGGTTGAAAAACTACCTACCCAGTACTATGCATCCTGGGTAGTGTGATCATTAGAACCCCAAACCACAGCATCATGTAATGCACCCATGTAACAAATCTGTACATGTATCCTCTGAATCTGAAGTGAAGCCAAAGCTCTATATGTACATGCCTAAGTTAAGGGTTCACTATAAATTCTTTATAAACCTCACTGGACCATCTCACTAGGGATTGGCAAATTAGGGGCAATTTTTTTTTAATCCAGTCAATGTTTTCTGAAGGCTTGCACTGAGCTTTACAGATTTCTCTGCATTTTATTATATTTTTGAAGTTTTATGCCATTATTGCTATTACTTAGATTTTATCTTTTAAAAATTCTATCTTTGCTTCTGTGTTTGTGTGTGTGTTTGCATATGCTGAGAAGTCAAAATTCCTGCCCGCTCAGCAAGATATAAGGCCTTCTCTCTAAACAGGAAACAATATGATCCTCTCCATCCCTTTCTGTCAGAGTTTCTTTAGAAGCTCCCATGGGGCAGTAAAGGTGTCTCTTGTTTTGGTTTACTCAGAGCTCCTTCCCCTTTTGAAAATAACACTACAGTTATACTTGCAGAATGATTCTTTGTCCACTTTTAGATCACGTGGTTCCTGCAGGAAAGAGAACCTTCCCCAGAATCAACAGTGAGCGCATGACCAGTGCGAAAGGCTCAAAAGCAGTGAACTACAACTCCAGAATAATTTTGCGTGAGAAGGAAATAAACCTGGACCAGCTGGAAGCTGGTACCCCTACAAGGCAAGAATCTGCCTGTCCATGGAGCCAGCCTCCAAGAACTGAGCCAAGATATGGGGACTGAACCCAAATGACAATTCAGATAGTGATCTCTATCATTCTATCTTTCCTATTGGGAGGTTCTTGAGCTTCACTATTCAGAATAACCACTGTATCTTGAACTGTTAAATTGCCTTGGGCATGATGAATTAAGGAAAGCAAGAAAACTTGAGTCTATGTCTTATTAATTGATGCATATGAGCAAAATGTAACTTTATTAATGTCTGCTCATACAGAGTGATTGCTTAAATAGTGTTATTCAGGAGGCAAACACTTTGCAACAAATTGTAAGGCCATTTTTGTAGCTCAATAGCCTATTGAAGTGAATTTAATTGTCAACACACCTCTTCCAGCTGCAGCTGATAAACTTCAGATAGTCCATTTCCAGATAAATATATTTCTGAGATTTTTGAAAAATAAATACTTGAACATTTAGGTTTCATAATGATTTTAAATGTCTCAAACTTATATTAACATTTTCAATGACATAGAATAATTACAGAATAATTTTAAAAACTTATAGAATAATTTAAAGGCTACTCTTAAGCATTTCCACTGCTGTATTATGGATACAAAATATGTATCTAGAGTTAAATGTTATTTAATTAAGTATTGAAAGATATTTTCTCATCTAACTTGGGATTTCCATGATAGTTCAGATGAGACAGCTGTGCCTTATTTCATTGCTGATTTGCATTAACCAAAGTGGCACGTTAGGGTGTCATCAGGGAATGAGACAGAAATAAATCCTGGGTCCCAGCTACTCTCCTTGAACTTCCATTCTTTTCTTTCCATGTGAGATGACAAACAGAGAGAAAAATGAGAACAGGTTTGGAGAGGCTATAAGTGTTGTTAAAGGTATGTGACTGTTAATGTTACTTTTCTCCAAAAATTTGGAATTGGTTGGAATTATTCTGGAAAGACTCAAGGAAAGAAAGAATATTTTAAAAAAGGTTGAAAGGACATCCTTTCTCAGACATTATGCTAACAGACATTACATTATCTGAGGAAGAAGGAAATATTCTGCAGAAGACCAAAAAAAACATGAAATAGAGGATGAAGAGCAACATAGAAAAATCAGCAAGAAGAAAGAAGAAGAGGAGGAGGAGGAGGGAGAAGGAAGAAGAAGAGGAGGAGGAGGAGGAGGAGGAGGAGGGGAGGGGAAGGGGAGGAGGAGGAGGGAAGGAGAGGGAGGAGGAGGAGAGGGGGAGGAGGAGGAGGGGAGGAGAAGGAGGAGGAGGAAAGAGGAGGAGGAGGAAAGAAAGAATGAGGAGGAGGAAGGAGGAGAAGAGGAAGAGAAAAGGATGAGACAGTTTGAATACTGAAAGCATGGAAAGAGAATGTGGTTTTGGAAAGTATCAATCAGACTAACAGTTTTATACCCCATTTCCAATGTTTAAAACCTTGGATGATACTTCCCTTTTTGGGCCTCCATAGTCACAACTGAAAGATAAGAAGAATCTTTATGTATTGGTTTTGTCTTAGATTGTTAGATAATAAGACATTTGAAGCATCAGCCATGGTTGATGCTTATATATAAGTTGATGCTTATACATAGGTTGATGCATGGTTGATATATATATGTATGTGTATGTGTATATATATATATATATATATACACACATACACACACATATACACATACACACAGACCATGGAATACTATGCAGCTATAAAAAGGAACAAAATCACATTCTTTGCAGCAACATCGATGCAGCTGGAGGCCATTATACTAAGTGAATTAACACAGGAACAGCAAACCAAATATTGCATGTCCTCACTTATAAGTGGGAGTTAAACCCTGGATATGTACTTGGGTACTCACGGATGCAAAAATAGTAACAATAGACACCAAGAACTCCAAAATGGGGAAGAGAGGGTGGAGAGTAGGGTTGAAAAACTACCTATCCAGTACTATGCATCCTGGGCAATGTGATCATTAGAAGCCCAAACCACAGCATCATGTAATGCACCCACGTAACAAAACTGCACATGTATCCTCTGAATCTGAAGTGAAAAATAAAATGTTTAAAACAAGAAAATGGAATGCAAAAAGGTGAAGGCCAGTTATGATGGCAATTTGAAATTTGGATATTATTTGATTCCTTGGTTCAACCTACATCTGTGGATCAGAAGCACCCTCTCTCCCTCATTCCCTGTCACTCTAACTTCTGCCTTGATTGTTTCAATTAATTACATAACTCTCCAGCCATAGGAGACAGGCACAACCCAAGTGGCCCAATGGGTTCCTTCCTATGTAATTATGAGAGTCCAAAGTCTGGCTGTTCTCTGAGGATTGAATGTCAACTTGGGACATGTTTTGGCATTCATTTTCCACCATGAAGACTGCAGTAAAAGAATATGGTTTCCACAGAGAGGAAAGAATGAAGCCTATGCCCAAAAGGGAAGCAGGGACAAGAGGGGAGCGAGTGCAAAGTATCTGCTTCCTGGTCATTTCTGAGGTCCAGGTTTCTAGGTTTCCATGAGACACACTTGCATCCTCACAATAAATTCCCTTTATGCTTACCTTAAGCTACAGTTTGTTACAATCATATGTAATGTTAAAACTTTACTATAAGAGCCCGAGATGACGAGACCTAAAGAAGAATAATCAATGTGTCTTATGTTGTGTACACACAAATGCACACACACAGACACACACACACACACATACACACACAAAGCCACAGGCTCCATCATTAACATTTTTTTATTGCATTTTAGGTTTTGGGCTACATGTGAAGAACATGCAAGATTGTTGCATAGGTACACACATGGCAGTGTGATGTGCTACCCTCCTCCCCATCACCTATATCTGGCATTTCTCCCCATGCTATCTCTCCTCAACTCCCCCACCCCTGCTGTTCCTCCCCTATTTCCCCCTGACAGACCCCAGTGTGTGATGCCCCCCTCCCCTATGTCCATGTGTTCTCATTGTTCAACACCCACCTATGAGTGAGAACATGCGGTTTTTGATTTTCTGTTCTTGTGTCAGTTTGCTGAGAATCATGGTTTCCAGGTTTATCCATGCCCCTACAAAGGACACAAACTCATTGTTTTTGATGGCTGCATAGTATTCCATGGTGTATATGTGCCACATTTTCCCCATCCAGTCTATCACCCATGGGCATTTGGGTTGGTTCCAGGTCTTTGCTATTGTAAATAGTCATGTGTTAACTAATGAATATTTGTGTGCATGTGTCCTTATAGAACGATTTATAACCCTTTGAATATACACCCAGTAATAGGATTGCTGGGTCAAATGGAATTTCTATTTCCAGGTCCTTCAGGACTCGCCACACTGTCTTCCACAATGATTGAACTAATATACACTTCCACCAACAGTGTAAAAGTGTTCCTATTTCTCCACATCCTCTCCAGCATCTGTTGTCTCCAGATTTTTTAATGATCGCCATTCTAACTGGCGTGAGGTGGTATCTCAATGTAGTTTCGATTTGCATTTCTCTAATGACCAGTGATGACGAGCATTTTTCCATATGTTTGTTGACCTCATGTATGTCTTCTTTTGTAAAGTGTCTGTTCATGTCCTTTGCCCACTTTTGAATGGGCTTGTTTTTTCTTGTAAATCTGTTTTAGTTCTTTGTAGATTCTGGATATCAGCCCTTTGTCAGATGGGTAGATTGCAAAATTTTTTTCCTATTCTGTTGGTTGCCAATTCACTGCTGAAGCAAAATATTTACTAATTAAAGCACCACATTTAAAATACTTCTTAGAAACGGCTATCAGAGCTGCAAAAATCACAGTAGGGGAGGTGATAAAACACATTCTTCAAACTCAAAGATAATGAGATAATGGCAATCATCATCTTGTTGTGTTCCCAAAAGCATTTAAAAAGTTATCATGAGGTTGAGCATGATGGCTCATATTTGAAATTCCAGAGCTTTGGGAGGACATGGCGTGTGATCACTTGAGGTCAGGAGCTCAAGACCAGCCTGGCCAACATGGCAAAACCCTGTTTCTGTGAAAAATACACACAGACAAATCAGCCAGGCATCATGGTGTATGCATGTATTAATCGCAGCTACTCGGAGGCTGAGGCGGAAGAATCGTTTGAACCAGAAAGTGAAGGTTGTAGTGAGCTGAGATCACGCCACCATACTCCAGCCTGGGAAACAGAGTGAGACTCTGTCTCAAAGAAAAGAAAAGGTTATCCTGAGGCTCTTGTCAATGTTATCCTAAGAAATCCATAATGACCCCAACATTGTGTAAGATGCCCATTTTGTTCTGTTTTCATGCAGGGTCCTGATACTTTATGTTTCCGTCTTTAATGGAACTGAGTCAAATACTACATGGTATATTTTCAGTTACAAACTGTAGCCTCAGCTAATATTTACTGATTTGTTAGTATGATTTTCTGAAGTTGTATAAGAGTCTTCACTCCTATTCAGAAAACATTCAGGACATGTACAAAAAGTTTGTATTTTACAATCGAATTTAAGAAATAACTTCAGTTTTAGTAACAATTTTGAAAATCATTATAGAGGTTTTCTTGGAATTTCCATCATATTTATATGGCCATCAATGACAAAAATATATCAGAATAGCCAATAAGATTATACCTTACTGTTGTTTTATACAAGTAAAGAAATAGGAAGGAACAACAGAAGGAATCGAAGGTTCTTAGTAAGTAGAATGCACTAAGTTGTTGCAGCAAAGAAAGTATCTTTCTGCCGGGCGTGGTGGCTCACACCTGTAATCCCAGCACTTGAGAGGCCGAGGCAGGCGGATCACACGGTCAGGATATTGAGACCATCCTGGCTAACACAGTGAAACCCTATCTCTATCAAAAATACAAAAAGTTAGCTGGGCATGGTGGCATGTGCCTCTAGTCCCAGCTATTTGGGAGGCTGAGGCAGGAGAATCGCTTGAACCCGGGAGGCGAAGGTTGCAGTGAGTCGAGATTGGCACCACTGCACTCCAGCCTGAGTGACAGAGCAAGACTCCGTCTCAAAAAAAAAAAAAAGTATCTTTCCATAGTGGCTCATCCAAAATATCTCCTACATTCAAATTTCTTTTAGAGACTAATTAACTTCTCTTTACATTACATTTTGCAACCATGAGATTTGGATTTATTATTAAATTTTCCAAGTCTTGAAGTCAAATTTCATACATTTTGTTTTGTAAATAGGACATGAAAATGACATATCAGGTTGTCATTATAGTTGTTATTTTGTTCTAAGGTTTGTGGATATCAGAGTAACAACTGCACATTGTGCAGGACATTATTTAGAATAATGAATTCCAACAGTAATTAATTTCTTTACCCTAGTCACAATGGAATGTTAACTATTGCTGGGCATGACAGCCAAGAGAAAATAATTTTTCTCATTAACTTTCTAAAACCTTACTCTTTCTACTTGAGAATTATCCCTATAATTAACACATTCAAAAACATTTGACTTTTGAACTCGTTAAAATTTGATTTAAAAGTTTAATGGGTCAAATGGAATTTCTATTTCTAGGTCCTTGAGGAAATGCCCACTGTCTTCCACAGTGGCTGAACTAATTTACACTCTCACCAACAGTGTAAAAGTGTTCCTACTTCTCCACATCCTCCCCAGCATCTGTTGTCTCCAGATTTTTTGATGATTGCCATTCTAACTGGCTTGAGATGGTATCTAAATGTAATTTTGATTTGCATTTCTCTAATGACCAGTGATGATCAGCATTTTTTCATATGTTTGTTGGCCTCATATATGTCTTCTTTTGAAAAGTGTCTGTTGAAATCCTTTGCCCACTTTTGAATGGGTTTGTTTTTTTCTTTTAAATCTGTTTTAGTTCTTTGTAGATTTTGGATATAAGTCCTTTGTTAGATGGGTAGATTGCAAAAAATTTTTCCCCATTCTGTTGGTTGCCGGTTCACTCTAATGATTGTTTCCTTGGCTGTACAGAAGTTCTGGAGTTTAATTAGATCCCATTGTCTATTTTGGCTTTTGTTGCCAGTGTTTTTGATGTTTTAGTCATGAAGTCCTTGCCTATGCCTATGTCCTGAATGGTTTTGCCTAGGTTTTCTTCTAAGGTTTTTATGGTGTTAGGTCTTATGTTTAAGTATTTAATCTATCTGGAGTTAATTTTAGTGTAAGGTGTCAGGAAGGGGTCCAGTTTCTGCTTTCTGCACGTGGCTAGCCAGTTTTCCCAACATCATTTATTAAACAGGGAATCCTTTCCCCCATTGCTTGTTTTGTCAGATTTGTCAAAGATCAGATGGTTATAGATGTGTGGCGTTGCCTCTGAGGCCTCTGTTCTGTTCCATTGGTCTATATCTCTATTTTGGTACCAGTACCATGCTCTTTTGATTACTGCAGCCTTGTAGCATACTTTGAAGTCAGGTAGCATGATGCCTCCAGCTTTGTTCTTTTTGCTTAGAATTGACTTGGCTATGAGGGCTCTCTTTTGGTTCCATATGAAGTTTAAGGTGGTTTTTTCCAGTTCTGTGAAGAAGGTCATTGGTAGCTTGATGCGGATAGCGTTGAATCTATAAATTACTTTGGGCAGTATGGCCATTTTCACGATATTGATTCTTCCTAACCATGAGCATGGAATGTTTCTCCATTACTGGGTATACATCCAAAGGATTATAAATCGTTCTGTTATAAGGACACATGCACACATATGTTCATTGCAGCACTGTTTACAACAGCAAGGACTTGGAACCAACCCAAATGTCCATCGATGATAGACTAGACAGGGAAAATGTGGCACATATACACCATGGAATACTATGCAGCCATAAAAAAAGAAAGCTTAATATGCACATTATCCTAAAGAATTGGCACTTATGCTATTTTCTATGAGGTTAATTGGTATCTAACATTTAACTTTTTGTGTGAAAAAATTTCCCTGAGAAAGATGTAACATTTCAGAGTAGTCCTATCAGTAACCCCTTTTTGATCCTAAAGAAAGAAATAGGTGTCACAGTTACCTGATTATAATGTTTGCTCATTGGTTGTATAGCTACTGCTTAACCAGTGAAGAAGTTTGTCAGCTACCATGTGTTATAGGGAATGCTATCGATGTTGTAGCATGGTGCCTGTGGACAGCATCCTGGGAACTCCTGCAAGGAAAGGTATGTGGGATAGAGCTAGAACCCAAATGGATGGAAGCTGCAAAAGGAAAAGCCCAAATCTAGTATCACAAGTTGAAAGTTTAAGAAGCAAATTCAAGTCCAGTCTGTGCAAGCATCAAGTTATTAGGGAATCAAATAGAAGGGCAAGACTAGATGCAACAAAGATTTTGTGGAAGAAAAAGGGTTATAGTGTTAGGCAAGCTATCTGGACCCTGAATCATGGGTGGCTAAGACTAATAAAGGATGGTCAAATTCAGGGGCCTGTGGAGAATGAAAGCTGGCTGAACTAAGCATGAAGGTCCGGGATAGCCTCCATTCTCCTCACTCACTGCTCTCTCTTCTCTTCCAATTGTCAGAGAAAACTGACACTAAGAACCCAAGCAGAAAGGCCAGTGGGCAGAAAGGCCAGTGGGCAGAAAGGCCAGTGGGCAGGTAGTTTGGCCTTATATACTAATGTTAGAGACAAAGGCTGCATTGTGAAATTTTCAATCAGGTGGCAGCATGGAGTAGCCGAGTGTTTCCGCTTCCTGTTTGGTGAGTAGGAGGGAGCCACAGCTGGCTGGCCAGTTGGGCTGTGATTGGGCCTTAGAGGTCAGAGATAATGCAGGGCAGCTAAGGTGAAGCCAGCTTAGCCTCTTGCAATGGATGGAAGAGACCCACACTATGCCTTCCCAGCATGATCCTAATAATTCGGGTACTTTCTCCTTTCCCTGCAGGTCATGGTATAACCATGGGTGTGAATATAAAGCTATGTAGAACTCTGTTAATGAGCTGTTAGTCTACATGCTACTCCCAGTACATAGCTCAGCATTATCTAACCTCCCAGGTAGTTTATCTAGTGGTTTGCAAACCTCAGTGTTCACCAGAATCACCTGGAGAATTCGTCGAAACAAATCACTGAACCTTCTCTGTAGTTTCTGATTGGGTAGGTGTTATGGGCTTATGTCCCGCCTCATCCAAATTCATATGTTGAAATCCTAACTGCCAATATCTCAGAATATGACTATACTTGGAGACAGGGCCTTTAAAGATGTAATTATAGTAAAACGAGGTCACGTGGGTTGGCCCTAATCCAATACAAATGGTGTCCTTATTAGAAAAGGAGATTAGGACACAGACAAGTAAGTGCAGAGAGAAAAGGCCATGTGAGGACATAGTGAGAAGGAAGCCATCAGGGAGAGGAAAGACACAGTGAGGGGGAAATCCATCAGGAGAGGGGGAGACACGGTGAGGGGGAAATCCATCAGGAGAGGGAAGACGGTGAGTGGAAAGCCATCAGTGAGGGGGAGATACAGTGAGGGGAAGCCATCAGGAGAGGGGGAGACAGGGCGAGGGGGAAGCCATCAATGAGGGGGAGACACAGTGAGGGGGAAGCCATCAGGAGAGGGGGAGACAGGGCGAGGGGGAAGCCATCAGTGAGGGGGAGACAGTGCGGGAAAGCCATCAGGAGAGGGGGAGACAGGGTGAGGGGGAAAGCCATCAGTGAGGGGAGATACAGTGAGGGGAAATCCGCCAGGAGAGGGGGAGACACAAAGAGGGGGAAATCCATCAGGAGAGGGGAGATAGAGTGAGGGGAAATCCATCAGGAGAGGGAAGACAGGGTGAGTGGAAAGCCATCAGTGAGGGGAGATACAGTGAGGGGGAAATCCATCAGGAGAGGGAAGACAGGGTGAGGGGGAAGCCATCAGTGAGGGGACACACTGTGAGGGGAAGCCATCAGGAGAGGGGGAGACAGAGTGAGGGGGAAGCTGTCAGGAGAGGGGGAGACAGGGTGAAGGGGTAAACCTCAGGAGAGGGAATAGCCAAGGGGTGAGGTCTCAGAAGAAACCAACCCTGCTTCCATCTTGATCTTGGACTTCCAGCCTCCAGAACTATGAGAAAGTAAATGTCTGCTGTTTAAGTCACCCATCTGCAGTATTTTGTTATGGAAGCCCTAGAAAATTAATGCAATAGACCTTAGGTGGGACCCAGTAATGTACATTTCTAACAAATTCCCACTGATGCTGATACTGCTGGTCCTGAAGAGTCCCACTCAGAGGCCCACTAATCTAGTCTTTCCAACTGATGGAATAGTTTTCACATCCTGGACCTTTGTACATTGCTATGTGGATTCCTCCCTGGCTTTGCTGAACCTGAGTTTGATCATGTCCTGGTAACATGAGGTATTAATCTTGGGATTCTGTCTGTGTTGTGCCCCACTGAGCAGTCTTAGGGATTTGTCCAACTCCCTTCAAGTCTCTGGACCTGGGATTCTCAATGTGATAATAGAAATTGTGTTCTGCTATGGAAGTGACTTTGTATTTTTTCCAAAGCCTATACTTTTGATCTCAACACTAAGCATCCTGCAATATAATGTAATAAGTAGGAATGGGACCGGGGAATGGCACCATTAACAAGATTTCTGGTTGATTCTTAGATTGCTCAATGGTGAGGACCACAGCTACAAAATTTTAGAAGATGAAGAAATAACTACTATTTAAAATAATCTAGAATGACATCATTGGAGCCAACTACTTCTTGAAGTGTGAAAGGACTTAACTGTACAGAAAGTAAAGAGAAAGAGATTCTAAGTTCATAGAAGTCAAGATGAACAAAACAGAGAGGTAAGAAATGCAGGATGCCTCTAGGGACTGTGCACAGACCATTTTTACTGGAAGAGGAATGGAGAGGAGGGAAATAAGGGCAGAAAACCGGATTAAAGCAGAAGAAGATGGCCATGAATGGAAGAGAGTAATCACGGCCAGCGTGGTGGCTTGTGCCTGTAATCCCTGCACTTTGGGAGGCCGAGGTGGGAGAATCACAAGGTCAAGAGTTCCAGACCAGCCTGGGCGTGCTGGCGTGTGCCTGTAATCCTGGGAGCCGGAGGTTGCAGTGAGCTGAGATTGCGCCACTGCACTCCAACCTGGGCGACAGAGCGAGACTCTGCCTCAAAAAAAAAAAAAAAATGAGTAATCATTTATGGCGTCAATTTACTGAGCATTTACTAAAGGCCACACTAGAAACTCCAGGAAGACAGTGTCATTTACTCCTAGAACCACGCACATTGCCTGGCACAAAGCAGAAGCTCAATACAAATGGGCTCAGTGAAGAAATACAAAGCCCAGTGTTAGCTGCTTTCATCAAAAGCTGTCTATATGTATTGTTATCTCTCTCTCTAGGTTCACAAAGCTAATTAATTAACCCAAGTGTGAGAGGCAGACTTGACTGCAGAACTTTGAGACTCAAAGACCAGTTGCCTTCATTCATGCCATGCTCTTCCTGCTAAGGAGTCACATTCTTATGCAGAAGGACGTGGAGAAACAGTAGATGATCTGGAGCAAGAGAAATTGGGATTCAGGCAAGGTAGACACTTCGGAGAAAAGATGATAAATATGGCTTTAAGGGCAAGATGCCCAAATGCTAACCCTGGAAGCACCATAGAGAAAGGAAGGCAATTATGTTATTTATGAAGTGTGTTGAGAAAGGACACGTGACTCATTGGTAAGAAGAAAACTGCCAGGCCTGTGAACATTAGACTGAAGATTTTTGAAAGAAAAACTGCACATAGATGTATAATTCTGAAGAGCTGTAAATTGTTAAAGCAAATTGGCAGAAGGGGGGGGACTTCTGCATTTGTACCTTGGGTTCTGTAGCAAGTTGACTTTTTAAAAGTTTTCATTGTCTGACAATATTGCTACTTTATATTTTTATTTTTGCCAGAGATAATTAGTGAAAATAAGACCTAAATTAAGAGCAAAGGAAGAAGAGAAATAAAAAGAAGCAGGGTGTGGGGGGAGAGATGCCACTCTATTATGTCCGAAGAAGTACTTTAAAACTGGTTAACTTTTGGCCGGGCACGGTGGCTCACGCCTGTAATCCCAGCACCTATGGGAGGCCAAGGTGGGTGGATCACTTGAGGTCAGGAGTTCGAGACCAGCCTAACCAACATGGTAAAACCCCATCTCTGCTAAAAATACAAAAATTAACCAGGTGTGGTGGTGCGTGCCTGTAATCCCAGCTACTTAAAAGGCTGAGGCAGGAGAATCATTTGAACCCAGGAGATGGAGGTTGCAGTGAGCCAAGGTCATACCACTGCACTCCAGCCTGTATGACAGAGCGAGACTCCATCTCAAAAAAAAAAAAAAAAAAAAAAAAAAATGGTGCCACGGCACTCCAGCCTGTACAACAGAGCGAGACACCACCTCAAAAAACAAAAACAAAAACTAGTTTTTAATTAAATTCGTGAAGAACCTTGTTTTTTATTGTATCATAAAGGAAATAAGAAAATACAGTTTGCAACTTAGATCTATGTTCAAAAGGTAAAAGGGAAAATTAACACAAGCAGTAAACAAACAAAAGTTAACAGCTTATGTTAAGTACAGTCACCCTAAAGAACTGCAACTGAGAGCACCGGACGATACACTTTCTGAGTATACAAACTGCATTTGCATTTCTCTTCTCTGATTACTTAAAACAAAAGGTAAATTATTTCCATGCTGCTCCACACCTCTCAAACCATTCCAGTTTGTATTCTTAAAAAGTCTTTAGTGAATTTAAGTGCAGCTAGAGCTCAGGAGGAGTTTGCATGCATGCTGGGCTGCAGAAATACTGCACCCATTTCTAACCCTGTAAGGATCACTTTTCAGGTCAATACATTTCTAGTAACATTTTCTCATTCACTACCTGCACCCATCTCTGTACCCAATAGATCTAAGAGAACTGCAAGTTCTCTGTCCTGAACAAGTACTTTCTCTTCTTTCTCACTCACTGTTAATTATTTACCACTCTTGATGCCCTTCTTCACTTAAACAGATCAAAATTTAAATTCTTCAATGCTGCAACATTTAAAGCATTTTATTAAAAAGTTATTATAAATTTGAGGATATCTTGCACTTTTCTCAGAATGTATACAAATAAAGCATGCTTCTAAGCACCATAATTTTATATGTGATCTATGCTATTGTGACCAGATTCATTTATTATTTTTATTTTTTGAGACCAAGACTTGTTTTGTTACCCAAGCCTGAGACAGTGGTGCCATCTTGGCTCACTGCAAGCTCCACCTCCCAGGCTCAGGTGATTCTCCTGCCTCAGCCTCCCGAGTAGCTGAGACTACAGCTGTACGCCACCACACCCGGCTAATTTTTGTATTTTAGTAGAGACAGGGTTTCACCATGTTGGCCAGGCTAGTCTCAAGTGATTTGCTGGCCTCAGCCTCCCAAAGTGCTGGGATTATGGATGTGCCTGACCACACCGGGCCTGAGATTTATTCATTCATTAAAACTTCACTGTGTGACTGACATGGAGCTGGAGATAGTCTAGGCATTTTGATCATAAACGTGAATACGACTCCAAAGGTGTTCACAGTCCAAGAGGCAGACACACAAACTGACACCTGCAGAACACTGTTGACATAGCCCAGGCAGAAATCCACACAGGGTGTCATGGCAGCACCCACTAGAATCTATTCTCCATGAGGATAAGAAGTTGTCTTTTTTGTGCAGTGCTGGTTTTGCAGTCTCCCAAAAGGAATGATGACTCCTGTCTTTTGGATTGTTCTTACTATGATTCATTCAACCACAAGAGATGGAGGTTCCAGGAAACCAGGGTATGTGACCAGCCAGTTGGGTTTTAATGACCCCTGTTACCTACACAACACAGGGCTCAGTAAAACTCAATATGAATCAGCCTACTCCTGCTTTGTGCTGAAGGTCAGAGACTTGATTTTATTGCGGCTTCAGAAAAGGTTTGGTTTACTTGATAAATGGGATGGAATAGAAAAGTGTGGGGAAGGGATAGAGGGGGCCTCTGCCTGTAGCCAGGCTTTGCCTGTCTGACCAGGAGATCATTTCCAAGAGAAGAGGTACTCTCAGCCTTCTTTCTTGGTGGATGAAATTATGGGCAACTTTCTTTCCTCATCACAAATACAAACAGGTCAGTTTCTGTTTTCTTTAAAAAAAATTCCGTTAAACCGATTGCAATAGCACATCAAAAAGCTTATCCATCACGATCAGCTAGGCTTCATTCAGGGGATGCAAGGCTGGTTCAACATTCACAAGTCTATAAACGTAATCCACCATATAAACAGAACCAAAGACAAAAACCACATGATTATCTCCATAGATGCAGAGAAGGCCTTCAACAAAATTCAATAGCCCTTCATGCTAAAAACTCTCAGTAAACTAGATATCCATGGAACATATCTCAAAATAATAAAAGCTATTTACCACAAACCCACAGCCAATATCATACTGAATGGGTAAAAACTGGAAGCATTCCCTTTGAAATCTGGCACTAGACAAGGATGCCCTCTCTTACTCCTCCTATTCAACATAGTATTGGAAGTTCTAGCCAGAGCAATCAGGCAAGAAAAAGAAATAAAGGGTATTCAATTAGGAAAGGAGGAAGTCAAATTGTCTCTATTTGTAGACAACATGATTGTAGATTTAGAAGACCCCATCGTTTTAGCCCAAAATCTCCTTAAACTGATAAGCAACTTCAGCAAAGTCTCAGGATACAAAATCAATATGCAGAAATCATAAGCATTCCTATACATCAATAACAGACTAAAAGAGAGCCAAATTCAGAATGAACTGCCTTTCACAATTGCTACAAAGAAAACAAAATACTTAGGAATACAACTAACAAAGAATGTAAAGGACCTCTTCAAGAAGAACTACAAAGCACTGCTCAAGGAAATAAGAGAGGACACAAACAGATGGAAAAACATTCCATGCTCATGACTAGGAAGAATCAATATTGTGAAAATGGCCATACTACCCAAAGTAATTTATAGATTCAATGCTATCCCCCATCAAGCTACCTATGACCCTCTTCACAGAACTGGAAAAAACCACCTTAAACTTCGTATGGAACCAAAAGAACCCACATAGCCAAGACAATCCTAAATAACAACAACAACAAAAAGCTGGAGGCATCATGCTACCTGACTTCAAACTATACTACAAGGCTACAGTAATCAAAACAGCATGGTACTGGTACCAAAATAGAGATATAGACCAATGGAACAGAACAGAGGCCTCAGAGGAAACTCCACACATCTACAACCATCTGATCTTTGACAAATCTGATGAAAACAAGCAATGGGGAAAGGATTCCCTGTTTAATAAATGGTGTTGGGAAAACTGGCTAGCCATGTGCAGAAAGCAGGAACTGGAGCCCTTCCTGACACCTTACACTAAAATTAACTCCACATGGATTAAAGACTTAAACTTAAGAACTAACACCATAAAAACCCTAGAAGAAAACCTAGGCAAAACCATTCAGGACATAGGCATAGGCAAGAATTTCATGACTAAAACACCAAAAGCAATGGCAACAAAGGCCAAAATAGACAAACGGGATCTAATTAAACTCCAGAGCTTCTGCACAGCAAAAGAAACAATCATTAGAGTGAACCAGCAACCAACAGAATGGGAAAAAATTTTTTGCAATCTACCCATCTGACAAAGGACTCATATCCAAAACCTACAGAAAACTAAAACAGATTTACAAGAAGAAAACAAACAAACCCATTCAAAAGTGGGCAAAGGATATGAACAGACACTTTTCAAAAGAAGACATATATGAGGCCAAGAAACATATGAAAAAATGCTCATCATCACTGGTCATTAGAGAAATGCAAATCAAAACTACATTGGGATAACATCTCACACCAGTTACAATGGCGATCATCAAAAAATCTGGAGACAACAGTTGTTGGAGAGGATGTGGAGAAATAGGAACACTTTTACACTGTTGGTGGGAGTGTAAATTAGTTCAGCCATTGTGGAAGACAGTGTGGTGATTCCTCAAGGACCTAGAAATAGAAATACCATCTGACCCAGCAATCCCATTATTGGGTATATATCCAAAGGATTATAAATCATTCTATTATAAAGACACACACACACCTATGTTCATTGCAGCACTGTTTACAATAGCAAAGACCTGGAATCAACCCAAATGCCCATTGATGATAGACCAGACAAGGAAAATATGGCATATATACACCATAGAATACTATGCAGCCATAAAAAACGATGAGTTTGTGTCCTTTGTGGGGACAGGGATGCTCTATAAACCACTATTCTCAGCAAACTGACACAAGAACAGAAAATCAAACACTGCATGCTCTCAGTTATAGGCGGGTGTTGAACAATGAGAACACATGGACACAGGGAGGGGGAGCATCACACGCCGGGGTCTGTTGGGGAGGAATAGGGGAGGGAGAGCGGGGGTGGGGAGACTGGGGGAGGAATAACATATGGAGAAATGCCAGATACAGGTGACAGGAGGATGGAGGCAGCAAACCACATTGCCATGTATGTACCTATGCAACAATCCTGCATGTTCTGCTCATGTACTCCAGAACCTAAAGTGCAATAAAATATATTATACACACCCCACACACAAACACACACACACACACACACAATACCATCAAGCTAATTCAATTTGCAAACAAATAGAATTTATACACAGGAATTTGCAGATTCTACATGTTCTGATTTTTGTATAACATATGGCCTATTTTCAGATTAAGGAGCACATAAATCTTGGAGTCATTTGCTTAGGAGCTATGATCATAATATATTAACTCCAGCATCTTTTCCACAAGGGATTATCTGTGGAGATGCCAGAAAGTCTTATAATTTTCCCATGGTTCTTTTTTTTGAGACAGAGTCTTGATCTGTTGCCCAGGGCTGGAGTGCAGTGGTGCGATCTCAGCTCACTGCAACCTCTGCCTCCCAGGTTCAAGCAATTCTCCTGCCTCAGACTCCCAAGTGGCTGGGACTACAGGCATGCACCACCACACCCAGCTGATTTTTATATTTTTAGTAGAGACAGCGTTTCACCACTGAGATTCCTGACCTCGTGATCCGCCCACCTCAGCCTCCCAAAGTGCTAGGATTATAGGCGTGAGCCACTGTGCCTAGCCAATTTCCCATGGTTATCTTATGACATCACTAGACTTCCTGGTGCCTTGTGCAATGCAAGGCACCCACATACCCAGTGGGTATATGATGTTGAATGACTGTGCCGAGACTGACCATGCACTGATGAGAGTGATGGGTGTATTAGCAAAAGACTGAGGAATATTAGAAATTGGCTACGTGACAAAGAGTGGAGTTTAATGAGCATTTTAG
This sequence comes from Ateles fusciceps, assembly GCA_036589455.1. Taxonomy (NCBI): domain Eukaryota; kingdom Metazoa; phylum Chordata; class Mammalia; order Primates; family Atelidae; genus Ateles; species Ateles fusciceps. Next base: position 16,897,233 of record JAZHEH010000078.1, read on the forward strand.
GAAGAGGAGGCAGAATGAGCAAGTGCTCTGAGTTGAGGCAGCATAGATGGGGGAGGAAATTACAAGTAGTTTCATGGGAGAGGGATGTAGAAGATGAAGACAAAGAGACAGACAGATTTAGATTGCAGGAAACATTATATGTCAGATTCAATTCACTGCAGCAGATATTTATTCTGGGGTCAGACTCCATTTGGTACATATACATTAGTGACATCCCCGAAGGCCAGGAGGCAAAACATGACAATTGACAGAAACAGGAAGAGTTTACACACGATGAAATGACCAGGTTGTAGCCTGAGGCAGCAGGCTTTTGGAAACAGATCTCTGGACACATTTTCCTTGGCAATATGATGCCAACAGGACAAATCTTAGGCCAAGAAATCCACCCTATTCTCTGGAAGAGTAATAGTTGGAATATTGTTAATTTGGCATCAATTCCAGATTTAAGAATAAGGTCTGAAGTGCAGCTGCTCCATTTTATCATTTGGCTAATGGGAGCTTGAGGATTTGCCAGATGTTGTTTCTGGGCCTTACACGATTTCAGAGCTATTTTATGTTTATGATGTGGTATGGCCTAAGGAAGATGCCATGCCAAAGGAGAAGGGTAGACACAGTCCCAAATTGTGCCTAGGGGGAGAAGCTGAAAATCTGCTCCGAGGTCAGGCTCTCCAAGGAAGCAGTGGGAAGAACAGAGGCCAAGCTCCTCGCACGATGCAAAAGCAGTGACTGATAGCTCCTGACAGCACACAGGCTCTTTTGTGTTTATTCATTCAACCACTGAGCAGACATTAATTAGGTGCCAAGCATTTTTAAGGTATAGTTCTAGGCTTAGGACTCAGGGGATGCACCAGCAAACAAAACACAAGCAGCCTCTGATCCCGTGAGCGGAAGCTGAGAATATACAAATAAGTATCAGCTATTTCAGATAGAGGTAGCAGGAGTCAACTATTTCAGATAGAGGAAAGTTCTGTAAAGAAAACGAAGCAGAATAAGGGAATAGAGAATGACCAAGAAAAAAAAAATAAGAAAAGATACTATTTTACCAGCTTGAACAATTGTTGAACAGTGTTTATTATAGAATAGAAACGAAATTAGAAATGAACAGTCTTGACCTCTCTGGGTTGTAATGGGCATTAAAAGGAATGTGTTTGTGAAAGACTTTGCTATCCCTCTAAAATACAATAAGCATCAATAATCAGTTGCTTACATTTTTACTGACAGTTTTTAATGAGGATGAGGACATTCTAGAGGTTAAGCTCTCTTAATAGTAATCAGGAAAACAGGCTTCAAAGCCTGTCAAATGCTCTGTGTTTGGATTCTGGTTTTACCCTGCAAACCCATGTAACCTGAGTCAGTTATTTTATCTGTATGAGCTTCTATTTTCTTATCTATATAACAGAATAATAGTAGTAACTTCCTTGTTAAGTTGTTGGAAGGATTATCAAGATTGCATGTCAAAAGTGTTTGGTTCAGTGACTGGCACAGAATACTCAATATAAGTTACCTATTAACATGTGAAATCTTTTTGGAAAAATTTCCCAACATTAAAGTCAACCTTCTAGGGTTATAATTGTTTCTGAATGTAACATATGGTGTTTTTTCTTTTACCATCACTTGTTGGAGGAGGTAGAGTGGAATGCTGGTTGAGAGTACAAATTGGCAGGGATGCTGTGTGTGTTAGCTACTCAGTTACATAGTTTCTTGAAGACATCTCTAGTTACTATTTGAAGATAATAATATGGCAGGAAAAAATAGAAGTTGTATTTTCCTACTATTTAAAAGTTAAATTAATTAACCTGTTCTGGCTGTGGAAAGTAGACTGTCTCTTGCTTTATGTCTCTGTGTCCTCTGCTAGAATGTGAATCCTCACGGCAAGGAATCCTTCTTATTTGTGTGTATCTATAACATCTAAGATAGTGCCTGGCAGAGTTATATGCTTGGAAGACAGGGCTACCTGTGACAAAATTCACAGTGAAAGAGTAGATACTATAATACTGCATCATATAATGAAACTAAGGTTCATGACCATGGCAATTCCTCCATCCCTTTCCTTTGTAGAAGCTTTGTGGGCTGTTTCCTTTTGGGAAAATCAGACCAAAGTCATCTCTACCCTCGGTGCAGCCACTCTGCCTCTATAGCCCCTTTACCAAGGCAGCACGCCATGGTTGCTGAGCTTCCATTTAGAAGGTACATCGAGAGCATCTTTGAAGAGAATGGGCATTCCTGTATCGAATGATGACCTTAGTAACAGAAAAATTTTGGTCCCTCTAACTATTTACTTGACTCTAAAAACATTTATTTCCTTTAGTGCTTTAGAAAATGAAATTTCAAAGCTAATGTCCACTCAATTTAATTAAATTCAGGACAGAAATATGAGATGGCCTTTGCCAAATGAACCAAAAAAGGATTGGCGAAGATTAAAAAAAAAAAAAAAGTATGGGCATGGCAATTGATCTATGGCTTTAAAAAAATTCTGAAAATACACTGGATTTGAAAGTTCATGTAAATACAGTCACTGAGTACAAAATGTGTGAAAGAAGCACTGAATTAAATTCTGAAGCAAACTGATATCATTCCTCCAGACGGCAAAGGGAAAGTTGTATAAAGAAAGAAGGAAATAGATGAAAGCATGAAAGGGGAAATGTAATGCAATATACAAGGTAGGAATAATCACGATACCTAACCTGCTGATTATACCAAGTATATCCCTAATGAAAGCTTCTTTAAAAAGTGAATGAATAAGAAGCATGGCTTATAGGATTGATTATGCAAGAGATTCAATATCAAAATATAATATCTTAAGGGTTTTAAAAAATAATTACTAAAAGGGCCTGAGTTTGGAGTAAGGTAATGAGTTCAATGCAAAATGTCTCTTGTTCTCACACTGGATGTCTATTTGAAATTTGAATGCATATTAACTATTAAAACGAAAGATGTCACATTTTGATTCAAATTGCTGTTTGGAACTCTAGGAACAATCAATATGGGATAAGCCTAGAGGCCAATACAGAATTAAGGATGAGCCACCACAACATTCTCTTTCTCCAGCAGAGGAGAGCTTTAATTCCCAGGCTTCATTTGCACATGCTGCTATTCACAGATGAATACAGTGTACCACTTTGTTAGTCACCCCCTGGGTCCACAGCACGGAAGCACAGAGAGGAAATGGTCCAAGAACCATTGGCATCTAACCCATGATACATTATGTTACTAAATATCTGGCATGGAAATTGGCTTAACCTCGTCAGCCAGTTGCCAAATGTCATTTAACAAAGCAGTCCCTATCCAGGACCTCTATGTGACTATACTGATAATATTGTCACTAGAGGTGAAGAGACATATTCCCTAAAGAAACTCATCATCAGAAATAAACATGGCAGCTCACTAAAAAGCAAAAGCAACATGAAGAAATTAAAGAGCTTTTCAGTAAGCCAGTGTGTTTGTGTAGGTTGAATGTGTGTGAGTGAATGTGTACAAATGTGAAAGTCTTTATTCCATCAAGTAATAGAGATGATATCTTTTCTCTTAACTGCCTAAAGTAGTTAAGAGGCTTCCCCAACATCATAAAGAAAATAAAAGCTCGTTCTTGCTTGTGGTCTTCAGATCAGTGTCCCAGGCTGCTTGGGTTTTGGTCCTTTCTTCTAACGATTGTGGAAAAATTGAGTGAAGGTTTCTCCTCAGCCTGGCTTCTTTACAAGTAGAAATATCCTCTATCATGAAGTCAGATGTGAGGTTTTAAAGAGAATGTGAAGTTCTTTTGATAAACTTTTATCTTCTTACTTTACAAAGTCTTTTTAGAGCACGAGCACACACACACACACACACACACACACACACACACCCCTGTCAGCTCTATCACTGTGATACTCCCTTTATACTTCCAACCTTGATTTCTCACCTGAGCTCCAAATTTCCAAATTGTCATCTATTATCAGGCAATTCAAAATGAAATGTGTCCAATATTGGGCTCGTTGTCTCTCTACCCTTAGAAACGTTTGCCTTACTCTGACTTCTCGTCATGAATGTCACAGATATGAGTCCAGTCACAACAATCCAGTGAAGACCCTGAGACATTAAACTCTTCTGTAGCCTTCAACTTCCACACAAGTTCTGTTAAAAATTTATATTGCTGCAGATTCACCAAACTGTATACATTAAACATGTGCAGCTTTTTGTATATCAATTATGCTTCAATAAAGCTATTTATAAAAAGAAATTAATGTTGATTTTATCTGCAAAATGACTCTTTTTTCAGTATCTTCTTGGCCAAACTGATCGTCACTGCCTTAGCCAGAAGTCAGCATTTTCTGGATAGTGGCAAGAAATACACATGAGTCTTGGTCATCCTGTCATACTGCAGTCTAATCCATCCTCCATCCTGATGCTGCACTGAGCCTTCAAAATACCCATCTGTTTATGTCTAGCCACTCCTGAAGACCCTCCAGTTTAACAAGAAAGGGACAGAACCTAAACGAGAAAAACTAGTGTCTTTGTTCCTAGAATTAACATATAAATATAATGCAATTCTAATTTGAACCCCAGAGAGATTTTTTGTATTGAATCAAACGATGCTGATGTTTATAATGGAATAACAAGGGCAAGAGAAAATTTTGAAAAACAGTGTTAAGAGTGTTAAGAGATATTAGATATGCCTTATCTAAGACTAAAAAGTACTATAGTTCTGCTGTTAACATGGTATAGCAATAGAAAAAAAGAATCAAAGAAATAGAATTGAGACTAGAAATAGATCCAAGAGCAGCAGTCCCCAACAGTTTTGGCACCACGGACTGGTTTTGTGGAAGACAATTTTTCCATGTTGGTTGGGGGTGGGTTTTGGGGATGACTTAAGTCCATTACATTCATTGTGCACTTTATTTTGATTATTATTACATTGCACTAGATAATGAAATAATTATACAACTCACCATAATGTAGAACATTAGGAGCCCTCAGCTTGTTTTTCTGCAACTAGATGTTCCCATCTGGGGGTGATAGGAGACAGTGACAGACCATCAGGCATTAGATTATCATAAGGAGTGCACACCTAGATCCCTCAGATGCACAGTTCACAATAGGGTTTGCGATCCTGAGAATCTAATGCCGCTGCCAATCTGACAGGAGGTGGAGCTCAGCCATTAATGCAAGTGATAGGGAGTGACTGTAAAACAGATGAAGCTTTGCTCATTCACCCTCCAGTCACCTCCTGCTGTAAGGCCCTGTTCCTAACAGGCTACAGACCAGTACCAGTCCATGGCCCAGGTGTTGGCAACCCCTATCTTAGAACATAGAATTTAGTGTATGATGGCCAGGTGTGGTGGTTCACACCTGTAATTCCAGCACTTTGGGAGGCCAAGGTGGGTGGATCACTTAAGGTTGGGAGTTTGAGACTAGCCTAGCCTACATGGTGAAACCCAATCTTTACTAAAAATACAAAAAATTAGCCAGACATGGTGGTGTGCATGTGTAATCTAAGTTACTCAGGAGGCTGAGGCAGGAGGATCACTTGTACCCAAGAGGCAGAGGTTGCAGTGAGCCAAGACTGCACAATCCAGCCTGGGAGACAAAGTGAGACTCCATCTCAAGAGAAAAAAAAAAGAACTTGGCATATGATAAAAGTTCTATTTAAATTCAGTGGAGGAAAGGGTGGTTTATTTAATAAATAGTGTTTGTCCAGTGGGCTACTTAACTAGAAAAAAAATGAAATCAGATCCCTAATTTACATTATATGATACAAAAACAAATACTACATGTATTAGAAACTTAATCATAGTATATAAAAACCATAAAATCTTGCAAGAATATCTAAGCAATCACATGGAAGTACTTCTTAACCACAACTGAAAACCCTAACAGTGTAAGCAAAAAGTTAGATCTTTTGTATGGCAAAATAGACCAATAACAAAACCAATAGACCATATCATAGATTTTGAATGAATATTACTATTGTAGAGGATAGAAAAGAGCTCTCAAAAATTAACCAAAAAATAAAAACAAGATGGGAAAAAAAAGAGGCTATTTCTAGAAGATCACATTGAAATAGTGAAGAAATATACTTAAAAAAACATGTTTTCATGTAATCATCAGATGGTATTTAAAACACAGTGGACTGCCCAGGACAATAAAGAACTATCTCACCAGGTGCTGGAGAGGTTGTGGAATAAAGAGTGCTCTCCTATGCTGCTGGCAGGAATGTGTGCTGTCATAGCCTTTTGGGAATGTGATATAGCAAATTGGTTAAAATTAGGTCTTTACCCTAGAAATATAAGTGCCCGTTAGTAAGGCTATATATGTATATATGTGTGTGTGTATGTATAACTGCAAACAAGAAAAACTGTTTCCACAGATGAATAGGTGAACAAGTGAATTAAATAAAATATGGAAAATATGGTACATTCATATTTTGTAAAGGCATAGAAATACAAGTTGACTTGAGAGAATTTCAAAAAGGCATTAAGTGAGAAAAGCAAGATGCAGAATATTGTTATCTAAGAAAATTTTTATGAAACGATGACAACTCCATCAATTTGTCTGTGTTTTTACATGTTTGTATATGATGTGGTTTAGTTCTATGTCCCCACTCAAATCTTACCTCGAATTGTAATCCTCATAATCCCCATGTGTCAAAGGTGAGACTAGGTAGAATTAATTGGATCATGAGGGCAATTTCCCCCCATGCTGTTCTCGTGACAGTGAGTGAGTTCTCGTGAGATCTGGTGGTTTTATAAGTGTCTAGTATATCTGCTACTTGCACTCACTCTGTCCTACCACCCTATGAAAAAGGTACCTGCTTCTCCTTTGCGTTCATCATGACTGTAAGTTTCCTAAGGCCTCCCTAGCAATGGAGAACTGTGAGTCAACTAAACCTCTTTCCTTTATAAATTACTCAGTCTCAGGAATTTCTTCGTAGCAGTGTGAGAATCAACTAATACAGTAAATTGGTACTGAGATAGATGGGCACTGCTATAAGGATACCCAAAAATGTGGAAGTGACTTTGGAAATGGGTAACAAGCAGAGATTGAAACAGTTTGGAGGGCTCAAAAGAAGATAAGAAAATGCGGGAAAGTTTGGAACTTCCTAGAGACTTGAAGGGCTCAGAAGACAGGAAAATGTGGGAAAGTTTGGAACTTCCTAGAGACTTGCTGAATGGCTTTGACCATGAAGTACATACTGAGATGGTCTCAGGTGGAGAGATGAGGAACTTGTTGGGGACTGGAGTAAAGGTCACTCTTGCTATGCAAAGAGACTGGTGGCATTTTGTCCCTGCCCTAGAGATCTGTGGAATTTTGAACATGAGAGAAATTATTTAGGGTACCTGTTAGCATAAATTTCTAAGTGGCAAAAAAGCATCAAGAGGAAGTAGAGCATAAAAGTTTGGAAAAATTGTAGCCTGATGATGTGATAGAAAAGAAAACCCCTTTCCTGGAGAGAAATTCAAGCCCTGTGCAGAAATTGGCATAAGTAGCAAGGAGCCAAATGTTAATCACCAAGACAATGGGGAAATATCTCCAGAGCATGTCAGAGACATTTGTGGCAGCCCCCTCCTATCACAGGCATATTAGGCATAGGAGAGAAAAATGGCTTCCTGGGTCAGACCCAGGGCTGCCCTGCTCTATGTAGCCTCAGGACCTGGTGCTCTGCATCCCAGCTGCTTCCACTCCAACTGTGGCTAAAATGGGCCAAGGTATGGCTTGGGCCATTGCTTCAGATGGTACAAATCCCAAGCCTTGGTGGCTTCCACATGGTGCTGAGCCAGCAGGTACAGAAAAGTTAAGAATTGAGGTTTGGGAGACCTCTGCCTAGATTTCAGAGGATGTATGGAAACACCTGAATGTCCAGACAGAAATTTGCTGCAGGGGTGGAGCCCTCATAGAGAGCCTCTGCTAGGGCAGTAAGAAATGGAAATGTGGAGTTGGAGTCTCCACACAGAATCCCCTCTGGAGCACTGTCTGGTGCCGCTGTGAGAAGAGGGCCATTGTCCTTCAGACCCCAGAATGGTCACAGACAACTTGCACAGTGCACCTGAAAAAGTCACAGACACTCAAGGTCACTCTGTGAAAGCAGCTGGGAGGGTGGTTGCACCCTGCAAAGCCTCAAGGTTAGGGCTCCTCAAAGCCATTAGGAGCCCACCTCTTGTATCAGTGTGACCTGGATGTAAGATGTGGAGTCAAAGGAAATTATTTTGGAACTTTAAGGATTGCTTTATTGGATTTAGGACATGCATGGGCCTGTGGCTCCTTTCTTCTGGCCAATTTATCCTATTTGGAATGGGTGTATTTATCTAGTGGCTGTACCGCCATTGTATCTAGGAATTAATTTGCTTTTGATTATACAGGCTTATAGGCAGAAGGGACTTGCCTTATCTCAGATGAGACTATGGACTGTGGACTTTTGAGCTAATGCTGCAATGAATTAAGACCTTGGGGGACTTGGGAAGACATGATTGGTTTTGGAATGTGAGAAGGACATGAGATTTGGGGAAGGCCAGGGGTGTAATGATATGGTGGCTCTGTGTCTCCACCCAAATTTCACCTTGAATTGTAATCCCCATAGTCCCTATATGTCAAGGGCAGGACCAAGTGGAGTTAATTAGACCATGGGGGCAGTGGCAGTTTCCCCCATGCTGCTCTCATGATAGTGAGTGAGTTCTCACGAGATCTGATCATTTTATAAGTGTCTGGCATTTCCCCTGATTGTATTCACTCTGTCCTGCTGCCCTGTGAAAAAAAGTACCTGCTTCTCCTTTGCCTTCCACCATGATTGTAAGTTTTCTGAAGCCTCCCAGCAATGCAGAAATGTGAGTCAATAAAACCTCTTTCCTTTATAAATTACCCAGTCTCAGCTATTTCTTCATATCAGTGTGAGAATGGACAATAAAAAATCCTTAAAAAAAAACATGAGAGTTAGATTGTGGACATTGATTACCTGAGAAGGTAGTCTAGTGATGGCAATAAAGAGACAAAGGTAGAATCAAATAAGGAAAGCATGCATATGACCATTTTTAGTACATATGAAAATTATATATTTGTACATAAAGAGTAGAAAAAAAGTTGAAAGTTATCAATGGCTCTTCAGTAACTTCAAAGAATGATTTTTTAAAATTAAAATTTGTTTGCCATTCAATACCTTTTACCATGCAGCCGTTGCCACATATTGCTACTTCTAGCCACAAGCCAGATATTGTTACATTTTACAAACACCTTTGTGTTTTATCCATAGGAACATTTTTACATTCCCATAACACCCCCACCCCCTCATTCTCTAATCCCCCTCTTTTGGATTTGTTGTTATATCTGCAAAGATTCCCTCTTTAATTACCTGATAAATTTCTACCCATCCCTCAAGTGTGAGCTCAAGTTTTACCTTCTCCAGGTATCCATCCACTCCCCCTGACATCTTCCTTGTCTCTCCCCTGCATTGGCCCCTACCAGACAGTACTGTCATTATTCCTTTCCTCATCTTTCTCTCCAAGTCTCTATTAGCCTGAGATTCTTAGAAGGGACTCTTATTTATCACCATATCCCTGATCATTATTTACTTTTCCACTACCTCCCCCAACACAAGCAATCCCTGAGATGATTCTAGGTAACTTTATGGAACAAACATCCCTTTACAATCTGATTACTTGCTGGAGATAGGCTGATCTCGTTGAGTTCACACAATAGGCAGAACTTGGTCATACAATAATAGCAACATTCCATGTGCCAAGGATGGCATTTATGCTTATTTTGTGTGAATTGTGGGAAATAGGCAAAATAATCAAGGTCTGACTTCAGCTGGTTGAGGACTGACCAGATGGAATAAAAGGAGTGTATATTAGATAAGATAAACATAGAAGACAACATCATTGACTTCATAGTCTCATTCATGGTCATCATCTAAAATACAAAAGTGAAGTGACTGTCTAATTGTGTTATGAAAAGGTGTAATGAACACCTTGATACAAAGAGTTCTTTCCTATATGATTTTTAGTTATATCTTGTTTTGAAAAAAAGCCATAGTTAGTCACCATCTACTGGTGGTATCTTAGAAATACAGAGTTGAATGACCCTAGCAATTAAATACCCCCATGGCCATTACCTTACCAGAGAACGATACTATGACCTTTAACCATTTTAGTTAGAACAGCTGGGTAACTCCTGAAAAATCAATACTGCCTAGCAGACATTAGCATGAGCTATTGGGTAAACAGTTGTGTGTGGAGTTATTTGCCTTTCCACGTTATTTACTCAAGCAAAAACCTGTTTTAGGAGTATTAGAGCAAACATTTAAGAGAACAAATGGAGAAGGTATTTAACTGTTACATTCCTGTTAGCAATATGTTAAAAATGTAAGATAAAAGAAAGTAAAATCCTTGATTCCCAGGGTGGGAAATCTGTAATTAACTAAAGTTCCCCCACCCTTCTTCCTGTGTGTTTAGAATTCAAATTTGTGGTCACTCACAAACTTAGTGAATTGGATGATCCTCAAAAGTTCCTGGTCAGCTTTGGCCAAATGCCTACATTCTTGTCATTGGCACAATTTTAAGGAAGAGCCAAAAATGAACCGGTCATAATCCTCTAAAAGACTCCATTAGAAAAGTCACATTACAATGCATTAATGATGATTTAGCTCCATGCTTCACATTAAAAATTCCCTAGGCAGCCATTGCTTCCTCACTTCAGAATGAATAACAGAAATGACATTTCACAGCTAAAATCCTGAGTTTCTTATCTCCAGGGAACCAGCACAAGTACACAAACTACCAGAAGGGATATGCAACATCAACCAGTCATTTCCAGGAGTTCTTTGCCATAGATTTCTAATATTGCACACACTGTGCCTATGTCTTTAGGCATATTTCACAGATTTGTATGCAGAGGTGAAGTCCAACTAAAATGTAAAGTATCTGCAGTGCAGAAACATAAACATTAGATCTAGGAGGTATTTTAGCACTTATTTAATCTTATCTCTTCATTATATAAATGGGAAACACACACACACACACACACACACACACACACACACACACAAAGGAGATGTGCAGACATTCAATTATCTGTTGAAATTTTAAGGCAATAGAAGGCAAAGCCAGAAATAAAACCCAGGTCTCTCAAATCCTAACCTGGTGCTCCTTGTATATGCCTACCTGCTTCTACTCAACTGCAAAACAACCTCTTTAGCTTCGATTTACAAGGCCATCACTGTCCTTTCGTTCATCCATAATGACCCCATTTACTGTGTTCCCTGTTGACTTTGCTTTATATTTGTTTCTATTATTTCCTGCTTTTGATTATTTCTGGAGGGTCTACTATGAAGACAATGAAATAGTAAGATGGAAGACAGACATGTTATTCCATGTAACAATTACAAATCTGAAACTGAACTCCAGGAATTCTCGGGTGATCTGGAGGTGTGATTGTTGACCATTCATTCATTGTTGACCATGACACATTCCAAAATGTATCTTCCCCCAAAAGTTTGTGTTTCTAAAATAAATTTGGAAAACTATAATTTCATCTAGGAGAAGGTAATGTGCTGTTGTAATGAAACTGGTTTAACTTTAATTAACTCATTATTTCCCAAACACATTTGAATATGGAAGCTCTCTTGTGTGTACCCAAGTTTCTGAAACAACCAGAACAAACATTAGTACATTGCCTTATCACAGTGAACAATGGGGTGTGGGCCAGTATCTCCTCCTTCAATACTTTATTGAAAAGAATTTACAAAATGTTTCCTGTAGGCAGTTCATTGTGTGGTTGAAGTGGGTATGGGGAAAGGAAAGGAAGAAGGAGATATATATAAGAAGTTAAAAATGACTGTAGATTTCTTGAGTTTATAATTGTATTGGGTATAAACAAGACACACAAGTAAGCAAAACCCTAAGGCAGTAAATAATTCAGTGTCCATTATCTGCATAAGGTACAGATGAAGGCATTAGGATTTTAGACTGAGCTTAACTGGAACAAAGCACATTTTAAATTAGATCCTGAAGGACATGTAGAAATGAAAGTGCCTGGCACAAGGGTGACCAATGCATATTTGCTTAACAACTGAAGGACATTCTGGGCTGGGGAACAGCATGGTCAATATCTTGCAGTCAAATGGAGTGAAACATGTTATTCATGGGAGTGGAGAACCTAGGGTGTCTGGAACAGGAGTGAGGGTGAGCACTGGGCTGCAGGGAATGAGAAATTAAGATCAGAGAGGGGACGGACACAGTGGTTCACACCTGCAATTCTAGCATTTGGGGAGGCTGAGGTAGGAGGATCGTTTGAAGCTAGGAGCAAAATAAAGATTGAAGTGGGGGAATTTAAGCAGAATGTAAAAATTGTTATACTAATGAGAACTCCAGAATCTTCCCAAAGTCGTATTTTGTTTTGTTTTTTTCCTTTTCATCCCTAGCACCTTGCAGCCTGCCTGGACATGAAATAGGAATTTTAAAAATGTTGGTTAATTAAAAGAACAAATGAGTGTGAATAAAAGCAGCACAATGGAGAAGAACTGGAGGATTTCTGTTTGGAAAGTAAGAAGACACAAGGAGTCTTTTTCAAAAACAAATCTGGTTGGTGATGTCTGACGGGGTTGAATTGTGAGATGCCACAGACAGCATGCAGCAGTTAGAAGACAAAAGCTGGAGTTTAGGACAATCACCTTCCCTGGGGCAGATAAATTTCAAATTCATTTTGAAAGAAGAATCAATAAGCCTGAGGAACAATTAAATAAAAGGAACAATGGAAAAACAGCATCCAAGTTTAGACCTAAGATAGTGGTAGTGTCAGTCACAGAAAAAGGAAAATTCTAAGAAGGAATAGGATTGGTAGAGGGATTCTGTGTTGGGGAATAATGACAAATATCTAAAGGGAGATGTTCTGTCACCTAATGATGGCATAAGGAAGGCACAAATACTTAGAGAGCTACTCTCCCATCTTAGCCTATTTCTCAAATGAGATATAGATGTGATTATTATCATCCCCATTGTGCAGATGAGAAAAAGTGAATAGCAGAGATACCAGGTGTTTGCTCTAAAATACACACATTTAATAGGAAGTATGGCTAAGACTTTAATTCCTACAACATTTACAATATTGCATTTCAGGAGATACAGAATTGAATTGCAAAGTCTGGTCAGAGACAACATATTGAAATTTACCCACATGGATATGAGAGTTGAAGTAGCAAAACAGTATTTATTCCTTGAAAATTTAGCCCAGTTTGATGGGTGCTAATTAGGTATCTGGTCTGTGCTTGGCTCTGTGACACAATAAGGTAATGCAAAGATGGTAAACACAGAGTCAATGACATCTGGGGAAAGCTAGGAGGAAGACAGAGGAATCCGTAAACAAGCTGCAGTAAATAAAAATCAAGAAATACTACTTCATTAGTATCCATTGTGGGCAAGACAGGGAACAGTCTCCTGAAAAGAAATGGGTGCATGAGAAAAAGCAACATTCAGATGTCAGAGCTGGCAGAGAGATGGCTTGATTAGAGGTGACAAATGCCACAGATAACCAGGGAAAGAGAACACAGAAAGTTTCCCCTTCTCAATACTTCTTCCTTTAGCACAAACCAAGAGTTGAAAACCAGGCTCTATCATACTTCTCATTCATCCAATTTGCCAGTTTCTGCTGAGACCAGACACTTGCTGGAGTCCTGAACTGAGTGTGGGACTTTAGTACTTAAAGTGGATGTGCTGAGGGGATAAGAAACAAATTAGGCACAGGGATTTAAGGGTAAAAGCCTGAGTCATAAAGTTTTTCAAATACATTTGAATGGCAGAGACTCTTCCTACCTGTTTCTCTCTCCTTCGAACAGAACTAGAGGAATCCCCTTAACATAGTACCATAAGCAGAATATTTCAGCCTATATTTCCAGGCTTCTCTCTCCCTAAACCTGGACACAGTGCACATCTGTTACATCCATGATCTTATGTGCTATCCTTGGAGCATGTTCTGATCATCTCCACCTACCAAAATCATGCATCCCATCATGGTTTTGCTCAAATACCACCTCCTCCAAGGAGATCCCTGAACACGTTGGCCTGAAATGACCTCTCCCTTCCTGGGCTCCACAGCACTTTATGGTTTTGGAAGGAGCTTGTCCCTCACTGGTCTGTACTGTGACTTCTCAAAATAAGCAAATAAATAAACAAACACATAGAAACACTAAAAATACCAGCAAACACAGTATGCAAACGGTAACGTTCTCACTTTGGATTGCTTTCCCTTGCCCTCCCTGACTGCTTTTTGTCTATATTGTTTATTTACTCTTTGAAGTTTTGAGTTTTCTAAAAGTTTTTCTTGCTGTCAGAAAACATAAAACTTCAAGTGTTATTTTTAAAAAGCCTAATATTCATCAAGGCCTTAAACTTAGAGACTCAATAAATACTTAATGAATAAATGAATGCATTAAGTAAAAATAAATTTGAAGTAAAATAAACTTCTTTAATTTGCACATTTATTTCTTTATGCCTGAGTACACTCATTGTAACACACACTGACCTGGGTGTGAGGGGTATAGGTGTGAGCAAAACAGTAAAAATCCCACACAGCCTATGAACTGGAGGAAAATGCTGCAATATGCAAATGGAGGAGTAAAATATTTGTCAGAGTGGTAAGTGCTGGGAATAATAAAGCAGAGAAGACAGATAAGGAGTGGGGCAGGCGTGTTGGGGAGGAGGAAGGTATACGATTTTTCAATAAGATCCCCAGGGAAGACCTCAGACAAATAATCTTTCAGAGCATTAAAGACGTTACTGAGAAAGCCTAGCACACATCTGAAGGAAAGGTAATTCCAAAAAAGGAAATAGCAAGTGTCAAGGCTCAAGTCAGGATTGTGCTTTGACTGTCTAATTTATTGCAGGGAGGACAATGTGGCAGAGTGAACAAGGGTGGGATAGAAGGAAACAAGGTTAGACTATAGGGGGAGTGTATTCATTTCCCAAGGCTGCCATAGAAAATTACAAGCGACTGAGTAGCTTAAAACTACAGAATTTCCTGGCTAATGTGATGAAACCCCATCTCTACTAAAAATACAAAAATTAGCCAGGCGTGGTGGCACAAACCTGTAATCCCAGCTACTCAGGAGGCTGAGGCAGGATAATCACTTGCATTTTGGAGGTGGAGTTTGCAGTGAGCCGAGATGGTACCACTGCACTCCAGCCTGGGCAACAGAGCAAGACTCCATCTCAAAAACAAAACAAAACGAAACTACAGATTTATCAGAAGTCTGAAATCAAGGGGTCAACGGGGGATTCTTGTGGAGGTACATAGGGAGAATCTGTTCATGCTGCCAAACTCTGCCTCCATCTTCATATCTCCTTCTTTGCTGTGTTTCTGTATTTTCTCCTTTTCTATCTCTTATAAGGACACTGTCGCTGGATTTAGAGCACATCCTATACCATTAGGATCTCATCTCAATCCTTATCCTAATTACATCTGTACAGACTTAATCCCAAATAAAGTAACATTAGGAGGCTCTGAGTGGGCATAGATTTGGAGGGGATGTAAGTCAATTCACTATAGGGAATAAGGGTGAAGCAGCCAGAGCAGTTAAGAGGCCATTCAGATGTCAATAATGCATCAGAGGCATGGTGTGCTAATACGGAAGTGCTTCTACTTTAGATTTTTAAATACAGCCAATGAGATTTATTGACACATTGGATTATTGCCTTCTGAGTTTTTCTTTTTCACTGCTTTAGAAATAAGAGAAGCATTGGTTTTTGGAAGAGAAAGGGGTATGTGGCAGCCCAGTGATTGTTATTGCCTACTTGAGTCTCCTATGATCAGAGGATAAACCAAGATGAAGGTTTATAACTGTTGCATGTAAGCAGGGAAGTAAGGTACCTCTTCCAGTTTTACTGTTTGGTATTCCTTATTAAAAAATATCTATGGCTTAATATATTTTGTTGCAATTCAAATAGAGCAAAGTTTTGAAGATAAATTATTCTGAAGATAGGAAATGCATTTATGTGGCAGAGATGAATAAATGTGTTGAATTTCTCATGCAAACCTTAGGACTGTAACAACTCTATATTTTGATTCTATCTGTTTGAATGAAAAAAAAAATTTTAAGGAAGGAAACTGATCTCACCTATCTAAAAGAAAAGATTTACATCTTAAAGAGTCTAAGGAGTTGAGCTCAGCCTGAAAAACTACAGTGGGGCTCAGTATGAACTTCTGAGTGCTCTGGTATCAATTTAAGCTGAAATCTTAATTTACTTCCCAAGTTATAACTTCTGGGAAACATGGCATGTAGAGAGAATGAAGGAAATGAAATACTATAAATTATCCTGATTGTGATGTCAGATTCTCAAACAAATATCTTGATATTCAGTACAAAAAAAAAAAATGCCTGTCCTTTAGCAGCTACCTCTCCATAGACCTTTTCCATTGATTCAACAGTGATCTCTTGCTATATATGATCTAAAGAATATTCTCCCATTTTCTAGGATTGGTATACAAAGACCTTTTGTCTAGCTGTAATTCTTTCTGTCCTTTCCATCAGAGAATCCAGGGCTTCAGCTACAGCCATTCCATGTCCCTCCAAACATGGAATCCTCATTCTGGACCCTGGGCTCTGCCTGAAGAGAATTGTCATCCTGCCCACTTAAAGTACTTCCTTTCATGATCTGGGTTGAATCTCACCTCTTCTCTGTGTTATGTTACTCTGTAACATCAATTTGCACACCACACTTTTCTCCTTTCACTAAGCTGTTTGTAGTACTGCCATGTCCAAATTCAAGTCATCATCTGTTGCCTGGACTAAAGCAATGGCCTCCTGCCTTCCTGCTTCCATCCTTGACCCCTTAGGTCCGTTAGCCATCTAGCAGCCAAAATGATATTTTCAAAACTTTAGTTAAATTATGTATTTTCTAAATTATGCATTTTCTAAATTATGCATATAAAACCCTTCATAGCTTTTCACCTCACTCAGAATAAAATTTCCAGTTGTCTATAAGCTAAATCCCCACCTCCCCTACCTAGAGATGTAGTATATTTTACTCAGCATTCCTAGTTATCTTTGTATTCATATCCCTCTGAATTTACAACTGAAATGGGATGGTTCCCTTGACCCTCTCAATGGACTTATAAAGGCATGGTTCATTTACTCAGCCCCCAGCTCTCAATCCCTCACAGGAGGGGGGAGCACACAGGTAAGTGGGTGCAGGGGCTGGGACAAGTGTTTCTGGGCACTGGAAGTAGAACTTTGTGTGGCCCCATGACAGCTTCTAGGGGGGTATCCACAACCTCCAGAGCCCCAGAGGGTGTGTGTTACAGTATTCTCTTTAGCTTTGTTGTCTGTGGATGGCTTATGTGTTTCACGGCTCAGTTTGACAGCCCTTTGTATCCTGAGTTCTTGTTCCAGGTCCAGGAAGAAATGGGTTGCAGGAATGAATTGAAGATGGTAAATGCAGAGGATTTTATTGCCAATGAAAGTGGCTCTAGGTGGGATAAGGAGCTGGAAAAGGTGGTCTTCCCCTGGAGTTTGGTCATCCCTGGCCAGACTCTTCTCTGAAGTCTAGCCATCAAGCTGTACCTCTGAAGTCAGGCTGCTTCTATCCAACATCCAGCTGCTGCTTCTCTTCTCTCCTTCTTTGCCACTCTGCTGCCCCTTTGCCAGTGGAGCCTGGGGTGGGTTTTTATGGGTATAGGATGGGGGGCAGGGTGAGCCACAAAGCAACATTTGAATGGGAAAACAGGAATGCGCATTCTCACTTTGGGCCACAGTCTTAGGCTTGAAGGTGTCGCCCTCACCAAGGACCACCCTCCTCTACCCAATATTTCCCTGCCTCCTGTCCGTATCACATCTAACTTTCTCAGCACCAGTTAGTGACTTCCACTTTGTAGTCTGTATTTCTTGATACTAGTGGTGATTCAGCATGTGCTTATTGACCAACTACTGTGTGTTCTACTGTGCTTCTCACTGATAGAATACAAAACTTTGAAAAATTAACAGAAAACCTTTCTTTACTTCTTATAAGAATAGAAATTACTATTGAGTTTGTGCTTAACTATGTAATTTCAGAGCTATAGAGAGACTTGTGAAGTCGTCTGATCCCTCAGCCTCATTTTAAATGAGGCCCCAGGCTTGTGCAAGTTAAAGGACTTAAAGCTAATTGGTGATTGCTCAGAGACAAGACATCCAGTTTCCTGTTTGCTGGTCTGGCATTTGCTCCCACTTCAGCACACTACAGAGCTCATTGGAATCACCAGCCAATGCCTTCATTTGAGGGAGGTTTTCTGATAGCAAGTTATTCATTCAGAATTCATGGCAAAAATTGGTATTAGAATCTGGCAGGGTCTCTTAGCTCTATCCTCGTTTCTTTTTTTTTTTTTTTTTTTAATTGTTTTTGGTCACTTGCAAGCTAGAGAGAGACATCATTGTCTACAGACTACCCAACCTTTGAGAGCCATCTCCAATGATCCTTCATTCATGAAGTCTTTCCTGATTTCTCCCAAACCTGATGTATTTTTCTATCTTTTGTATCCTTTTAACATTTTTTCATAACACACTTTGGGTATTTCTCTTATTAAATTTTGTACGTATTTATTTGGATATTTGTTTAATCTCTTTGAGATTGTCGGTTCTTCAAAGGAAAAACCTTTATCAGGTCTTTCTTCATATCATCCACAGTTACTAACACAATGCCCTACACATCATGGCTCAGGTAAGTATTAAGTACATTGAAGGGAACTAATAAGAAGTTACTGAATATTTTCATAAATCTACAGTGAAAGCAGTGTCTGCATCAAATGACCAGAGAAGTGACAACAATCTTAATTGTCATACCTCTACCTAGAAATTAGATTGAAAAACACTTGGTTATTATCTATCAGAGAGTAACACATTATCTAGAAAATACAGGCTTAAAAAACCAAGGTTACAAAGCACAACATTGATCTTACACCTAACATTCATCAGATCCTTCAGAAATGATTAGTTTGTTCTAACTAAAATCCCTTCCCATTCCCCAGAGAAAGAAAAGATACAAAACTCACTGAGTCACAAGTGGTTTCACAAAATAATTCCTCTCTTCCAAAGGAATGACAAGATTAGTGACAGAAAGGTGCAATTCTTGATTTACATCTGGCTTCTTATAGTATGCCATTCTTTCCAAATAATTGTTATTTCTTTGGTGGGGGGGATCCAGGATTAATACAAATAAATGCTTTGGGTGCCGCATTCAAGGAACTCTACTTGAACCAGGGGAAAGATACAAACTGAATATATACAGGACATTTCTAAGGAATCAAATTTCTAAGTTTGACCACTTAAAATAATAGCTGGAGCTCTTAGAAACTAAATTTTATTTTGGATGAAATTATTCAAACCAATGAGCTACGTGTAGAAATTCAGCACCTTTGCATCTACTGGGAAAACAAAATTGATCTAACACAAAGTCTACATTTATTTCTGGCAGGTACAATAAATTTTTAATTTTTTTTTTTTTTTTTTTTTTTTTTTGAGATGGAGTTCTGCTTTGTTGCCAGGCTGGAGTGCACTGGCACAATCTCAGCTCACTGCAAACTCTGACTCTGGGTTCAAGTGATTCTCCTGCCTCAGCTTCCCCTCAATAATTTAATTCAAATATTCAACACATTTTTGGGGAGAGGGAGTCTCACTCTGTTGCCCAGGCTGGAATGCAGTGATGTAGTCTCGACTCACTGCAACCTTTGCCTCCCAGGTTCAAGTGATTCTCCTGCCTCAGCCTCCTGAGTAGCAGGGATTACAGGCACCACCACCATGCCCAGCTAAGTTTTTTTTTTTTTTTTTTTTGTATTTTTAGTACAGACAGGGTTTCATCATGTTGGCCAGGCTGGTCTCAAACTCCTGACCTCAAGTGATCCTCCTGCCCCTGCTTCATAAAGTGCTAGGATTACAGGGGTAAGCCACCACACCCAGCCAAATATTTAATGCTTTTTAATCTACCAAACATTACTAAAAATAATCAATTTTGGCACAGATGTGTTTTATAAGATATGAATAACCACCACCCCAATTGATTTCACACAACTTAAAATAATGCTGTTCAGCTGGAAGACTGAGAATGAACAAGGTTAGAACTCTTAGGGATACACAGGGAGGAGTCAAGTTTATATCCACAAACTTTGGGCAAATCGAATATTCTAAGGGTCAGATTCCTAAACAGTGATACATCCTGTACTTAAAAATAGATGAACTTCGTCTGCACTTGAATAAAGTACTAATTAAATGAAAATAATCAAGTGCTTATTGAGTATGTGCTCAGTTTAGAGAATAATCTGGGTAGCTATTTACCAGGGATACAAGCCAAGGAAAAACCATACATTTTTTCTGAATTACTGTCTGAATTAGAGAGGTCTTCTTAGGTATAATATGGTGAGCATGCCTGACAAAGCTTAAGGAGATGCTGAATTTGGGGTTTAGTGAGGTCAAATTCTAGTTGACTGGTATTTCTCTCAACAGATCTCAAAGCAGTTCCCACTATTGGCATTTGAAACCAGTCCTATGTTATTCTCTGTGTGCATGTTTGTGTAGTATATATGGCTTTTATTTCACTGTTTTTCAAGTGTGTCACTTTTTCCTACTTATATCAGTGCATTTACAAACACTAATATAGATTCAATTGCTTGCAAAAGAACTTTGGAGCGTCATGTCTTTCTCGACTAGAAATTACCGTTTTATTAACTAGTGCTATGAAGATTATTGTAAATTATTAGGCAGCATTTTATACTTTCATACGCAGAGAAATTATGTATGTATATGTTGTGTTACCATAAGCAGATTTACTGCAAAGCTAAGGAAGCATAAGTTTCAGAGCCCCTTTCTTACATGGGGTAATCAAAAGGTATTTTTGTTGCATTTACAAAAATAAGGTATTTTAACCACCATTGGTCATTACCACTGTCAACTTTCATTTTGACCTTTCCTCTGTCAACTTCAACTTCCTCTCACATCAGACACATATGAGTGGCCAGCAACATTGTTGAAAATAGGTTATTTTAACTGCAATATAGAAAGTTTGAGGATTTACAAACTCCCTGATTTAATGTATATTAAAGTAACATTTTCTTTCTTTAGCAGCATTTATTAAAGATCTCAGAAAAAATTCAAATAAAAATTTAACTGAAAATTAAACAAAAATGATAAAGATCAGAGATCTTTATACACTTTATATCAGGAATTTATATCTGGGTGACGTAGTAATATGTACAACAAACCCCTGTGACACGTTTGTCTATGTAACAAACCTTCACAAGTATCCTGAAACCTAAAATAAAAATTAACAAAAAGGAAGGGATTGTCATAACAACATTTCAGACTCTACCAAAATCAATTTATTAAAGGAAGGCGATACATTTTATTTTTTAAGAAAATAAATTTTATTTTATTCTATTTTTTAGAGATGGAGGCCTCACTGTGTTGCCTAGGCTGGCCTGAACTCCTGAACTCAAGGGATCTTTCCGAGTAGCTGGGACTACAGATGTGTGCCACCACATCCAGCAGGAAATAAAGTTTAAATGGAAGTAATGAACGGACCGTTTGCATAGTCAGATAATTTAATTAATGAAGTGGAGTGAACCTATAAACACATAAAAGGACAACTTTCTTGCTGACTTCATACAAACTATGATGACAACAAATATAACACAAAACTCAAAATGCATCATTACAGCCAGGACATTGATAACAAACTGGTAAATGAATGTCATCATTTATTAGTTAGATAATATTTAACTTAATATTAGATACTATACAAGAAAACAGGAAATGTCTTAAAAACTTATATATGTGAGAAAAACCTTACAAAGGTTTGACCAAATTTGTCAATAATCCTATACATTTACATGATATCACAAATTAAAAGGTGTGAAACTGAAAAAATCTTTTCTACCTAATCATTAGGTAAAACACTCTGGTATAAGCATACACATACAGATTCTGATCAACTATGCTGGCAGAAATACTAAATTATCTTTCTATAAAAAATGATCTTATAAATCTTCACCATATGAGGAAAATGTGGCAAAAAAAAAAAAAAAAAAAAAAAACCACACACACATAGAAAATCTAGTATTAGGCCAGGCACAGTGGCTCATGCCTGTAATCCCAGCACTTTGGGAGGCCAAAGTGGGTGAATCACCTGAGGTCAGGAGTTCCAGACCAGCCTGACCAACATGATGAAAGTTCATCTCTACTAAAAATGCAAAAAATTAGTCAGGCGTGGTGGCAGACACCTTTAATCCCAGCTACTCAGGAGGCTGAGGCAGGAGAATCGCTTGAACCCGAAAGGCAGAGATTGCAGTGAGCAGAGATCATGCCACTGTACTCCAGCCTGGGGAACAAGAGATAAAAAAAAAAAAAAAGCAAAGCAAGTATTATAGAGGTGTGTTAGATAATTCACTAAGAAAAATATTTCTAGATTTTGTGATTTTTTTTTAATTTGTCAATTTTTTAAATAATTTGTAATTTCTGGGGTTTTTGTCATTTTGAAAGATTGTTTTCATACCTAATTTTGTATTTATAATTAATTACTTTATAATCAAATCAAAGAGCTTCCTTGAATTTTATAAACTTCAAGTCCCATAAAACCTGTTATTGTCCTTTGTACTAGAATGATCTCAGCTAGAACTATCTTGTTCTTAAGTGTTTACAAAGAATAATAAGTAACCTTTTTTAGTCTCAATTTTATCAAATTGCTCTTCCTTTCAGATAAATTACATTGCGCCTTTTATAATTTATGCAGATTGGTTTATATTTGGTTTTTAGTGAACATATATAACAATTCACTATATACATAAGAAGTGGTTGTAAATGATAAAATTACATATCAACAGCTTTCTCACAAAAGATTTGATTTCACACCATCTTTTGACTATTATGCAATCAGTCATTGTTTCTCAAATTAAGATGAAATAGTTTATAGTCAAAAAGTATGGCTAATTGCAAAGGTTAGAAGGAAATAGTCTTTTAATTGATGTGTCCAACAGACATCTAGCAGAGGTTAGAGACCTCTCTGATGTTAGAGCAATAGCTTTTATCCTGAGCCCTCAAGAGCTTGAATTTTATGTCTACATTTTGATCCCGACTTTGATACTGGCTTGGAAATCCATGGGCTCCCGGGGTTCCTTGTTCTGACTCTGACGTCCTTTTAAATGTGTGTTACCTGTACAGTTTCCTTTTCTGCTCATGCTTGGCATGCTAATATATGGGTCTGTCTCTTAATTGAGACTTTTGCCTACACCTGCTCTGAAACCAGGACTGCTGGTCTTCATCTCATTGACCAGCTGCTTTGAGCCTAATGACTCTCTGCCCCTTTGGTTTCTGGCTCTATCCTGACCTCTAGCGACCACCGCAGGTGCCATACTATCTGAACCACCAATACCGCTTGTTTGCCAAATGGAACAGCTTTGGTTGATCTGTCTCTGTGAAGATTATCCTATAAATTTTTCACTAAGATGAAATGTGAAAATTTAGTTAGATAGAAAGGAAGAATGTTATGAGTACTGAGGTGATACAGAAATTCATCATCTTTTAAGCCAAATGAAGTTTCTCAACTGACCTTCATAATGTGTTCCTGTATCTGTCACCTTCATTCTTCATGCCTTTATCTACCGATTCATCCATATTCACTTAACATAAATATCTGGTACAGTACTAAGGTAAACCAGACAAATATACACCAAAGCCTGGCTTGTGGGTAGCCCTGCCCAGACTCATAAATGCATCCAGTCCAGGAGACAGCACAGTAGGTTTCTGTTCATCAAAACCAGCTCTGTGGTATTTTTAGAATACTACAGCTATAGTATTATTATACTCTCCACAATTAATTGGTAGCTCTGAATAAAAGTAGGGTAAATTCCTAGGGGCTAATGGAGGAGGCTAGGGGGAAAAACATGCTAGAAAAGCAGTATTTTAGGGGCTGGAAGAATGAACCTACATTCAGGGTATCAATGTGGAGCTCCTTAAATAATGTGGGAGACCTAATTAAGTACAATGTGGAATACAAAGGAAACGCTTCCAGTTTCAACTGAAATGGTGGCAATTATTCCAAGGAAATGCAACCTGGTACTTTCACATCATATTTCTGTTACCTAAGGCAGTATAACTGCTACAGAACAGGCAAACTTTTGGGTAATTCCTTCATCTTTCTTGTTGATTTTTATACAGTGGAGGTCATGTTTCACAGTATGACCTAGCTAAAAAAATCAATTATCATCTCATACTTTTTCAGTAGATCAATAACACTGAATCAGTTATTATTTTTTATTATTCAGTGATAGATGTTTTCGCTTTTATATAGAGACACAGATAAACTGCAGATAGACCATACTACTTATATCCCTATTGAAATAGCCAATCAAAACAGTTACTATTAATAGGCTAAAGTCTTTGCTGGTTGTTCAAACAGGGCTGTGACAAAGGACAGATTTTGGTGGCACTGGTATTTGCTTTCTATGTAATATTCACCTTCCCCTTATGTAATAGTTTAATAAAATCATTGCCCACTAATACCAAGATTATTTTCTTACACATTCATTTGGCTGATGGAACTCTGATGGCTGTGCTAAAACAGGGGTATTTATTGATTTTTCCTTCCAGGAATTCAAACTAAATGTTCATAAAGATGGAGATCTGGTGTCAGATGAGGCATTTGCACAATAAAACTACTGCAAAGTAGTGATCTGATGCAGACCATACTAGTGGCCCATCTTATTTGACCTCTCCTTAGCTCTGAAAAGGGTGAAATGCCAAAGTGCTTGAAAGGGGGAAATCACCTACTTGTAATTTATCATAGTCTTTAATTGTGACGATTACACTGTCATTGTCACATAGGGAAAGAGTTCTACAGCCTCTCCCATAAATCTGATGCCACAAAAAAACTGTTTCTGAATCCAAAACCCTTTTCAGGTAAACATTTTACATTATTTATTTAACTTTTTGAGATGGAATCTTGCTCCATTGCCCAGGCTGAAGTATACTGGCATGATCTCGGCTCACTGCAACCTCTGCTTCCTGGGTCCAAGTGATTCTCCTGCCTCAGCCTCCCAAGCACCTGGGGCTACAGGCACACACCACCACGCCCAGCTAATTTTTGTGTTTTTAGTAGAGACGGATTTTCACTGTGTTGTCCAGACTGGTCTTGAACTACTGACCTCAGGTGATCCATCTGCCTCAACCTCCCAAAGTGCTGGGATTACACGTGTAAGCCACCATACCCAGCCTTACATGACATGTTTGAATGCAACTAAGCAAGCATTTCTGAAGGGCCAACAGAGCGATATGCTATGTACTAAAAATGTGCTATTTTCAACCTTTTTCTTTCATGGAAAAGTCAATATATCATCATCCTAATAGCAATAATGTCAGAGATGGAGGAGCCTAGGAGAGCCAGAGTTGACACTATTTTAAAATCTACTCCATCTCAAAACTAGCAAGGGACATTTATTGCTAGTTACATGATCATACAATATTTACAACTCAGGAAACAGTTTAAAGATACCTACAAGGACAAACTCCTGCAACAATAGAAAGTCCAGATATTCCAACATTCATAACAATACAAGCTTTCAGGATAGTTATGCTTTGATGTATTTACATATTAAAATGTCAGGAATAGTTTTCTTTAAATCAATAAAATTATAAATTGTGACATGCTGTCTGCCCACCTACACATAGGCACAGCTTAGCCTTTACATAGACAAGACCCCTACATAAGAAAAATTTAAAGACGGTGCGTTCCTCCACTTGCTTTCTGAGGACACCCTACTCTGTAATAGAGGAGCTTTCCATAAAGCTCAATTTATTCTCACTGTACTCTGCAACTCGCCTTGAATTCTTTCCTGCACTAGATCCAAGAACCTTCTCTTGGGGTCTGGACCCCTTTTTCTGCTAACAATAACAATAACCTACATTCATATAGCTAATTCTATTAGCCCATTCTCACACTGTTATAAAGATACTACCTGAGACTGCGCAATTTGCAAAAGAAAGAGGTTTAATTGACTCACAGTTTTTCATGGCTGGGGAGGTCTCAGGAAACTTAAAATCACTGTAGAAGGCGAAGGCGAAGCAAGGACCTTCCTCACGCGGCAGCAGGAGACAGAGAGCAAGAGAGGAACTACCAAACACTTATAAAACTAACAGATCTCGCGAGACTCACTCACTATCACGAGAACAGCATGGGGAACACTGCCTCCAATCCAATCACCTCCCACCAGGTCTCTTTCTCAACACCTGGAGATTACAATTCAAGATGAGATTTAGGTGGGAACACAGAGCCAAACCATATCACTAATGCAATTTATAAAGCATTTTTTTAAACAAGGTGCACATCCAAAAAGAACAGCCCTGTTCAGCCCTCATTCTGTAAACAGGGCACTATTTTCTTGGTCTAATCTCTCTAAGTGTAAGTAGAGAATTCATAAACAGTTGGGTTTGCTAGTATAAATATTTCTTCTAAACACCAAGTGAGAGTGTATGGCTCTAGTGGGCTAGAAATTAACTTAGTATTTTTTAAAATAGCAAAACTATTGCATGTGATAAGTGAAATAAATTATGCATTGAGATAAATTATGTATAAATTACCAAGCAATTAATGTACACAGGTATCTTTCTTATTTCTTCTGTTGTTCATTACATTGACTGCACCTGTGAAAGCTTATAGCTATGTTTTTGTTTTAGGGAAAAATCTAGGTGAAGAAGAAAACAAATAATAAAATAAATTATAAATAATACATAGAAATGCACCGCCACTTGATTTACCCAAGTGCTGGCTACTTTACTGTGGTTGCCATTAAAAAGAAAAATCACCAATTTTTCTGGGGGCTTACAATCTGTTTAACACCAAGATCAGTACATTAGATATATTATCTGATTTAACTCTCAGAGCAAACTTATGTACAGATGAAGAAATGGAGAGTAGAGGAATTAGAATAACTTGCCCAGGGCCAAACAATGACTAGCCAAGCCTGCCGGTTCAAATACAAGGCTTAGAAGATGCTAGAATACAAGGAATGAAAAAAAAATAGTCCATGAATATGCTGCTGGTTTCTCACCCAACCTCACTTCTGAGTTTTGTGAGGGTATTGTCACATTCCAATGACTTCTAAATAAATTGTGTCCAAAATTAAACTCAGAGTTTTTTTATCCCTTTAATCTTGTGACCCCCATAAGTCTATTTAATATCTCACATACCCAGACTCCCACATTCAAATATCTAATTACCTGTGATGGCTTTTCCAAGGTGACACAGGCGCCTCAAATCAATGTTAAGCAAATTGATAATTTTTTTCATGCCTATTTCACCTCCAAAATTCTCAGTCACTAGCACTGCCCTCTGTCTAGTCACCCAAGCTAGAACTTGGGGTGTCTTTCTTGACTTCCCCCCTCTACATCACTTCCCCTATCAATCACTAAGTGCTGCAGATTTCACTTCCTTGATATATCTCTGGAGATAGATACAAAAAGTAGACAGCCAAGTGGATAGCTTGGAAAGGGGCAGACTCCCCAGGGTAGACAACTATAAATATGCAGCTCGCACAGCTCTTCCATGGTGGGATGAGGGCCCTGTAGAATGCCCACCACAGTGCAAAGCTCTGCTCTGCTGATAAGGGACTTTCATAGACCTCCTGGCTGCTGGGAGGAACCCAGAAACTTCTAGGCTTCAATTCTGGAAATTTAAATTGCCTACCTGCCACAGGTAACTTTAAACATTAAAAATAACAAACAAACCCCAAACAGAAAATCTTTCTTGCTGCTTTCTTATGACTTTGCTGTTTTACTCCTCAATGCCCCCACCATGTGAATACACTTTCCCACCCATTCCTTATTTTATTTGATGTCTTTGCAGCTACTCTGATTAGGCAAAACAGGTGTTTTCTTACTTTACAGCAATGGTTCTCAATCTTGTTTGCACATGAGAAATCACCTGGGGAAGTTTTAACATTTATGAAAGCCTGGGCCCCACCCCAGAGCAATTAACTCATAATTTTGGGGCATGGATTTCTCCATCGGTCTTTAATAAAAGCTCCCCCAGATGATTCCAGTTGGTAGCCAGAGCTGAGAGTCACCACCCATAAGCCTGAATGAACCGAGGCTATGGCTTAATGTGACTGTTAGTGTCCATAAATATGGAAAATTATAAATTGCCAGCTTACAATTTAAAAATAAATTTTTAAAAAATGAGTTCTCCACCCACTGTGTTCACCACTGCCTCAATTTACTTGTAAAGCAAGTACAGAAAAATGCACACCTGTATGTCACGAAGTGCTAAATTGAACGGCTGCAAGTAGTAAAGACTTCTGTGAGGGGGAAGAACCAGATCCTTATCATGCGACAGTTTGGATCTAAAGGTATGAGCCAGATGGGGCCACTGAGGACTATGAAACTCCAGCTAGTGTAAATTGTTGCTTTGTAGCCCAAGAGAAATGGTCACCAGAGAAATTTTCATTTCAGGAACTGTTTTCCTGGCTCAGTCTTTTCTGTAATGACTGTGTCATCTCCTCAACTGCTTTCCCACAACCTCATACATGTGATGCTCGATTTCTTATGCAGCTTCTTTATTCTATGTTTTATCAATTTTCCTATATGTCTTCTATCTTCCTCCAGCTCCTGGGTAGATTTAGTCACCTAGTCAGTCGTGTTTTGTATATTGTCAGAGAAATACAGTCCATGAATATGCTGCTGGTTTCTCACTCAACCTCACTTCTGAGTTTTCCAGGGGCATTGTCACATTCCAATGACTTCCTAACTTCATTGTGTCCAAAATTGAACTCAAAAAAGTTTTTCAAAGATCCCTTTAATCTTACACCCAAATCTATCTCACATGCCCAGACTCCCATATTCAAATATCTAATTACCTGTGATGGCTTGTCCAAGGTGACACAGGCACCTCAAATCAATGTATCCAAAAGCACATTGTTTCCTTCATGCCTATTTCACCTCCAGAATTCTTAGTCACTAGCACTGCCCTCCATCTAGTCACCCAGGCTAGAACTTGGGGTGTCCTTCTTGACATTCCTCCTCTACATCACTTCTATCAGCCAATCACTAAGTGCTGCAGACCTCAACTCCTTTATATGTCTCTGCTACTATCCTCTTCAGCACTCCTGTCCCTGCCCTCTCACGTGAACTACTCAGTGCCCCAAACTCCTAGTATTTCTCAAACAAATAGGGTGTAAAAGGTAAAGCTGTCTGATCGCCCTCTTAACTTCAGTGTCTCTCAAAGGCAGGATAAAGTCCTTTTTCTTCAGGTGGCCATGGGCCTCTCTGCAGACTGCCATCTGCCTTCCTCTCCACTCACAACTCTCTACTCTGCCTAGAACTCAATTCCCCAGAAGTAACATTTTGTTTGTTGCTCCTCTCCAACATGCTCTGCAACCTGTGTCTGTGGCCCTCTGCTTTTTGTTTGACTAACCCCTGCCCATCACCTAAGACTCATTTCTGTTATATGCTATTCCAGAAAACAGCACCTGTTTCCATTGACTTCCCCGGTTCTTTGCTTTTTGAAATATTCTGTGCAATTTTCTGTCACTAGACTTATAACATTGTATTATCATTCATCATTATTCTCTATAACCTGTCTTGAATTCAGTAGAATGTACTCTGCATCCTCAGCACTTAGAGCCTGGCACTCGAAGAATGAATTCCTTCAGTGAACTCAGTATCTGATGCTTCCACAGCACTTACTAACTTCTACTGGGTTTATTGTGTCCTTCCTCTGTCTCTGCAACTAGATCATTAACTCCAGGTGAGCTGTCAAAGGCTGGGTCTTTGTTTCTTTAGCGTTAGCCAAGTTGACTGATGATTAATAGGTGTTGTATCAGTGACAATAAAAAGAAAGGAAGAAAAGAAGGAAGAAAGGTCTGATTTCTATATATTTAAGTGCAATTTAAAATTTTAAACGTTAAAAATTTAAGTAAAATTTGTAATGTTATCCTTTACTTCTCTACTCAAGCAAACGAAACAAAGACTCCTAACATTTCAAGAGATAGTTACATCTTCACATAGCTGACTGTGAATAGAATATTTGTTTTATAATATTCTAGCACTGGATCATTATAAGATTCTGAAAATGAGTGTTAATTTAATTGATAAAAAAAATGGAAGGAAGCAGTTCCCTTTCCGTATACGAATGGACAGAGACATACTAGAGTGACTAGTGAGAAAAGCTGGAATTTCTGTTGTACGTGAATATAGCATGAGTCATTTATATTTTTTTAGCTCAAGAACAGAGTTGTTGAAATCATGACATTAATTGATGCAAAATCCCAAACATCAATGATGAGCCACTCAATAGCAGTAGGTATGTTTAAAAGCTTGTCTCTGGGTTTTTAAAGAGTATTTTTAATAGCCCAAAACAAAGAGTACAATTACTAATAGATATTAATTGGCAGTAAAAATACAGGTAACATTATTATAGCTTGAAGCAAAACAGAAAACAACCAACGCCCACCCAAATCCAAAGCCTCTATTTTATGCTTATGAATATTAGAAAAATGTTATTCCTTTCTTCCTTCTGTATTATCTCTCCTTATATCAAGATAAGTCACTAATAATTGTAGCTTTCTTGGACTCTCTTATTCCACTGATTTTGTAGCTTTTTAAAAAATATATATCATTCTTTTTAGAAATAAAAAATATTGTTTTTCAGTTTTCTTTGTAGGTGGAAGTGAAATATAATCTAGAGAAGTCCTCTGCAATCTCTGATAATACAGTTGAGTAGGAGGGTGACTCATTAGGAATTGGCAGATGTCAGCACCTGTTGTAAGGAGTTAGGATCTGTGAGCCAAAACTCCTTTGGCTGAGAATATACCCCAGCAGGTCTTAGAGTCTGAGAGTTAGAGCAAGGAATTGGGGCTGGAAGGAAGTTAAGAGATCTATTTGAGATTGGTTGCCTTTAGTGACATCAAGCTGCCATTGGGACTCAGAAAATGATTCTCTAAAACATGGTGCTTCGGCATGCTGAGTGCTTTGAAAATGGAAAGGCTGTAGAAATAAGCCTGAGATCCAAGGTCTCTCTCTGACTTTCCCCTACCTCCCTGTCTCTCAAATCCTCTTTCCAGAATCACTGGAAGGGACTCTCTCTGAAATGTTCTTATGTGAGAAAGATTCTTTGCAAAAGAAATGCAATTGTCTTAAGGCCACTGCCTAGAAACTCCACCAAATAACCAGGAAGGATCAAACCAAGGGAGAATAAAAGAGTCTGGGAGTCATCATGCCCAGTGTTTTCATCTAATCTTCTAAGGGCAGCTCCCAGAGGTTACCTGGGGAACTTTACCTGCATAACAAGACAACCCATGTTCTGCCCTTTACCTTCCATAACTTGTGCCGTCCATCTTCCAAAGAGATTAGTTTACAAAATAATGTCTGCCTCTTGGGTCTGTACACCATTTCCCTATGAAGAACATATTTAAATCTCAACCAGTTGGCTCCTCTTTTAGTTTCATACTTTGGGTATGGTTTTGTGTCCATATGTGCATTAAAATAAATGTTGTATGCCTTTTTCTCCGATTAATCTGTCTTTTGTCAGTTCATTTTCAGTGAACCTATAAAGGACAGATGGGAAACTTTCCTTTGACCCCATCACCACTGTTTGTGAAAATGTGATGTCTATGCATCTGTGTCAGAATCATCTGAGTTGCTTGTTTTTTTTTGTTGTTGTTGTTTTCATTTTTTTGGCTAAATTCATTCAATATTTATTGAATCGTGAACAGCTGCAAACATCGCCACAATCAGAGACTCACCCATCCTGATGCCTCTCTTGGCTTCTCCTTAAGAAGGATGCCTGAGGCGGGACGTCCCCTCAAACTCCAGGGGACAACCAGGGAGACACAGGGTATGCACAGAGATATGATAAAACTAGGAGACAAGAGGAGGGTGGGGCGGTGTGGATTTCAGGGAAGACACATACACGCAGACTCTCCCACACAGAGGCAAAGACCAGGGGCATCAATCTCTGCCCCCAACAGCAGCCACCAGAACATCAGGGAAGACCAGGCATCCAGGAGACATTTCAGTCCTTCCTGTTGGGTAACCGGACTGCTGCATCTCTTGAGTTCACTGCTACTTAGCCTGCAGATACCCCTGGGCCTACTCAGCAGTTTCCTACTCAAGACTGGAGCCCTCAGCCTCCCACAGAAGCCTGATCTGCAACTCGATTGCTCAGGCCACCAGATGGGTAGGAACAACCACTGAGAGGTCTTAAGCTGTTCTTCCACAGACTCTAACGCACGATGGAAATAAATTTGATGGAAAATAACCATTTGCTTCTAAAAATATTAATAATAACAAAGGCAAAAAATTAAAAAGAGTTTTTAGAAGCATTCACATAGTCAATCAGAATTTATAAATATTTATTGTGATATGGCAGTGGGTTGGCCACCATGCCGGTCAAGATAAACAGATACAAAGATGGGTACTGCAGTCTGGCACCTAATATACAGCTACCTAGATTATAGTCCCACTATAGTCTGAGACCATGTTTTAAGCCATACACAAAATATTTGTAACTACGGCCTTTTTTTCACACTCAAGAGGACCACATTGTTTTAGGGAGAACTTTAAATCCATGTAAACTTAAGCAATTCATTTGGAAATGGTTGTATTTTATTAATAAGCAATTACTTGTGACATTTGTCATAGTGAATCCCAATGTGTTAAGGCATAGAAGTGAGAACTGCTGTGAGGTTCTGGGAAAATCCATCTCATCAAATTCCCACAATAATCATTTTGACTTTTCTACAGAGAACCCCAAAGTCCCTTTCGTGCTTATATCTTCATCACACCATCCTCACAGGAAATGTGTAAATTCGTAAGAGAACTCAGATGATTCTGTGGATATAACGAAATATAATTTTAAATAGGATAGGATCAACCACTGAAAAAGTCTTGTTTGTTTTCCTTTGTTTTGTTTTTGAGACAGGGTCTCACTTTGTTGCCCAGGATATAGTGCAGTGGTGCAGAGTTTAGCTCACTGCAACCTTCACCTCCCTGGGCTTAAGTGATCCTCCCACCTCTGCCTCCCAGGTAGTTGGGACTACAGGCATGCACCACCATGCCTGACTTATTTTTGTATTTTTTGGAGAGATGGAGTTTCACTATGTTTCCTAGGCTAGTCTCGAACTCCTGAGAGCAAGTGACCTGCCTTCCTAGTCTCCCAAAGTGTTGGGACTACAGGCATGAGCCACAGTACCCAGCTGAGAAAGTTTTAATACAGTCTTTATGCATGAAAGTCTTTATACACAAAGTCTTTATGAGAATATAAAATACTCGAGCTGCAAATTCTAATTATACAATCTAGTAACTAACATTGGATCTGAAACCCATGCATATTTTGGAATATCGTAATTATTTGGTAGGCAAAGTGTGAGAAACAAAAAGAATTTAAATAAACTCATATACATGCATGTGGGCATATACACACAAACACAAGTGCACTTAAATGTCAAGACCTATTATTCAGATTTTGATTAAAAATCTTCCCACATTCCTCAGACTGCATTATCCACTGTGGCCATTCATTAAGCATCCCCAGCCCCATCTTTCTCAATTTGCAATTCATATCTATGGGAAAATAGCATTGCTCTTATCCAAGTTTTTATTTTTGTTTAAATCTATTTAAGACTAAACAAAACTGATGTATTAAAAGGACTTTGCTAGTTTACCCATGTCACTTGGAAGTAGGCTGTAGATATTAACAATCACTATTATATTCATTAGGATTCTTCTACAAGGTAATATGGAGAGTGAGACACTGGGCTGGCAAATTTTCATCATCAGAAGGGGACAGAAAAAGTTATACAAGATAGAGCTCTTCTTTCATAAGCAAAAATGAAGGCAGGTCAGGAGAAGCTTGAGGCTATGTAGGATTGGAGATTGTGGGGAGGAGGTGCTACTCTATGGAGAGTAGACTGGGGTATAACAAAGCCAAATATAAAAATCCTGTCTTGGTCTTGCCTGGTAAAACTTTACAAAAGAATCTGAAGAAAAAACACATTTTTTTAAAGATACATGGAGGCTGATTTTATTTTACTTAAAGAGAAACATTAAATCTCTGCATTGTTACTCTTCACTATTAGGAAGCATATTTTCATCATGTCCTCTAAGCCAGGATTCTTGAATAAAGGTTCGTTTGTGTTAGATAATTTAGTATGTTACTTGAAGCAAAATCATTATGAAATGCAAGTGTATGAAAAGTGCATTAGGGATTGAGTATCATAAGAAATCTTATTAAGTACTTAACACACACACCAGCCATTTTGCTAAGTGCTTTACATATACTGACTGTGTTTCCATCATAATTCTGTGATGAAGGCACTTTATTCTCTTGGTTTTTCAGATGACAAAATGAGGGCTAAGAAGGACAGCAGGTAGATACTAGAGCCAGAATCTGCATCAAAGCTGATTTATTCCAGCCTCTCTATCTTAATAGCAAGCTTGAATGTCTCCAAAGATGAGGAGTGTTAACTACACAAAGACAATTTGTTGTAAGACTCTTATATCTACAAGCATCTCTGATCTGTATAAAATAAGGCCAAATTAGTTTTTCAGAAACCCTTGCAAAATTTCAGGAATGTTTTTGTGGAATAAAGTATGACCCATGTGGCAATACTCCAAAACAAGTCTTTAAAGAATTATTGACACCATGGAGGGCTCAGGTCTTACCATGAATACTCCCAATAGCAGTAATATTCTTACCATTCAGAAACCAAAGTCAACCTTCTGGTTTTTATCTCATCTGACTGGCAATTAGGAGTCTTACCTCATACCTGAGACCTAACCTACGGAGATTCTTGTCATCTGATGACACTGGTGTAATCTTTAAGTTTTTCTTAGTTGTGGACTGCTGCAAGAAATATAAGAACATCCTCCTCTTTCATGTTCAGGACATCACAGGCTCTGGCCATTGTAAAAGTTTCCCTTTAAGTTCTGAGAAGAATTCAAAATAATGCCATATGGAAACTCCCTGGGTAGCATGGAAAGGCTATTATTATTTTTAATGGACACATGGTTATTGTACATAATTATGGGGCATATTGTGATAAGAATAATTATCATATCCATTACCCCAAACATTTGTCACTTTGTGTGTGTGTGATGAAAAGAACATTTTCTGAAATATTTTTCTTCCTCAGATTGCCTTGGGCCTGACCTTCTCTACATTCTCCTTCAAAAAGAAACAAGCTGTTGGGTTTAGATTGCTAGTGATGAGATATAGTCACCTATTATCTCAGCCTCAAAATGCTAAAACATCAGTATAGTGCAAATCTTAAACGAAAATATGAAAAGGTTTTTATCTTCTCTTAGATTTCTTTATCACATCTTGAAATAAAAATAAATAACTAAAACTTTGCCCTAAAATGAGACAGGAAAGGTAGAAGAAATATTAAAGATCCATATCTGCTCATCTTTTTTTTCTGGGTCCAATATGAGCTACCTAGAGATATATAAGTAGCCATGGCTCACACACTTTCCAATGAATGAATCTTTTATTTTTCTAATATAACATTTATTCACTGTTTATTTTAATAAGGTAGTACAACGGTAAAAAAGCACAGATTCAGGCGAATTGCTTGGCCCAAATTCTCTTGAGGGATGATTGCTGGATATCAATTACGTCAGACTCACTCCTCTAGACATTGGTTTTAACCACTATCATCTCTTGTCCGGACTATGATGTGACATCTCTGTAACTTGTCTGTACTCTCCAGCTCCTTTACAATCGATTTCCTAAGAGCCTTCGAGTGAACCATTAACATGTGACAGCGCATGTCTCTCATTTGTTCTACCTCTCCAAGGGTTTCCCATCTCACTGGGCATAAAGGCCACAATTCTATCAAGGATCTACGAGATGATTCGCTCTGTCCACTCTGGCTCCCTGTTGTGTAGCTGATCTGACCTCCTATTACTCTCCTCTCTCCCTTTTTATTCTAGCCATATTTACCTTCTTGCTCTTCCTTGAATATGACAAACACACTGCTGTGCAAGGACCAGGCATCCACCAGTCACCATTCCCTTTGCCTTAGGTGCTCTTTCCCGCATTTATTACCTGCATGGCTCATTCCCTCACTGAACTCAGGACTCTGCCTAAGGTCCACATGGACGGAGTTTCTTCCCTCCTGATTCAATGGATATCAGCCCCTTGATCTTCATTAATTATTCACATCTGACATATCATAGATGCATTTCTGTATTTGCAGTGTACTGTCCGGAGCTGCAAGATAACAGGACCGCTATTATCAGCCCCTAGAAGAGGATATGATTCATAGTGGGGACTCAATCAATATGGGCTGATATTTTAGAATACCACCACAGAAAGAGCTTCTAATTCAGTTATGTTAATATAGTGACATAAAATGTTGAAAACTACAGTATGTAAAAGCTAAATAGCACAATAGCTGAATGAGATGCTGCAGAGTAGTGTGGAATTAATGGCCAGATATATAGTCATTGGCAGAGACAATAAGAGTGGGTGTCCAGGAATGTTTGAGATTATGTTATAGAGGACCAGGAAGAAAAGTGATTTTCTCTGTTTCTATCTAGGCTTGAAAATCTTGTTCCAAATTGGAAGACACACTTCTGAGGATTGCCAGCAACTTCTGCAGGCTTCCAAAAGTGTACGTGGTCTGGCCATCCTGCCAAAAGCTGACCTCACAGGGTGAGTTGACATAGATGCAAAATTTGCAAGGCTTTCCTGCACACTTTAGGAGGGATGAGCCCTGTTATCAACGTCCTGGGATACGGCCAACATTAACAGAGGAAACCACAGTGTTATGCAACTGAAAGCCTTTGGTCTTGATATACAAGTGGGCAGCATCCTCCTTGTTAGACTCCAGGGATTTGCTGTTTTCTCTCACACAATCTAGAAACAGAAAATCTGGAAGCCAGACTGCCTTACACCTACCACTCAGCTGTCTTCAGGGCACTTGTTCTCATAATTACTTGCTTTATACTCAGAAAATGCAAATAAACTTCATTATTAGCAGAGGCAAAACACAGTAATGAAAGTCAATCTATTGCAGACATAGCAAACGTATTCTTAGTAAATAAATTATGAATGATTTAAATGATGTTATACTTTTCAATATTTGTATCACTGACCCCCAACTTCATCATGCCTTCCATTCTGATAGATTTAGGTAACATCACATACATGTACTTTTAGGTTTTTGGAAAACAAGCTAGGATGCTGATAAACTCAGAAAGATGAAACTGCTTCCAGACAATATAGTTATCAAATAAACTGCATGCACCATAATGACTTCAACCCAGTGCTCCACCCACCATTATGACTCCCAGAAAAATTTATCCTGTAAATTTCCTAAAGGATAGCGTTTCAAGAGGCTTACAGCTTCCTCCAGGGTGACAATTAAGTCACCTTGCAAACAATTGGCTTAAAGGCATCTTCCCGGTCATTTCTCCTAATTAGAAAAATAAGACTGCTATAGATTCTCTTTCCCTTTCAAGCTTTGCATATGAAAACATTCACTAATCTATGAAAAGCTGCATTAACTTTTATGATGAAATATATTTTATTTGTAGCACAGGCTTTCAGGCTAAAACAAATCCCTTAAGACTGATTTTGCCAGAAGGTAGAATGTCAGAATTCTCAAAGCTTGTTTTCACAAGTATTTAACTCTAGACTATGTCTTCAGATATTATAGATGCCTTGACTTCTTACCTACTGTCACCTTCTATCTCTAGACAAAAGGAGAACTTAGCCATTGCCAGGAGGAAGGTCACTTTTTACTTAAAAAAAGCTTAGAGGCCAGGTGCAATGACTCATTCCTGTAATCCCAGCATTTTGGGAGGCAGAGGTGGGTGGACTGCTTGAGCCTAGGAGTTCAAGACCAGCCTGGGCAACATGGCAAGACCCTGTCTCTACAAAATATATAAACCAACCAATAAACAAAAAATTAGCTGGGCATGGTGGTGCATGCCTGTAGTCCCAGCTACTTGGGAAGCTGGGGTGGGAGGATGGCTTGAGCCTAAGAATCAGAGGTTGCAGTGAGCTGAGATTGTACCTCTGTACTCCAACCTATGTGACATAGTGAGATCTTGTCTCAAAAAAAGAAGAAAAACAAGCTTAGAGTTCTTGCTTCAGCAGCACAGTATATAAGGTTGGAATAGACTCTCTAGTAGCTTCTCATGGCCATTATATTTCTTAAAAGCCAGATGCACAATGGTAAGCTTAGTATACTAACTTTTGTGTGACAAAGGGAGGAAAGCATATATATTAATCTTTGACTGTATTGGCAAAAAGAAATACTGAATAGGTAATAAACCTCTTTAGCCTTAAGGAGCAGGGCTGTGGGTGACAGGGTGGGGTGGGCCGAGGAATGTAGGTGAGTGTTCTAATGTGGCCTTTTTGTATTTCTCAAGTTTTGAATTACCAATTTGAAATTTAAAGAGTCTCATAGGGAGATACAGTCTCTCTTAATAACATTGAATTGTATTTTGCCTTGTTGTTGAAATTTTTTGTGATACCACTTGCCTCCTAGGTTTGGTATGCCAGGGACATTATGTAGTATTCATGACTTCCAGGATAACATACTTCTTATGAAAGTAGGTTATTAGATTATCATCATGATCAAAAACCTAGGTAGAGTTTATTGAAAATAATCACCAAGGTTTTAGTCTTGTTATGTTTTCATCACTTTCTCAGCCCCCTTTCTTCTGTTAATAAAAATACACTAGCAATAAAATCTCATTTCATTCTTTATATTATCTATCTATATTTATCTATCTATTATCTATCTATCTATCTATCTATCTATCTACCACTTAGTGAGAGCCTGCTATGTACTGGCTTATATATCCCAAGCTTTACAGTTTACATATGAAGGAAACTGTGGCTCAGAACATTTAAGAGACTTGCCAAAGTTGCAAATCCAGCATGCATGCCTAGCTCTAACTAACTAGAAGGCCCTCACTGTGCCAACAAGACCACTTTAGCCACTCCTGGGTCATGATTCTACTTAAGAGAAAGTAATACGTTGACTGGAGACATTCCACTGTCAAGCTGTGGAAACTCAGGCAGGTATCTCATAAATAAAAGATTAGAAAGAAGGTCCTCATTTCCTTTCTTGTTCTAATATCCAGATGAGTTATGCTACGTTGCTCTCTTTAACAAAAATAGGTCCTGGAAATGTGTGTTGGAAAAATAGTCTGACTACTAAAGTGTTTATTCAACATAAGGATAGCAAGAATGACTTATCATTTCCTTTGTATCCCTGAGGCTCTATAAGTCTTTCTACTTAGACATCTAAGGGGTAAGGAGGACAATGTCTGAGAGTTGTTTCAATATCTGGGGGATTAGCTAACAGCAAGTATAAGATACAATAATTCTTATAGGAAGATCCTTAATATTGCTTCCTTATGCAGAATCAATCAAGTAACTTAATTTTAATAATTGTAGCCATGAGATGAATTCTTCACTGTGAACTTGTCACCAGACCATGAACAAACCATAAGAGAAAATAATAGGTAAGTAGCACTATATCAAATTAAGCTGTTATGAAAATAAAGAAGAAAGCAACAGAATGAGAGAAGAACATATTTGCAATACGTATGTCTTACAAATAATTTGTATCCAGAATATAGAGATAACTCTTACACATCCAGGTGGGCAAATGATTTGAGTAGACATTTATCAAAGGAAGATATATGAATGTCGAATAAGCTCACATAAAGATGCTCCATATCATTAGGCCTTCAGAGAAATGAAAATTAATCACAATGAGATACCACTACACACCCACTAGAAGGCTGAACTTAAAAATATTAGTAATACGAAATGCTGATGACAATGTGGAGAAACTAGAGCTCTTATACAATTACTGGAGACAGTAAAACGCAACAATTACTTTGGAATAAAATTAGGCAGCTTCTTACAAAGCTAAATGTACACTTAGCATGTGGTTCAGCCATTCCACTCTTAGGTATTCACTAAGAGAAATAAAAATATGCCTACACAAAGATTTGAAGATCAAAGATCACAGCAACTTTATTCATAGTAGCCAAAAAAACAAAAAAAGAAAGAAAGAAAGAAAGAATTTAAGTATACATCAAGATAGTATTTCTTTATTTTTTTTTTGAGACAGAGTTTCACTCTTTGTTGCCCAGGCTGGAGTGCAATGGTGCAATCTCGGCTCACTGCAACCTCCAACTCCCAGGTTCAAGTGATTCTCATGTCTCAGCCTCCCTAGTAGCTGGAATTACAGGCACCCACCACCACACCTGGCTAATTTTTTGTATGTTTAGTAGAGACAAGGTTTCACCATGTTGGCCAGGCTGTTCTCAAACTCCTGACCTCAGGTGATCTGCCTGCCTCGGCCTCCCAAAGTACTGGGATTACAGGAGTGAGCTATCCCACCTGGTCAAAAGGTAGTATTTCTATATGGTGAAATACTAGTGAATACCAAGAAAATAAAAATAAACAAAACAAAGCAAAACTCAAAAACATGACACAGAGTGAAAGCAGACATATACAAAAGAGTCATATTGTATGATACATTTATATGTAATTCCAGAGAAGACAAATCAACTTATAGTGACAAATAGCATATTAAAGGAAGCCCAAGGCTAGAGTTGACTACAAAGAAGCATCAGGGAAATTTTGGGGGTGATATTCTCTATCTTGAAGACACCCATGATTATACAAAGATATATATTTTTTAAGACTCATTGAGCTGTACAATTAAAATAGGTGAAGCTTATTTTAGGTAAAGTATATTACAACCAAATTGTTTTACAAGAAACATTCAGGTAAGTTTTGCTCCACAACTAGCAAAAGATACAGATTAAATTAAAAATCAGATGAAGGTGGTTATGGTCTAAAAAGGGATTTAGGTGGAGGTACATTATGGAAAAATCTGATTGCAGTGCCTGGGATATGACAGATATTATTAGTCCATTTTCACAGTGCTGTAAAAAACTTTCCTGAAACTGGATAATTTACAAAGAAAGAGGTTTAATTGACTCACAGTTCTGCATGGCTGGGGAAGCCTCAGGAAACTTAAAATCATGATGGAAGGGGAGTCAGGCATGTTTTACATGGCAGCAGGTGAGAGAGAGCAATAGAGGAAACTGCCACTTATAAAACCATCAGATCTCATGAGAACTCATTCACCGTCACAAGAACAGCATAGGGAAACCACCCCTGATCCCATCACCTCCCACTAGATCCCCGCCTTGACACGTGGGGATTATGGGGATTACAATTTGAGATGAGATTTAGGTGGGGACACAGAACCCAACCATATCAATTGGTGATCAACAAATACTCATTTCCTCCTCTTTTCCAGTTCTTTTGTGGAAAATGTAAGTAATATATTCAAAGGCCGTCAGCTATAAAATAAATACTGAGAAATATATGCAGAAAGACAACATTATGAGTCAGTGGTTAGTCATCTAAGAACAATCAGAGGAGTCTGTTAAAATACATAAGCTCTTCTCTCCTATAAACTTTTGATTTATAAGATGCTTTTTGTTTACCTGCCAAAGTCTGGGGTCTCTAAATTTTTATTGTACTCATTTGGCAGTTAGCATACATTTTCTACATTGGCCATTACATTTTTAAGTACACATTTTTTCTTGTTCAACTTTCTCACAAGTTTCTAGAAGGCAAGAAGCTTGTCTGATACCTCTTTTTATGGCTGATTTGAACCTAGTAGGTGTTCAATAAAAGATAAACATATTGTGAATGATTATACTGATATTCTTAGGTTTGAAAAATCTTGCCTCTGATATTATTTAGTCAAATAATTTAAATGTGATCACATCCATTTGAAGTGAAAAATTCATTTATTTAAGAGAATCAGTCAAGTAATTTAAAGACCTCTCCTTTCTCCTGGTATGTTCACATTCATTTTTTCACTTGTTTAGTCTTTCAATAAATATGTATTGAGCATCTCTCTTTGCCAAGCACTGTGCTAAGTGCTGAAAATATAAAGATTATTATGTCATCACAGTCGAGAAAGAACGCCAAACATAGCAACACATATTTCTAACAGAGTTGGATAAATATTTCATAAGAGGTGTATGGAAAAGGAGACAGATGATGCCAAGATGTACCATATAAACTTTAAAATTAAATTTTGACCAATCTACTCATTGGCTAATATAAAACTCTGCAATCAAATTTAATGTTATTTAGGTATCTTAATGTAGATGGCCTATAATTGAAACTATAAATAAAGGTTGAGTTACTTTTGGTAATAAAATTGTGGTTGTTATCCTAGACAAAGGGAGTAGCCTCTTTCTCTTCTTGATGCCTAAAGTCAATAAGCCCGTCCAAGACTTAACTCTTAATCCATCCAGAAAATAAGCCTTGTGTGCATAAGACAACCCAGAGAGTCAACAGTGAACGAGTAAACTACGATATGGTTCGAAACTGATCTTTGTAGAAAGTCCACTTGACTATGGAGGTGGTTTTCTTCCACAGATACAAACATTTTGAGAAGCATGTCATTTGGTGTTGGTCTACTTATATAGTCTTACGCAATTTGATGTATGAAGATAATCTGCGCCAATTTGTTCTCTTTCTTTTGCCACAAAAGGAAATAATAACATTTTTTAAAATGTTCTTTCAAGTTCCTAAAGCTTTCAATTCCTGATGATTGCATTACCATGGGTGAGTGTATATTTCTCTTTGGCAAAACATAGCTTATTTGTTTATACTTTATCATTACATACAACCCTCCAGCAGTGTCCCATCCAATCAAAAACTCAAATGCTTATGCTATCTCTTTGTCAGAGCTTTTCTACATGATATCTCCTCCCTGAAATGCCCCACTCAATTCCCTCTAGAACCCCCCTTAGCCTATAAAATCCCTACTTATCCTCAGATTTTATCTAAATTTCACTTTCTTGGAGATGACTTTCTTGACTGGATCCTTCATACACACACCCAGAGACTAGAGAAGGCTTCCCTTTATACTTCCTCATGAAACTTACTAATTAGTTATTCATTTCTATCCTCTTTATACTCTGCACCCTGCAGATGGGAAGACCCTGTTTCTATCTTGTTTATGTAATAGGCACCTAATAGCCATTAATAGCCATTTGTTTATTAAAAGAAGAAATTTACAGCAATAATGAAATTCAGAGAAATAAGACTTTCATTTTACTAATGAGAAAACCATGGTAAAGTAGCTCTTTATTATAAAATTAAATATCTCAATTTTAATAACATCCGATTAGATAATGTTGTATTTCCTTACTGCTCTATTGGGTGCTATTATAAAAACTAAGTTCTATTGAATATGAAAGTTAGTTTTGCAGCAATATTTGTAACTCCATTTCATCATAATTGAGCATAGAAAAATAAAATTCTATATGAAGCAAAAGGCAGCACAAATTTTCTTAGATACTGCATTTGCCTTACCTCACA
Source organism: Ateles fusciceps (assembly GCA_036589455.1). NCBI lineage: Eukaryota > Metazoa > Chordata > Mammalia > Primates > Atelidae > Ateles > Ateles fusciceps. The sequence goes on from JAZHEH010000078.1 coordinate 16,940,591, forward strand.
TCTTCCCTACTCAGTTTGGCCCTACTCAGTTTTACCGGACCATTCACAAATATCCCAGCTTGCATGCTTTTGTAGGGGTTGACTGAATCAACCCCCATGAAAGCAAGTAAACCAAGTAGTGCATACTATATTTTGGTAATATTATACTTTTTAAAAAGTGTGTGTTGCTTTAAAGCCACTGCTTTAAAATATGACACTACCAAAAAATATTACATATCGTTTGGTTTACTCATAAAATTATCCAGTTTGGTATGATCGTGATATATATAAAGCCTTTTCATGCAACAGGCATTTACTACCTACTGTTACTTTTAAATGGTTATTAATTCTATCACAAAAGTGTCAGAAAATTTATCCGAAACTTAGAAATAAGGCAAAAAGGTTGTCAGTATATCCCAATAATCCCTAAGCATTGTCTAGATAGGCACAGCTCTGTCCCAAAGAAATTTCTGTGATGCTCAGTGTGGTAGCCTCAGCAAGTGTGGCTACTGAGCACATGAAAAGTGGAGAGTGTGACTGAGGAACTGCTTTTTTACATTATATTTAATTTTAACTAATTTAAAGTTACATTTAGGTAGTCACATTTAAATTGCTAGTGGCTACCTTACTGGACAGCACAGGTATAGAGGAATGCACTTAATTTGTCTCATATTTTGTTATTAATGAAAGATGCTAGTCTTTGTAAAATTATTTGTTAATTTGTAGAATTTTGTCTGTTAGATACGCAAATAATTTTTACCTGGCAGAACGCGTAACGCCAAACATTTATGGTAGAAATATCGGCCAGTTTTATAATATGAATCAGTAATTTTATTTTAACAAATCTTTGTTAAATGGTCTAGATATACATAATTTCTTACATTTTTCTTGAACCAGTCATAACATCTAGTTCCCTTATTAATTGTTATACAAAAATCATTCACATATATACATTTATGTTTGTCTGAGATTCATAATTTGAAAATTATATTTCAGCTTTGGATCCCCTAAAATTCACCCATAGAATTATTTCTGAGGTTTCCTAGAGGGTACCTGAGAAATTTGTTCTTTTACCTTATAAAATGAAAGACGCTAGAAATAATTAGGTTTGTTTGGTGGCTTCATATTTACTAATTTGTTTAATACTATTGCAAGAGATTCATGGAAAGAATGATAAAATCAAAGGAGATGCCCAGACTTCCTTAGGCTGTTTATATAACTAAAATTCATATAACGATATCAGAAATTACGTGCTTTTTGAAAAGGCCTTGGAGATTCTTCAGTGCCTTCCATAATCTAATCTTACCCTCAGAGAAAACATTGATTAAGTCATTATGAGAACCTATTAGAGGATCCTTTCTTCTTATATTATTGGTTATCATAATAAATTAATCACAGCCAGTCTCATCAGCAAATAGATCTCTGCTTCTTGGTGCTTGCTTGAAGTCTCTGCTATACGTTATAGGCTAGAACTGGTATCTTGCACAAAAGACAATTCCAGAGCCTCATAGAAGAGACAGTATACCAAGCACTCTGCAAAGAACGGGCTCTGAGGGATAGGTTTCCACATTCTCATGGCTTAGACAACTCTCAGACTCTGCAGTGGAGTGAGTCACGATCTCCTAGGCTCCTTTCAGTCCAGAAGCAGACGTATTACATGAAAGCAGACTGCTGACCTCAGATCCAGGGAAAGAAAAATTAATCACCAGGGACTAAATGAGCTCATGAGGAAAATTTAATTGTGATTATTTGTCTGGAATATGGCTGGCATTGTTTTAATTTTATACTTTTAGTAAGTATATAGGAAAACACTTTGTCTTTCTTCTTCAGCTATCTTTAACCCTTTTCTTAGCAGATTATACTATTGTAAACTTAAATGTTCTAAAGGTATCTAAGTATCACCGACCCATTCGGAATTTGGAAGCAAATATTTTTAGAGTATTCTTACTTTCCAAGATAATAAGTTATTTGCATAGGATTGAAAAGAATCTGTGCCTATTTTTACCAGAGCATAACTGCATAAATCATTGTAGCAACCTAATCTACACTTGGAGTGTCATATTTGAGAAGGATTCATATTTAATCAAGTATGGCAACTCACCATTAAGGAACATATGTGAGTTGATGCAGGACCTGCTTCTAGAGCCCTAGCACAGAGAATAGGAAAGAAGTAAACTTCTGGAAGGCTAAGGAGCTTAGCAAATTTGGGCGGGGTTGGGGGGGGGGTACTCTGTAAAGGAAGATTTCACCTAAATGTATAGGTACTACAAGTGAAGTCTAATGAAGGGAATGTTTTGGGGTTGGTTTCCTAGCATTAGAAAGAAGAGCAAGAGAGATCAAGAGTCTAGCCCAAGTTCCTTCTGAAAATTTCTAGACAAGTGAATTTTGTGGCCTTAGTGATTGCTCAATATTGTAGAGGTCTATATTGGCAGAACAAACTCAAGAAGAACTGTACGATTAATTAATAATATTGATGCACCCCTGGAAATAATCAAATTAAACCTGGGTTCTAAGAATACTTCATTTACAACTGGGCATGGTGGCTCACGCCTATAATCCCAGTGCTTTGAAAGGCAGAGGCAGGAGGATCTCTTGAGCTGAAGAGTTCGAGACCAGCCTACGCAACATAGCAAGACCCCATTTCTACAAAAGAGTTTTAAAAATTAGCCAGGTGTGTGGTATGTACCTGTAGTCCCAGCTACTTGGGAAGCTGAGGAAGGATTGCTTGAGCTCAGGAGTTTGAAGTTACAGTGAGCTACGATCATGTCACCATACTCCAGCCTGGGTAACAGAGCAAGACCCCATCTCTAAAAAAAATTAAAAATAAAAAGATTTCATTTACAAAATGAAATGAAATGAATTTGACATATAGGTTTAGTTAGTTGACCTAATCTAAATGATGGAAATAAGGCAAAAGATGAGCAGAAAGTGGAAAAGGCCACTTAGAATTGTCTAAGGGAAGGGATTTTGTTCGTGTCGATATTACTATTGATTAAAAGTCCCAGATTTGGTGAAGTTGCTTGTTAACCTATAGATGTTTATCTTGCAGAAATATAAATTAACTTGTCTGGTGGAACAGAAAATCTCAATACCTTTTATTTTTAACTCAGCAATCTTATCCTAATATTTGTTTTTAAAATTGATTATTAATATCTAATTTCTTAAATGCTCTCTGAACTAACTGGTCATTATATCTTACTGATATTCTTTATTAACTAATAAGTTAAAGAAAATCTTTTACACATCTTGATTATATATTTCCTGAGTTAGAATTTTTTCTTTTAAAATTATATTTCAACAAAATTATATTCTGGTACAATAATATCTGATTGAGAATCATGAGCCATGACTTCTGCTTCCAGAAATGATGTTTCATGACACTCGACTCTGCACCTGAACACTTGGAACTGTCATCTGTAAACTGGGGGTGTTGGCCAAGATTTCAAATGTCTCTTTCAAATGTCACTTTAAATATCCTAAAACTGAAAAGTTTGAATACATTATCAGAGACAGAATATTACTGAAAGAAATAAACTTGAACATTCTGAAAAGAACTCAAACAGATCTGGAATACACCAAATCTTTTTATTGTAATAACAACTACCATGATCCATTCTAAATGAAAAAGTACCATTTAAATGATTACTTTGCCAGGAGCAATCACTCTATTATTGAGCCATTTGTTCTTTAGATAGATAACTTTTGACATGCACATAGAATGAGACAAGATTTACGTCTTTCCTAGAGTTTTCTCTTGCCAAGACATGAAATAGGGTCATTATTTATGAGAGAGCTTACACAATACTCAATATGTCTTCCCACCTTTTTTCAGACTGACAACAAAGTTGCTAAAGATCTGCAATGAAATTTTTATCTAATTTAAATTTAGTCAAATGGAAAATTTTAAACAACTAAAACTTATCAAGGAAAGAAACTGGAATGGTCTGTTAAGGGTCATAAAAATTTCTATATCCTAATAGTATATTAAAATAGCTTACAAAATAATTTTTTAATATTGTGAGTAAAAGATGTTAATTGTATGACATTGATCTGTGTCATTGTTGAGGCTTTTTGTTAGAACCTAGTACATTTGTGTAAATGTTTATGCCTAAAAAGTGTTTATATATACTTAAAAAAGAATAACTTCATTGGTTGCAGATTTCATATGCATCCATTAGATTGAGATTTAAATTGTATTGTTCAAACTTTGTATATCCTGAAGAATTTTTGCCCAGTTTCTGAAAGAACTTGGGTCAAGTCTCTCACTATGATTGTGGATTTGCTCCTTTTTCTTGCTCTATATATTGTTAGTGCATTTTAGGTTAATCATTAGGTACTCACAGGTTCAGTATATATTGAACTAGTGAACTATAACTTTTATCATTATTTCACAACACCTTTAAATCCTAATTTTTTTCTGCTTTAACATTTATTTCCCTACTATGATTATTGCTATTCCAGCCTTCATTTCATATCTGCTCGTTAGACATTTGTGTATTACACCTACCCCTTGTTTAGTGACATTAATTTATTCCTAAAATCGTTATTGCCAAATTAAATAATTTCAAATGAAAAAATACATATGACTATTATTTCAGTAGCAAAAATGACAATGTGTTTTATCCTAATCCAAGATTCTCAAAAGCTTTCACAGATAGGAAAACAATAACAATATAAACAAAATTATACAGCATGTTAGTATGTTCTTGCATTGCTATAAAGGAATATCTGAGACTGGGTAATTTACAAAGAAAAGTGGTTTATTTTGACTCATGGTTGTGCAGGATGTATAGGAAGCATGGTGCTGGCATCTGCTTCTGGTGAGGCCTCAGGAAGCTTTTACTCATGGCCGAAGGGGGGCCAGCACATTACATGGTAAGACAGGGAGTGAGAGAGAGGTGGAGCCAGGCTCCATAAACACTATCTCTCATGTGAACTCATAACCACAGGCAGAGCACCAAACCATTCCTGAGGCATCAACCCCTGTGACCAAAACACCTCCACCAGGCCCCACCTCCAACACTGGAGGTTACATTTCAACATGAGATTTGGAGGGGACACTCATCCAAACCATATCATATATGTAATTTAAAATAAATTTAAAAGAAATAAATGCAGCATGCACATAACTATAGCATGATGAAGATTTATTGTACTTGGCAGGTGAGGAAGACTTGATAATGAGAGGACATTGGTGGAGAACTGTGCATTTGTTGGAAGGTGCAGTCGTATGTCAGCACCTGTTTTTCAGCTTTTCAGAACTTATGGTTAATCTTTCATTCCAAATGCACCTGAACATAGTCATAAGTCCAGATAACATCTTCCGGGCAAAATAAAGACTAAACACAAGAGCACTTCCTAAATCTATGGAAACAGTGATGTACATGACAGACTAAAATGTCATAAAAGATATAACCTCTTCACCTCTCTGTTTTGGGTTTACCCAAACACAATATACAATTTGAATTATGAATATACAAATTAGTTTTTTAAGATATTCTCTGACCAGAAAATGTTACACCAAGTAAACTGGTGAGCATGACTTTATGTAAAAAAATCCAAATTATCACTTCTTATTGCATCTTTCCTTAGTGAAACATACCAAATGGAGAAAAAGAGTCTTCAGTAAATTAGAACTCTTCGAGAGTCATTTAAGGCAAAAGGCATCAACTGAACAATCTCAATGTGAGGCTGGTCTTAACTTTCAACATTTTTTTGTCCTTTTGTCTTAAGAATATCTCTTATAGAAGCACATAAGTGGGATTATGCTTTAAAAATCTAAAGTGATTAGATTAATTCATTTACAGTATCACGTTCTCTGATGGTGGATTTATTTTGTGCTTTCCGTTTACTGTTTTTGTTGTTGCTTTGCTTGTTTTTACTCTTCTACTTGCCTGATTTCTATTGGTTAATCAGGCTTTAAAAATTCCCTCTTACTCCTTTTCAACAACTTTATAACACTTATGCTTGACTTAAGAAAGTCTGACGCTAACAGAATTAACCTCCTCTTAAGCAATACAAAGTACTTTAGAATGCTAAAAATCAGACAATAGCCCCCATTTTCCATGTTATTGTTTCCTAGGAATTTAATTCCACCTTGCTTTTAAACTTATTCAAATTTTCTCTTGACATTGGTGTTCCCCCCATCTAACTCTAATGTATTTATTGAGCATGTAGGCTCCTTTCTATATACCCTACTTGGGGTTAAGTGTGCTTAGTATCTTTCTTCCGGACTTTTTCAGGAAAACTCTTGGTCATTAACCCTTAGAATATCACTCCTCTCCTTTTCTCCGTAGTCTCTTATCTGAGAATTCTTACTGGGTAAATATTTAAACTTATCATTCTAGACTCCTTGTATTTAAGCTTCCCTTTTAATTTTCCCAAATCTCCTTATAGCAATATTTTTGTAATTCAAATAGCACTAATAAATAGAAACTTTACAAATACATGTCTCTGTAGACTCTCAATTTGATGATATAGTTTTCATAGGTAGCTACATCAGTCTATGACACAGCCTATGCAAAAAGCATTTTAACAGTCACATACGTTATAATGAATATAAGAGGTGAAAAATAGCCCATGTTGTTTACTCAGACATTTAAGATTTCACTACTTTTTAAAGAAAAATTCCTGACTTTGTAGGCAGGTTTCCTTTTTTTGTTTGTTTGTTTTTTTGTTTTGAGACAAAGTCTTACTCTGACTTCCAGGCTGGAGTGCAGTGGTGTGATCTCAGCTCATGGCAATCTCTGTCTCCCTGGTTCAAGGGACTCTCCTGCCTCAGCCTCCCATGTAGCTGAGATTACAGGCGTGCACCACCACAGCTGTGTAATTTTTTGTATTTTTGGTAGAGACAGGGTTTTGCCATGTTGGCCAGGCTGGTCTCAAACTCCTGACATCAAGTGCTCAGCCAGCCTCGGCCTCCCTAAGTGCTGGGATTACAGGCAGGAGCCACCACACCCAGCTGGTTTCCCCTTTTAACCATTTCCCTTCTACTCAAAGAACCTCCATTAGTATTTCCTTTAGAGTAGAACTACCAGGATGAATTTGTTTTGTTTTCACTTGAGAATTTTCTTGATTTGCCTCTATTTCTGAGAGATCTCATTTTGCTAGAGAATTCTGGATGGATAGTTACCATGGGCTCCACCCCTCAGGGTCTGAGATTGTCTTTCCAGCTGAGAGGGGCAAGAGTAAAAAGTAACAAAAACTTCACCCCACTGAGGATGCCATCCCCCACTGCCACCCCCATACTAGTGATGGGAGGGCTGCTAGTTCTTTGCTGATGCTTGGATGGAGAGGGCCAAAAACAGTCTAAAGGCTTTCCTGTAACCTCCCCCACACCTACCCCACTCCCATCTTCTGGCCAGAGGAAGTAAACTTTTCTGGAACTTTTTTGCTGCGTCTGTATTCAAAGCTCTGCAGTTTAGACTGATCTGGAGCCTGTTGGGATATACAGAATATAATAAAAACCCCAGGAAATTCACTGCTCAGTCCCCCACTGTATTTCTGGCTTTCCTATGAGTCTCCTTGTTCTTATCTACTTTTCAGAGACCTTCAAAGTTGCCATATTCTGTGCATAGTGTTCAGTTGTAGTCAGGGAGCTATAGTGTGGAATGTGATTATTTCATTGGCCAGCAGTTAAAGTTATTTTAATATTCTACATATGAAACAATAAAACACCATATAAAATAAAGGAGCACCAGCATTTTAAACGGTAGCATAATAATGTATATTTTCTAACTGACGCTGAAACAAGACATTTAACTATAAACAATTTTATCCAAAGGTATGCTGTTGTTAAAAGTAGTGGATTTTTCCTAGATATATTAAAAGGAAAAAAAATTAATTTATAGTAATGTATTTGATTATATCTAAAAAACAAATCTAAATTTCTTTAAAACAATATACAAATATCTTTAGTATTAAGGACTTACACACAAATACTTAGTGTTTTGTCTAACAAATCCTTTACACACATTTGTTTTAATGCATACATTTTGCTATCTGCCTCTGAGGCATCCCACTACCAGAACCAAAGCTCTTGAAAGTAAGAGTGTACCTTACCTACCTCCCCCTATTCACCCACTAAGAAAATCCCAAATCATATTTATGAAGTTGAATTTGAAATCAAAGTTAGCTTTCCCAAATTTTCTGTGTCTTAGACTTACATTTCACTTTTTACTTTTACACACATCTGACACTCTACCATTCTGTGTCAATTAGTATTTAACAAATTTAGATTTTTTAAAAAATAGAAACTCTGGGCTGGGTGTTGTGACTTACACTTGTAATTGCAGCATTTTGGGAGGCCGAGGTGGGTGTATCACATGAGGTCAGGAGTTTGAGACCAGCCTGGCCAATATGGTGAAATTCTGTCTCTACTAAAAAATTAGCTGGGCATGGTGGCACATGCCTGTAATCCCAGCTACTTGGGAGGCTGAGGTAAGAGAATGCTTAAACTCTGGAGGCGGAGGTTGCAGTGAGCCATGTTGCATCCCAGCCTGGGCAACAAGAGCACTCTGTCTCAAAAAAAAAAAAAAAAAAAAAAAAAAACCTCTATTTTTTTAAAAAATAAAATCTTATTTTGATATGACAATGAAGACAACAGGCCAATATGGATTTTTAGTTATTATTTACTGCTGTATCCTTGCCAACAGGCAAAACCCATTAGCAGTCTAGACATTCTTTACAAAACAGATGTATTTCAAAACAGGCAATATAATGGTTGGAAAGGTAGAATTGCCTTTACAGAATGAATGAAATTACTGTAAAATTAATGACGCTGATTCACAGTTTGAAGGTAGAATTGTTTATATAAAGAAAATTGTATAACTTATAATATATTTACAAGAACCTAAAAAAATGTTTCCTCAAGTATTATTACCATAGAATTAAATCTATGTGCCCTTTAAAATATGTGTAAAATGGACTTTTTGTGTGTTTATTTTTAATTATCTGTGAAATTAGAAATCCACTTTCTAACAGAGGGCGTGTGTGTGTGTGTGTGTGTGTGTGTGTGTGTGTGTGTGAAACCATTTGAAGGCAACTCCGCTGAATATTAGTAAACAGCAGGGACAGTGGTTTAGTCTGTGTGACAGATGTTCATGACGCAGGCTAGTTCAAAAGGCAGGCTGTGGGGAAAATCTTACTGCTAAACATAAAGAATTTTTTGGAAACCTGAAAACAAGCAAAAATGATGTCATACTTCAGTGTGAGATATATTAAAAATTCATTTCAGCCAACCACCTTTTCTAAATGTTGTGGTCATCAGTTTAATGACAATATCACCTAGATAATTTAAATTGGAATGCTAAATATACTTTGCAACCCTCAGATTTATGATACTTGAGTTTTTATTTAAAATATGATAGGCTATTAAGTAACTTGGGGGGAAAGAGTGGGCCTAGAGTCTTTCTTACTTGAATTATTATTCAACTTAACATTAAAAAGTAAATTTCTAGTATACTGGACCTTGCTTATGAAAATACAGGCTGTTTCATGTAAAATGAAATGTTTTAAATTAGTTCCAGTCTAACTTTCAGGACATCTGCAGGTCTCATAGCTGAGCTGCCACAAAGCATCCATATATTGGAGCTGTCTTCTTTCACTTTATTATGCAGTCAGTTCATAAATTATTTCCATAACAAGTTAGATTCCAAAGAGTTCTTTAAATTTTCTATAAGCTAGTGTTTATGAACACATTGCATACACTATGGTATGGTTTGGCTGTGGCCCTACCCAAATCTCATCTTAAATTGTAATTCCCATAACCCCCACATGTCATGGGAGAGACCAGGTGGAGATAATTGAACCATGGGGGAGGTTCCCCCTCATCCTGTTCGCAGGATGGTGAGTTAGTTCTCACGAGACCTAATAGTTTTATAAGGGGCTTCCCTCTTTGCTAGGCACTCATTCTCTCTCCTGCTGCCCTGTGAAGAGGTACCCTCTGCCATGATTGTAAGTTTCCTGAGGCCTCCCAAGCCATGCTGAACTGTGAGGAAATTCAACTTCTTTCCTTTATAAATTACCCAGTCTTGGGCGGTTCTTTATAGCAGCATGCGAATGGACGAACACAGGCTACAAACATTATCTTTTAAAGAACATACACAACTCCTATAAATAAATCCAGTATTGTATTTTTACATGGGATTTCAATAAGGCAAGTAAGGTACATTAAAGTCATGTAGTTCAATCACTGTTTGGAAACTTGAATCCTTAGTACACTCACCTTAAAATGTCAGCACTCACTCTTTGAGTTAATCACTGCCAGAGAAAAAAGGAAGAAGAAAAGGAACTAACGTTTCCTGGATACCTATTGTTTTCAGTGCTTTACATATATTATCTTATATAATCATTCTGGTAACCTTGAAAGGCACTCTTTCCATTTTTCTTTTAAAGAAGTATAGATCACAGAGATAAGTCATAAATGGCACTCTTAAGGGTTGCCTACAGATCTATCTGATTCCTCAAACCACGTTCTTCCCTCTGCACCACATAGCCATGAAACATCCCTCTCTGCCACAGGAGTCACCATCCCTAATGAGGTCCACTGAGCTCTCACTGAGATTCCACTATTGGTCTAGAAAAGGTCTGTTACTGTGCCCTAAAGTACAAGTCGCATTCCTCTTTCATGGAACAGCCATTCAAATTGTTAAAGACAGATCACAGTCAATTGTTAAAGACAAATCATAAGAGTCAAGGTTACTGTTAACCATTCTTTTCACCAAACAAAATATCCTCTGTTCATCCTTTGAAAACGTTTAAAACTTCTTCATCCTCTTAAAAACCTCCTTGATATGATTTTTAATGAATCTAGAGCCCTCCTAATGTGAGAAACCCTGAACACAGAATCACAGGGGGAGCCCTCACTGGGTAATAAGTTCTTTTTTTTTTTTGAGATAGAGTCTTACTCTGTCGCCCAGGCTAAAATGCATTGGTGTGATCTTGGCTCACTGCAATTTTCGTCTCCCAGTTTCAAGCAATTCTCCTTCTCAGGAGCACCACCACAGCTGGCTAACTTTTTTACTTTTATTAGGCACAGGGTTTCACCATGTTGGTCAGGCTGGTCTTGAACTCCTGATCTCAAGTTATCCACTTGCCTAGGCTTCCAAAGTGCTGGGATTACAAGAGTGAGCCAAGGCATCCATGCGGTAATACAAATTATTGGACTGTCACCTCCCATGTTTTAGATACTTTGATCCCTTTAATGTAGCCTAAGAGTGCATTAACCTTTCTAGTAGCCACGTCGCATTTTCCACTCACATTGAGTTTACTGAGAATTCAAACTACTAAGTAATTTTCTATATATGTGGTTGCTAAGTCATGTCTTTCTCCACCTAGTTCAATTTTTGGATACTTCTAAAATTTCTTAAATTTTTCCAGCTTCATCACTATTTTGTAAGACTCAGCCAGTTTTATCTTTATTTTGACATCCAACTTTTGATGTAAATAAAAATTTCCCACATTTCCACACATGATATTCCTCACCAGTAAAATCACATTTGAAAAACCAAGTGTGAATTTATAAGAGTACTTTCCTTAAAGAGTACACATTTTGGTCACTATGCCACAGTTCTGGTGCCAGCCAACAGTTGGGTTATAGTCTCATCTTTGAAAATAAATGTTTATATGAAAAAATATATTTACATTTTATGACATGCTGCCCTTATTGCTTTATGATATTTACTGGTAGATTAATTGGTAGTGACACTGAAATAATTAAAACAAAGTTGTAAATAATTTGGTGTTTTAAATAAATACTCAATTGACTATGAATTAAAATGTGGCAGAGAAATAATTATGCAAGTTGCTAGATGTATACCTTGAAGATTGTCTTTACAAGTTTATGTGTTATTAGGGATTTTATCTGTCTGTTTATCTATCATCTATCTATCTATCATCTATCTATCTAATTCTCTAATTATCTATCTAATTATCTGTCTGTTTCTCTCAGAATTACACAATCTTAATAAAATTTTTTATTATTTATATTCAACATTACTACTTATATTCAGGATTACATGTGAGATTAGTAGACTTCCTGAACTCACTTATTCCTTCCAGATTTCTAATGTTGTATTTGCAATAAACATAAGGTCCAGAGTTGTTCCAAGCATAATAGTTGAATAATAGATAAAAAATTTTTGAAGAAAATGACAAAATAACTACTTTGTATTGTTGATTATTATAAAATCCAATCCTAATACATAGCAATAAAGAAACTAGGACCTAAGTAGATCAAGTTACATTTCCAATAACATGCAGGTGGGACACCTGAGAGCCACAGGTAGCTTTTAGACAGTGGCAGCACAAGGTCTCATAAACTTGAATTTTACTTCTTGGTCTGACTCTCTCCCACTGCTTCTTTTATCCCCCAGCAAGAGCCTTTGCTCTTCCCTGACTCTGAACAAGGACACATTTTAGTCTGAACATGTCAATTTGTCTGTGGCTGCCACTCAGGGGAATTCCATTTTCTTTTACAAGATTGGAAAGAAATTGTCCCAATCAAGTCCAAACCCATCATGGACATTTTCCCCCTCAACCATGCCTCTTTTCTATGTCAGACTTTTCCGTTTGAAAAATTTCAGTTTAGTTTTATATTTTGACTTTTGTTTGATAAAGTAGCTTCAAATACAGGTAGCTGATAGACTCCAGGATGTTTTTCTTTGAAATAATGGGAAAAACATTGTTGAACCATTTTGATCCTATGCAGTGTCAAGAACAATAGGAGGAAACTATTTAAAAGTCACACCACAGCAATTTTCTACTTAAAAAAAATCTATAGCAGTTGGTTAGGGGAATACATGTGTATGTTTGTGTGCAGGTATGTATTTCATGGCTACATGCCTATGAGATGCCAAAACCCCAAGTGACTTTAGGTGCAAATTCTCCAAGTATCAATGAAGTACCTTCTTTATCAACAAACTTATCAAAGAACTACTTATCTTTATCAATTGCCTCTTCTACTTGAGCCTGAATGCTGTGCTGTGCACTATGAAATGCCACGTGCATCTCACTCAAATTCCCGAGAAGTGGATGTGATGGGCTGAGCTCAGTAAGCACAGTCCTGCCAGGGGTTATGTCTAACCTCCTTGGATGTAGTCATCTCACTCCAGCATTGCCTGAAAGGAGCTGCACCATAATCAACACCCATCAACCAGCGTGTTGGTGGTTTCTGGGGGAGATGAGCACAATCAATAACATCTGCACCTAACAAAGATCCTAGTTGAGGTTTGCTCTTAAGAAGATTCAGGAACAATGCTCTCTCTTTCTGCTGTCTGTGGAAGTACTAGTCTTTTCTCCTTCAACTCTATGAGAATTCTCCCAAAAAAATTTAAAGAAAGGGGCACAGGAGTGATAAAATAGTCAAATACTTTTTATTATATGAAGTATTTAAAGGAGTTAGTTCATAAAGTCATAGCACTTCATAAGTCATCATGGAAATTAAATTTTCCCCTAGTGTCATGGACACTGAACATACATCATCTCATTTTGTCTCTTGTCAAAACTCTGTAACATTTTCTCAAATGGGCTCATAGGATAAAATGTTCATGATTTCAGGTTTTAAGAATGACACAGAATGGATTTAAACTGCAGCAGGTTTGCTTCTAAATCCATACTCTTGCTGTAGTAGCACCATGCCTCTCATTATCTGGCTGCCTTTTTCACCTGGATCCCTGATGATACATCACTTTTTCAGGAAGTTTTCCAGACAACCCTAACTGAAAATGCCACGAAGCCATTCGTTATCACAGTACCCTCTTTTAATTTTCCAGTTAGCACTTACCAGATATATTCTGGTTTATTTCATTGGCAATAAGTCATAGTAATAATAACATAATTTTAATACCAATGCATTTGGTTAATAATATTTAATTCCTTGGTTTTTGCCTCTATCCCTTCACAAAATGATGGAAACTGTGCAAGGTGGACATGTCTTGTTTACTGCTGCAACTCCCATACTTGGGATACAGTGAGAGATCAATAAATATGTATTAATGAAAAGAAAATAATCCAAAGATATTAAATGCTGTGTCCAAAAAAACCTTACAGTGATTCCAATGTGCAAACTCCAATGATCGATATTATGTGAAAGAGCAAATCTTATTTGCAGTTTACATATCTGTGAAATGATTAATATTTATCAACAAGTTTCTTTAGTGTTTTTAACTTCCTCCCTATCAAATAACATATTTAAAAGAAAAGGACTAAGGTTATATTAATCGTATCCCATGTTCACATCACTTACAGTGTGTCAGCTAGGAGCGACAAGTTAAAACAATGTTTTGGATAAACTTGTGTATCAACAAATGTCATGAATACATTGCATATGTGTCCTTTACACTCAAAAACTGAATATATTTAAAAGCTTTCTGCTATACCTACAAAAATATTTCTGTATAAATAATATCCAGTTCTGGAAACCACAATATCTTGTCTCTGGAGAAAAAAATTCTTCCGAAACCATATGAATAATAACTTTCCCTTTTGCCAAACTCCAACAAAATATGCAATTTTTGCCTCCCAGTTCACACAACTATAACTGATGTCAAGATGACACATCTACTCTCATTTTCTTTCCTTTAAGTCTTTTATTTAAGGGGAAATCATAATGGGAAAATCTCAAGTTACATGTAATTATTTTTTATTGTGGTATGTCTATGTGGCCAACAGATTCTTAAAAACTCATATTAGAACTGCAATTATCTTTCATGACAAATAAAAAAGAATTGTTTGTTATTTTTCTACATTTCTTTTTTTAAATCCATTCAGTAAACACTGTCTCCCACAGGCCTACCATTGGTCCCTGGATGACTTATTGCATTTTTCAGTGGTTCCTACTAGGATATATCTTTTCTTACTTATGCAGGTGCTCAGAAAAAAATTTTTAAAAAAGCAAACTGCAAAACCAGAATAATTTTGCCAATACGTCCTCCTTTATGTTAGCATCTTCTGGGTGGCTTAGTACTGTAAATGCTATATTTTTCTATGTAGAAATAATGTAAAAGCTGTATTTTATAAATGTCTTCCTGAGTACTGTCTTCATGAAAGAATTTCTGTTAGGGAATATTTTCTGTCTTTTTGGATGGAAAAGCACTACTGTTGGTGAAATTGATAGAATGAGATTTACTATTTATTGTAACTCTTTCAACTAAAAATAGGCACGTTAAAATCCATATGTTAGAAATGTCTACCTTAACACTACCCAGTAAATCTATATAATATTAATATTCACCTGGATCTCTTGGGCTGCAAGACTTTTCAAGGCCTTGAGATATCCTCAGGCATCAAACTCACCAGACAATCATGACTTTCACACTGTCAACAAATTCCTTTTAGCCTTTACATATTATTTCTTAGCTTAAGTCCCATTTGTTTGCTGGTAATTTTGAACTTCTGCTAAGCACTGTGCCACTTGTCTTCATTTGATTAGGTCAAGCCAGTGGACTTAATTTTAGGACTTAAATTCAGGAAGAAAGTTCAAAGGTCATGTTCTGAAAAGTGTGTCAAATTCTGCATAAAAATCTATGTTCTTGGGATTTTTTCCCCCCATCATCATTGAATTCAATGAATCTTTATACTCAACATAAAATGAAGTTATTTAAAATTATTAACAAGACGTGTAATGATGAGTCTGACATGAAATCGAAGTTTAAGGCTGCAAATCATGATATGATGGGTAGAAATTTTCAAAACTAAGTTTTAATTTGAAGAATTGCATCATCTTTACAGACTTGGAATATAGGAAGTATTTTTAAAAGAGAAAGGAGAAAAGTTTAGTAACACAAAGTTTATGAAGATACGTAATATATACAAACTTGAAAATAAATTGTAGGTGTACCAACTCAAAAATAAGTTTAAAAAATTACTTTTGCCTCAGAAACTAATGAAAGTTTATTACCACCCCAATCTGATTTCCCTAACTTCCGTCAGAAGCAAGTGACTCTCTAGAAAAGAAGGCTTTTTCTGCCTAAGAAATGTTATGTAGCAATATTAACATGTTTTTGATATATTTTTTATTTGCTAAGGATAATGCAAATTAATGACTACAATCATTCATAATTTTAGTTACATTTATAAAGTATAGGTAGCATGCTTATATCGTAAATATTAGATCAGAATATTCAAAATATAAAAAAATTGAAACAGCAAAGTAAAACTTAGTCTTTGTCTCCTTTATATCCTCTGCCCCCTTTTGTTTACCAAATAAAGAATTTTAAGGGAACTATAGGTACATTTTCAAAAATTGGATACCTAGACATTTTGAAATCACAGTTAGGGTATTTCAATATATCAAATATAAGAAAATTAAACATATACTTTTTTAAAAGTATTTTTAAAATTCTTTAACAAATGTTTTTTATTAAAGTCACACTTTTAATGTTGATGCTTTGCATTGTGTCTTAGTTAAATATAATCTTTCCTGAAATAAATTTTGATGATACTGTTTCTCTTACAATTTTTCTTGAATTGACCACTAGCAGACTCAATATTTTGTTCATTTGTGAATACATTTACCTATTATATTTTGGGATAATATATATAAATTTAAACTAATTACTGTGGTCAAAACCACATCTACCAATTTGAGAAGGCTTTAAAGTTTTCAAAGAGGCTTAAATGCATAAAACTGGCACCAAGGCTCTTAAAAAGCACCTTCAATTGATTTGTAAAATACTAAAAAAGAATTTTCCATTTCCCACATAAAATCATAATCATAATCATTTGGGGTTCCTAATAGCAAACTATTCCCTTATCACGCATAATCAAAATTATTTTTGAACAGGAAAAGAGAATCTTAGATTAGCATTGTTTTTTAATGTTTCTGTGTGCCATCTACTACCTGTGGTATTGAGTCAGGGAAAAGTGTACGGTATATGGTTAAGAAAAAGCAAACTAGATTTCTCTTCAGTGACTTTACACTGTGAGGCACCAAATGGCTTAATAGCTTTCTGGCAGTACACATCTATGATAAGAGTATTTGCAGAAATAAAGAAAGCATAAAAAGACTCCTACACTGCATCATGGCAATGATTAGAAAGGACAGTCTTTGAGCTTTGAAAACAGAAAGCAGAATCCAAGCACACAGTCTGCAGCCCTGAGCAAAATCTCTTTTCCCGTCCAAACTCTGTTGCAAACCCAGCTTCTCTTGCAAACCCACAGGCTGGAAGAGGAAACCACAGCCACTCCAAAGTGGAGTTTCAGGCCCATCATTAGTGGTTTTTGTCACCGTCTAGTTGCTTTTCCTTTATGAATGAAATATACAAATGGCATCTCACATTGGCTCTTTCAATGAAGAGGAGGAAGGTCAAGAGACAGGACTAATACAGCCAGCACATTAGAGATCTGTGACCAACGTACTCACACCTCCAAATGCCTCCAGACTGCAGCCTCTGGAAATATCTATCCCATTTCTTTATGGCACTGTTGCTTCGATCAGCTGTGGAAATTAACATAAAATAATACAGTAACCCAATAGGTGCTAGACAGCATTTCAGAGCATCATACAAAGGGAACACTAAAGGCACATTGACAGTATTCAAAGCCTAAGTGATAAACAGC
This sequence comes from Ateles fusciceps, assembly GCA_036589455.1. Lineage (NCBI taxonomy): Eukaryota > Metazoa > Chordata > Mammalia > Primates > Atelidae > Ateles > Ateles fusciceps. Next base: position 16,958,129 of record JAZHEH010000078.1, read on the forward strand.
AAGTAAATACCTTCTAATCGAACAGAAGGGGGAAGGATGCTGATCCGATACTGATGCTGCCTGCTCTCTGTGTAACAGCAAAGGCGGCTCAGTCCCTCTGACAGGCTGTGAAGCGTGGCTGCCTATCGGCTCCTGGGCGGTCCTAGTGCCTGCGCCAGGTTAGCACACAAGGTAGCTCCAGAGAGGCTTCCCTTTCTGGTGATTCTTCTAGTGATTATCACAAAAGATTTTGAGGGACGTCAGTCAGTTAAGCATCAGGGTAGTGAGGTTTAGGTTTGGGAAAAATGATAAGTAGAGTTTGCTACTGTTAATCAGACACTGCTGTTGAAACCAAAAAGGATTATAGATGATCTTTTCTGTTAAATAAATGATGCTCATAAAAATGTTGAAGCCAGAGTTGTTAAAAAGCAAGCTAATTGGATAATATGTTATATTTACTAAAATCCATTTGTTTTGTTTTATTTTTTCCATGTTTAATGTGTAACAGAAAAAAAATAAAGAAGTAGGATATTTTTTAAAATCTGATATATTTACGTAACTATTTTCAAAACGTGTTTGCTAAAACCCTAAAAAAGCCCATGTGTAGTTTATGCTGTTCAAAAATATGCAAAAACAAACAAAATGAAGACCTCCAGAAATTTATCCTCTAAAAGAGGCAAAACGTTCAAGTGCCACTTCATGTAGATGCCAGGTTTCATCTTTCTCTATTCATTCCCCCACTTTTTTCCCCCTCATGACATTTATATTTTTGAATTTACTCCCCCACTGCAGTACAGTATCTATGAAGGAATCTGTTCTATTGACTCTTTTTTTTTTTTTGAGACAGGGTCTCCCTCCTGTCACTCAGTCTGGCATGCAGTGATGCCATCTTGGCTCACTGCAACCTCCTCCTCCCGACTCAAGCAATTCTCCAACCTCAGCCTTGGAGAATTTTGGACCACCAGCATGTGCCACCATGCCCTGGCTAATTATTTGTATTTTGGGTAGAGACAGGGTTTTACCATATGGCCCAGGCTGGTCTCAAACTCCTGAGCTCAAGCAATCCACCTGCCCCGGCCTCCAAAGCGCTGGGGTTACAGGCATGAGCCACCACGCCCAGACTCTATTGACTTTGACAGAGTAACCCCTGCAAGATTGCCCAGCATATAATACACGTTCAGTAAATATTTATGAAAAGTTGAATGAGGCAGTAAACTGAGAAATTACACTATAGAAAACAGGTACAGAAGTTAATCTCTTAAGTGATTAAATTCAATTTAGCATACTTCTCTGCACAAATGCTTTTAATGAGGGACTGTGCTAAGTATATGTTTGCCTCTAAGGAGCTTATAATTCATTATTTTTTGAGTCAGAGTCTCACTCTGTCACTGAGGCCGGACTGCAATGGCGCAATCTCAACTTGCTGCGGCCTCCCACCTCCCAGGCTCAAGATTCTTTATGCATGCCATGCCTGGCTAAGTTTTGTAGTTTTAGTAGAGACAGTTTCACCATGTTGGTCAGGCTCGTATTGAATTTCTGAGCTGAAGGGATCTGCCCACTTTGGCCTCCCAAAGTGCTAGGATTATAGGTGTGAGCCACTGTGTCCAACCAGGATCTTATAATTTAAACATAGAGAAAAACATTAGTGTATGTGTATAATCAAAGAATTACATGTACGTAAGTTACTTGCCATAAAATAATGAACAATATAAGTCAGAATATGCTATATTTGCTAAGGGCTTCTAGTCTGGGTGTTATGAGTATGGAGTGGAGCTGGGAGATTGGGTTTGAGAATTCAACCCAATTGATTTCTTTTTTCCCCAGAGTACATAGAGTTTGGGTGACAGTGGGCAGGTTGGTACAGAAGGGACTAGAAGCTGGAAAGTTAACTCTAGTAACATTGGTTAGCAGAGTAAATATAGGTACTAAGACAGGTGAAGAGAGGGAGTACAGGTACAGGTATGTGGGCAGTGTAGGCCCTGGATCAAAGCCTCACACTGGCAGGTAGTCAGCAGGAGAGTGTTCCCCTCCACCAAGAGATGGTTGCCTTCTAGAGCAGGGAGGGCAGCTCATACCTTGTGGTCCAGGCATTCAGACCACGTGATAAAGTGTGGCAGCAGTAACAAGGTATATTAGCCCATAACAAGGTGACATGCCATTGAGGCTGAGGCTCAGGGCTTCTGCAACCAAAAAGAGAAGGAGAGAAAAATCAAGCTAAGACTCTTGCAATGGAGAACTCAAGCCTGGGGCTTCCCATGGGAAAAGTACAAATCAAAAGGCATGGGGTGAAACTGAACCCAACCATAAGGGACTTTGAGGTTTTATATGATCTAAGGATCCAGAAATCAATCCGCTTGTCATCTGCAGGTCAAACAGCTGTGACTGTGGTTGGAGAAAAACTCCAAGGCTAGGGAACCATGTTGACCACTAGAGTCAGGTGAACTCAGAGTGATTAGTGATCAATAAAAGAATGCTTTGTTGAGTCCTGAGGATTGTGATTTGCTTATCCATTGCACTTCTTTCCACTTCTTCCCAATTCAGCATGTTTTCTGAAATGAGTCTTTTTCTTATTTTTAAAAAAAAGTTGATCAGCAGCAAAAGACACTAATGTACCCTCAATAGATCCTTGTTACTACAAAGTGGTGCATGGGCTGGACTCTAGCAGGGGAGTGACTAGTGTGTGAGGGAGGCAATGTCCCCTCATTAAGCATTTCTCTGTAGTTACTGATTTTTATAATGTTGGAGAGTTCCCTAAGAAATAAAGCACTATGTCCATGATTGGGCCTCAAACACACACTAACTTGTCATCTGTGCAATGACTCCAGGTGGAGGGAGGAAAAGTGGGGCTGCTGAGAGACATATCACCATAAATCAGAAGGATCCCAGCATAAGGAAACGGATCTCACCACAGGACTTGGGGGTAGAGGGGGAGTAATGAGCTTTGTGACTGAGATGGACATGGTTGTAATAGAAAAAGACTCCATACAAACTGAAAACACCAAGATACTGCAATGGACTGAATATTTGTGTCCCCCCAGAATTCATATGTTGGGATCTAATCCTTAATGTGATGATTTTAGAATGTGGGGGTTGAGAGGTGATTAAGTCAAAAGGGTAGAACCCTAATGAATGGGATTAGTCTCCTTATAAAAGAGATTCCCAAGAACTCTGTCACCTGCTTTCTGCCATGTGAGGATCAAAAGGGAAGTCAACAGCCAGCAACTCAGAAGAGGACCCTCAGCAGAACCTGACTGTGCTGGCACTCTGATCTTGGACTCCCAGTCTCCAGAACTGTGAAAAGAAAATTTATATTATTTATAAACCACCCACTGTATACTTTGTTATAGAAGCTTGAACTGACCAAGATAGAGACCTCATAAACTCTGTAATATTTCGGCCCTAAGAAAACCAAATGTGTGGGTGCTGTTATCCTTTTCCCTTTCAGTCTGTTGGCTCACACAGTTGTGTGAGATTTGGTACCTCGAAGAATCGTTGGGGACCCCCAACAGGCCATAAACTGCTGGTTCTGCAGGGACAGCTGTGTCACAGTGCCCAGGTTTTTAAAGGGTGGTGCTGATATCACAGATCTTGGGCTCAACTTGCCAAAAAGCCATTGGGGACTATAAGAACAGTGTGACTTGGACCAATCTATGGCTTTTCAAGATGACTGTGAGGTGAAGGACATCATAAGGAGCTGGAATTCATGGAAGAGCTGGTGAAGGAGGGCTCAGATCCTGTGAGGCTGGTTACCAATTTTATGTAGCCTTATTTGTACCCACGTGCTAGTGAATTGTGTCAGGTGCCATATGCAAATGCACCTGTTATAGAATAAAGTGGGATAATCGCTGATTTTGGGACTATAGACCTGAATTAAAACTGACTCTTTGTGTGTCCATGTAGTTGAATAAATACTACTCCGTAGGCCTCTTGTAATGCTCCCATGTCAACTACATTAAAAGGCCTAGCACAGAATAGCTGCCCATTACAAAATGAAAACCACTGGGCATGACGGCTCATGCCTGTAATCTCAGCATTTTGGGAGGCCAAAGCAGGTGGACCACCTGAGGTCAGGATTTCGAGACCAGCCTGGCCAATATGGTGAAATCCTGTCTCTGCTGAAAATACAAATTAGCTGGGTATGGTGGCACATGCCTGTAATCCCAGTTACTCAGGAGCTGAGGCAGGAGAATCGCTTAAACCCAGGAGGAGGAGGTTACAGTGAGCCAAGATTGTGCCATCGTACTCCAGCCTGGGCAATAAGAGCAACACTGTCTTAAAAAAAAAAAAAAAAAAAAAAAAACCATCACCACTCTACTATAAAAAAAGTGTTTATTTTTAAAAAAGGAAACCACTATATTTAGTAGCATAAAGCCAAAGGTTGCCCCTCTGGAGATGTGCAGCATTGATAACAGCAATGACTTTCAAGCTTCTTTCACTTTGAAACTCTACAAAGTGAATCTCAGTTTCCTCATAAGTATAATCCAGTAATAATACCTCTGTGAAGAGTTTGTTTAGGATTAGATAGGATCATGCATGCAGAGTGCTTAGCATGAATATTTTATACAGGGATCAAAGAATGGTTAAATAAATTGTGGTGGTTCTTAAAATAAAACAGAACCTCTACCTCTTGAAGGTGATACAGGAGGAGGGCAGTGAAGAGCTGGGTAGAGAAAGGCGGGTCCCTAGCTAGGGCTCTACCCTCATGGACCTAGGTGAGGAAGGACAAGCATTTGTGCCTTTGTGCCCAAATGTTGCATTTTCCAAGACCACCCTGGCCCACCACGCCCCCATCCTGGGCCTATAAATAGACAAGACCCCAGCAAGGCAGAGACAGAAGCTGCTGGAGGGCGAGAGGAACACATCAGTGGAAGAAGACAAGCTTCTGGACGTCAAGAGGACATGGAGGGAGCACGCCGGTGGAAAAGCACACTACAGACTCCGGTACGCTGGCAGGCCAGCCACTGGCAGGACAAGCCACCAGCTGGGCCGAGCGGCACAACTCCAGGGGAAAACCATCTCCCTTCTGGCTCCCCCATCAGCAGAAAGCTATTTCCTCTCAATAAAACTTTGCATTCATTTTCCAAGCCCACATATGATTGGATTCTCCCAGTACCTCAAGGCAAGAACCCGGGATACAGAAAAGCCCTCTGTCTTTGTGACAAGGTAGAGGGTCTTATTGAGCTGGTTAGCACAAGCCACCTATAAACAGCAAACTAAGAGAGCACCCTGATAACACACACCCACTGGAGCTTTAGGAGCTGTAAACATCCACCCCTAGCCACTGCCGTGAGGTTGGAACCCCACAGCCTGCTGGTCTGTATGCTCCCCTAGAGGTTTGAGCAGCGGGACACTGAAGAAGCAAGTCACACCCCCATCGCATGCCCTGTGAGGGGGACAAGGGAACCTTTTCCATTTCAAAAGCATTTAAATGTGAATCATGTGCTTTCTGGATTCATGTAGTAAGAGGAATTTTGTATCTCAAAACAAGTGTGTCATGCTTTTTCATGATCTGGAGTGATCAAATGCTTAGAATAATAACACCAAGTAACATGATTCATCTAAGAAAAAGATATGAGATGAAACTATATTACATTATATTATATTGCAAATGCATTTCTACCAGCCCCACCATTCTTATAAATATTTGAATTCCATAATATATTCAACACCTTGTATGACTATGTTATTTGTATCAACACTGAGAATAATTCATATTTGTAGATAGTGTAAAGCTCATTTAAGAAAACTTCAATAAATTGTCATTGCCATCACTTTTGCTGCACCCCTAGTCCCTATGCCCCTCATTTTAACCGACTTACTCCAATCTGCTCAACCAAGCATGCTGACTGATGTCCACACATGCAGAAAGCTAATGTTTACTCCCAAGCATGTCCACATTCTTCCTCTCTCAGTATTTGAGTTGCACACAAACAAAGATTCATTAACGTGTAGTACCAAACCTGTTAATGTTGGAGGTACTTTTAGTGTAAGTATATAATTTAATTGAAAGGTGTTTATACTGATAAAATATGAGTGCAAAAGAGAGTTATTATTTCTAAGAAACTAAATAAATGTAGTGCTTTGTAACAGTCATATAAAGATGAGTTGCTAACATAAATTGTTGCCAAATCAGGTATGGGCCAAAAATAATCTAGAGGATTGAAAGTAAATTTTATGGTGTGGTGGCTTACGCCTGTAATCCCAGCACTTTGGGAGGCTGAAGCAGGTGGATCACTTGAGGTCAGGACTTGGAGACCAGCCTGACCAACATGGTGAAACCCTGTCTCTACTAAAAATACAAAAATTAGCTGGGTATGGTGGTACACACCTATAATACCAGCTACTCAGAAGGCTGAGGCACAAGAATTGCTTGAACCCGGGAGACGGAGGTTGCAGTGAGTCAAGATCGCATCACTGGGCTCCAGCCTGGGGAAGAGTGAAACCTAGTCTCAAAACAAACAAACAAAAAGAATAAAGACTTATGTATTCAAATGGCTTTGCAAGGGTTTTGTGTTCTTGCTCCACTTAACAGAATTAAAACTAGAAATTATAGACACGCGTTGATACTCATACATGCTCAAAGGAAAGAACTTGTCCTTATTGTAAAAGAGTGGCAAATAAGTTAATATTATATATTTTTAGTTGGGGTAAAAGATTTAAAGTATATGTCTTATGCTTTCTAATGTAACTAGCATTTTGAAAACATGACCAAGCTGGCATCCTGATCACATCAAACTTCCCTTGTAATACATCATGTGCTTTGTTTGGATACAACTTTGGTAGCCTTCCTGTCCTGAACCAAATTAAATATTTATAATGGCACAAGAAAAGGACTTACCCTGGACCTTGCTTCACTATATGTAACAGAAATTAAAGCAGTGTCATCTAACATAAGTGCTTTTAATCACATAGCCCAGAGCGCCTTTACCAATAGGCTAAGTAGAATCCAGGAAATGTATATAGACAGGAGAACTCCACACAAAAATTCCTAATCAGACTGAAGGATTTATACCCAGTTTGTCTGTATATTTAATGACATGCAAGGTATGCTCCACCAAGGAAAGGTCACCTTGAGAATATCTTGAAAATACATTCTCTAAAGTCTATGAAAATAAAGACCAAAAAATGGCCACGAATAATCCGATCAGTTGCCATCAGTGACTTTTTCATTATTTACCAGACAACAAAGCCCCATTACGAGGAACTTCATAACAATAAGTGTTGTTTTAATTGTTGTAAAAACATGATGGAAAATGAATACAGTTATGTTAGCGGTGGTGAATCCATACAGGTCTGCAGCAACCCCAATTCTTGCCTCCTCAGAAGAAAGAATTCAAACGAGTGGTCATAAGGCAGAGTGAGAGACCAAGGCAAGTTTTAAAGCAGGAGTGAGTTTATTAAAATGTTTCAGGGCAGAAATGAAAGTAAGTTAAGTACACTTGGAAGAGGGCCAAGCAGGCAACTTGGGAGATCAAGTGCAGAGTTTGACCTGACTTGGGGTTTTATATGTTGGCATACTTCTGGGGTCTTGTTCCCCTTCTCCCCTGCTGCTTCCCTTGCGGTGGGCTGTCTGCATGCACAGTGGCCTGCTAGCACTTGGGCTGTGCTGTGTGTTTACTGGAGTTGTACGCATGCTCACTTGAGGCGTTTTCTCTTACCAGCTGAATGTTCCTAGAAGGAACAGTTAAACCTCGTCAGTTTACCTCTTAATGCACATGCTTGAGCCCACACGCCTGACTCCTGAGATCTTATCAGAAAGCTATTGATCACCAGTTTCAGGTTTTCCTATTGGGAGACTGCCTTTCCCTGGCACCAGCGGTGACCAATTATTATTTTAGAGAAACAGTGTAATAATCGCTTGACTGTCATCACCTAATGGTTGCCTGATATTCCTGGGGGGGGGCAGAGGCTCTCCTGCCCTGCTCATGCCTCACTAGCTACCTCTTATGTTATAGATAATAGTTAATCTACTTTCCAAAACATTTTCTCATTGTCACTGAATTATTTGTTAAAGGTGTTGAAGTTATTTTGTGTTCTTCAGAATTTTCATGATTGCAGAATAATTGCTAAAATCTGTATAGTGAACATGCCTTATTGCTTCTTTACAGCTAAGCCTTTTCTTGCCTTCACAAGGAGTTACAGCAGAAAGTTTCTGGGAAGACCCCAGTTCATATTTCTACCATTTAGTGTAGCTGGCATTCACACTCTTAGAAAAGGCTAAACTAGAGATCATTATTAAAAGAATTCTCCACCGGGGGTGGTGGCTCACTCCTGTAATCCCAGCACTTTGGGAGACCGAGGCAGGCAGATTACTTGAGGTTAGGAGTTCGAGACCAGCCTAGCCAACATGGTGAAACCCCATCTCTACTAAAAATACAAAAAAATTAGCCAGGCACAGTGGCACGTGACTGTAATCCCAGCTACTCAGGAGGCTGAGGCACGAGAATCGCTTGAACCTGAGGGGCAGAGGTTGCAGTGAGCCAAGTGGCACTGCACTCCAGCCTGGGCGACAGAGAGAGGCTCTGCCTCAAAAAAAAAAAAAAAAAAAAAGAATTGTCAAGTTTTACTTTTAGCTGCTGTGAGTTTCAATAGGGGAAGCCTTTTTGTTCCATCTGTATTCAATCATTGTCCCAGTTTTCTGAACGCTAGGAATGTGCTTTTGTTGTTTAAAGCGTTAATTCACAGAAGAGCTTGCACATCTACTGAAACAAGATGCCCTCAGTCTGCTCATCATACCCCATGGGATGTTCTAATATTGCTGGTATCACTAAAGTGAGATCATATGAGAAGATTTCATGAGAGGAAAAATTCATTTATTTAACACGTATTTATTAAGTGCCTACAAGCATTGTGTTAGGCACTGAAGATCTGAGGATGAACAAAGCTATGGACAGTCTGTTTTCATGGAGCCCATGGTCTGCTGTGGGAGACAAACATCAATCAAACAATATCACCATGAAATTTCAATTACAACCTGAGGTGAAGGCTTGAAGTAAAGGAAAATGAAACTTGAAGGCAATTGACAATAGAATCAAATCTATCTGAGTATGAAGAAGAAGGCTTCGCTTGGCAAGTACATTTGAGCTGACATTTAAAAGATGAGAAAAAGTTAATTAGGTGAAAAAAGGAAGGCAAAGAGGAAAACTTCTGAACCAGTAGCTTTCAAACCTTCTTGTAACCACAAATATATACCAAATATTTTAAATTATAATACCCATGCAAGCATATACATATATAAAATTTAAATAAAACTTTTACAATGACACTAACCCTTACTACCTGCAATACACACTAATTTTTTCTATTCCTTTCAATTTTACTTTTAAAATTTAGTTATGGTTTATTAATCTGCAGTTAAACTGTAAAAATGGTATTCAACTTCTACTTTAGCGTCAGGAACAAAAACCTTAAAACACACACACCTCTCTCGCTGGTATAGCAGTGTTCTCACAGCTGTCTTTACTAAAAGGCATACTTTAGTAGCTATCTATTAATAGTATTCTGTTTTATGAATGTATTATAAATTAACAATTCCACATTATTATATATTTTAATCTTTGCCACCATCCTAACAATGAAATTTCTGGATCAAAGTATATATGTTCTGTGTAAAGAGTTTAAGCATGTGGCCACATTTTCTTCCAGAAGGTTTATACCAATTGATATCACCACCACTATTCACAGCCAAAGTTCTGGAAAGAATACCTCCAAATCCAATCCTCTGCATGAACACTCTCAGTACCTCCTTGTGACCCTTTGCTCTGTGTAGTCATTGCTGTTTAGTTATAGTGAGAATGCCTCATTTCCTTGACCTCTCCAGGCCTTTGACATGACTGATCCTTTATTCTGGCCCTCCAGTATTCTGCTTTTCCTCTGCTCCTTCTTTTTCTTCTTAGCTGTTCTTCCTCCTGTATCCTACTAGTGGAAATTTCCCAAGAATAGGCCTTGGCTCTCTTTTCTTTTGCTACTCACATCTGATCTTTTCTCACACCAGCTTCTTAGCATCCTGCCATTAGTCTCCTCCTCCATCTGGCATATTTTACCTCTAGACTGTACCACTGAAGTAGCCTCCTTACTGCTTTACTTCTTACAGTCACATCTTCCTCAACTTTTTTCTCTACATACTTGTGCCACATTAAGTTTTCTTTTTAAAAAGTTCAAATTACCTTAATGTCCTGTGTATTAGCCTGTTCTCACACTGCTCAGAAAGACATACCTGAGACTGGTTAATTTATAGAGGAAAGAGGTTTAATTGACTCACAGTTCCACATGGCTGGGGAGGCCTCACAATCATGGTGGAAGGCGATAGTGGAACAAAGTCAAGATTGTTGGAAGTATAAGGAAAGTATCTTACATGGCGGCAGGCAAGAGAGCTTGTGCAGGAGAACTCCCATTTATAGAACCATCAGATCTTCTAAGACTTATTCACCATGGTGAGAATAGTATGGGGTAAACAGCCTCCATGATTCAATTATCTCCACCTGGCCCTGCCCTTGACATAAGGATTATTTGAATTCAAGGTGAGATTTGGGTGGGAACACAGCCAAACTGTATCATCCTGCTCATAAATCTTCAATGAATTTAGATTGCTTACAGAATAAAGTTAAAATTTCTTTAATTAGTTTTTATACTCTTTAAATCGGCCTCAACTTGCCTTTCTGACCTTAATTTCCTTTACTAGTCTGTTTGCCAAACTCCGAGCTTTACCCAAGTTGAACTATTCCCTATTCTCCAATCATGCATTTTTAAGCCCTTATATATTTGTGGTGCATTCTATATGCATAAGATGTCTTTATACCATTTACCCTAATACCTGCTGCTCAGTCATTCAAATCATACCCATTCTTCAAGGACTATGTTGAAAGTTATTCATTTACTTTTGCTCATCTCATCAGCCAGAAAATGTTATCGCCCTTCTATCAGCTCTCCATAGTCTGTACCTGTCATATATAATATTTTCTTACAGTGATTAGTAAAAGTATTTTATCTTGCTGTTTATTTTACACTACATTACTATGTGCTTTGAGCCTTCTTTTTCTTTGAATCTTCTTTGTGCTGTGGCTTCCACAAGATAGAGATATTAGTACTGAATAAATGACTCAGTGAATGAACTGATCATTACCCTAAAGAGGATAGAAAGTATTAAGGTAGTTCAATACCTTGTGATTTACAGAACATTGAAATAAAAACCAGGGAATGGTAGATTCAGGCCTTCAATAGTATTACATAACCTATTACATCAATGCTGCTACAGCTTACTCATGGAAAAGAGGTAATTATTAGCACAATATCCTTACCTCTTAATACATCAAGGCACAGTAGTAGCACTTCAAGTCAACCAGGGACAAATCTGTTTCTTTCTCATTATACTTCACAAGGGCAGTTCCTGCTCATCCATTTCACTGAATAGATTATCTGTGGTGTGGGACTGACCTGCCCAATTGAGAAGCAGTGTGGACTCCTCTATTCTAATTCATTACATTTGACACTAACTAGATCATGGGTTTTGCCATCTCTTTACAGTGTTAAAGACTTGTTTATTTGCAAAGTTCCAGATGACAGAGGGACAAGAAAAGTATACTGTTAATACTTAATATTATCTATGGACTATAAGAGAATTTGATGATAAGCCTTTGTTATTGGAGGAAGTAAAAACTTCACCGCCAGAGTAGATTAGTATGTTTGTGCATTTTTAGCTTAACATTGGCTTTATTTTTATTCTTTTGTAAAATGTGGAGAAAAAAACAATTTGTACTGCAACCTATTTTCTTCTAGGATCACTCATTGTCCAGTGTGTAACCTTGGATAAGTTATTTCACTTCACTTGAGGCTTCTTTCTCCCTCCTAGTAAAGTGAAGGGAGTCAACTAGGTGACATCTGAGACCCTTTCCACCTCTAAGCATCTGGATTCTATTGCATCCTATGTAGAGAAGGAAGGACAGCCTCTTAGATAGACATTCTAAACCCACCACCGAAAAGCCTATGTTATGCCATGTGGCTGCCATTGGAAGTTTTTGTGTTGGAAGATCTTTTAGGACACCTCCCTCCTTACCCAAAACTGCACCCTCATTATTCAGTGGCTTATACAGACTATGTGTGCTGGGAAGGCCCTAAATCAGCATCCCGGGGAATTCAATTTACTTAGAAGCCACTGAGCTACAAAAGGAATTTCTTAATATGAAAAATATGCTACTTTCTGTTTAGAAATACCTTAGAGTTCAGTGTTCTGGCAGCAAAATAGATACCATGTCCTGGTCAGAAGCATGAGCTGATGAATTCATGAAGCCCACCTTTTTCAATAACTCTGTCAGCATCAGTCACGTGTTTTCCATGAATTTTTATATAATCTTTCTTTTTACATTTATGTTTACAATAGTACAATTTCAGTGACTTTTCTGAGAGTCATGATTAAATCACCTTTGTTAAAGTAGTCATCAGACCAGGACAGCCCTTTTTGCAAGTACCTGTTCTCCCCAGATTGTTTTAGCTTATTTTCCTCATACTTCCAACAATCTTGACTGTGTGTACTACCAGAGTCAGCTTCCTATCATATCCTTCCTTGCACAAAAATTTTAGTGGCTAAATTATAATAATGGTATATCAGTACAGAAAAGGATCATAGAAATAATTTAGGTAAATCTCTTCATATTACAATCAAGAAAACTGAGGACTAAGAGATTTAGTAGCTTAAGGTCATTGTATTAACCTAGGTTTCCTAGAAAATATTACAGACCTGAGGCAAGGCTTAAATACTAATGCTTTATTGGGAAGGAAAACCCAGGTTGGTAAGCATTTTTAAAAGGGTGAATGAGGGAGGCAAAGATAGAAAGCAAATGCACAATAATGCATTATCCAGCTGACCACTGATACCCAGAAAGCTCAAAGGGAGCAAGCTGGCCACTCAGCAATACATGTGCTCGGTCTAGTAAAAGAGCTCCAGACATCTGTACCATGCCTCAAAATAGTTTGTCAGAGCAAGGAAGAGAGGATTTACTGCTGGATCCAACCTGTTTCTCTTTCCATCACTCCTTGAGGTTTACCATGAAGGGAGTTTACTGTCCTATACCTCCAGGTTGTGTCACCTGGTCACTTCAGCATCTTCTGGAAAAGACAAATCCCATGCCCTATGATGTATTGCCTAGAAGTGTTGGTAGGAACCAGAGGCTCTGGATGTGGCACTGGAAGCCATAGGGAACAGAAACAGTAGAGCCCAAATAGAGTTGGTTTCTGTTTTAACTGTCAAAGCAGAACAAGCAGCTGAGTATTTGAGAGACAGGTAAACTCAAGAACAAACTAAAGAGGGCTCCAATATTGCCAAAGAGCTTCATAGTAGAAATGTCCACTATCCTTACAGTAAATTTAATACTCAGAAGAACAACCAAATTTTTCAGTGTCTTTCAAGATTCTCTATAATCTAAATTTGCCTAATTTCACTTATTGTAGCTACCCTGCTTTACATGAATTAACATCACCTGCCTGAAAACAACTCAACCATAAGGACTGAGAGCTAAGAATGCTTGTGTCAACATGATGACTATTTGTTCTGGAAAAATGCTTGTCCAATTTTTTTAAAGTCTCTGTTTACATTAGAAAATTAAACCAATATTTTTAAAGTCTCTGTTAATATTAGAAAATCCTTGCAAACCCATCTGTCCAGGAAAAGTTTGCTCATCTGGGCAAATAGCTTGCTTATAAAACAACAATTGATCAACATTCTATTTAAGACAATCCCTCAATGGATCTACCAAACTTGAAATGCTATATCACAAACTTTACCCAACTTCTGTCTCCCAACTTGAAGGATCTACTTTAAATCCTGGTGTGTAGATCACTGTCTTTTGAGACAAACATTTTATTGACTGTTTCCCCCAAAGTCTACCAAGGATAAGCACTTATATGTGTAGCAATTCAGGTATAAATGTCCAATTAATTCACAGGAACAAAGAATCATTGCCTGAACCTCCAAATAAGGTCAGAAAAACCCTAGTATAAAGGAATAGGATCAACTACCCATTCAGTTCTAAAAATTCAAAATGCCACAAGAAAAGAAAATTAAAAGAAAACATATCTCATTAGAATTATATGATTATCATCCAATTTTGTTGTGCATGTTCTCCTATTTTATTGTATAAACTCATACTTTACATGAATTTCCTCTCTATTTATAAAATGGTGTGAAATTTTTCCTCAAAAGTAGACTGAAGTGAAAGTCAGCCAATTCAGTGAAAGCGTCAGGCTCTGAATTATTTCATCATATCTGCAGGTTGATTTGTCACAGACATTTAGCCATGGGTGTTTGATCATTGCGCAGCTAGTAGAAGCACTCTCTCTATTGGTCTTCAGCCATTCCTCCTAAAGAATTTTTCACACTACAATGTTAAGAAACACCTTTTCTGTAGCGACTCTTCTTTGCCCACTGAAAGTCACATGTGTTAGTAGGACATCAAAAACATAATTTAAAAATTGCTACCTAAGGTGGGGTCGTGGTGGTTGAGCTCAGGAGAAGGTATGCACCAGGAGACAGCTCTGTTTCTTCATTGAATCTTTCCTTTTCAGGTCCCATTCCCTGTTATTCTAAGTAAAGCTAAGAATAAAATTTTAAACCCTAACTATAACAATAAAAGATTTATTAAAACTATTTCTTATTTATATTTGTATAATCATGTATCTTGGTAATATGATAAATATTAAACAAATGGCTCTGATACAAATGCAGCATTGATTCAGACACGAGAGAAAACTGCAAGCAGTCTAAGAAGGATGTGTGGGATGAGTGGGTGGAGGTCAGTTCAGAGTGGGAAAGCCCTGAGGTCGGTCACATGGAATAACTAAGTAAAGGCAGGAGTGTGGGCTTGGTCTCAGTAACTTAGAGAAGCTAAATAAATAGATCCATAAACCCTCAATAACCAATGAGATTAAAATGTTGTGTAAGATAGATATTCCTAATGGCAACAAAAATATATTAAATCCCTGCATACAAACTCAACTAGAAATGAGCATGAAGAAATGAGCAGTATTACATGAAGAAATTCATGAAGAAAACTATAGATCTTTATAAAAGGACATAAAAGAAGACTCAATTAAAACAGACAGTGAGAGAGAAATAGAGAGAGACTAAATTCCTGTACTGAAAGAATTTAACATTACAGGAATACATTTCACTAAATTCATCTATAAATATAAGGTCAATGAATATTACATTACCAAAAGTATTTCTATGAGAATTAAAGACTGATTTGGGAAAGAATAATGTTGCTAATTCTCTATTAAATATCAAACCACACCATAAAACTAGAATAACTTTAAAAGTGTGGCATTGATGCATAATCTACAAATTCCATAGTGGAACAATTCAGTATGAAGAAGAAAGATATGAAAATATTTATGACAAAGGTACAATTTAAAATCAGTAGAAAAATGATAGACTATTCAAGGAATAGTATGAGTACAATTGGCTATCCATTTAGGGAAAATATATCAGATATCTAGATCATACCAGACACAAAAATAAATCCAAATAGATTAAGTAACTAAAAACATAAAAATGAATACAAAGAAACTATAATGGATTATCTTCATAATCTAAAGAGTTTTTCTAAGCAATACACTAAACTTAGAAACTATAAGATTGACAAATCAAAATTTTAAACGTATACAAATTTAAATGTAAACTATAAATCAGAACAAAGATTGACCTCCATACTTAATACAGAACAATATCAAATTAAATAAAGTAAAAACAAGTCATCTAATAGAAAAATGGTCAAATTAGATGAAGAGCAAATTTTCAAAAGAGGAGGTAATAAGATAAACGATGTTCAACCTCATTATAAATCTGGGCCATTCTAACTGAAATAAACTAAAATCATGTTTTGTCTATCAGATTGTTCAAAATTCAAAAGATTAATTACATTTTTAAGTAACAAGAGGTTGGGGACACTCACTCTCATACTTTATTTGTGGCACCCTAGTGGCACACCAGAAAGCACTCCAGAAGGTTTCTCCTATTTCCTTCCAAACAGAAACACTCCCAACCCTCCCCACCACAGGAGGTAATCATATCCTGACACCTACAACTAATATTATTTTTGCCTATTTTGTTATTTTATATAAGAGGAATTATATATTGGGGTTTTTTTAAATCTGGCCCCTTTGCTCAACATTATGATTTTGAGTCATTATTATTGCAGTTTCAGATTTTTCAGTCTCCTTGCTTTCCACTAATGTGCATACCAGAATGTATTTGTCCACTCTATTGTTGATGGTCATTTGGGTAGAGCTGCACTGATCATTCTTCCACATCTTTTGGTGAGTGAACATAGGTATATATTTCTGCTAGGGAAACATCCAGAAATGGACCTTCTGGCTATAAGATTTTCATGTATTCTTCTGGAGAAAGATGTTGCCAAACATTTTTCAAAAA
Source organism: Ateles fusciceps (assembly GCA_036589455.1). Lineage (NCBI taxonomy): Eukaryota > Metazoa > Chordata > Mammalia > Primates > Atelidae > Ateles > Ateles fusciceps. The sequence goes on from JAZHEH010000078.1 coordinate 16,974,531, forward strand.
TGGTTTTTATCAATTTCCACTTCTACTTGTGGTGGATGGAGTTCAGTTTACTCTACATTCTTGTTGATACTTGGTAGTATCTGTCTTTTTCCTTTGCCCATTTTGGTGGTTACTTGATGGCATCTTGTGGTTTAACTTGCATTAAAAAAAAAAACTAATAAAGTTGAATATCTTTCACAGATTTAAAGGACATTTAAATGTCCTCTTTTATGAAGTATTTGTTCAAGTTTTTTGTTCATGTCTCCACCAGTTTTTCTGTTTTTATTTGTATTTGTATTTACATTTTAAATACATTTTATTTATATTTGATTTGATATCTTTTCAAATATACATGATATATAATATATATCATATATTTGATATACATAAACATATTGATATATTATTTATTTATTTATATATTTTATTGCACTTTAGGTTCTGGGGTACATGTGCAGAACATGCAGGATTGTTGCACAGGTACATACATGGCAATGTGGTTTGCTGCCTCCATCCCCGTCACTTGTATCTGGCATTTCTCTCCATGTTATCCATCCCCAACTCCCTGCCCCCATTGTCCCTCCCCTAGTCCCCATCCCAAATAGATCCCAGTGTGTGATTCTCCCTTTCCAGTGTTCATGTGTTCTCATTGTTCAACACCTGCCTATGAGTGAGAACCTGTGGTGTTTGATTTTCTGTTCTTGTGTCAGTTTGCTGAGAATGATGGTTTACAGATTCATCCATGTCCCTACAAAGGACATGAACTCATCATTTTTTATGGCTGCATAGTATTCCATGGTATATATATGCCACATTTTCCTTGTCCAGTCTATCATCGATGGGCATTTGGGTTGGTTCCAGGTCTTTGCTATTGTAAACAGTGTCACAATGAACATATGTATGCATGTGTCTTTATAACAGAACAATTTATAATCCTTTGGATACATACCCAGTAATGAGATTGCTGGGTCAAATGGAATTTCTATTTCTAGGTCCTTGAGGAATTGCCACACTGTCTTCCACCATGGTTGAACTAATTTGCACTGCCACCAACAGTGTAAAAGTGTTCCTATTTCTCCACATCCTCTCCAGCATCTGTTGTCTCCAGATTTTTTAATGATCACCATTCTAACTGACATGAGATGGTATCTCAATATGGTTTTGATTTGCATTTCTCTAATAACCAGTGATGAGCATTTTTTCATATGTTTCTTGGCCTCATATATGTCTTCTTTTGAAAAGTGTCTGTTCATATCCTTTGCCCACTTTTGAATGGGTTTGTTTGGTCTTTTTCTTGTAAATCTGTTTTAGTTCTTTGTCGGTTTTGGATATAAGTCCTTTGTCAGATGGGTAGATTGCAAAAATTTTTTCCCATTCTGTTGGTTGCCAGTTCACTCTAACGATTGTTTCTTTTGCTGTGCAGAAGCTCTGGAGTTTAATTAGATCCCATTTGTCTATTTTGGCTTTTGTTGCCATTGCTTTTGGTGTTTTAGTCATGAAGTCCTTGCCCATGCTTTTGTCCTGAATGGTTTTGCCTAGATTTTCTTCTAGGGTTTTTTATGGTGTTAGGTCTTATGTTTAAGTCTTTAATCCATCTGGAGTTAATTTTAGTGAAAGGTGTCACGAAGGGGTCCAGTTTCTGCTTTCTGCACACTGCTAGCCAGTTTTCCCAACATCATTTATTAAACAGGGAATCCTTTCCCCATTGCTTGTTTTTGTCAGATTTGTCAAAGATCAGATGGTTGTAGATGTGTGGTGTTGCCTCCGAAGCCTCTGTTCTGTTCCATTGGTCTATATCTCTGTTTTGGTACCAGTACCATGCTGTTTTGATTACCGCAACCTTGTGGTATAGTTTGAAGTCAGGTAGCATGATGCCTCCAGCTTTGTTCTTTTTGCTTAGGATTGACTTGACTATACGGGCTCTCTTTTGGTTCCACATGAAGTTTAAGGTGTTTTTTTCCAGTTCTGTGAAGAGGGTCATAGGTACCTTGATGGGGATAGCATTGAATCTATAAATTACTTTGGGTAGGATGGCCATTTTCACAATATTGATCTTCCTAGCCATGAGCATGGAATGTTTTTCCATCTGTTTGTGTCCTCTTTTATTTCCTTGAGCAGTGGCTTGTAGTTCTCCTTGAAGAGGTCCTTTACAACCTTTGTTAGTTATATTCCTAGGTATTTTATTCTCTTTGTAGCAATTGTAAATGGCATTTTGTTCTGGATTTGGCTCTCTTTAGTCTGTTATTGATGTATAGTAATGCTTGTGATTTCTGCACATTGATTCTGTATTCTGAGACTTTACTGAAGTTGCTTATCAGTTTCAGGAGATTTTGGTCTGAGACAATGGGGTCTTCTAAATATACAATCATGTTGTCTGCAAATAGAGATAATTTGACTTCTTTCTTTCCTAATTGAATATCCTTTATTTCTTTTTTTTGTCTGATTGCTCTGGCGCAAATTACCAATACTATATTGAATAGGAGTAGTGAGAGAGGGCATCTTGTCTAGTGCCAGATTTCAAAGGGAATGCTTCCAGTTTTTGCCCATTCAGTATGATGTTGGCTGTGGGTTTGTCCTAAATAGCTTTTATTATTTTGAGATATGTTCCATCGATACCTAGTTGAGAGATTTTTAGCATAAAGCGCTGTTGAATTTTGTCAAAGGCCTTCTCTGCATCTGTTGAGATAATCATATGGTTTTTGTCTTTGGTTCTGTTTATGTGGTGAATTACATTTGTAGACTTGCGTATGTTGAACCAACCTGGATGAAGTCTGCTTGATCGTGATGGATAAGCTTTTTGATGTGCTGTTGCAATCGGTTTGCCAGTATTTTATTGAAGATTTTTACATCTATGTTCATCACGGATATTGGCCTGAAGTTTTCTTTTCTTGTTACATCTCTGCCCGGTTTTGGTCTCAGGATGATGTTGGTCTCATAAAATGATTTGGGAAGGATTCTCTCTTTTGGATTGTTTGGAATAGTTTCAGAAGAAGTGGTACCAGCTCCTCTTTGTATGTCTGGTAGAATTCGGCTGTGAACCCATCTGGACCTGGGCTTTTTTGGTTGGTAGGCTATTAATTGCTGCCTCAACTTCAGCCCTTGTTATTGGTCTATTCAGGGTTTTGACTTCTTCCTGGTTTAGGCTTGGGAGGGTGCAAGTGTCCAATAATTTATCCATTTCTTCCAGGTTTACTGGTTTATGTGCATAGAGTTGTTTGTAGTAATCTCTGATGGTAGTTTGTATTTCTGTGGAATCAGTGGTAATATCCCCTTTATCATTTTTTTTTTTTTGCATCTATTTGATTCTTCTCTCTATTCTTTTTTATTAATCTGGCTAGTGGTCTATTTTGTTGATCTTTTCAAAAAACCACCTCCTCGATTTATTAATTTTTTGAAGGGTTTTTTGTGTCTCTATCATATCGATATATGTAATATTATATCATTTATATATGATTATTATACATCATGTATATATAATATATGTAATTTGTATTTGATATATAAATATATTTTTTTCAAATATATATTATGTATTATATATATTATCTGCTTTCATTTTGTGGGTTGCCCTTCATAACATTTTTAAAGATATTGTTTGAAGAAGTTTTTTATCTTACTGTAATTTATTTATCATTTTTTCTTTCATGCTTAATGCTTTTGGTGCCCTGATTAAGAAATCTGTCTACTCCAAGGTGACAAAGATGTTCTATGATGTTTTATCTTACTTATCTAATCTTTGAAAAGCAATACAAATATAAAAAATGAGTAAAATGTCAGATGTACTAAGATAGTGAGAACAACAGAAAATTAGAACATTAGCCATCTATAAAATTTCATCAGTTATGTCAGAGCTTTCTTATGGCATGATATTACCAGGAGGAGACGTATCACTCCCAGTTAACATTATAAATCTTAATTCCACTTCAACATTTATAAATGAAATGCATGATCACTTGACTGTAAGACTGATAACTACAGTGAATAGGCATACACAGAAGACACAGGTGAATGCATTGGAAAAATAATACCTTAGAGTATCTTCAGATTAGCGTTCATTATCCTGACAACTAAAGAGAGAGACATGCTCATCACTGTAAGGAATACAAAAACAGGAATTAAAAGATACAATCTGCCTGCAGTGTTAAATGGAAAATGGTTATTGGATTTAACCAGCAAAAACTGGAAAGTTCATTCTCTATCTTACTTTAAACGCTCTTTATTTTCTATCTTTAAAAAAAATTCCTCTTCCTCATTTTCTTGGATTAGCAAAAGGAGTATGCTAAAGATGAATTTTACGAAAAAATCAAGGTTGTTTTCTTGTTCTCTTCATCCTTTTATTCCTAATGCTTGGTGATTTTTTTTTTTTTAGAGTTTTAAAAATGTATAGAGCTCAAAGAGATTGTAAAATTTTACCCTATCCATCCTTCAAAAACATCTAAGCCATATGAAAACCAACCCTGTCTGTAGACAATTTGCCAAGCCTTCAACTATAGGGAACATAATCATCTGATTCTGTTTTATTTTGACTACGTAAATGTGAAGACTATAAACAGTACTTAAAAATCACTGAAGCAAACTAGGAAAATTGATTCATTTTATGTCAGTGTATTTTTTTAATAATTCTTTTTACTACTTAACTTATAAAATTATGATTGTAAAGTGTTACAAGATTAAATATGCTTAGCATGTTAATGAAGGAAGTGGGTTGCATTATTCTCCTAAAGGTTTGGAAAGAAATTATACTGAGTTGCTTGATTTTCCATGTAAATATTTCTGGCATTTATCTTCCTTTTTTAAAAAAAAAGGAAGATAAAGGAAGAAAAACGCAAGAAATATATAAAATCTTCTTTTTTAAAAAAAAGTAAGATAAATGCAAGAAATACACATGAGAAATCAAGAAACGCAATGTAATTTCTTTTTTTAAAAAAAAAAAGGAATATAAATGCAAGAAATATTATACATTCACTTTACCACTTATTTGCCATTGAAATTATTCCTAACTATTCTTCCCTTGAGTCTCCTAAACCTCCAATCTACCCTGTGTATTTTCAACTTTCTCTTAATGTACCCATGTTTTAGGTTGCTTCCCTTTGCTCATTAACAATTAGTGGCTCCCCATTATTGGGGAACTAAAAACTTTAAATGTCACAATCTAGCATCTAACGTCTTTTAAAAACTGGTATGAATCGACTTTCCTAACCAAGGCTTATGACATTCCTTTACACAAAACCTAATGACTACTGGTCTTCAAACATCACAAACATAAGTATTCCCAGTTTGAACCAGTATTCAAAGAATTTCCCTTCTGTCTCAAATGCTCTTTTTTTAAGGGGGAGACTTGTCCCCTTTTCTTTAAAAGAAATAATAGATCTAGTGGAATTTCACCTGAGGGAGGTCATGGCCCTGGGATAAGCGCCAACAATGGATTAGAAGGCCACCTGGGGTTGCTGGAGTGGCAGTCTGAACCTATAGGGATTTAGTTGTAGACAAATGGGTAAATTCTTGCTCTTCCTCTAAACTCTATTTATGAGAATGTATGCTGGTTCTGAAGCCCAAGATAATCTAAGTGCATGAAGTTTCTCGCCTTCAGATAAAGGACAGAAAACGGTGAGGGAAATGTTTAAATACGCTTTTGCCATTATTCTTAAAAGAGAAGATTATTTGTTTTCTGCTGTCTATAATTTAATTTCCATTGTGATGAAGAGAATTATGGTACTTTCTGGCCAGAGTATGGAAGGAAGGATCCCTAATTTTGACAGATGCTAAAATTGCAATAAATTAATATATATATAAATGTTGAGTACATGAATACGATATTCCATTACCCTCACCATGATTAAATACTGGGAAAAAAAGTTAATATAGGCAAAGATGTTTGACCCAATTTATAATTTAAAAAGCAAGGAAACTAAAGTGTGGAGCCAATTTTAACCTAGTTTCTTAGATTATGTTTGTCCTAAATTCAGTGCTTTTCATTTGCTACAGCACAAATATGCAAAAAATGGGAAGTATTTATGTTTATATTTAAAATCAGTATTTTATTTCTCTTGTATAAAATGTTTCTCTATTAGCAGGTCTATATTTTAAGCAAATCTAAAACGACTTCCAAAGGAATTCTCTGTATGATTCTTTACAAAACTTGAAACTACTTTCTACTGGGCTAAGATGTGTGAAAACTAACAGTTTCTGAAATTACATGATTAGAAGTCATTGAAATGAGTTTCTGAAGCAATTTGAGAGAATTTTTAGAAATCAGAGAGAGAATTAGAGGCAGGGTTTTTTTTTTTCCCCCTTTTTGTATTTCCTATATTTCTTCTTGTTTCTTTCATTTTGATGTTGAGTCACCAGGCTTACTCACATCCTGAATTAATTTCTTTTCATCTCACTTCTATGTTGAAGCTATCTGTATAATTGTTAGTACGTCATTACTTCATCTACATTTTTTAGACAACTGAACTGAGGATGAATGACTCAGTTTTGGACCAAGTTGTTAGCCTGGGTATACTCTGAGCTCTCAGCTGGAAAAGTACTAACTGTTGTAAGATGTTGTAATTACAATTTACAGCCCCTGATTCTGGAGCACGTTGCTTGGCTACTAAGTCATCCTCCTTGTACTGTAATCTACACTTCCCCTTCTGGGCTATTTCTCTTCTCACAAAAGCTATCATCTGGATACACCTCATTGTAACTCTTGTCTTCTCTGTGTATGAAATGAATAATTCTGATCACAACTTTATTTCCTAAGAAAGTGAAAATAATCCATGAAGAAAGTGTCTATTCATTTTTAGAACTTTTTAGAACTTTCCATTTTTAAAATGACATGTGTGTTTTGTCTTCAATATTTGTGTAATGGTGCAAAATGTTTCCCGTAAAATGGTGCATATACAGGTTTGGGCTCATGCTTGTGAGTAAAGCTTTAAATTAAATGATTATCAATGCTCTTGGAATACATCCATAACGCATTGACCGTTGTCTTCTAGATTGCATTATTCAGTAACTGACTCATGAAAAGTAATTCTTCTCAAATTCAGCAAAATGTGTAAATAACATTTGATAATATTTTTATTTCTGAAAATGTTAAATACTAAAATATCTTATGGTCTTTTTGTTTCCCCTTATATGATGACTGATGAATTTCAAAAATAATTTTATGTAATAATTTTGTTTTGAATAGAAAACAGACTGTCCCTATCATTTAGAAGACTAAAATCTAAACGCAAAAATAAGATTTAAAGACATTACATAAAACTGTACGTCACTGTCACTGTAATAGTAAATTCATGGTAGTACGATTCAGATCCTCAATGATGTGAGGAAATTAAGATTAGGAATGGGTTTCATAAAGTTCAGCTAATCCCATAGGACTTCAGAGAGCAGAGAAATATAAAATTTTATCTGAATAAAACGTAAGATGAGTAATGTCAGAAGGTGATGACAGACGTGGAGAGAGGATTTTTACGCAAAACAATAGAGAAATAAATGAAGAATGAACAGAGATGGTAAAGAGATGTGCTACATGATTTGAAAGTTATATACTGGGATGGTAAGTGAGATGACAACAATTGACAGAGAACTTTAATTACCAGGCTGATTAAAAATTTAATTTAATCAAACAAGAAGGTAAAGTTTAATATAAATTAATAGGAAAAATATAGGAGTTATTACATGGTAAAAGTGAACATAATTTTTACATGGACATTTTGATTGGTATATAGCACTGAGTAATGGAAGATGTTTTCTAATCATCTTAACGAGCTGGAGACATGGAGTGTTGCTATGATAGGATGAGCATAAAGAACAGATTTTGGCATT